>JALHLI010000011.1:8881958-9625212 GCA_023349425.1 Anthopleura sola
AGATATCAGCAAAGCAATAGACAAGCTCAGACAAGAACTTGGCGATACCAAGAAAAGCATATTAAGATCATAGGTAATTTGAAGATACCCTGAATTATGATTAGCATTAATTCCATTGAGGAAACCGGTTTCAGAGCAAGTTAAACAGTTAAAGCAGATGTTTTGGGTTGAGAATTTAGCTTCAGTATGATTAGACACACAACTGAGGTAGTCTGAAAAAGAGATCTGAACACAACGGTATTGTGAAGGAGAACTCAAACGTGATAACGATTGCTTAGATAAGTTTTCTTTCTGTGCCTGTGACAATGACAAGCAGGGAATCTCTACGGACGCGGAAATGATCACGGGAAAAATTACAAACCCGTGGATTAGGACTGCGGACCGCGGACTGTCTGATTTCAGTTTTGCTGACCGAAGCTGTCTGCTTAATGATAATGGAACCTAGTTAAAATTAAACAAAGATATTAATAGCGACTGCGAAGGAGATTATATTTAAACTAGTTGCCACATGAAAAGCTTTAATTTTCAGCAAAAAAACGTCCCCCCCCCCCCCATCGTTTTATAATTGTTTTCTCTGACTTAGATTTACATTATAAAGATAGACGTTTTGGCTCAAGTTCTTATTCCTGTTCACTGTCCATTTCTCCATGGTGAAGACTTGCCAAAAAGCCATTAGCCTCCTACGCTGACTCTCTTAGCTGAGAATTTGCATTATCATAAGCAAGTTCGAAATCGAATAATTTTCAAATTTCCCCCTTTCCGCTGCGATTGGGTATCATTTCCGCAGTGAGGATCGTTTCAGCTCCGATTGGGTATCATTTTCGCGGTGGGGATCATTTCCGCTGCGATTGGGTATCATTTTCGCGGTGGGGATCATTTCCGCTGCGATTGGGTATCATTTTCGCGGTGGGGATCATTTCCGCTGCGATTGGGTATCATTTTCGCGATGGGGATCATTTCCGCTGCGATTGAGTATATTTTCTGCCGCGGGGAACATTTCCGCTGCGATTTGGTATCATTTCCGCGGTGGGGAGCATTTCCGCTGCGATTGAGTATATTTTCTGCGGCGGGGATCATTTCCGCAGCGATTGAGTATATTTTCTGCCGCGGGGATCATTTCCGCAGCGATTGAGTATATTTTCTGCGGCGGGGATCATTTTCGCTGCGTTTGAGTGTTCATCATAAAATACAAGCGTATCAACAACGTTTTGAAGAAAAGGAAGCGAAAACGAAACAAACCCCTAACTAATATTTTGACCAATCAGAGCTCTTGAAATTTCTAGGGAGTCTCTGGCATTTCGTCGAGCATGCGCAGTGTGGTTTGAAACAGTTTTAAACTATTTTTTGGCAATATTTTTTCCTAACATCATTATTTAAATATGAATTTGTCCTTGGAGACCATATAGCTATATTTTTCCTCTAGAAAACCACTTGCTTTTTATTTATGCGTAACACCGCTGACAATATTTCTGGTAATGAGTTAAAAAAGATGCCTTGAATCTTTCAGATGGATTCTAAAATTTACAAATTACAGACGAAGCTGAATCAAACAACCGCAGCATTCCACATATCCATCACCAGACAACAGGAGAAACTAAAAGAAGTGAGCAAAACTGCAAACTACAAGGTTGGCAATAGGCTATTTTCGAGATGCACGAGCGATTTCAAAAATATCGCAGGCGCAGACATGTGAACGAGGCATTTTCGAGCAAGATCACGCGCGCTATTGACTCTGCCCGAAAATGCCTCGTAATCATGTCTGCGCCTGCGATATTTTTGAAAGCGCTCGCGCATCTCGAAAATGGTCTATTCTTTTCTGCTTTATCTTTCTGGTTTTAAATATATGATAGAAGGCTTCCACCTGATCTGAGAAAAAATGTTCAGGCAATGAGAATCAAAAAAATTTGCAAAACTGAGGTGTCAGCCCTTGTAGCCTGGCTACTCGGAAACGGTTATTTCTTTATTTTCCCACTCAATGATGAATATCGTATTAAATGTATACAAAATATCAAAAACCTCTCCTGAGAATGTAGATTTAAGATCTCAGATATAAACTTTTGAAAGTGAATTTTCGCAGGCTTCATGACACCTCAGTTTTGGAGTGACGTCATTTCTATGTCACTTTTTCAGATCAGCTGGTTAATTCATCTTAACTTTCATCTTTTCAGCTCAATTTGACGAAGGATGAAATCAACTCGTCATTGCGAGAGATTTCATCTGATTTATTGGAAATGAAGACTTATTTTACCAAACAGGTTCGTTCCACAAAAATGTTTATTTTCACAAACTGTACTACTTATATAGAGCGGTTTTCGTATGAGTGGGAATCGATTCAGCAAAGTTGTAGCAGTATTGTAGTCGTACTACGCGTTGTGAGAAGCCATTTCAATGTTACGGCATGTCGTACTGCGTACGTGCTGAATAGGCTCGTTTGCAAGGGCATTTTCGTAGCAATTTTCGTGGTAGTTTTTGAAAATATGATAAATTTTGTCTTAAGGTTCTAAAGAGACATTTGTCCAGGCAATCTTGATGTCCGGAACAAAACTTTACAAGTTAATTCTTTACATATTTCTTAACATATTTTGCCACAAAAAGGGTTACGGCAGTTCGTAAGTGTATATTTTTAGTGTTTGCTTTGTTTCTGCCATAACAGGTAAATAATACAAAGAGAAGCATAGAAGCTTCAAGCAGTGTGCTTCAGAACTCCATCAAGGATCTCAACGAAACTTTGCTAAACAAGGTGATGTTATCTGAAATTAGTCACAATCAACTGTTGTAAAAATTATGATAGAAATTTCGAATCAAAAATAATGACTCCACGCGTTCTTGATTTCTTAATTAGATTAAGAATATGACGAAACCGTCAAGCCCCATAGGTTCAAACACAAGCAACTGTGGTTCAAGTGGTGTACCAGGAATAAATGCGGCAAATTTTAGCCAATGTCAGTACAAAGTCGCCGCTTCACCAGGAACTGCCAAAAGTGGAGCTGCTGTAATAGATGTGGATGCTGACGTGCAAGAGCCCAAGGTATATCTGGTCTATGTATTTTTCTGTAATTTTTGTAACTATTGATCGAAACATTTGATTAACAGCACAGGCGGCAGAAGGACATAAAAACTTTGGGGCTGTTATCGCCAAAATTGCGAGAGAAAACAACTAAATCTAAAGCATCGCTAAAGCAATAAAAAAGGAGATGTAAACGGAGGAATTAAGAATCACCGATAAAAAATTGGGGTGCTCATTTCCCTCCTTTTAGAGATCTGACAGTTGCAAACTGATATGATTCGGATGTTTAACGTCTCTGAGTCAGTTGATTAACATTTCTATTTTATGTTAATTTTTTGTGTAATATTACAGGGCAAAAGGATTGTTGGCTCCACGTGTTCAACGAATGGCGCGGCAGAATATAATTTGTTTAAACTGACCATCACTGGTATTAATGTATACCGGTGTACATGTAGAGGAGTGTCGAATCTATTTGCCGTTAATACAGGGGATAAAATCTATTGTTACGTACATTACTGGGAATGTCCATTTGTGGATTGAATTTGGACATTGGAAATGAAAGGTGTTTCTCAGGGGCGTAGCCAGAGGGGGACAGGGGGCTTTGGTCCCCATCCTCCATCGTAGGTGCAGTTATTTCGTTGTTCTGAAAACGGGTTTTGACCCCCCTCCCTCCCAGGCAAAATCATTGCTACGCCCCTGTATCTAGTGTTATGGTTGGTATGTTAGTGTTAAGCTCTATCAAATGTAAAACGCTTAAATTTAAGGATTTTTGCAGGATGTAAACAACCGTTAACTAATGAGGAATGGGCCATAATATCCTATATTAGGTAATTACAAATAAAGACAGATGTCTTTTCCATAATTTGGCCATAGAAATATACAACAACAAAAAGAAAAAAAAAAAAATAGAACACAGGTGTCAATGCAAGTTATAATTATTAGGACTTTGCCATCTGAGGAATGGGCCATAATAAATGCCTTTTTCCCAATCTGGCCATAGAAATATACAAAAAACAAATAGAACACAATTATCAATGCAAGTGATATTATTAGTCTATATATTATTTGAACTTTGTCATCTGCTTGAATTTGATAGGTGTTCTGTTAGATCAGCCACTTTAGCATTAGGATAATTTTAGGCCATTCGACAATTCTGAATGGGCATGCCCAAAAGAAGCATTTTGTCTACTGGAATTAGAGTATTGTTTGGCTATGATCAGGACGTTCACACTCAACCACCAATAACGGTATATATCACTTAATCTAGAGTGGGGTGTTCATCCTCTGCCTCCCTCCACTAGATCCGCCCATGTTTTCATACTACAATCCATTAGTAAATGTTAGCACTATTACGTCACAGGAAGTCAAAACTCGGTTTAGATATATATATTATTATAGACAAAAGCAAGGTTTCTCTGCTCCTAGGGCAAACACAAGCTAAAAAATATAAAACATGGGCCGTGATTGGTCAATAAATAGAGTACCCCAAAATAAATATGTTTGTTTTTTTATACCTGGGAGACTCCATTTGCAACATTTTCGACACTGTTTTCAACTGTTTAGGATTGCTTGATAATCCCGTAAAAAGTTGTATTGGGAGTAGGGGGGGGAGGGGTCACTAAAATTAGTATTACTTCAGAGGGGATCACTAAGATTTTACTATGCTTAAGGGGAATCACTTGAATTTTGCTGCTTTTACGTAAAATTCCTCCGACCCCCTCCCCCCCCCCCCCCCCTCTCCTCCCAGACAAACTAACTATCTAACGAAGGCACGAGTGAAAAACGCACTGCGCATGCTCGGACGTTCGTTGTGTTTACAAAGAAACCATTGGAGATTTACCGGCGTTTAGTAAATCTCTAAAGTTAACAGTTAAGGCCGTTCATGGAAAGTTAGTGCTTATTTTTTCCTGACACATTACGTTAGTTGTTTTCTTTCCCTGGTCAAATAATATGAGAGAAATTCGCATAATACAAGACATGTAAATCTCCAATGGTTTTCTTCTTAAGAACGCCGTTTTATGACGTTTACATTCTCAGACTGTAGAACTCAGAGTGGACCGCTATTTCAAAGACTTAATATTCTAAATATCTTTGAGATAGTCAAACTTCAGCTTTGTGAAACCGCGTATAACCATTCCAAAGGCGAATTGCCTGACATTTTTGCTAATTACTTCAAAGATATAAACTTAATTCATAATTATAACACACGCTCTAAAACGAATAAAATTTTTTATCTACCTCGTCAAAACTTAAATTATGGTAAGTTTAGGCGTGAAATACGCGGCAGCCAAAAGCTGGAATGAGGTACCTCTTGAAAAAATAAATAGTCCAACTCTTAAAAGTTTTAGAAAGCATTTCCAAAGATACCTTACCTCTCAGTAAATAATTATCTTACATCTTCAATAACTTGTAAATATATATCTTTATTACTGTTATTTCAAACTTCTGTGTACATATTATGCATATTTCCATTTTGTACTAGTTATATTATGCATCCCTTGTGCGCCACCAACTTTTTCTTTATCTCATAATTAAGATACAGGATCTTTTAATTAACCCCCGTGGTTTGTAATTCCTGTACCTTTCCACTGTTCTCTAATGTATCTTAAATTTGAAACGTGTAACTTTGTACTATGTGGAGAAAAATAAACCTTTGAAACCTTTGGTGAATTTTTATGAAACTTGGCACATAGTTACTTCATCATATTAGAGTTCCAAAAATGAAACAAAAAATGGGGGTCACCGTCTTTATTTCAGAGCTACAATTCGAGCAAAATCGACTATTTCGAACAAAAATGTGCTCTCTTCGTTCTATGCGTTCTATTGCAGCTTGCCGCTTTTATTAAAACATCAAAAAATCCAAGAAAACAGAGTTCCAATTTTATGAAACTTTTTTGAAGTCAAACTTGTTTCTTCAAGACGAGAATACAAGAAAAGAATTATGAAAAAAGATCAAACACAGGATTTATGAAGGTTTGAAGTTGCACGTCGCCGTCAAAATGCGTGAGCTTCGATCTTGTGGAGGGGTGTTGTTTTTTTTTTTGGGGGGGGGGGGGGGGGATTAGCTGTCCTTCTTTTCCATGTGATGTCATTTTTTTTCATTTTGACATATATTGTAGATCTCTATTGTAGCTTGATTTTAAGAAAAAGAAAAATGGGGGTCACCGTTCTTGTTTTGGAGATATTAAGTTGTAAAGTTTGACAATTTGGCCGCCATTATGAATAAGTCGTTTAAATTCCTAGGTGTCTTCAATCCTGTTGACTTAACGTGGTCTGATCATTGTGACCATCTACTAAAGAAGGCCACCCAAAGGCTTTGTGCCTTAAGTGAGCTAAAGCTTTGTGGGGTAGGCGCCTAGCATGTGGGGAAGTGAGATTCCTAACGGATTCTACCAGAGGCGCTTCTCTCTCGCTTCCGGCTCCTCTCGCGCCACGGCTCGTCTTGGGCTTGCCACATTAAAGCGCCTCTGGAAGTCAGTTCTTGAAACTTAAGGCTAATTCTTTTATATCGTCCTTATTATTACAATATTTTGGTTTCACAAATTCTCACAATTTTTTTATATAATCGAAGAAAACGAGCATTTATTTTCCCAATAAAACTCTTATAAATTCTTGAAAAGCGTGCTGAAAGGCACGCATGCGCAAACTTTTTTCTCTAGTGTCCATAGCAACACATCCCAATATATTTTCCCCTACCGAATTCGTAATTAGCCTGTGTGCATCCGGACTTTTTCTACTTGACGACAGTTTAAGTCCAGATGCACGCAGGCCCATTCGTAATCAACTCACTGGAAATATATTTTATTTTTCACTAGTTGATGACTCGTCGCGTAGCTCACGATAGATACCGAAATGATCGACTAAGATCTAAGTCATGTAATTATTTCACCGGGATTGATTTTTGTTTTCACTACTTGATTACTCGTCGCGTAGCTCACGATAAGTGACGTAATATCATGATTACCTCGGGATCCATTGTTTCCAGAGGGATGTTTAAGGTCTAACATCCCCCTGGATGAATAGTGATGAGGGATATTTAGTCTAAATATCCCTCATGATTATATTCATGAGGGATATTTAGACTAAATATCCCTCATGAATATAATCATGAGGGATATTTAGACTAAATATCCCTCATGAATATAATCATGAGGGATATTTAGTCTAAATATCCCTCTTGAATATAATCATGAGGGATATTTAGTCTAAATATCCCTCATCACTATCCATGAGGCATGGTCCCTCATATGAAAATCACCGGGACCATGGCTGGGTAGCATTTACCCAATCGAAAATTTTGCGCAATGACTCTGGACTACACACTATTGAACACCCCAGCACTTGTGGGATCCATTGAATAATCTTTGCGCATACGTAGACTAGCCGAGAATTTTTCTTACTATTTGTGACGTAATCAAGACGGTTTCAAAACACTTCATTAATACCGCTCTAGGCCAACCAAAGTGAATTAGAATAAAGCACCACGAATGAATGAATGCTGGTTCAATTCGCCATTGTCGCATTTAACAAAGGCAAATTCCCTTAAGTATGCCGCATATCAACAGCTTTGTAAAACTTTGTAATTTATGCATCGTACGAAAGCTAACATATTTCCTAAGAGCAGTTTTATTCCTTGGTAATCATAATATTACAAACTAATAGCATGAAATTTCGGGTGATTAGTGATTAAATGTCCCCTCAAGCCTCGGGAGGTTTAGTTAAAGTCCCTCCGCCTTCGGCGTCGGGACTTCAACAAAACCTCCCTCGGCTTTCGGGGACATTTAATCACTAATCACCCTCAAGTCATGCTATTACTTATAAAACTAATCGACTTCTAAGTCATTTTACTCGCAGGATTACACGGTGACCCTCTAATTTTTGTGGCTTATTTTGTGTTTTATGTTGTTTTATCCACTGGCAAAGTTTCAAAAAAGTGACATTTACTTGCCCGCGAACGTCCTTAAATTCATATAAATAGCTATAATCCTTAGCAATCACAGCTTTGTAGCTTTTAAGGTCATGGCCAAACTTTATAGTATCATATTTGTGTAATTGTTTTTCAATATGGCCGCTATAAATTAACATAGATAGAGCAAGAAGTTCGTCAAGTATTCAGACGCGTCTTTGGAAACAAATGAGTATGAACGGATTTCCCGTTCAGTTCAAAATAGCTCAAAATATGCTCTTGGTAATCTGTTTGATTTAATACCGGTATGTAAGTACAAATGACACACTGAGCTAACCCAGCGTGATTATCGTACTCAGTTGTCCTGCAGAACAGTGCACGTTTCGTAATCCTTTAAATATATCAGCTTGACAAATTTTATTCTAGTTCTCAAAAACACGTTATTTTCTAAGTATCTGTGCTATACCAATATACTAGTATAATATCAGAAAATTAATAAAATGTATGGTAGAAGAACGTCTGATCGGGGTCATTTAGTGTAGGAAATTGTAGCACTGAGCTTGTGGCCGGTGCTTGCGAGTGATGGGGATTCACATGTTTGGAGCGATGCCTCTTGGCAAAGGATAGGCGTAAGCTTAAGATTAATAAAAGAATCCTTTTCCTGGATGCCATCCATAAATAAATAAATAAATCTATCTAGTCAACTGAGCTTGTCTTCTTTTTAAAACTAAGTGAGAAACAATCAGTGACATGCTACAAGTTTGCCTTGGGAGGGGGGAGTGGGGTACTTCGGGTCGTTTCATACGGGGATGGTCCCCCGGACTCTCAACCCCTTACCCTTTGATATACCAAATTTCAGCAAAAAAGTACCCCTTTTATATACTTTTTTGCCTGAAAAGGTACTCCTTTCATATACTTTTGAAGAAAAGCTACCCCTTTTTATACCAAAATTCACAAATTCCCACCCCTTTTCTATACCTACGGCCAAAAAAACGTAGCCCTTTCGGGCGGAGCATCCCCGTATAGTCAATTATAGGGAGTACCCCCCTCCCGGGCAAGTTTGACACATTAATAAAGTTTATGTATATACGTATGTACAATCCAAAGAAACTTTTTATTCACATCATTCTCACTCACCTTTACTCCTTCTATCCCACCCCCTACATACCTCTTGAATGACAGCTGAAGTAAACATAGCTGAATAGCACAGGTTAAAACATATGTCGCAGCACGATGACAACTACTTGACTTGCTCCTAAATTTCGACCAATAGCATTAATTAGCAACGTCAACCACTTCAGAAAGTTGGATTATTTTCGTAACACCGTCAGTTTACCATCATGTGATCAATTTTCTTAAATGTAGCGATATATATTATATATATTCTGACCCTATTTGCATGGTACCTTAAAATGTTCGGCTTATTGTCACAGGTCGGGTCAGGGATTGTACAGTCTAATATTGTTTACATTCCGCGGAAGCTAGTATATACCTTTTTATAATACCTTTAGCCATTTACTCACATCGGACCAGCGTAGTCGGACATCACTTTTTATTTTCTATCAATTATTTTCTTGCGATTATTTATCTACAATAGTTATAAGTCTAGTGTCTTGTTAAAGATTACAATGAGTTTTATAAAGGTTTCACCACAGAAAAATCCTAAACAACGCCAAAACCAGACGACTGGATACAGTATTCCACTGAGGACAAGTTTGGTAGTAAAGTCGCACTACCAAAACGATATCAATTTAGCACTCGAGTCAGAGCACGAAATAGCAGACACATCGCAGTATCAGCGCCACCTTTATGTGGATGGTCTCTCTCAAAATAGCATAGAAAACCTAGACAACAGTGCTGTTGATGAAGAAAAGATCAAGGCAAGGCAGCGTCGAGTTTTATCATATTCTGCGGTGCTAATGTTCGTGGTTTGTGCAGTTTCTCTTATCTCACTGGTTCTTACTCTGTTGATGTTAACTGGTAATATTAGCCCGAGATGCAGCTGCGCTTCTTCTAAAGGTAAAATAAAAACGTATTCATGTCGTACATTCTCCTCGCTGAAAACGCAAGTTGATTCATTACTTAAGGAATACAGTGTAATTCCCACTAATTCATTGAACATAGACCCCTTGCAGCATGTCAGAATGCAGCTCAATTTGGAGGACAAAACAATAGGTTCCAATTCTCAGGAGAATGATTTTTTTGTCCTTCAAACTGAGCTGTTTTGAAGTCACATGAAAAGGGACTACAAAAACTTCACTTCACATGTAAAAAAAATAGTCCAGGAGACATACGTTTACTGGTTATACGAGTTGGTTCCGTCATTACCAGGCACGAAAACGCATTGGTTACAAATAGGGGCAAAATTCTAGTGTAAGAGTAGCCCACCAACTGTGAAAAGTCATGTTCTAAATGCTCTGTCAATGGATGATTGATTAATGTTGTCTTTAAAAATAAAACAGACAACTTAACAGCTCTACAGATTCCAATTCTCAGGAGATTGAAATTGTTTGTTTTGTCCTACTGTTTTGACGTTACCTGCCAGAGGTCTTTAAACGCGCGGAGACACGTTTCACATCTACATCTACATTTAGTTCAGTCAGCAAAAACTATATAACAGTTAATACGCTAACTATGGAAAATAAATATATTTATAAAATAACTTTGATATTACGCGCGCTCTGATTGGTCAAAAAGCCATGTTTTATGAGAGCATAATACATGCTCACGTCATTTTTTTTCTCTCTCGAAAAGTTAGTTATTTTATAAAAGCAATAAAAAAAAAACAGTTTTCCGTGTATTATACTCTGATAAAGACACATGGGATGTGGAGAGAACACTTGAGAAGCTGGAAACCACTCCGCTACTCGTCGTGTTTTCCTACGCTTGTCTCGTGTTCTCTCCACATCCCGCGTGTCTTTATAATAATAATAAGTTTATTAAGGTACTTGAATGGCAATTTACAAATTGAAAAACTCAAGTTTACAATGATATAAAAAGAAAACTAAGAGATAATATTAATATACATATATATAAAAAGTCAATATAAAAATATAAAAAAGTCAAATGTGCATATGTACAACATTCCACTCATGGATCAGCATCCCCCTTTCTTACTGCATATGTACAACATTCCACTCATGGATCAGCATCCCACTTTCTTACTGCATATGTACAACATTCCACTCATGGATCAGCATCCCACTTTCTTACTACATATGTACAACATTCCTCTTATGGATCAGCATCCCACTTTCTTACTACAAATGTACAACATTCCACTTATGGATCAGCATCCCACTTTCTTACTGCATATGTACAACATTCCTCTTATGGATCAGCATCCCACTTTCTTACTACAAATGTACAACATTCCACTTATGGATCAGCATCCCATTTTCTTACTGCATATGTACAACATTCCACTTATGGATAAGCATCCCACTTTCTTACTGCAATGTACAACATTCCACTCATGGATCAGCATCCCACTTTCTTACTGCATATGTACAACATTCCACTTATGGATCAGCATCCCACTTTCTTACTGCATATGTACAACATTCCACTTATGGATCAGCATCCCACTTTCTTACTGCATATGTACAACATTCCACTTATGGATCAGCATCCCACTTTCTTACTGCATATGTACAACATTCCACTTATGGATCAGCATCCCACTTTCTTACTGCATATGTACAACATTCCACTTATGGATAAGCATCCCACTTTCTTACTGCATATGTACAACATTCCACTTATGGATCAGCATCCCACTTTCTTACTGCATATGTACAACATTCCACTTATGGATCAGCATCCCACTTTCTTACTGCATATGTACAACATTCCACTTATGGATCAGCATCCCACTTTCTTACTGCATATGTACAACATTCCACTTATGGATCAGCATCCCACTTTCTTACTGCATATGTACAACATTCCACTTATGGATCAGCATCCCACTTTCTTACTGCATATGTACAACATTCCACTTATGGATCAGCATCCCACTTTCTTACTGCATATGTACAACATTCCACTTATGGATCAGCATCCCACTTTCTTACTGCATATGTACAACATTCCACTTATGGATCAGCATCCCACTTTCTTACTGCATATGTACAACATTCCACTTATGGATCAGCATCCCACTTTCTTACTGCATATGTACAACATTCCACTTATGGATAAGCATCCCACTTTCTTACTGCATATGTACAACATTCCACTTATGGATCAGCATCCCACTTTCTTACTGCATATGTACAACATTCCACTTGTGGATCAGCATCCCACTTTCTTACTGCATATGTACAACATTCCACTTGTGGATCAGCATCACAACTTTCTTACTGCATAGGGCATGAAACTAGTTTGAAAACGTTTATTGTTGCATTTGATAATGGGGAATGTTCTGGGAAATCTTGTTGAATACTTCCGTTGGACTTTCTTTGGCAGAAGATTGTTCATTTTGTCTCCTTTTGTCAACATTGATTTATAAAAACCACGGCAAAGTGATTTGCGACGTTCAGAGAGCGTTTGGAGACCAAGGCTGTGGAGTCTCTCACTGTAAGAAAGGTATGGCAAGATGATTTTTGTCGCTCTTCGCTGTACTTGCTCTAAACGGTCATTCAGGGTGGATGTGAGCGAGGAATGCCAGACGGGCGATGCATATTCAAGTATAGGACGAATGAAATCAATGTATAATACATGAATCAGAGTATAATACACATAAACTGTTTTTTATTCCTTAAATATATATAAATATATATAAATATAAATAAATATATGAAATAATAATAATAATAATAATAATAATAATGATAGTAATAATAATAATAAATTAATTTCATCGAAACGTCAAAAACGTTTCTCGTTTATCTTTCTTATAAAATAAATTAATAGACTAAATAAAAATATATACCTAATGCATACACAAACTTATAAATAGGAAATATAAAATAATAATTATACAGTGGAACCTGGTTAATACGGCCACCTAAGGGACCGGCGAAAGTGGCCGTATTATCCGGGTGTGCATATTAAGCGGGCTTTCAAAATATACAGTTTATAACGTCACAAATGTGTTTTATTGATACATGACAAATAAAGTATTCAGTGTCGGATAAACACTTCAAAAAGGGCGAAGCCAATAAGTGCTGATTGCAGTAAAGCATCGACATCTAAAAAGTCAAAAAAGTGAAACGCCATACTTTTGAAAACTACGTTAGTGTTCAACTAACATCATGAAAGGTCAAACAACGGATGAAACATAGTCGTCAATCGTATTTGGGCCGAAGAAAGCTTTCATTTACTAATGGCGCTCTTTTAACACCTGATGGTGAAGGTTGAAAATATACAGCATAGATAACCAGTGTCCGTAGTATGAGGTTAACTTTGTATGGCAGCCTGTCAATCGGGTCATAGAAAAATGGCCGTTGGCCGTATTAAAGCGGGTGGCCGTAGAGCGGGGATCAGCTGTAGTAATAATTTGAATATAGAGTAATACATGGGCGCCTGGAGATATGTAACCCATCCCCAAGTGTTCGATTCAATGGGCATTGAGCACGAGAGGATATATCCCATACCCACAAGCGTCCCTTTACTCATGTTTTTGTAAAATAGTTATCGGTGAAGTTAACTTTAATATAATGTGCTTGGTTACAGTATTTTTGATCACAGAAGTTTCCGTGAGGAAATTCTATATATTTTTAATGTGACCTCTATACTCGACCTATTCTCTGAATGAACACAAAGTGTACCTTTACTGGGTTGCCTTTGGCAAACTAATGATATTTAGTAGTTCAGTTTCGCCAGTTCCTTCGTGGCTGGCTTCTGTCGAAATAATATAACATGTTCTGGTCAATTAAATGCTTTAAAGAACCCAAAAAGCCTAAAATGATGCTATAAATGACAATGAAAAACATAATATTTTAATTCTGCGCTTTTGTAATACTCGAGAAGATCGGTAGTATCAAGGTTCTGGTGGTGGTGGTGCAAGGGCGGATCCAGGGGGAGGGTCCGGGGGGTCAGGTCCCCCCCTGTGATACGTAGGGTTGCACTGTATTTAAGTAAATTTAGTACGAATAACACATTTGGACCCCCCCTCTCCAGGCCCGTAGTAAAAATTATATGTCGTCGCACACATCTTTTTTTTTTTTTGCTTCGGCGACTCTTTTCAACGTTTGGACCCCCCCTTTAACAAATTCCTGGATCCGCCCTTGTGGTGGTGGTGGTGGTGCTGCTGCTGCTACGACTACTAAATACTCCAACTCATTTCATATGGACTAAACAAGCCCATTTGCTTTACGGGTTTAGATCGCAGCGAGCCACTTCCAACAACTGGTTTCAGTCTTGCAGGAGGGAAGCAGCAAGCTGGAAATGGCTTCCAAAGATGGTTGATAGACGTACTTCGTAACATGACAGAGAAAATGGTTAGTGTTCAGCTTTTTATCCGGTGCAGTTTTTCATTGAAATGGTTTAATTTGACTATGAATCGTTTATGGAGATAAGCCTATCAGATTTTCCTTGTTGCTTATGATGGAATACTACGCATCTCAGTTGACCTTCGAACGACCGAAGTTTTGTCACGAAGTTTTGTCGTTGAAAAGTGCATGTTGTCAGGGGCAACGTTGAAAGTATTCAATAGGAAGCAAACATAATACTGACGTCACTGCGATGGCAATTTAAAAGCTCGTGAATTTTTCCCACACCATATGATTGAATACTTTTGACGTTGCCCCTGACAACACGTATTTTTCAACGACAAAACTTCGTGACAAAACTTCGATTTTTCCAAGCTCAACGGAGAAGCATAGTAACAATCATTCGAACGTACTAGTAATCACTGAAAGAACTTCACTGACTTTTTCATACTCTGCCCTTGGTCTCCACTCATGTATGTACTCCCTATATTGGGCACTGTGTAAATCTTGAAGATATTGACTAAGGTATACGTAGACTTGTTTTTGCCCTTGTGGAAAATATATCTTGAAAATCAGCCTTTATTGCTTTTTGACTCCTTTCACAGGATGACCAGTCACGTGATTTTCACAAATTGAGAAACGATTTCATTGTGATGAATGAAAACAAGGAAGTAAGTAATAATGTAATTCACGCAGTTTAAAGATTTGTCAGGGATATTCAAGTTATTAGATTCATACTGTTTTCTCTAATTTGAAAAAAAATGTTCTTTCTAGACGTTTCGGCCGAGATACTTAGAAGCGTGGCATTCCATGCGTGATAAACATTCAATTGATAATGAACACATTTCATCTCCCTAGTGTAAACAGAAGTTTACTGTAGAACTGCAATTTGCATTAGCCATCATTCCAACGATGAAGGTCGTAGGTCGTTTTCTTCTGTGGAAGAAAAGATGTACGCACTCTTTGGTGATTTTGTTGTTAAGAAATAAAAGTATTATTGGTAATGATAATTAGACTATTACAAATGTGGCATTGCTCGTCTGAAACGCGAAGTTTTTCCTGAAAAGTCTGTCAAATCTCCCGCTGTAGAAAAACGAAAAAGAACTTCAAGAATCAGTAAGAGAAACGAAGAATGAACTGGACTCAAAGATTAGAGCGATGAAGGCAGCAATGACTCACGTAAGTAAATATTTGTCCATCCATCCATCCATCCGTCCGTCATTCCGTCCGTCCGTCCGTCCGTCCGTCCGTCCGTCCATACATCCATCCAACATATATGCATATGTTACATTTTTATGCACGGCTTATAGGGAGACCAGATTTTTACACATTCTATTTGTAACTTTTTGATATAATTACCGTGGGTAAATAAAGATTATTATTATTATTATTATTATTATTATTATCCATCCATCCATTTATCCATTTGTAGTTAAAAAGTGATATTTATTAGTGTCAAAGGTTTTAAAGTTGATTACGTGATTCTAATGTTTCCACATTCCGTTTTGTAAACCCACAATTTCGCTTCCAAAGTTTTTGATGTCTCAAACAACAAATCTTTCTCGTGTCCAATCTATTGTTAGTTTCAAATGACTATCAGTTTTCCAATACAGCAAAGTTAAGGAATTTCAGAAACTACTTAGCCTTGTTTTTGTCCAATAATGATGTATGTTCACGTTCGAGCACGTTTCCATGTGATGTGTGACCCCTGTGACATTCGTGAGAAAACTATGGTGAGTCTATCCATCAATGATGCTGTGAGGTGGTCGAGAAGCAGCAAGTAACGTGTTTTTATCACCAAGGCTCCTAATATCACTCATTAATGTGATGATTGATAAAGATCAGTAGCCTTGACCGAAAAGAGTTATTCTTAAAAGATCACTAAATCTATTGCACTACAGAATTCAAAATTGACCAAGAAGTGTTAAGACATGGTTAACATCGAGAATCTGTATAGAAATGGACTATTGAAATGATGATGACTGCCGTGTCGTGTCAAGATAACAATAATTTGTTCAGTTTTGCATTACAGGTTTTCTTTCTGTGGTCGTGGCACTGACAAGCAGGGCATCTCTACGGACGCGGAAATGAACCCCGCCGCGGAAATGATCCCGAGAAAAATTATAACCCATGGATTGCGACCGCGGACCGCGGACTGTCTGATTTCAGTTTTGCTGATTTAAACTGCCTGCTTATTGATAACGGAGCCTAGTAAACAAAGGTATTAATAGCGGCTGCGAAGGAGATTATATTTAGACTAGTTGATACATGAAAAGCTTTAATTTTCAGCAAAAACACGTTTTTTTTCATCGTTTTATAATAGTTTTCTCTGACTGAAATTTACATTTCCGGGGATCATTTCCGCTGCGACCCTCGTGATCATTTCCGCTGCGACCCTCGTGATCATTTCCGCGGCCGTAGAGTGGCTTTCTACTTAGGCAAAATACATGAAAAAGTTCTTGAATCCATATCTCTTAAACCCAAATTAAATGTAGATTTTAAATCTGGAAAAAACAACGGAATGTCCCGAGGTCGTTTTCGAGATATTCGCCATTAAACACAAGCGTATCAACAACTTTTTGAAGAAAAAGAAGCTAAAACCAACTTTCTACAATAAAATTCATAACTTCACTGGTAATCAGGCTTTTGACGTTATACTCAAGACACCTAAACAGCTTTAAAACGAACAACAAGCTTTCTGTATTTTCTTCCCAAGAAAGTTGAAGCACGGGCTGTAGGAGACTATTTGTTTGTGGAGTGAAAAATGTGTTTCAAAAGACGAAATAATCCCCTAACTAATATTTTGACCAATCAGAGTTCTTCAAATTTTCTGACATTTCGTCGAGCATGCGCATTAAGAATGGCAGGGCTCTGGGGTCGAGAGTGGTTTGAAACCGTTTTAAACTTGTTTCTTGATCTTTATGGGCCCCGTGGTGAGGTCTTCTCAACGAAAAAAATAACAGTTGTTCTTTTAATCGTCAACTGTTTTTTGGCAAGATTTTTTCCCAATATCAATATTCAAATATAAATTTGTCCTTGGAGACCATGTATCTATAATTTTCCTCTAGAAAACCACTGGCTTTTCATTTATGCGTAACACCGCTGACAAATGTCCAATATTTCTGGTAATGAGTTAAAAAAGATGCCTTGAATCTTTCAGATGGATTCTAAAATTTACAAATTACAGACGAAGCTGAATCAAACAACCGCAGCATTCCAGATATCCATCACCAGACAACAAGAGAAGTTAAAAGAAGTGAGCAAAACTGCAAACTACAAGGTTGGCAAGTCTTTTTTGCTTTATGTTTCTGCCTTTAAATATATGATAGATGGATTCCAGCTGCTCTGAGAAAATTTATTAGCCAATCAGAATCAAGAAAATTTACAAAACTGAGGTGTCAACCTTTGTAGCCTGGCGACTCGGAAAACGGTTATTTCTTTATTTACCCACTCAATTATAATGAATAGCGATCGTAGTAAATGTATACAAAATATCAAAAACCTCTCCTGAAAATCTAGATTTAAAAATCTCAGATATAATCTTTTATAAAACAATTTTCTCAGGCTTCATGACACCTCAGTTTTGGAGTGACTTCATTTCTATGTCACTTTTTCAGATCAGCTGGTTAATTCATCTTAACTTTCATCATTTCAGCTGAATTTGACGAAGGATGAAATCAACTCGTCATTGCAAGAGATTTCATCTGATTTATTGGAAATGAAGACTTATTTTACCAAACAGGTTCGTTCCACAAAAAGGTTTATTTTCACAAACTGTACTACTTATATACAGCGGTTTTCGTATGAGTGGGGTTCGATTCAGCAAAGTCGTAGAAGTATTGTAGGCGTACTACTCGTTGTGATTGGATGAATTACTGAAGACGATGAGAAGCCATTTCAGTGTTATGGCATGTCATGCTGTTTACGTGCTGTATTTGGTACGTTTGCACCGACAATTATCATAGCAATTTTCGTGGTAATTCTTTAAAATATAATAGATTTTGTCTTAAGGTTCTAAAGAGGCATTTGTCCAGACAATCTTGATGTCCGGAATAAAACTTTACAAGTTAATTCTTTGCATATTTTGCCACAAAAAGGGTTACGGCAGTTCGTAAGTGGATATTTTTAGTGTTTTTTTAGTTTTTTTTCTGCCATGACAGGTTAATAATACAAAGAGAACCATAGAAGCTTCAAGCAGTATGCTTCAGAACTCCATCAAGGATCTCAACGAAACTTTGCTAAACAAGGTGATGTTATCTGAATTTAGCCACAATAAACTCAATCAATCAATCAATCAAACTGCTGTAAAAATGATCATAAAAATTTCGAATCAAAGATAATGACTCCACGTGTGTTCTTGATTTCTTAACTAGATTAAGAATATGACGAAACCGTCAAGTCCCATAGGTCCAAACACAAGCACTTGTGTCTCAAGTAGTGTACCAGGAATAAATGCGGCAAATTTTAGCCAATGTCAGTACAAGGTCTTAGCTTCACCGGGAGTAACTGCCAACCATGGAGGTGCTCCAATAGATGTGGAGGTTGTCGTGCAAGAGACCAAGGTATATCTGGTCTATGTAATTTTCTGTGATTTTTGTATCTATTGATCGAAACATTTGATTAACCTAATAGGCGGCGGAAGGACATAAAAACTGGGGGGGCTGTTATGGCCAAAATTACGAAAGAAAAAGACTAAATCTAAAGAAACGCCAAATCAATAAAGAAAGGGGTCAAAGGAAAGTTAAAAAATGGGGGTGCTCAGCCCCCCCCCCCCCCCCCCCCGTCTCAAGTGAAGATGCTCTAGTGCGGTCACCCTAGCGCGCAGCCTATGTAACAACTTCCCGATTGGCTTAGTTGTTTGGGCATCACCTGGGTCTACTGTACGGGAGATCGTGGGTTAAAATATCTGTCAGTGAGTAGATGGTGATGCCTTTGCTCTAAAAGTATCTGGAAATTGATAGGTCTCCGCCGTGGCTCCGATGACCACGTAAAATGACGGTCCCGTCTCTTTCTGAATCAAAGACGTTAAACATAGAATACTACAAGTATATTAGTTGGCAACTGTCACGTGTCACCCTTTCTATTTAGATTGTGACATGTGATAGTGGCAAACTGATATGCTTCGATGTTTAACGTCTCTGAGTCGGTTGATTAACAATTCTATTTTATCGTTAATTTTTGTGTAATATCATAGGGCAAAAGGATTGTTGGCTCCACGTGTTCAACAAATGGCGCGGCGGAATATAATTTCATTAAACTGACCATCAATGGTATTAATGTATACCGGTGTACATGTAGAGGAGTGTCGAATCTATTTGTCGTTAGTACAGGGAATAGAATCTATTGTTACCTACATTACTGGGAATGTCCATTTGTGGATTGAATTTGGACATTGGAAGTAAAAGGTGTTTCCGTCTGTCGGTTACAAGCTATCTAGTATTACTGATGCACTATTTTTTTTAGCTCTGCAAAAGTGCTAATTGAATTTAAGGATTCTTTTATGACGCAAACAACCGTCAACTAATGTTAGCTGCTTAAATATGATAGGTGTTAGGGTTTGTTTTAGGTCATTCGACAATTCTGAATGGGCATGCCCAAAAGAAGCATTTTGTCTACCGCAATTAGAGTATTGTTTGGCTACCTTTCAGGGGCGGATACAGGATATTTTAGGAGGGGGTGCACCATTTATGATCAGGACGTTCACACTAAACCACCAATAACGGTATATATCACTTAATCTAGAGTGGGGTGTTCATCCTCTGCCTCCCTCCACTACATCCGTCCCTGCTTTCATACTACAATCGATTAGTAAATGTTAGCACTATTACGTCACAGGAAGTCAAAACTCGGTTTAGATATATATATATTATATATATATTATTATTATTATAGACAAAAGCAAGGTTTCTCTGCTCCTAGGGCAAAGCTCAAGCTAAAAATATATAACATGGGCCGTGATTGGTCAATAAATAGAGTACCCCAAAATAGATGTGTTTGTTTTTTTATCCCTGGGAGACTCCATTTGCAACATTTTCGACACTATTTTCAACTGTTTAGGACTGTTTGATAATCCCGTAAAAAGTTGCATTGGGAGTCATTGGGAGGGAGGGGGGTCACTAAAATTAGCATTACTTAAAAGGGGGTCACTAAGATTTTACTATGCTTAAGGGGAATCACTTGAATTTTGCTGCTTTTACATAAAATTCCTCCGACCCCCCCCTCCCCCCCCCCCCTTCCCAGGCGAACTAACTATCTAACGAAGGCACGAGTGAAAAACGCACTCCGCATGCTCGGAAGTTCGTCGTGTTTACAAAGAAACCATTGGAGATTTACCGGCGTTTAGTAAATCTATAAAGTTAATTCTAAGGCTCCTCTAATGGTTTGCTCCAATGAACTGCTCCTAACGGCTTCAAAACACTCTAAATATCGCCATTTTGTTTTTACAAGCTCCTATTGACTGCTGGGATACAATAAGGAAGCCCAAAGTAACGATTTACGTTTGAAACTTGTTTCTTGTCCTTCATGGGCTTCCTGTGGTGAGGTTTATCAACGGAAAAATAATAGTTTTTCTTTTAATTGTCAAATAACTTTTTTTTGGCAAGAATTGTTTTACGAACATCATTGTTAAATATAAATATGTGCTTGGAAACCACGTAGTTATATTTTTTCTCTAGAAAACCACTTCATTTTCATTCATGCGTAACACCGCTGACAATGTCCAATATTTTTGTCCAATGCGGCGTTCTGAAGGTTGCGGTCGCTTCATTAAAAGCAAATGTTCAACAAATTCACTCTTTAAGCTGAGCCCCGTTTTGTCAAACAAACACGCAAAACCGGTTTCCAATACTCGTAATGCACACATGGCTGCTCATATTATAAAAGCGTTTAATGGTCTCTAAATGTCCGTAAGTACTGTACGAGTACAGTGAAAAAAGTTGTAGAAATATGCGAAACAATTGATATAAACCGTTTCTGTAGAGTATGTAAATCAACATATCAACATCGGGAAGAGGAAAGTTTAATTTATTTGATGGTAATGGCTGATCGAAACTGTTCTATGGGGTCTTGAAAAATAATACTAGTACTAGTCTCGAGTTACTTCAAAAACCGGTTTTACAATCACAACATGGCGCAATTTGTGTAAGCCAATAACAATGCGTGCTACGGATTCCAACGGATTCCACCAAAGGCGCTTCTCTCGCGCTTCCGGCTCCTCTCACGCCACGGCTCGTCTTGGGCTTGCCACATAAAAGTACCTCTGGAAGTCAGTTCTTGAAACTTAAGGCTAATTCTTTTATATCGTCCTTATTATTACAATATTTTGGTTTCACAAATTCTCACAATTTTTTTTACATAATCGAAGAAAACGAACGTTTATTTTCCCAATAAAAATTTTTTTGAAAAGCGTGCTGAAAGGCACGCATGCGCAAACGTTTTTCTCTAGTGTCCAAGCAACACATCCCAATATATTTTCCCCTACCGAATTCGTAATTAGCATGTGTGCATCCGGACTTTTTCTACTGAACGACAGTTTATGTCCAGATGCACGCAGGCTCATTCGTAATCAACTCACTGGAAATATATTTTGTTTTCCACTACTTGATGACTCGTCACGTGGTTCACGATAGGTGCCGAGATAATCGACTTCTAAGTCATTTTACTCGCAGAATTGCACAGTGACCCTCTTATTTTTTGGGCTTTGTGTGTTTTATGTTGTTTTATCCACTGGCAAAGTTTCAAAAAATTGACATTTACTTGCCCGCGAACGTCCTTAAATGCATATAAATAGCTATAATCCTTAGCAGTCACAGCTTTGTAGCTTTTAAGGTCATGGACAAACTTTATAGTATCATATTTGTTTTACTTGGGAGAATAGTTGACCAAATTGTTTTTCAATATGGCCGTTATATATCAACATAGGTAGAGCAAGACGTTCGTCAAATATTCAGACGCGTCTTTGGAAACTTATGAGTATGAACGGATTTCCCGTTCGATTGTTGAGGTTGACTGACTAGCTCTGATGCTCTTGGTAATCTGTTTGATTTAATACCGGTATGTAAGTACAAACAACACACTGAGCTAACCCAGCGTGATTATCGTACTCAGTTGTCCTGCAGAACAGTGCACTTTTCGTAATCCTTTAAATATCTCAGCTTACAAATTTTATTCTAGTTCTCAAAAACACGTTATTTTTTAAAGTATCTGTGCTATACCAATATGCTAGTATAATATCAGAAAATTAATAAAATGTATGGTAGAAGAACGTCTGATCGGGGTCATTTCGTGTAGGAAATTGGAGCACTGAGCTTGTGGCGGTGCTTGCGAGTGATGCGGGATTCACATGTTTGGATCGGTGCCTCTTGGCAAAGGATAGGCGCAAGCTTAAGATTATTAAAAGAATCCTTTTCCTGGATGTCATCCAGCATAATAAATACATAAATCTATCTAGTCAACTGTGCCTGTCTTCTTTATAGAACTAAAAGTGAAGAACTCTGAAAAAACCTTTTATTTGCATCATTCTCACTCCCCTTTACGCCTTCTATCCCGCCCCCTACATTCCTCTTGAATGACAGCTGAAGTAATCTTATCTGAATAGCACAGTCTAGAACGTTTAATGTTACCATATGTCGCAGCACGATGACAACTCCTTGACTTGCTCCCAATACTCGACCAATAGCATAAAACAACGTCAACCTCTTCAGAAATTTGGATCATTTCTTTCGTAACACCGTAATTTATACCATTATGCGATCAATGTTTTTTTAATGTAACGACATATAATATATATATGTATATATATATAATATATTCTGACCCTATTTGCATTAAATCGTTCGGCTTCTTGCCACAGGTCGGGTCAGGGCTTGTACAGACTGATATTGTTTACATTCCACGGGGTTGGCTTCCTGGAAGCTAGTATATAACCTTTTTATAATACCTTTAGCCATTTACTCACATCGAACCAACGTGGTCGGACATCACTTTTTATTTTCTATCAATTATTTTCTTACGATTATTTATCTACAATAGTTATAAGTCTAGTGTCTCGTTAAAGATTACAATGAGTTTTACAAAGGTTTCACCACAGAAAAATCCTAAACAACGCAAAAACCAGACGACTGGATACGATTTTCCATTGAGGACGAGTTTGGTTGTAAAGTCGCACTACCAAAATGAAATCAATTTAGCACTCGAGTCAGAGCGAGAAATAGCAGACACATCGCAGTATCAGCGCCACCTTTGTGTGGATGGTCTCTGTCAAAATACCATAGAAAACCTAGACAACAGTGCTGTTGATGAAGAAAAGATCGAAGCCCGACAGCGTCGAGTTTTATCATGTTCTATGGTGCTAATGTTCGTGGTTTGTGCAGTTTCTCTTATCTCACTGGTTCTTACTCTGTTGATGTTAACTGGTAATATTAGCCCGAGATGCAGCTGCGCTTCTTCTAAAGGTAAAATAAAATCGTATTTATGTCGTACATTCTGCTCACTGAAAACGAATTTTTTTATTCATTACTTAAGGAATACGGTGTCTGTACATAGGTACAACGTCAAATGGCTAAACGCATGCCATTCCCACTAATTCATTGATTATAAAAACACCGTTTCACTTGAGAAAAAAAACAAACAAACAAAAGAAGTCCAGATACACAACCGCGTTAATAAGTGAAAGGGAACAAAGAATTAAAGTACATGATTATTGTCTAATACTTTTAAATGTTATTGTACAAATGGAGCAAAAAATGAATCCATTTTTAATGATTATTATTTATTGCGTACAATCGCTTAATCAAAAAAATAATTAAGTTAGAGATGTAACGGTGAAAAAGTAAAAAAAATAATTTTGAATTGCTATGAGGCATACGTGTTCTGCTCATATATGAATCGGTTCCGATACTACCAGGCACGAAAAGCCATTGATTGTAATAGGGAGCACTTGTAGTGTAAGTAGGTCACCTACTGAGAAACGTTATGCTTTACGGCTCTGTCATCAGATCTTTTCACATGATACTACTCGAATTAATGGTGACTTAAATTAAAACCAGATAAAACCTTACTCAGGGGGAGGGGGGTTACTCCCTATAATGGACTATACGGGGATACTCCGCACGAAATAGAAAACGTATAGAAACGTATAGAAAAGGGGTGGAAATTTGTGTTTTGGTATAAAAAGGGGTAGATTTTCTTCAAAAGTATATGAAAGGGGTACCTTTTCAGGCAAAAAGGTATAAAAAAGGGGTAACTTTTGCTCCAATTTGGTATAGAAAAGGGTAAGGGGTCGAGAGTCCGGGCGGAGCATCCTCGTATGAAACGACCCGAAGTACCCCCCCCCCCCCCCCCCCGGATCTTACTGTACTGTAGTTGTAGAACGTGCAGTGTTTAGTAACTAATACTGATATTATTTAAGAACAAAGGTTTGAACTCAGCAATGCTACGTCTATAGCTTTTGTCGTTTACTGGTTTCTATATCAATGATCTAGGAAAGAAAAAATAAATAGATGCTCGCGGCCCCTTAGTAAATTTGGAAAGTTTTGTACACTTGACTACTTTGGTACCAGGTTCAGTGCAGGTTGTAACACAACCTTTAATCATCCAATCAAATCAGAAAGTATCAGAAAGTACCAATCGTACCAATCTCGAAGTTGACTAGTTTCAAAACATCGTTTCCGGACCAGACTATAGAAGAGTCAATGTGTTTTTAAATCAAAATGTAAAATTTCTTCAGTTGTCGATCGGTAATTAACCCCTTGCACGTGAAGTCAGAGCAGCTCAATTTGGAGGACAAAATATAAGAATTTGAATCTCCTAAAAATTGAAAGGGGTCTATAGGGATCAAATGTTTGCATGTGTTCGAGCGTAGCAACAAATAAGAGAAAAAGGATTTTTTAAATTGATTTAAGATCTAGACGCCTTGCAGTACGTCTGAATGCAGCTCAATTTGGAGGACAAAACAATAGGTTGCAATTCTCAGGAGATATCGATTATTTTGTTTTGTCCCCAGAATTGAGCTGCTTTGACGTTACCTGCAAGAGGTCTATAACACGACCAGAAAGTTTTTATCAGTTTGCCCTGTGGTAACCGAATCCACGGAACGTGGTTTGTCTTTCGTCAACAAGACGGCAATTTCTAAAATGCTTGATAAAAATATTTTTCTCGGAGACAGATGTATAAATATTACCAAACTGCCCCAAATAACTGATAAAGGCCCCTTTGTTTTGAAATTGCGAATAAAAACCCACGCGTGAGTTGAGTTCTAGAGCAGACAGTTATCATTTTATAGCGCGCGTCTAATAAAAAAACGTGCGAAAAGGCTTTTGGCATTTTTTTCTGCAAGGATTGAGTCATCGACAAAATCTTAAAAATCTCATAGTTTTTGTAAAACAGTTTATCTAAGTTAACTTCAATATGGTGAGCGTGGTTACAGTAATTTTATCACAGAATTGTCCGTGAGAAAATTCTATGTATTTTGTTAATGTGACCTCTATCGGCCATCAGTCGTCTAAATCTACCTATACTCGACCTATACTCTGAATAAATACAAACCGCACCTTATGTTTTCTGCCGAATGCATGTTCTTGCATTTTCCTGATAAGCTGGTAGCACCATCACTAAAACAAGTCTGATGGGGTTAGACTAATATTAATTATTTATAATTATTGGGGTCGTTTTTCGAGTGCATTTTGCAAGAAAATACGGCATAGGATAATAAGGATGATAGTATAACCTAAAAATAAAAACTAAACTATCAAGTGGTAATGATAATGATTTTCTTGTCATCTCCATCATTTCCTCATACCTCTTCCTCCTCCTCCTATACTACTACTACTACCACTACTACTACTACTAGTACCACTACTACTACTACTACTACTACTACTACTACTACTACTACTACTACTACTACTACTACTACTACTACTACTGCTGCTGCTGCTGCTGCTACTACTACTACTACTACTACTACTAATGCTATAAGTGCTTCCAATTCACAAGACGATTTCATTTACAGGTTTAGATCGCAGCAAGTCAATGCAAGCTTCTGGTTTCAGTCTTGCAGGAGGCAAGCAGGAAGCTGAAAACGGCTTCCAAAGATGGCTGATAGACGTACTTCGTAACATTACAGAGAAAATGGTTAGTTTTTTTGCGTTTTACACGGTACCGCAGTTTGTCATTAACGTTTTTATATAACCATTCGAACGCACTACTGAATAAGGAATTTCATTGACTTTCTAATACTCTGTCCTTTGTCTCTACACATTTATATTTTTCGTTATTATATGGCAAGGTAATTTCGCGCCTTATGATTGGTCAATCTGCGGTCTATAACTTACGGTACGGACCGAAAATCAAAATTGTCTCTCCCAGCCTTGCCATATAATAAATATCTTGTTAACCTCGTTTACTCGGTCTGCACCGTAAGTTATGGATCCTCGTTTTCCCACTTTTTATAAGGCAGTGGAAAAATCTCGGTCCATAACTTATGGTACGGACCTCGAACTTGGTTAATAAGAGCTATACACCTACTTGCAAGAACGTTGTCGTACAACATTTGAGCATTTGTAGTTTAGTGGATTAGGAATAAATTAAAAGTACAAAAGAAGATCATTGAAGCAGAACTCTTTCTTTTGTACTTTTAATTTATTCCTAATCTTGAAACTACAAATGTTCAAATGTTGTATGACAACGTTTTTGCAAGTAGGTGTATATTGCCGCTGCGTAATATTGTGAAGGCATTGACTAAAATTTATGGTAATTACACTAGATTTTGCCATACACTTGTGGATAAATAAATCTTGAAAATCAGCCTCAGGTTTTATTGCCTTTTGACTCATTTCACAGGATGACCAATCACGTGATTTTCACAAACTGAAAGACGATTTCTCTATTATGAATGAAAATAGGGAAGTAAGTAGTTCTTATAGCTTATTATTATTACTTATTATTACTTATTATAGCTTATTGCCATTTTGAGCCGACAATATGGGTACATATTTGCGGCTCTCTCCAATAGCCCACTTTCGATATTCTGGTTGAGACGAGGCTTGAACCTTAATATATTCTTTTGTTTCCCCGGAGCCTCGTCCTGAATTGCTTTGTGCTTGATCATTCAACCAGAATATCGAAAGTGGGCTCTTCAAACTTTTAAGGGAGAATTGCTATACTACATTTCATGCAGATACGAACATTTTTGCTAAAACGTCTGTTAAATCAATCTCCTGTTGTAGAAAAACGAAAAGGAACTTCAAGAGTCAGTAAAAGAAACGAAGAATGAACTGGATTCAAAGATTAGAGCGATGAAGACAGCAATGACTCACGTAAGTAAATAATTGTCCATCCATTCATCCATCCATCCATCCATCCATCCATCCATCTATCCATTCATCCATCCATCCATCCATCCATCCATCTATCCATCCATCCATCCATCCATCCATCCAATATCCATCCATCCATCCATCCAATATCCATCCATCCATCCATCCAACCATTGATCCATCCCTCCATCCAACCATTGATCAATCCCTCCATCCAACCATTGATCCATTCCTCCACGCAACCATTGATCCATCCTTCCATCTATTCATGCATCCATGCATGCATCCACCCATCCAAGCATCCATTCAACACCCATCCACCCATCCCTCCATCCATCCATCCATCCATCCATTCAACACCCATCCATCCATCCATCCATCCATCCATCCATCCATTGATCCATCCATTTTTTATTCCATTTCTAAGCTTCACAATATTTCGCTTCCAAAGCGGTTATCATTTTTCTTTTGACCAGTTTATTGTCAGCCTCAAATGCATGATTGCCAGTTTCGCCACACAATAATTTCAGAATTTGTTTTTTGTTCCAATAATAACTTGTACATATATGCTCTTGTTTGAACACGTTTCTATAAGATATGCGACCCTTGTGACATTCATTAGTAAAACTATAGATGATGCTGTGAGGTGGTCGAGAAGCAGCAAGTAACGTGTTTATACCACCAAGGCTCCTAATATCACTCATTAATGTGATGATTGATAAAAATGAGTAGCCTTGACCGAAAAGAGTTTTTGTTAAAAGATCACTAAATCTATTGCACAACAGAATTTAAATTTGACCAGGAAGTGTTAAGACACGGTTAACATTGAGAATCTGTATAGAAATGGACTCTTGAAAGGATGATGACTGTTGTGTTAAGATATTTAACAATAATTTGTTCGCCCCAATTAAAAAAGAAACCCATAGCAAAAATGAAATACTACTGTTTTGCAGGTGGATATATCCTTGATAACGCTGAATACAACCTCCGAAGAAATGAATAACGCAATAGACAAGCTCAGGCAGGACCTTGGCGATACTAAGAAAAGTTTAAGATTAAAGGTAATTTGATAATGCTCGGAATTATGATTAGCATTCCGCTTTATACCTCTATCTTTCTTCCAATTATTTAGCTGAACAAATAAGGTAATATTTTAGAGTGTAGTCACTTAACCCATGAAATAGAGATTTCTTGTTTAAGTGCAATATTCAAGTAGAAGGAAAAGAAAATAATTGAATAAGGGTCTACTAAAGTGTATTAGTCTAATATCGATTTCATGGGTTTATTCATGGATTTCACTCTAAAACCAGTTAAATTGTTAAATTAGTTCAAATTTAGCTTCAGTATGATTAAACACACTATGCACCGATCCTAAAAATGGCGATTCTTCACTTTTCTATTCAAACTTCATCAATGAAAAATGTTTATCAGTATATCACTTTACCTGAAAGATCATCCAGAAGTGAGTGAGCAGGAAAAAGTTTCAATCCCGTGGCATTTTTTTCTTATGAGTCATTATGGAAAGAATTTACAGATTTAAGTATCAGATTTTGCTGATCAATACTCATTGGCGTCGCTTTGGTGTCATTTACACACTTTGCACTGCAGTAACTCCTAAAATAATCACTTTTTTGTCCAAAAGGTTCTTCACAGAATCCTGATTCATTTTATCTTCTTTCAATTGACATGTTTCTCTTGACGCATTAGATAGAGAAAATATTCTTGGGGTGCAAGTTACGTCACTAGCCGCCATGTTGGTTGACGATACACTGGTCTCACAATGCATTTCATTTTGGCTCATTTGCGTCAAATTTGAGGGGCACTTTGCAAAAACACAATAGTTTTCATGTTCAGTGAAGTATAACAAGGTATTGTATTTATGCAAAGCGCCCCTCAAAGTCGAGAATAAAAAAACAGTGAATACAAAGCCTTCATCATTAGCTTCTCTTGTTATATCGACCAAGATGGCGGCTGTTTCATTGTTATTTATATCTCAGGAGATTTTGACTCACGTTGTTGCACCCCAAGATTTGTGAAAACGAGAGCTCAAACGTGATAACGATTGTTTTGATAAGGTTTCTCTCTGTGCATGTGGGACGCTTGTACGCCACTGAATCAGGGCGTCCCAGTGAGTAGGGGAGTGTAGTATTTCGTATACAGAAAGAAGCACGCTGCATGATAATCTACAGAGTATTACATAATGTGCCAGAATAAAATATTGCCCAATCCCGTTCCCAATCCGAAATTGATTTCCGAAGCATAAATTTAGAAAACCAATATAAAGTGGCAAAGTGAATTCTGTATTTGAAAAATTGTAAAGCCTGGGCCCGGTAGACGAAAGGTGGATAGCGCTATCCGATGGATAAATTTATTGGATAACAGAATCGATTTATCCACTGGATAATGATTCATCCATCGGATAGCGCTATCCACTCTTCGTACAACCGGGCCCTGGGGATTATTGTTTTGAATACACTACGAAACCGGCGAAAATGATAAAATAATTTTTTTGTTTCAGACTCTTGACGTGTCAGTGTTATATAAGAACCTGACAAGAATACAGAACCAATCGAAACAGGAATGTAGAACAAACTATAGTAAAATACAAACGAAGCTACAAAAGGTGTGTAATCTATCGTCATGCGATAATTGAACCCTTTAACGTGACGTCATTTTTTATTTTGGAGATTTTGGAGGACAAAACAAAAGAATGTCAATCTCCTGAGAATTGGAACTTATTTTTTTATGTCCTACAAAATGAGCTGCATTTCTACATGCTGCAAGGGGTCTATTGGTCTATTCAAAAAACGTTGTCGTTGACCTGCCTCAATCGTACGCGACTGGACCGAAATGGAGTATGGGTAAACTTTACAGAAGAGGTTTTAAAACTGCATATTTGACATACCCCGGGCTTATATTTACAGCACGAAACTTCGCTGGCAAACGCACAGCTTTGAAGGAGATATAATGACTTAACAGTATGAAAATTGACTTTAAAAACGTCTTTACTGAGAACTGAATACGAGCAATTTGTTCTTCTTTCGCAAAAGCAGAAGACATGCATTGTTATTTATCAAATTTGATGCAAATGAGCCAAATGGAAATGCCTCATGGGTCGTAAGAAAGCAGTATATTGATGGCTTTTTATGGATTGGTTTTTGTGTTTCGTTGCTGAGAAAAAGATTTTTTTCTAGGCTGAATTGAATTTAGCAGCTACGATGACAAGGTTGACGGATACAACTGATAAATTCAACAAAACAATTAACAAAATGCAAAGAGAGCTTTACGGCGTAAATAACGATATTAACGAGGTACGCAATATACCAACGAGGTAATCCCTTTTGAACCATGTTAATTTTCCACAAGTAAAACTTTTCGTAAACTAGGCACACGAGCAAGAAATTGAGCAATGGTGCTAGTTCTCAATTCCCTTTATAATGCTTACATCCACTACTATACCAGAATCCTTTTCGTAGTTCCTTTTGTTGGTCTCATTTGCATTTTTCTTATTTTTTTATTAGATGGCCCAACGTAAGATTAGCTCTAGCTAAATTGTTTTTTCTCCCATCATTAAATAAAGTATCACTCGAGCAATATTGCTTTATAAAAATGTCTCCCAATACTAAATGTACTGATCTACTTTTCTGAACTTGCACCTTGACTCTTTCAGATGGATTCTAATGTTAACAAACTACAGACAAAGCTGAATCAAACAACCGCAGCATTCCAGATATCCCTCACCAGACAACAAGAGAAGTTAAAAGAAGTGAGCAAAACTGTAAACTACAAGGTTGGCAAATCTTTTTTGCTTTATGTTTGTGCCTTTAAATATATGATAGATGGATTCATATATTCTAACTTTCATCATTTCAGCTCAATTTGACGAAGGATGAAATCAACTCGTCATTGCAAGAGATTTCATTTGATTTATTGGAAATGAAGACTTATTTTACCAAACAGGTTCGTTCCACAGAATAATTTATTTTCACAAACTGTACTACTCATATAGAGCGGTTTTCGTATGAGTGGAAATCGATTCAACAAATTCAGTCGTAGCCGTATTACCATCCTTGACTATGACCAAAATCGCCACAAAATTCGCACATCAAATCGCCGTAAAATTCGCCCTTTTGTAAACGGGCCTTAAGGTAGTCATACGAAAACCACTCTAAGCATGTCGAGCAGACTGGTGTTGGTTGATTGGGTTTTCGGTTAGTTGGATGGCTATTTGGTTGGTTGGTTTTGTAGATGGTTATATTGGTAAGCTGCCATTGGTTGGTTTTTCGTTAATTTGGTTTTAGTCACATACTTTGAATATTATGGGAAGTCAAGTTTTCTTTCTCGTCTTCAACGAGGTTCTTACTGAAGTTTGATTACTGACTCCACACATGTCACCGTATTGGACTTGTCATTTAAAGGCACATTTTAACATATTTTGCCACAAAACGGTTACTTTTATTTTTAGTGCTTGCTTTGTTTCTGTCATAACAGGTAAATAATACAAAGAGAACCATACAAGCTTCAAGTAGTATGCTTCAGAACTCCATCAAGGATCTCAACGAAACTTTGCTAAACAAGGTGATATTATTTGATTTTTAGTATGTTCAATGACAATAAAGTGAAACGTCCAACTGTACATGTGTCTCCTTTGATGTCATCAGGTTCGGCTCATGTAAAGTTCGACGTTTGATCTTAGTCCAAATTTTCTTAAAATGTTCATAAAAAAATCGAATCAAAAGTAATGACTCCAAATGTGATTTCTTAACTAGATTAGGAATATGACGACACCGTCAAGCCCCATAGGTTCAAACACAGGAACCAATGGATCAGTTGGTTTACCAGGAATAAAATCCCCTCCTGGTATAAATGCGGCAAATTTTAGCCAATGTCAATACAAGGTCGTGGCCTCGGCAATTACCAATAGTGGACTTCCCATAAATATAAGTTTTGACGCTGACCTGCAAGAGCCAAAGGTACATCCGGTGAATGTAATTTTTTTATTATTGATTGACACATTCGACGTTAACAGCTCCCGGTTGGCACAGTTGGTTAGGCACCGGGGTCTGCTGGGCGGGAGATTGTGGGCTCAGATCCCCGTTACCAGACCCAAACTCAAAGTCTCAAATCATCTGAGTAGAAGGTGCTGCCTTTGTTCTAAATATATCTGCACAATGCTTAGACCTTCACCGTGGCTCGGAGGATCTCGTAGAATGGCGGTCCCTTCTCTTTCAGAGACGTTAAACATAGAGGTTCCAGAAATTGATCATTGATTTTAATTTTTTTCCTTTTTGTGTAATATTGTAGGGCAAAAGGATTGTTGGCTCCACATGTTCAACGAATGGCGCGGCGGAATATAATTTGATTAAACTGACCGTCAATGGTATTAATGCATACCGGTGTACATGTAGAGGAAAGTCGAATCTATTTATCGTTAGTACAGGGAATAAAATCTATTGTTATCTACATTACTGGGAATGTCCATTTGTGGATTGAATTTGGACATTGGAAGTAAAAGATTTTCTAGTGAGCCCCCTCGATGAGCTTTTGCTCTTGAGGCAAACTAGAGAACATTTGTGTCTAAATAAAAAATAAGATTTTCTAGTGTTGTGGTACTTATGTTAGTGTTAAGCCCTATTGACGATGCTTATATTTAAGGATTTCATTTGCATGATGCAAACAATCGTTAAATAATAATAGCTGAGGAATGTTCCATAATAAATATTTTTTTCCCAATCTGGCCATAGAAATATACCAAAAAAAAATAAAATAAAATAAAAAAAAAATAAAATAGAACACAATTATCAATGCAAGTTATAGTTATTAGAACTTTGTCATCTGCCTAAATATGATAGGTGTTCTGTTACATCAGCCATTTTGGCATTAGGGTTTGTTTTAGGTCATCCGACAATTCTGAATGGGCATGCCCAAAAGAAGCATTTTGTTTACCGCAATTATTTACCGAGTATTATTTGGCTACCTTTCAGGGGCGGATACAGGGACCGCGGAGCATAATTTTGATTGAGGGGGCTAATAATTTTAATTGGGGGGGGGGGGGGGGGGGGAGGGGGCTAGCGACCACCAAATACTGGAAGACCTAGGGGTTTTGGGGCATGCTCCCATTATTGGGTGGGCTATAGCCCCCCAGTCCCCCCTGTTCCGCGGTCCCTGGGATACAGGATATCTTTAGGTGAGGGTGCACCATTTATTGTCAGGGGGTTCACACTCAACCACCAATAACTGTATGTATCGCTTAATCTATAGTGGGGTGTGCACCCTCTGCCTCCCTCCACTAGATCCGCCCCTGTTTTCATACTACAATCCATTAGTAATTGTTAGCACTATTACGTCACAGAAAGTCAAAACTCGGTTTAGATATAGGTTATTAGCCAAAAGCAAGGCTTTTCCGCTCCTAAGGTACAACCCAACACTGGAAAAATAAAACATGGCCTGTGATTGGTCAATAAAAAAAGTATCACCAAATAGATGTGTTTGTTTTTTTATCACTGGGAGACTCAATTTTCAACATTTTCGACATCATTTTCAACTACTTAGGATTGCTTGGAAGGGGCAAATTTTAAGAACTACTCCCTTCATATCAAACCTGTCTTAAAGACTTATTGTGAAATTATGTAATTTTGTTTTAATTGCTGTTTGTTTATCATTTTTTTTTGTTTTGTTTTGTTTTTTGTTTAATATGTTATTTTATTACACATTTAGGGTAGATATCCGCGAAATAAAGCCGTGAATGAAAACCATATCAGTGAAGTACACGGCAAACTGTCCAATAAAATCTCGCGATATATAATAATATTTTATCGACCCTTAATGTGTATTAGTATAAATACAAAGGTGATTATACAAAATCGCACGCTCTGATTGGTTTTCTATCTCGGATTATCATCCGATAATCACCTTTTCGGACAAAATGGCTGTCGCGCTTTTAAAAAATAAAATATTTTCACTTTCAGTGTTGTTTCCTTCTTTCTTTTTTGAAATAATCACCTTTTTATTTATACTAAAACAATTATTCACCTCAGGCTCAGTGATTAACGATGAATATTTACCTCGCAGCTCGAAGACTCGCCGCTCGGTAAATATTCATCGATAATCACTTCGCCTTCGGCAAATAACTGCTAAATAAACAAATTATTACATGTTAAGAGCTGATATCAATTTTATTCACTCGTTTTCCGTATCATATCGCTCACTCGCTCGCGGACTCACTTGTTCGCGATATGACGGGAAGCTCGTGAATAAAATCGATATCAGGCTCTTAACGTGTGATAATCTCTCTTTATTTCATTTTGTTTTATTTTTGTTTACTTCAGTTGTTTGTTTTGGCTTATTTTATTGCTTTTACATGACGGCTGTTGTTAAACTATTTTTGAAAACCGCTAGTTGCGCATTTGAAAACAGCTAGTTGATAATTGCGCACTATAAATGAATAAATTATAACTTATAATTATAATTTTTTAACAGTTATTCACCGAAGGCGAAATGAATGTCGGTGAATATTCGTCGAGGTAAATACTCACCATATTCACTTCACTCATATTCACTCAGAGGTGAATGATAATTTTGGTATAATCTTAGACTTGAATATCAGAGAAAAGAGGAAATTCCGGGTAAAAAAAAGAAAAAAAACCACGTTTTTGTATTACTTCCGTTCCTGTAAACTTTGGCAAACCTCATAATTGCCGCTCAAGCAGTGAATTTGGTCTTTTAATCACTGATCGCTCAACCAATCACAGCGCGCGAAACTCTAATAAATAAATAAATAAATAAATTGGAGTGGCTAATCATCCTTACTGGCAGCTGAAGAGCTGAATTGAGAAGGACGCAGCTCAGCGTGGTCGAGTCGAAGGCATACGAAGGCGCCTTCGGCAGCCGCCATACGACTCACGTCTGACCACGGAACACAGCTCAGATCGAATTAGGGTTGGTTTTTACGGAGGGAGGAAAACCGGAGAAGCCGGAGAAAAACCCTCGAAGCAAGGGAGAGAACCAACAAACTCAACTCACTTAAGGTGACGAGTCCGGGGATCGAACCCGGGACCATAGCGGTGAGAGGCGAGAACTTACGCACTATACGCCACCCTTGCTTCCCTATATTCAAGTCTAAAATTAACAGTCTCTGTCCCTTTCGTATAGGGTTTTGGAGGACTGTTTTTGGAGCTGATTGGACGACTTAATTTAAACTATATTTTGTAATCGAAAATTATATAGCAAGTTCAGGTTTGCTTGATAAGTAGTAAAATTAAAGTTGCAATCTTCATATATTTTCATGATGTTGATATTCCTGTTTTTTTTCTTCCCCCTTGCTTGGCATTACTTTTGTGAGTTCATCTTTTTCTTTTTTAACAGCATATTACATGATCATTTATCTGTCAATATATCTAATAAGAACTTTACGATTCATTTTCTTTAATCGTTTATTGTGTTTCTCTTGCTTGTTAGTTTACCATTTGAATGTTTCTTTTCTGGCCAGTATTTGTGAGCCTGCAAGACACTTTCTATTCATGTGATTTGTATTTTTCCGGCGAATTTTTCTTCTACGAGATGAAATATCACTGTGCAGGACATTTTCTATAGACCCCTTGCACGTGACCTCAGAGCAGCTCAATTTGGAGGAGAAAACAAAAACCTTTCAATCTCCTGAGAATTGGATAGTAGCGTACTGCCCTCCAAATTGAGCTGCATTCCGACGTGCTGCAAGGGGTCTATACGGTGTTTTTGAACACCTATGCTAATAATTAATACGTATACGAAGACTTGTTATTTAGATAATATAAGCTTGGCTTGTGTTTTATGTCGAGGTTGACTTGTGCTTGAGAGTTTGCCTTTTGAATGTCCTTTTTTTGGCGGATATTTTGGAGCACCTATACCAATAATATATTCCAGGTGATTTGACTAGGCGCGCAAAGCATGATTTCCTGATCTGAAAAAGAATCAATCCCATCATCCACCGTACGCTCAATTCACTTGAGTTTCATGGCGGCCATCTTGAAAATAGGCTTATTATGAGCGACTTTCTCGCCAATAAGTCCTTTCTTATTGAAAACGAGACACTATAAACAACAGATAAAAGGATTTTCTTAAGGTTCAAAGCATCCTGGAGATTGCCAAGGACAAAAGAGCAGCCTAAGGTGTGGAAATTTTAGTTAAATCCTGCCAAGGAATCGAGAAAGCTTTTCGGCAGCTTCTTCGAGATCGTTTCAACGGTAATTCTTTAATAAAAAACCATGAATATTAACCAACCGATGAAAATATATTCTTAGTCTCATCTAGACAGCATATTCTTTGAAGTAGAAACATTTTTAACCTTAAATAATCGGCTAAATGACACTTTTCCTAGCATTATTGTACTTGTATGCTATTTGGTTTTGTTTTGATTTCCCTCTGTTTATTCATGATTGAGCTCGAAAAGACGCATGGGATGGATTCTTTTTCGGATATTACGATTCGCAATCTGATTGGCTAATCGCTTTTCCTCAGATCACCTGGTTAAGTGTACGAAGGCTAGTTTTAGATAACATAGCTTGGCTTGGGTTTTATGTCGAGGTTGACTTGTGCTTGAGAGTTTGCCTTTTGAATGTCCTTTTCAGTTCTGGTGGATATTTTGGAGCACTTATACCAATAATATATTAAGTGTACGAAGGCTTGTTTTAGATAACATAGCTTGGCTTGGGATTTATGCTGACGTTGTTGAGAATATCCATCTCTTTCTTTTCTTGCTTTTCCTTAAAAAAAAAGGGCATATCTGTTATTGCGTAGTAGTGATGTTAAGTACCACGACTATACACGAATACTACAGAAGGCTAGGACCTTTTCTTGTTTTATTCCTTCTTTTCTTTCTTCCTTCCTTCCTCTTTTTCGTTTATTTTTCTTGGTTTCTATCTTTCTTTTTCCCTCAAGAAGGTTTCTTAATTTGTGCATAGATTTTTGTTCTTCTGAAAATCATCAGAGATCTTAAAACTATCCTTCTATAAGCAACGAAACTTCTCTCAGCCCATCCTAAAAAGCCCAAACACAAATAAAATGATGATGATGATGGTAGAGATTCTATCGTAGGCACAAATGGACTTTGTTTCCGGGTTCTCCGGTTTTTCCTCCCTCCTCAAAAATCAACTTCAAAATTCCAATTGGAATGCAGTGGAGTAAGAGCCACTCTGTGGATTCCACTGTTAATCGCATTTATTCATTATTTATTATTTTATTTATTTGTTTGTAAGCATACCTGTCTAACAGCATTCCTTGCTAGGATGCGTGGACTTCTCTTTACGAGATCTTGAACATGACAATCACAGATACAATCACCTGGTTTGCTATCCAGACGAGACTTGAAGGATATGCCGTTATCCGAGGATATCTCACCAGCTGCTGACTTGATTAGCTTTCTTACCTTGTTTTATATACAAAGATACAAAATGGCTTTGAGATCTCAATATTTCTCTTAACACTGACTATTAAATATAGAAACGCGGCTAACTAACTAACTAACTAACTAACTAACTAACTAACTAACTAACTAACTAACTAACTAACTAACTAACTAACTAACTAACTAACTAACTAACTAACTAACTAACTAACTAACTAACTAACAAACTAACAAACTAACTAACAAACTAACTAAATTTGATGCGAAAGATTTCCTTTATTGTTTTGTATGTTAATTTTATGGCTATTTTAATTAGTGCCAAATAATTTCAAAATGTAGTGAGTTTTGAGAGCAGATCACTGTATTCAAAGCTTGTATGCAACGAAACATTGAACATTTCGACTTGGGGCTGTTTGTTGTAGATCTAAATATTCCAAATTGGGTACCAAATTGGGTATAGAGTAACAACATATTCGCCTCTTAAATATCGAGCAAGGGACTGGGCACGAGAGTGAAAAATTAATTTTATTATGGTTCAATAAAAAAATAACCCCATCACATGGAAGAGTAACCTTACATAACCTTATTGACCAAGTTTCACAACGTTTGGCTCAATAAAATGTTTTTAATGAGAATCTAAACTCTGCCAAAATGACAGAGAGATATATGGTGTCCTTCCAAAACGTCCTTCTAAACCATGCATTCTTTGTATTTAAAAAAAGATTCAACATATTATAAAATAGTTCAAAATATTCAATTCTTACTAATCTGTATTTGTTCTTTACTGCAAGGGGTTTATTTTTGACTAACTTAATTTTGAGAAACTTCGTCCCAGTCCCTTGCTCGATTTGGAAAAGGCCAATTGCCTTTCCGAGGTTGCATGGAAAACTGGTAACGATCAGTACGTGCACTGAAGCATGGGGCTGTTTCAGGGTCTTTGTCGTTTTACAGGTTTTAGTTTTGGGAATCGAGTCACAGTTACTTTGGTTTAAGGTTCTTTTTGTGGACAAAAAGAGCAAGAAATCTTATCTCTATACGCCTCTCCCTAAATGCGTCCCTGATGAGCAAATATAGGCTTCAAACTAAAAAAGGAACATTGATAGTACATAAAATATACCTTTGGTACGAAAACCAGGCAAAGGGTCAAAGTTGTGCAGGACATGATGCAGAAGGTGGTGATAATGAAAGATACCTCGTACATCTCATCGTTAAGAAGCTGAATGATTGGCACTCCAATAATACACACTATCACTACATTGTAGACAGCCATACCTGAAATCAAAGAAAAACAACAAAAATACCAGCTTAGTACAAAAGCACATTTTTAAACTAACACGAAACCACAGCTCGCTAATAATTTTACACCTGGTCTTCCTGTGATATCTACAGCTGGTTAGAGCTAACGGTTCGTTGTGATTCAAAATTAGGGGGGGGGGGGGACATGAATACGAAGGAAACTGGGCCGTTTCATTCGAATATATCTGTGATTAAACTCTGGATTAGTACGATTTCTGGAGGGAATCGAAAGATATGATGCACTTTATTACTGTGCGACTGACTGACCGACTGACTGACTGACCGATTGATTGATTGTTTGATTGAACTTACCAATATGTTGGGAGTCATTCAATGCGCTGATCTTTACCTTCCTTGTTTCCCAAGCCAAAAACAAGCCGAATAAAAGCAACAAAGCTTTGGAGCCATACACAATCACCAGCCAAATAAACACATTTGTGGCACGACAGTAGGCTATTTTCTGTCTGTAGATAACAGTAGAATGGCTAGCTTTGTTTTCCTGCTAAAAGATATAGTTAATTTTCATAAATAATGATAGTAATGTTGTCGTTGTTTACTTCCACTAAGCATCAATAATGTGTAAAGACGTCCAAAAATCATCTCGCCGACGTCGAATTTCACATGTGCTGAATATAATGCAAATTAATCCAAATATTAGGTTTTGCTCATTTGGGCATAATTCTTATCCCATTTCACGTGTCATTTTGATTATCGGTCGTTCTCGTGACGTCAATGCAAAGCAGCACAATTTGGAGGAGAAAACAAAAGAATTTCAATCTCCTGAGAATTGGAACCTATTGTTTTGTCCTCCATATTGAGCTGCATCACGACGTACTGCGAGGAGGTTCAGTATTATCATTTTAATTCAAGAGTATTGATTCAATTAGACCATTCGTCAAGCATCCTGACTGCTTACCTTTAGATCAAACCATCTGTAATCTTTTTTTAGTGGATTGACGATCAGCCAAGTAGTCAATATGACAACGTCAATTGCTAGAAATATTATCACCAAGCCAACTAAATGAATGTCATGTAAAACCTGTTGATGAAATGGATCAGCTTTTAGGTTTTAGCCAATAAGCAACATTTAATTGAAATAGATGAATCATAAGATATTTTTTGACAAAATTTGCCCTAAAATAATATTTGATGTTTATAAGCGTCATATTCCACAAACACTCGTTTTCCAGTTTCTCGCAATTGGATACGAATGAGTGCGCATCATTTGGGAAAAGGACGGTGCATTTCTAATACAAGCCTAAAAATAGATTCCCGCTCTAAAATACATAGGGCGCCCTCAGTAGCGGATGCTTTTTGCTACTTTATCTGATTTATGTTCCTTTAGTAGGTGACAACTTTTATTTCATAAAATATCACTCAGCAAATATGCCTTCGTATTTATGAAACCTCTGTGGACCCTGGTTATATTTATTGACAGCTAGCTCTGAGTAACTTCGCCGCAAATGTTGGTCATCTTTATTATTTCAGCAGCCTTTACTAATATTTTTGTGCAGCCCGCAAACTTTGGCCCGTAACTTGCAGCCCGAAAAATAGCCTGTGCACACTGATTCATCCAACCAAGGCTGGCCTTACGCGATACCGGAAGAATTTTTAAGTTCAAACATTTGACTATGGCCAGCACATACCATTTACACGGAACCGTCTCTACATATCTCTATAATTTGAATGTCAGCACAAAAATAGCACAGTTGCGAAACGCCTAAACATACAACTTTTTGAACGGTTAAAAATTCGTCCTATAACGCGCAAGGCCAGCCTAAATCAAAAGCTTAGGCATGAGCACAAAGTGTGAATTTTCATGGGACTTTGGTTTATTTTAAGAGTGTTGCACTTTCTAATTCCAGAAATGACTAAAAGTCCAATGACTCTAATGCATACCCTTCTTTTGTTGCGTATTTTTCTTGTGATCCTGTGAACTCTCCATGTTTTGATAAACATTGATCCAAAAGCCAGTGTAAAACTGATGTTCAGTGTGATCAGCCTGACCTAATAAAGAACGGTTTGATTATTGAAAAGCACATACTCATTATTAAAACAAAGAAAGAAAAAAACACTGCGGTTAGTTTAACACGTGGAATTGTCCTTGAAAGAAAGAAATAGAGGACACATACCTCACATATAAGACTTGTTAAGTGTTCTCCATCAACAGCAAATAATATGACCGATAAATATGCGATTATGCAGCCTGCAATAATCAGGTTATTGATGTTTGGGCTGGACATTTTGATAAACCTACAACAAAAAAAGAATGTATTGATAACTTAGCTTAGCTTATTGATACCTTTAGCTTATGCAAAAAAAGGTTTCAAAATCACGACTACCAGAAGTTGCGGCCTCACAGAGAAAATGAAAGCTGAGTAACTATATGGGATTCGTCCTATGAAACAGTCTTAACTGGAAATTATTGATGGTATTGGATTATCGCACTTGCACCCAACACAATCGAGTAAAAATTTAATTAATTAATTTTTATCTTTCCCTTGGTTTCGAGGGCTTTCCCCAGAGTTATTTCTTACTCCAAAAGACATGATATGGGCAGGATCTGTATATAAGTTAGCTGCACCCTGACTTAGATCAGCTAAGTTTTTGTTTCAGGTTTTGATATGTGTGTTAGCTGCACCCTGACTTAGATCAGCCCAGTGTTTGTTGACTCTGTGTCAATTTTCTAGTTTAAGTGGAAGACAAATATCATTGAATAATCATAATTGTACAAATGACGCACTTACCGTTTTTGGCGATAAGCAATGTTACAATAGAGAAATACAAGTGACAAAATAATTCCACTAACTGCAAAGCAGCAAATGACAATCAAACCCACGAAGGGAAAACCGATTAGTCGTGGAAGGACTATCAATCTGTCGGCTGGTGGATATCCACCTAAAAGTAACAAATTATACTTTAATAATAATAAATCAGAATCATAAAACCTTTTTTTTATAATGATATTTTAACAGGATGCTCCTTCACTTTAGTAATTTTCAAGAAGGTCCTGTAAAATAATCTTTATGCATCATATAATGGAGTTAAAAAGTAGAAGACAAATTATCGATACGAAATGAGAAAAATTACAATTACGCAAAAATGTAAAAATTCAAATAGCATACTTCAAAGAGTTCATTCAGAAAAAAATAGACTTAAATTGAGAATTTTTTGAAGATTGTTTAACAACGTCACTTAGATTGTTCCATTCTTTAATGACATGATAGGATAGCCTTTGCTTCCCCCAATTTGTTTTAACAATTAGTAGTCGATATTCATTTCCATGCCTTGTGTTGTGACCTTGGGTAGACAGTAGTCGCAGCAGCGGCGTAGCAGGGGGTTGGGGCGAGGGGTGTGAGCGAGGGGATAGTGCCCCTCAAAAAGGTTTGACGTCGGCACCAAAATCTTATTAATTCAAGCGGGATTCTTGTAGATATGGCGGGAAAATGGTACATTGACCTCACTTCACGAATTTCGTCGACTTTTGAACTCATCGATTAACTAATTAATACAAGGCATGGCATTCATGGAAAACAGTTTTTTTTTAGCATAATAACTTATCCTTTTCATATTCAGTTCTGTTTTATATAGATATATTTTTATCGTAATTGTAATTAGTCATCCTGATGAATCTATTGTGTGAAAATAAAGTTTTAATTTTTTAATTATGTCACATGCAACCCAGCAATAAGCAAATCCATAAGCACCATACCTTTCCAGGTAAAGTCCATCCCAGCATCCAAAGTAAAATTGTTCCTTAAGACATCGTGTGTTCCTATCATACGCAAAATCCCCTCTGAAAATGACACCAAATAAAGCTTTAATGGTATTTGCTAACACAAACCATCAAGCAGTTAAGGACAATGATTTCATACCTTGGATTTGAGACACTTCAAAATGCCCATATCGGTCACCGTTTTCCTGCAGTCGCACCATGCCCTATATTTACCATAACATTAAGAGAATACACATTTTATTTAAACAAATTATTTTAGCGTTTGACTGATCAAACATTAGCATCATCCTGTTTACATTAAAAAATAATTCAGGAAAAAATTTGTAAGAGGATTTAGGAAAAGAGGTAAGAGGTCTCCTGGGTTATCAAAGCATGGGTGCCAAGATATGATTTTTTTGAGACAATTATAAAGTTTATCATTATATATCCTCCTCCTCATCATCATCATCATCATTGTTATTATTATTGTTATTATTATTATTATCATTATATTTATTATGATTATATTTGTATTTTTAGATTGTTAAGCGCTTTAGAATATCTTAATAATTAAGGCGCTATAGAAGTTTAATAAATCATTATTATTATTATACATTTTGCTCACTATCTCGCTTCTGATTGGCCGAGAGCCCTCAGTCAATCCCTGATATCGTGTGAACTCGACATGATAAACGTATTATCTGTAGGTTTTACCTACAGATAATACATTTATCATGTCGAGTTGAAAGGTCACAATGGAAATGGAAATCTTAATTCTTAATTTACAAAATATATAATAAAATAATTATTGAATTCGGTTTTCGAATGATATCGTTAATATCAAAACCTCGGCTGTTTCATCCGCCTCCGCCTACGGCTTCGGCAGATAACATGGCCTTGGTCTTGATAATTTACGATATCATGCTCAACCTCATCCAGTTATTGTGTATTATTGTTGTTATTATTATTATTGTTGTTGTTATCATTATTAAATAACATCTCAATTCTCCCCTACCGAAACACCTCGAAATCCAGTATTTATGATATTATCCCTTATCATCACGGCCATTGGCTTGTCCTTGTAGTAAAACTGACTCAAATTTTTGCTTGGTCTCAGCTCATTTTCGGTTTTATTGAGGGCAAGAGCAATAAGCCAAGCAGCATCAAACGCGAAGGTTCCATATTCCGACACTGCACTGTTCTTTTCCTTTGCGTATATCCTATATTGATCTTGAAACTGCTTTGGAGTCTGATGAGAAATCATGATTAAAAAATAAAATGGTACTTTCGGGGAAACTGGAGCAAAATGCAAACCTCCATTGATAAATCTCGTAATCATACTAAACTGTTTTGTCTTACCAACCTGTCTGCCCCAGTTGCCGCAAAATTGAATCAGATTAAATGTCGACAAAGCTGCTTTCTCTTAACTTAAGGCGCCTTTACACTAGCAATTTTGTCGTGCGACTTGAATGGCGATCAACAACGGCCGGCGATCTCATTGCGATTTCACGGCGACTGATCGTAATTAAGTCGCCACCAATTCGAAGATACTCGAAATTTAGTGCAACTCGTGGCGATTTTCACTTGAAAAATATGACCTAAAAGGAGACATTGCAGCAAGTTTACTGAATAAAACCGCTGGGTGTTTACACTTGCGATCGATTGCCGTTGAAATCGCCGCTCGATTATCCCTTTTTCAGCGTTTGTCGATATGTAGGATCATCGTCTTTTGGCAATTATCATTCTAGGCGCACAATGCAAGACTTGCCGAGTGAAATGAAAAAGAAATAACAAGAGCCGGTTATACGAGCATTGTATTGACCAGTAACACGGATTATACGAAAAAAAAATATTTGGGTGCAAACTTTAATCTTGTTAGCACTCCTACCTGCCTTAAGGCCCGTTTACACTAGCAAATTTATCGCGCGACTTGAGCGGCGATTTCAATGGCGATTTTATCGCGACCCAAATCGCAGCGAGTTGCACTAAATTTCGATCATGTTTGAATTGGCGGCGACGTAGCTGCGACCTATCACCGTGAAAGCGCCATAAAATCGCCGCTCAAGTCGCGCGACAAAGTTTCTAGTGTAAACGGGCCTTTACATAAAATACTATGTTATGTCACATCCCATGCAGAGTCTCGACTATCTAACTTACCAGACCCGAAATTCCTTTTTCTGTTGATCTGCTAATATTCAAAGCCTTAATTGTAATCATGTGGTTAGCAGCCTCACTGATCTCTTCTTGTGTACAATTCGTATTCTTGTAAGTCCGCTGCCACCATCCATGTTTGTCTGGCGTGTGAATCAACCATGCATACTGTCTACCATACATATTAAGCTTGAAAATCTAAACGACAAAAGTAACAAAGAAAACATGAAAAAATATCCGTTTATTTGGGAATATACTTGCATCTCTACGGTTGTGGTGTAAATAGGTTGTGACGTATTTCCGGGTCCAACTACTCACAAAAACTGATACAATAAAGAGAAAAAATGTGCTGAATTAATCAACCTCCACCTGAAACAGTTAGAACTTTGGACAGCAAATCTTTTCATGAAGTAAAAGTAAGAAAAGTTCATTTTGGACCCGGAAGTTCTTTTTCTGTACGAGTGACGTTACACTTAACAGCACTATAGAGGATATTACACGGCGAAGTTTATCTTCAAGTGGTGAAAATATTTCACGAGTTTGCGCAGCTAGCGAACAAGCCAACGTGTAATTTTCTTTTTATTATATAGACATATCCAAAAACTTCGCAACGCGCGTTAAAGTGAGCGGGAAAACATTCGAAATGACGTCATCGATATCTCAATATAATAAAACACGATATTAGAAAAATCATATTTCCTTGGCTGGAATTGAAGGTACCAGGTGCCTCTAGGTTGCTGTGCTCGCCAGGTATATTAGCCTATTCTACTTGTTTGGCTCCAAATATTTAATAAAACGACCATAACCTTTTAAAAACTTTTCTCAAGAGTTAAACAACCAAGGGTTAGAATGAGCAAGTTCCATGCAGTTTGTTTAGAAACTCATGAGTTGATAATGAGTTTGGGAAGGCATATCAAACACTCGTGTTTCGTATTCAATAGCCCTTTTTCGAATTCTTAAAATACCGCTGTCTTCATTGACTACAGATTCATTTATGCAGGGTTAGCCTCGATTTTATGTAGAATATTCACGTGTTCAAGTGAAGGTCCGTGGAATTTCAAAGTGTTGTATTGTTGAAGTGTTGCATTCTTTACTTTACCGTTGGTATTTGTGAAAGTTTTGACATTGTACTGAGGCTACCCTGCTTAAATGAATCTGTAGTCAATGAAGACAGCGGTATTTTAGGAATTTGAAAAGAGCCATTGAGGGTTTAAAAAAGCTCGATAGTTTCTCGTCGTATTGAACCCCTGATGAAACACCCGAACTTGTTCTTAACGCATTACTTAATGAACTCTTGTTACTTACTTGACACGTCACGGAAGTGGTTAGTTGAAGGAGTCCAAATATTATCCTTGAATCGGTAGCCTGTTGAAATCAAGATGATTAAATTTGAAAACGAAGTTTTCCTTTTGAAAACATAATAAAAGGTTTCCTTCCACATTGAAATGATAACTATAAAAAAGTTGTTTTTTCAAATTTATCTAGATTAGTGATAGACATATGATAATTGAGTAGCAAAAGAGGCCGTCACAAAGAGCTAGATTGACAGCGTTCTCCGTCAACACTAATATGCTTAGCCCGTTTTCAAATTTATCCACTCTGGAGAGCGTTTTGGGAAACAGAGTTCGTTTTCGTTGAATTTATCCGGCATAGTGTGGACGGAAACCCTAAACGTATGAAGTTGTGTTTTCAAATTTATCCAGCGTAGTTTGGATTGGGCCTAACAAATATGAATATATAAATATGCTTAAAAACACATGGAGGGTTTCTAAAGGTTTTTGTTACAACATCACTAGATACAGCCATTGATGGATTGATGATGGCGTGGCAAATTCCCATTCGATCATGGAACGAGGGCCGCAGGTTTGTTAGCTACTGGCTCAGTTTAGTGGTTTTTTTTAATTATTATTTTTTTATTCTAGACCACCTACAGCGTTTTAACATGGTACATGGTACGTGGTACATGGTACATGGTACATGGTACGTGGTACTAATACAATTTCCAAGTCCCCCACCCCCCCAGATTGCTATATCTTGACTCTTACTTTAATGTGTTGTATCTGTGTATGAGCGTCATTTATATCCGAGAAGCTTCCAAAGCTAGCGACCGTGATGTTGTTTGCTTCACACTCTTTTCTGAGATCCGAAGCTGCCTTTTTTGGGAAGAAAAAAAATTACAGATTGTAATGGTTACTTCTACATTCCTTCATTTATTCATTTGTTCTATCAATCATTCTATCATCGCATACGACTGCTGAAGGTATAGGTAGGATGTGTGAAAGATGTAATAAGCTGATTACTGAGATCTCAGTTTCATAGATCCTACGTATGCCTTCAGCATTTTCTTATGCGGTTCCTTCCTTCCTTCCTTCTTATACTTCTTCATTCGTTCTTTTATTCTTTCATTCATTCACTCACTCACTCACTCACTCACTCACTCACTCACTCACTCACTCACTCACTCACTCATTCATTCATTCATTCATTCATTCAGTCAGTCAGTCAGTCAGTCAGTCAGTCAGTCAGTCAGTCAGTCAGTCAGTCAGTCAGTCAGTCAGTCAGTCAGTCAGTCAGTCAGTCAGTCAGTCAGTCAGTCAGTCAGTCAGTCAGTCAGTCAGTCAGTCAGTCAGTCAGTCAGTCAGTCAGTCAGTCAGTCAGTCAGTCAGTCAGTCAGTCAGTCAGTCATAACAATTGCTAAATCATGTATTCACTCTTACGCCTGGTGCCGTTTGTAAGAAGAGTTATCCACTATTATGTCACTTCAAAACAACCGGTTACTACCACTTTTTTGATATCAAAGAAATGCTTAAGATGTGAATACACTTAGGTTTTTATTGCATTCAACGAAAAGCGACATTTTCTGCTTCATCTTCGCGAGAACAACAAAAAAAAGACCGTTTTGTTCGAGATGTACTTTGTTTTCCCTCAAAAAAGAGTGATATTTTTTAGACCCAAATATACTTTCGATTAGGCTCATTTACATCAAATTTGAGGGGCACTTTGAATAAGCATGATAGAGCTGCTAAGTTGCTGCTAAGCTGCAAACGTCCTTTGAAATTGAACGTTACTGGTAATCTAGCAGAATCACTTACAGTTGTTTAGGCATTAGAGTAAATGATTTACCTTGACTTGCATTTCTCGAGAATAATATAATATTGATACTTTTGTCCAACCAAACTTCTGAGCCAATGCAACAAACGCTGTACTCATGGCCGATGATGAAGGAATAGTTCTTAAAAAATAGGGGTATTTTCTAGAGTCTGATAGTTCACCTGTTGTCGCAGCTGCAGAAACCTGAGAAAGGAAAAAAAAGAAACAGTGATTATACATGCATCACCTGAAGACCGATTTACACGGTACAACATTTGCTTGCAACTGTCACATGCAATCTGCTTACACCACGCTTAACACACGAATTGCTTCGGGTAAATCAACCCCATAACTTGGCCAGAACTGTTGTAGCAAGTTGTAGGGCTGATTTACTCGAAGCAATTTGTCTTGTAAGCATGTGTAAGCAGATTACATGCGACAGTTGTGAGCAAATGTTGTGACGAGGAAGATCAAATAGCGTTTAAAAAATGAATCCCCCAACGTAAGGATCATAAACCTTATGCAAAACCCATGGATGAGGATAACTATACTAGAATTGTTTTCCTCTCAGGACCTTTTTTCGATTTTCCTGATTTTATTTTCGCCTTTCGCTTTTATCTAAATTGGGCTCCCTGTGATTCACGCACGTGCTTACACATGCCTTGAGCATGAGGACGGAATAACTGATCCAAAACGCACTTTGGCAATCTAGATGGGGTTCTTTATTGTACCTGAATCAGTTTCCAGAACTTTGCTGTGTCAGCGGCTGCAGTAGCTACATTAGACCGTGAAGGACCAAGCATCATTAGAATTTGCCTGTTTGTAAGATAGTCATACAATACCCTCATACCACGACCTGTCTCTCCCTGTTTAAGAACAAAGTAGAATAGCAAATGACTACTGATAAGATCACGTAGAGATGCCGATTCTTTTGAGGCCTAAAATATCAGTACATAGATACTTATTCTGGATACTCGCTAATTAACACTTGAAAAGAAGTAAGACGCCACAAAGTTAGGCCTATTCCAAACGTCGATCTGCTCATGAGCCGAACGCATTGAAAACAATAAATATAATAAGGCGGTCTTCTTTGATGTCATTAAATTTGGCTGATGAGAACCGGGCCTTTTACGAATGAAGTTTCAGGTTTAACATATAAGTTTTTAAAGTGAAATTTTTCTTTAAAAACTAAAATAAGTTTTAACAATAAGTTTTGAACTCAATAAGGAATGAAAAAAGACGCCTTTTCGGATAGAGCTTTTTACCCATATGGCGACCATCATGAATTCTGTTGTTTTAAGTAAGACATTATTAGATGCTGAGGGGGCAATTATTGGAACATTTATAGTATGCACAGCTGTCAGGGTGTCTTTTTGTATAATTTAACTTCATCCAATGAGAAACACATCTAAAAGCCAATTGAATATTTTAATTTGCTGGTAGTTGGAGCGATATGTGAAACACGAAAGCTTAAAATTGTTTGAGAAATTAACCCCACCACTCTATGTTTTATAAATATTTCCACGTTTGTAACGAGTCGATTTGTAACGACGAATTTTTTGTGCAAAAGATTTATACCATGTAACATGCAAGATGAAAAGATTTTTAGAGTAACTTCGACTCAGGCAACAAGTTGCGGGTCTCTGATCAGAAGTCAAAACCTGATCAGAAGTCAGCGTTGCGTGAAATATCGTCGCTGCAAATCGACTCGTGTAACATCGGCTTTAGCATCCCATAATAAATGCGATTAATATGCAAACTTCGTACGCTGAACAAAATTCAAGCAGCTCATTGGCTAAGATCGATCACGTGATATCGATGTATTTGAGGACAAAGCGCTTGTCGTGATGTTATAAAGTTTATTGCACGCTTCGAGTGCATTATAAGAAAATGGATTTAGAAAATGAAAGATTCGAAGAGCTAAACGATAAGGAAATTGAAGGATTTATAGATGGAGCCATTCCAATTGCTACCAAGCGACAAACAAAGTGGGGAATTCCCCTTTTCAAAGGTAAAACCATACAACTGTACATTTGTGATTCAAAACAAAACATTTTTTTGTAGCTTTGTCGATAGCTAGCTTTCAACTGATGAATGATAATTTTTTGTTTGAAGCGTTAACTTAAAAATGATACCTTTATTCTGTTTTTCGATGCAGAATGGCTTCATAAGAGATATAAAGAAGAAATTCTGGAAAACTTAGAAAAAGAAATCATAGCGGAAAGGCTGAAAAAGTTTTACCAAGAACTTAAAGCAAACCAAGACAAAGACTACAGCCGTTCAGCCCACCTTTGCATAAGAGCAGCTATCAACCGCCACCTAACTTCAGAACAAGTTGGAAAGACGTTCTCTATTATAACTGATCCTGTTTTCAAAGTTGCTAACATATCTTTGAGTGCTAAATTGAAGAGAATTATTAAAGAGAAAGGCAAGTGTAAAGTTCAACACCATTCATCAATTCAACCCGAAGAAATGTTATGACAGCGGAATATTTGACGAAAGCACACCTACTTCTCTACTACGAATAAGATTTGAGCCAGAATAATTCACTTATTTTCGTATTTTTAAGTTAGGAATTATTTATTTATCTTAACTTTTGAACCCTTTCTGTATTTATCAAAATAGTGATGGCTGTTTGGAAATTAAAATACTTTTTGATTCAATAGGTTCAAATTCGTAAATGACACGTAAAAGATGTCGCGCCGTCTGCTCTTCAGCGTACTCAGTTTGCACATTAAAAGGGTTAGAGACTTGTAGTTCGTGTTTTGTTGGAGAATAAATGCACTTGCTTACTGTATAATGAACTCGAAATTTCTCATACTGCACTCGGCGTCGCCTCGTGCAGTATTAAAATTTCTCGTTCATTATACAGTCAGCGCGTGCATTTATTCTCTAACAAAACACTCACATCAGTCTCTAACCCCTAATTAAAAGTGGAATCCACAGAGTGGCTATTCCTCCACTGCATTCCAATTAGAATTTAGAAGTTGAAGAAGATTAATACTTTTGCATATTTCTCAAAATCTCTCTGATTTGAACAATGAAGTTTGATTCGGTTCAAGTTAGCCTCCTCGGTCATCACTCGAAATCCAATGGAAGATTATAACGAGAGCTTTTCTTACCTTGGAATTATTGGAAATGAGTTTCAATTCATAGTCATTCAAAATATTTGTGTCATTGTTTATCATATCAAAAGCCATCTGAGCTGCTAACGGAATACCGCGCCCCCACCACATGCTTCTACCAGTCAGCGGTGAGATAGAACCTATGTAGAGGGGTTGCTTGGCAGCCAGTGAAAAACCATAGTACATCAAAAACGATAGTAGAACAACGACAGTCGTCTTATTGGTACTCATCTGCAAAATAATTTAAATTAAATTAAAATGGTAAGCTTGACTACGAATATAGAAATGAATCCTCGTTAATAAAAATGGGAGTTTCAAGTTTCACGTTTACCCGCGCACTCGCTTTTTCGCGATATGATACGGGAAACTCGTGAATAAGTGTATATCAGTTTATACTCACATTAATTTAAACTCACTCAATTTATGCTCACAAAAAAGCTAGGAAGCGGGGACCCGCAAGGATTATGGGTAATACATTTTATATGTTTCAATCGTTCAATAACTATCGATGGCTTGAGATCAGTATTTCATTAATAGAGAGATTAAGAATCCCGTTTACGGTAAACGTGAAACGTCAGTTGACCAGTGAAAAGTTATTTAAAATTAGTAAAAAGGAACCACAAAAATCTCCAAGTCGTGGATAAACAAAATAATATTTCTTTTCGTTAAGAAAGTTTGCAAAAGGTAAAGTAAAATACAGGAAAACGAAGAAAGCTTGGTCTCGTTTGCCGTTTGCGGGAGAAAAAAACGCGAATCTTAAGCTCTTTTATTACGTTTCGAACTCCTGTTAGCATTCATCTCTGTATGAAAAAGCTTTACTTATGAATATGAAATGCTTTCCATGATCCTCAACGCTTTCAGCTGTGCAGGTCTTTGGTGACTAATTTTATTGAATAGACTTCTTTACCTTCGTATGCAAATTGCCCATTTCAGACCACATGATATTCCCTTGAGAAATGTTCTTTTGTTGAAATATTTACACATGAAAGAATCAACTCCCAAGAGTGGCATCACGTGGTCTGAAATGGGCATAACAAACAACGAAGGTAAAGAGGTCTATTGTGTGTATTCTGAATCACAAGTGTACTGTATGCGCTAGTGAGACATCAAGTAAAATAGATTATACATTTGATATCCAGTAAACTGACTAACTGCGTGCGCCGTGTTTGTGAGCTCAAACGGCTTTGAGATCAAAACGATCTAGGTATATGTAAGGGTAGGTTGTTTATAAGATAAGTGATTTCACATAACAAAGTGCTGTAGCCTTTACCGGCTAAGCTTCAGTGACACTCAGAACTAACCATGCTGTTATTACTTTAAGGAGACGAACACCAAACCTTTAGAATTTTATACTTTAGTTTTTTCATATAAAGATTCATCAATAAAGACCGACAGCAAATAATTTCAAAGAAGGCTGTCAGAGCCAAATGAAATAGTTCATTCCAAGACGGTAAGGAACTAAGGGCATACAAGTAGACACAAATAATCGAGGCCTTTAAAAGGGTTTCGTCGACTTTAAAAAAAAAAAAAACATTGAATATCTCAACTATAAACTCCGTATTCTTGACGAGAATAATAAGAAGAAATACAAGCAATTCCAGATATTCTTGGATCTTGGAATTATTACCTATCTGCTGTCATTTATCGCCTCTATCGCCTATTGCCTATAACTACAGCTGGCTATGAGCCTTTTTTGTTTTTGAAATAGATATATACATGAAAAATGAGTTTTGAATTAACAAAGAAAATAGAAAATGTAATAATACGACTCGTTATCAATTACTGAACTTACGGTATTTTTCTTTTTCGAAGAATGGAGCGGGGTATTAAATTAAAATGTTAGTCGAAATATCAACAGAAATTGTAACGAGTACCGCGGTATGTGTAATCAAGCATTTCGATTATTCTTGATCGATAAATCTACGGTGACATTTACATACCGCCTTTCGAGCAAAGTACTTGAAATCAGATTCTGAAAAAGGATGAAGAAGAGAAGTCAACGGAAGTCATCTTTGATCGTAAATGCCCCAAATTTATCGATACAATTTGGCTCGACTTTTCTTCCTTTTAGTCACATCTTGAGTTCCTATGAACTTTGTATGTGTTCCAAGAAAGCAAATTTAGAGTAACAAACATTACGATTTGGACTATCAAATATTTTGCCACTGCTTTCTCACAAATAAAGATTTGTTTGTTAAGACAACATGAAAAATTCGCATCACGAAACCCTGAATTACAGCTTCAAAACATGAAATTTCATGATATTTATGATTATATTACCTGATATAACACTTAGGCTTGACGTTTGATAGAACAGGACACCGCAAGGTATACTCGCATGTATAAGTTAAGTCGCAGCTCGCCGTTTTCCAACGAGAATGACACACAAAATTGAAAATCCCTATTGTTGAAATCAGCTGCACCTTCCATGTAATCTTAATAACCACGCGTGCCCACCGACAGTATTTACCTTTTTCGAATTTCTCGGACAGGACAAAATGATGATATTGTTAAAGATGTCACTCAGAATACTCACGCGCGCATCAGATTGCGTATACTTTTGCATAAATTATATTGTTTGCTAACAAGACTTTTAAACATAAATTTTTTAAGTTGAGGTATAGATAACAATCTAGGATATGAAAATCGCCAAAATTATGTCAAAAACAACGTAAATGTGTGCTAAGACAGTCAGCTGGAAACGAGATTTAAAAGTGTTGAAATTTTCGAACAGAAAATTCACTTAAAATCCTAATATGTCGAAATGTTGTGTGGAGGTTGTGGCGCAGGAGGAAGAAGGGAAGGAAAGAAATAGAGATAGAGATAGAGAAAGAAACAGAAAAAAAGACAAAGAAAAAATTGGTAACAGATGCTTGATATTTCTTAAAGTAAACGCTATAAAGTAACAAAATATCTTGATTTCGACTTTAGTCATCATGCACTTAAATTTTCTTATTCATACAATTCGGTATTTTCTCTTGCCTTTTTTCATTTCATCCGGCCCTGTTTCAAAACATTCATTAAACATACGACCAGCTTTTTTACACGACTGCACTCATAAATCATAAACTTCCTGTGTTATTCGCCTCAGCAGAAGCAAAAACGCGGCATATGAGCAAATAAAAATATGAAACCACAAAAAATACATTCGAATTTTAATCCAACTTTGTACGTAATCTGATAGCCACTTAAATGTTATTAACAAACCTGCTTCAATAGGAACTAATTACCTAGAGTGGTATAGTTTTGTTGTGACTAGACACACACGTTTGTGACGTCTTTTAGCCACCTTTCGTTCGTTACAGCCTTAGTGAAAAAATTTACATGACAAAATCGTCTGCCTGTTGAATGCAATCATCATACTGCTTTGGAAATTTATCAAATTTTCTCGTTTCTCTTTGTTCTTTGGGGTTTGAAGTAGAAGTTTTGAAATGTATGAGGAACTAATTCAAATGCTGTCATTCAAGCATTTATGACAAAACTTTGAACTAGAGCTACATATTTTGACAAGTGTTTTGAAAAAAAAAAAAAAAATACGAGAAAATTGAGAAAATAAACTTGACCGTTAAGAAGGGGAGAGAATCGAGTCCCTCAAGCCATTCTTATCTGTTTACTGAGGATGTTACTTTAGGAGGGAGAATCCATCACAAATAAAATGTCAAAGGATAAAGGTTTGTCAGAAGAATTATGGAAATTTCAAATTATCTGATTATATTTGAAGCCCGGTGCTTTTGAAAACTGTGATTTATATAAACATTCTCATAACTTATAAACAACCACGTAAGCATTCAGTTATTTCATGCTGTACATTGAATGGAGTTAAAGACCAACGAAAGAGCAATACTCCTTATTGTGTATATGTACACCAGTATAGAGTGAAAAACATACGAAAATTAAACAGTACTTAGGGAGCATTCATTTTTTAGGAGGGGGGGGGAGGAATTAGGGGGGGGGGGGGTCATAAAAAAATTACTAGATAAAAAGGGGGGGTCACATTTTTTTGAATGTTGAACCAGGGGGGTCATGAATAAAAATATGTTTGTTTGTTGTTTTTTTAGTCTTTTTCTGGAGGGGGGGGGGGGGGGAGCTAGAAATTTTTTATATTTGGAAGTGGGGGGGGGGGGGGGGGGGGGTTATCGAAATATTCAATTCCTTACCATGGGGGCTAGCATTTTTTTTCTATTTGATTCCTCTAATTCCTCCGCCCCCCCCCCCCCTCCTAAAAAATAAATGCTCCCTTAATACATACGTAACACGTACCATACTTACAGCACGTACACGGTACATAATGCTATAGCGTCGAAATGGCTTCCAGCTATACATCCACTCACTAAACCGTCTATGTGACATAGCTACGTTACGTTAAGGTATGGTACCGCTACCGTACCACTACGAATTTGCCAAATTGTTTCCACGGCATAAGAAAACCGCTCTAAGGATTGAATTTGTCCTTGGTGTTCCGGACTTCGTCACGTAATGAAAGAGCTCCCACTTTTTAGGCCTCTTTACCTCGACTCCTGTAAGACTTATGTTCAATTAGTATCTATGTCTTTATTTTGTTGGGTTTCTACCTTGATTCTATTACATTATACATGCAACTATGTAGGTAATATATGAAGAATAGTTTGAGAAAAAGGGTATAAGCGCTTAAGACCCCTCTTATAATGAGCTTTTGATTGTAATACAATTTATTTCAATCCCTTACGCCACGCCCTCTATTTTTCAACCTTAAAGCACCTTTTACTAAAACATTATTCACGAAGAATGGTTTGAGAAAAAGGGTCTAAGCGCTTAAGACACATTTTATAATGAGCTTTCGATAAACAGCATAGAGTAATGACAGTAGCTGGAAAAGTATAATTTTATTACAAGAATGATTAATCAAAAGTGCAATTACAATAACAACAACGATAGAAGAAATTGGGAGTCAACAATAAACAATAGTAAATAATTTTAACTTGTTGAAATTGAAAGTATAATAAAAAATGATGATGATGATGCTGATGATGATGATGATGATGCTTTTTTATATTAAAAAAGTACTATGTAAGAGAGCGTGTGCTCGTGCTAGTGTTCATTTCTGTCTGCACTGTAAACATCTGGTAACATCTGCAAGTCTGACTGCAAAGTCATCATTTTTGAAATCTTAACAAGTATACATTATTTTTTACATTAAAATTTTCTCGACATGTCAAATTCGCTATTTCGGAAGTCGCATATTTCACGACACTTTATTTCAGCAATTTCATTAAACAAATCATTCATGATTTCTTTGGTTATAACATTAGTATATTGAATAATGGTACTACTCACTCAGTGTCTTACCAAGATCAATAGGCGCCAATACTTAGTAACAACGTCTTTTAACGCTGCTTTTAAACGTTTAAAAAAAGATTGAATGGTTAATTGAACTCGTTATTTTCTCAAAAATTAGAGGTCACTTAATTTTCGAGTTATATTTTCGCGACACTTAAGGTAGCTGCATGGGGTTTTCTCGGCGCGCTCATTTTAACTTGGTATCGTAAATGCGCGGACATCAACAATTAATTTGAGAGAGGCTTTAAGGGAGACATTTTTTGACCTAAGCTTTTAAATCGCGCTTAATATCTTGGAGGGTGAATACTTTGCTCAAGGTTCAGAAAATTTGAATAAAATCTGTGAGAGCATTTTCGAGAAATTTGACCTTGAAGTTCAGGTGAAACATGAAATTTTTGCAAAAAAAAAAAAAAAAAAAAAAAAAATGGTAACGTCATGGAAAAGTAGTCAATTTACCTGTTTTGAGTTCCTACTTTATTTATTTATTCGATGATTTAACCTAAAGCTGAAGCAATTAGAACTTTTGTCAACAAATCCTGTCATGAAGAAAAAGAAAGAAAAAGTAGGAAAAATTGTCATATAACTGCTGTTCGTTTTGGACCCGGAAGTAGTTTTTCCAGACGGCTGACGTCACACTCAAAACCTCTTTAATGTCAGAGGTTTGTACATGTTAGTGAGCAAGACGTTTGAAACGCTTGAATTTGGACTGCTTAAAGCTCAGTTGAACAAGTCGATTCTGTTTGGTAGGAAGGAGGACAAAATCCACATCCACCCACACTTTAAATTTATGCTCCCGTTTTCATTTAAAAATGCGGAGATAAGGAAAAAAAGAGTTCCTGAGTTTTACCTAAAGCTGCTGATACATCACTTTGGAGCAATGAGAAAAATTTGGAAAGAAATAGACCCCTTTCTAGGTAACCCCGTAATGATTGGTTGATTCAGTTCTCTAACACAGATTAAGCACATCACATCATCACAGGTTAAGCACATCACATCATCACAGGTTAATCAAAATTAAAGCTTATCGAGTTTAGAAAAATAAAGTCATTCATAGTCGCAGCACAACACAAAGAAAACTCTAGAAAATGTTGAAATGCCGTATGTGCTTACATACAGTATACTTTAAATACGCGTGATCAAATGTACTTCTTACCGCCAAATTCAAATTTTGATATATAATTCGTCTAGGTTCCGTTCCTTTTTTTGGTGGCAAATGACGTTCAAAGTTGTAGTGGTCACGATTTTACTCGTTTTGATATCTTGTCCAATTATATATGCAACAAGGGAGAGTTTTGAGAATCCAAATGGAAGTGAAAAGTATAATTTTAGCGAGCAGCTTTCTCCTTCGTACACTTTCCATATCATTAAGTTAGTAAGTGATAAATCTGAATAAGTTTATATTTCACGATTAGGAAAGCGCTAATATTTCCTATTTCCGATTACCAAAACCTCATTAACATAATGTCTAGGTGATACAAGAAAATGTAACTAGCCAATCAGCGCAAAGCTAACAAGCTCAAGTTGTTAGCTTAACCCATGACGGGAAAAAATTGCGCACCAATGACTGCCTTAGTAGGGTAGGACACGGCAAATGTTTTTCGGTATAAACAAAATTGGAACTAGAATTCAAATTTCTCTCATTACAAACGCAGGATCCAGTGTTTCTAAAATACTGAAAAGTTATTATCAATAAAATTATTTTTTCTTTCAAATTCGAGAGCTAGAACGAGCTTCGAGAAAATGTTCAGGCTCCCCTCCCTTGATTTGATAATTGGATGCGGGTTTTACTTTGTCAAAGAAGCTCGTGAACACGAAGTTTACAGAAAAACTAAAACGAAGTTTTAGCCGTAGCATCTCAATATTAGCCATGTTAAATCATTTTGACAGGCTTTGGATTCCTCTAAGAGTTCTAGCGACGCGAGTTGTGCTGCTCTAATCGAGTAAGTTTGAGTTGCTGACAAATAATTCAGCTGATATGAATTCTCATAATACTCAATAATAAAACTGAAATGTGCAGAGTCCTATTCGATGCAGCGTGCTCCCTTTGTATTTGACGGGAACTTAACTAAATTCTAATACTAGTTACATGTTCGTATAGATGCTAAGCTTCTGTGAATATTATACGGTATGCCTTATTTTGACCGGCCGCTTTATAACATGTTCCATGAATTAACATATTCAAACAGTATTTTTTAACAGTTATGACTTTAATTCTAGAAATAGAAAGCTTGCGAATATCTTGATACGTGTAGAAATACATAATACGAATGTTTCAGTAGCTGCAAGCTTCTCAACACTTGTCTTCTTTTGAATTCTTTTAAATTTACTGAAGAAGCGAACGAGAGTTGTTGGGTTTCCCTTCGGTTTGTTTATATTCTCGCACAATAACGCATTGTAAAAATGCACGGGCTAAAGGCTTACAAAAGGCTAACAACTTTGGAGATGTTATATGCAGGCCTGGTCGCAAATACTTTACCTAGGTCCTGAAATGTATGCAATGACTTTGATATGATTAATAACAATAGGCGGAATCGCGCGATTACAGGACTGAAAAACTAATTTGCAGTTCTTTGCACTTAGTTTCATTAAGCTGAAAGCGTTCTGCCTGAGTTTCCTGAATTATTAAAGTCATTAACAGCAGCTTGGATGTTACTAGTGTAATTCTTTTGGACTGTCGTCCACTTATTTCCAAAGATCAGCGTTTCCAACATGAAAGTTATTATTCATTAACACAAATAGCCAGGGACCTAATTTAGTCCCCTGGGGCACACCGGCCGAGCCACACTCCAACTCCGAGTAGCAGACCTGAGATATCTATAAAGGGCTACCGCAGTCCCGCAGTACCATAACCCATTGCGCTCACTACGGGACTGTGGGACTGCGGCAGCACTTCTATTCAAACTTTGTTCATTCTCAATTAATCGTGAACCCCGATTCCATTCATTAGAGTGCTTTCAAAAGTGGCCCATCTTCATTCCAAAAATGAAAAGAAAAATGGGGTGTCCCAAGCTCGTTTTCGAGATAATGAATTTTGAAAATTACCATCTTGACAAGTTTTCGAAAGAAAATGGCGGAAATCAAGTTTTGCACACAAAAAATCGTAACTCAAAAATTAAAAAAGCAATTTTCTCAGGAAATCTCCTTTAAACATTATTTTCGAAGACCAGCTAAAAGATTTGAAGAAAGATTCAAAAATAAGCTAAATATTCAGCATCCTGTTTACTCAATAAATCGAAAATCGTTTTCATAATTACGTTTTTTTCAAACTTAAAATAAACTTTAAAATAAGCTAAAAATTCAGCTTCTTGTTAACCGAAAATCGTACTCAAACGACAACTTAATCACATAAAACACTTATCTTATAAATTCTAATAATTATGTTTTTCTCAAACTTTCTCAAAGGATTGATTTTTACCTGTTGTTTTAGGAAATTCGAAGAAAAATATAGAGTCCCATGCAAAATTCGGGGTTTTTGCCCTGTTGAAGTTCAAAACGTGTCCAGACTAAAATATTAAAGGTTGTTATGCGGTTTTAAGCGGATTTTGTGCGCACGCACATTGTAGGCTCAAATTGAACGTTCAAAAGTAGTCAGTCACCTTGAATCCTTTCCATGTTACAGTGAGGACACTCGAACAGTGAACACTTTGAGGTTTTTTCATACTTTTTTCTCCTTTATCCCTTGTGTGAATCGATTGGAAACATGATTTATTTTGAACAATAAGATTATTTGAGTTCAGTGCTTCATTTTCAGAAGGTTTGAAGCAGTAGAAAGTTCATAAATTAAAAAATATAAAAATATCAAGTGTTCAAGGTTCGAGTGTCCTCACTGTAAATGTAAGGCTCATAAATGGCGGTTTTTTATTCTAGCATGCGACTGATATATATTGGGTGGTTCAATGTACTTCCTCTATCTCATTGCGCTCTGGCAAGTCTTCCCACCCTGATATAGTTAAAACTAACCGTTCCAAAAACTTCGTCCGGCACTGTAAAATACCAGCATTTTTGCCTTTAATCCTACTATTTGTAAGTTTGTAAGTTTTGTGAATTAATTTGTCATTTAGTCTATATCTGTGTATAGAATTTTCTAGTTATATAATGTTATTCAATGTGTTTATTGGTGTGGCGCGTCAGCCTGTAATTCAGACCTTTCTGCAAAAGCTCAAATAAACCTGACGTTATTATTATAGTCTTATTTAATTCAAGTAATCCGAAGAGTGAATGGCGGATCTCTCTATTTTATCTTAATGCAATAGATGTACTGGCTCCATGTCTGTAACTCATGAAATAGTCAATTCATCCAAGAATCAAATATTAATGATCACTATCTGAAAGACTCAGCAGCTGTGCGGTTCTATCTTCCGACAACCTGCAGTCATTTTTTTTTTGAAATAAGTCCAAAAGAAACTTAAGAAAAGCGTGCGACTTCATAAGACTGATTGTCAGTGGCGGATCCAATATCTTGAAAATGGGGAGATCGAAATATGGATAAAAGAGAGTTTCAGACGATCTTCTTGGACACAATTTTGTAGATCAGTAACTAAAACGTAATCAACCAGTTTAAATTTTACCCAAACGATAATCTAAATTCAATCCGGCATATTGGCATATGAGTTAATTTGAATTGGGGCTTGGTTTGTGCCTAAAAAACATCCTGTGATTCACAAGGGAGGGTATGTTCATACACCCTATAGTCGGATCCGTTAATAAGGGCAGATCCTACTAGAATTTCCAAACTAGATGCATGTGTTTATTTTTGTACAAATTGTATTAGAATTGCATTTACAAGTGCATTTGATTTTATGGTCATCACTGGGAATTGTCTTCTGTGTTTACGTACTTTTGTTTCTTTATTTATTCACTGTTGCACCTAAGATCATTCAAAACACAACAAATCTCCAAATCAGGAAAAAGAAATTGAACTGCAACTTAGGCCAAGTCCGTACGTCGACTGAACTTTTGCCGCGTGGAATTTAATTGCCTTTGAGGCCAGCGGCAAAGAAAACGCCGAGAACTACTATATAGATAAGACATTGGCTCTTTTGCTCAGCGCCAGAAGACGATATGTGTTAAGTTTGGTCAATGTACTTCTACCAGATTTATGGAAAACAGCGCTAGACTTCAAAGGCAACTAGATTCAAAGCGGCAAAAGTTGGACGTCTGAACTAGGCTTTAGAAAGCGAAGTTTAATGAAGAAGAATAAGAGTAAGACATTGAATACAACGATATTCTTTTTGTTCCTTTGACAAAAAATTATTTTCATATGTAAATTCTATCTTGGAATTCATAGATGATACAAGTACAGAGACTCAGTAAACCCGAGTTCAACTCATTGATAGAAGAACGAAAATTAACCGTCTTTTTTTCTTTCTTTATACAGCTGGACTTTTTTTGCGCCATTCTATAAGATCAGCTGTGGTGGTCTTTTAACTAGCTTTTAAAAAGCCTTACTCAGACAGGGAAGTTTTGAAAGAGCACAGCCCACACAGACAGGAAGTCTCGTAAAAACACAGGTATACTGTAAGTAAAAGGTAAAATATACCATGATAATCTGAACACTGATTATGATTACAATTGGCAAGTCGTTTATAATGCCTGCAGGCTATATTGATGTCGTCTTCTATAAAGGAAAATTACCAAGTCAACGGGAGAATTGGACAATATGACTTTAAAGAGTTAAAAAGAAAAACTGCTTTCTGATTCAGTGCTGTGTGAGATATTAATTAAAATGCTAATTTCCGAGATTTTGGGAAACGAAATAAAATAATAGCAAAATAAACGAGAAATAGACGCTTTACTGTGCTTGCGAAGAACATAGTCTCAGTAGAAGTTGTTTGAAACAAAAACAATATCGGGCTATTATTGAGAAAAGGATTTTTTCAAAGTACTTTAAGTAGCTTACTTCGTACCGCGTTTATTTTGTCTTCCAAAAGATCGTATATTGATGAGATTTAATTACATCATTTCGACATACGTGCTATCTGTTGTTTGACGGTAGCCCGATCGCTGTTATAAATAAAGGGTTTTACCAATATTGCTCGTAAATACTCATTTCGTAAAACATGAGCTTCGATCGGGGCCAATAAACTTTTTAAACGTTTTTTGTTTTAAAATGGCGTTCAAGAAAAAATGTTACAGTGCGAATCGAAAAACCGTGGGCACCCACTGAAATATTTCAGAAATTGTTTATCATTCGTTGATCTGAAACATCTCTATAACTACCAGAGTACGACTGTTTTGTAGTCAGATAATCTTCTTGTATAGTTAGAGAGTCGCTTAAGATTGCTCAATTAAGAATAAACGATTTCTGAATTCTTATTTCTTATTTCTGGGCACAGTTTTTCGATTCGCACTGCATGTAAGGCCGTTGAGTTGAACACAAGTTATAGGAGTACATCAATGATTGCACATTTATTAACAAAATAAGTAATGTCTATCACAGATTCCCAAGTTATTAAAGTAAGATTGCAAACGTGCTATACAAGAATATACCATATAACTTTAAACATATATCACGTTAAAAAGTATATATATTAGGTATGACCTACCATCCATTAACGTTGCATTTCAATCACGTTGTCGAGAGCTCCTTCTGCATCAGAGATTAGTGGTCGGCAATTGCACCTTTACTTCTGTAAAGAGAGAAAGTTGAAATAATAGCAAACGTGATCCTAGGCCTTTTAGCACAATTAGATATCATAACGTGCATAGAAATAATTCAGTATTACCTTCTGATTGGCTATTGCTTCTGTCGTAAATCATGCGATGTACCCTGCTGTCTTTTTGTCTGTACTTCCGGATTCAACCCTACGCGGTCCTCGTGTTGTTCTTCCATACACATTCATTACCCTTTTCGATCTGCTCAGCCTTCATCGCTGAAGGTGAAAATCTTCCGTACGAAATTCTAATATCAGAGCGCAACATCTTTTAACTGTTTTAATCTTTTTGTTATTACTATTTGCTCTTTACCTGACACTTGACATTCAAGGCTTTCCTATTAAAACCCCAATGAATAATGAGATTGAATTTTTCATGAATGTAAAATAAACGAATAAATCCTTATATGTAGATACTGTAGGCTAGCGCTTAAGCTTATAGAAGCTCGTCTAATTGCAGTTGTATTCTATATTGCACTCACTGATTATAAATATATGTAAGGCGAATAACGGAAAAGCTGACCGAGATGAACCCAAATACAAGACATGACAAATAACGGAGACCACAGGAATAAAGCATAGAAGGAAGAAAACGACTTATTAAACAAAACCTTCGCATGACTTCTGCCTATTCAATTTATATCTAAATATTAATTTGTATATTTGTCTAGTTTACTTTATCTTACTAACCTTCTAGTATTAGCGAAAGCTTTTTAGAAGTGAAATAAACTAAGAACTGGGAGCTAGACTCATGATGAAACTCATTCATTCTATTTATTTCGTCATTCAAATATTTCATTGCTATTAATGTTACTATTCAGCATTTATTGCTGTAATTTTTCCTTTTCCATTTGTTTATACAGTATACTTATTTGTCTATTTATACATTTTACTTTATTTCAATAACCTTGAAGTAAGGGAAAGCTATTTAGAAGTGACTTAAACTAAGAACTAAGAACCCTAATTATCCCTAACCCAAATATCCGTTAACTATCCATAATTTTTTGAAATATATATATAATATATATGTATTTATTTCTCTTGTTGTCCATAAGGTCTCCTAGGTGAAAGGATCACAAGCGAATGACGCCTTTAGAAAACCTTTCGATGGAAATAATAATGACACAGACATTGCACAAAAAAGCAAACAAAAGAAAACAAAAAAAAAAACAAGAGAGAAAAGACCAAACAATATTTTTTTTAACGAGCTAATCAAAGGGCTTATTCAAAAGAGGATAAAATAGAAAGTTTTAATTTCAATAAACCAAACCGTGGGGACAAAAGTGGCAGTTTTTTTCTAATCAAAAAAAGTTTTTTTATCCTTTTTTACATGTTTCATCAAGAGAGCATAAATAAGAGAGGGAAACTTCTTAATATCGCGCGCGCTATGTAAGTTCCCGATTAGGCTATTTTTAGCATTCGCAATTTTCGCCTCACCCTACTCCAGTGCGTCAAAACAGAAGAGAACATAGCCAATCCTGATCTTTTGCTTTACCTAATAGATTTTGTCGAAAAAAGTGAGAAAAATCGACGAAAAGTATGTTGTTTTTGATCGCGCGCGCACACGTCCACGCCATCAAAGAATTAAAAACCAAAAGACTTTGGATGCTAAAAATAGCCCAACCGGAAAGACATTGCGCGCGTGGTATTAAGAAGTTTTCTTTTCCTCTTTCATTTATGCTCTCTTGGTTTCATTCACTTGATATATCAGTATGAAATATATTTAAATCGTTAACTTTTAGATAAATATTAATACTATTTGGTTTGGTAAAAAAATAAAATGTGTATATAGGCCAAATGTTTCGGATAATAGTTCATTTATATTCCTTACAATTAAAAAGACCATTATATCTTGTCAACACTGTTGCAAGCCCAGAGGCGTCAAAAATATAATTTCTTAACCTTCAACTTTTCTTAAGCCAAACCACCTGCATTATCTGTCTGAAACTTGAAAGGAGAAGCGATATACATTATTTAGCGGTCGATAAACAAGCGATTTCCCGTCCTTTCAAATCCTTCACAGGAGCCGTGCGCATTGAGAACAATCTGAATAATTAGACGGAACAAAGTTGAGGGAGGGTCTGGGTATGAGATCACGATAAAATTATTAAGTTTCCTAAGAGTTAGAAAATTTGGGCAAACACTGACTGATTAGTAGGCTTTAAACAAATCGTAAAAATACGAACAGAGAAAATTTATGGTTTTGGGGGATGCTGTCCTCAAACCCCATACATTCTATTTTATTTTTGCGATTTTTAAAAGCTTGACACTGAGTACGTTTTTAGCAACACATGCTCAAACTTGGTAATGGTACTAATATTTATAGTACGATCTTCTTTAAAAAAATTGACTAGGCCCCATTCCTCCCTCAACCTCAAAACTGCTAATAGGTTCTTTGCAAGTAGAGATTAACAGATTTATTTCTTTTATAAAATAACTTTTGCTGGATTACTAGTGTCATACCCAAAACCTTTTTTGAAATGTTATTTTCCCCTTGGAACATGTCAGGAGCGAAGGAAAGACTTGGAGGGGGGGGGGGGGGGGGGGCTGAAATCGCCGAGATCGCCTAAGCAAAATTTAAAAAAAACAGTACATGTACACACATACAAAATAATAATCATCAGAATCTACAAAGAAAAAAAAACCGCTTAAAAAGGGGTGATGCAGCCAAGTGAAAATGCATAAAACGTGTTACCAAAGAAACATTAAAATTCAAATATTTACAAGTGCTCAAACAAGAAAATTGAAATTGGGGGATTTGAAATTATGAATATTATATAATATTAGTTTCCCAGAGCTTTAACAGAAATACGACGAATCTTGTAAACCATACGATTTATCTTTATCACTCACCGTATTTGAAGTGTTCTTCAGTCTATTGGTTTTGCACTTGGGAACATCGAAAATCCGCTTACTTCTCAGATTAACATTACACGTATTTAGTAGGAGTAGTAAGCTGTACAACTTATGCTTCACGTTAGAGCTAATCCGGCTCATTAGCCGTTAAGAGCATTTCTGCGGCGGTAAAGTGTAGTTAGGTAACTGGCTATAAGTAATATAAAGTAATCGCCGCGAGCTAAATCACTTAATAGAATTAATAAAGAAGATTGATGTCTTGGTTAACTAAAGCTAATGTTTTCAGTCCTAGCTAGCCACACTCAGCAGTCGTCATACACATCTCAATTAAAATTACATTTATCTTGGACAACTAATGTAGACTATAAGCTAACAAATATAGCAAACGCCCGTTTACACTAGCGATTTTGAGGCTATTTTAGATGTGATTTTTGCGGCGATTTGAGTCATAGTCAAGAATGGTAAAGAATTAACTTGTCAAGTTTTATTCCGAGCACCAAGATTACCTGGACAAATGTCTCTTTAGAAGCAAAAGAAAAAAATTATTTCATTTTCAAAAATTGCCGAAGAATTCGCTGCAAAAAGCCTAGCTTCGAAAAGACTAGCTTCGTTTTCTTCTCCTAAATCCTGGTAGTCCACGTGTGTCGGCCATGCTCGAAATAGTTGTATTGAAGGTACAAAACCGTTACTATTGCTAAAAAAATTATTATTATCCATTTGTACATTATATGGCAGACTCCCTGCTATTAGTCTGCAGGGATTGATAGGTAGAGTTTTGGTTTCTAATGTTCAGGGGTTCATACGGGTGAAGCTCATTATCATTATGCTGTTTTATTGATTCCACAGATCTTGTATCCAGGGGTTCGTACACTGGTCCATGTGTCCCTTCAGTAGACATGTTTGTCAATAGATTTAATCCCTGATAACAACTGGCATCATTGGGAGAGTGATTTGAATTTCCAACTGATGGGATGGTTTCATATTCTGGTACTGTCTGGGCTGGTTGTTGTGGAGGTGATGCGTTTGGTACTGATGTTGTCTTGTCTTCCAATTCAAAGTCATTCTGAACATGATAGAACAAGATTGAAAGCTACAACGCCGTTTTAAAAAAGAAAGACACAAAAAAGGGTAGGTACAGTACTAAAAACAACAATAACAAACAAACAGAAAGACAAAAAACGTCGAAAGGCGACTTACTTCATAACTCTCTCCAGCAGTATCATTCTTCGATGCATTTTTTCTTGATATGCGGGATGAAAATATGATCAGTATAGTTTTACATAACAAGCAAATATCACAACTATATGTCAACTGTATCTATATCACAAATATGTCAACTGACTTCTTTTTGTCTCAAACAATAGACTTACTTCTTTTGAGATTGACTTTCTTTTCCACCTAAAAAAGAAAAAACAATTAAGATTGTCAGACAAAATCTTGAAAAACCTTTGGCATATCCGAAGGTCTGGTTTCCACTGATTTCAGACATAACACCAAACCCTACAAAGATACGATCCGAGTAGGTGTCCCGATTCTAATAGCATAATGACCAGGCAACTTACTTCTTAGTTTGACTCTTCTTCTGCGACACAAAAATTGAAGCAGATTCAAACAAAGAGAGAGAACAAGGAAAGCAATAATGACTCCAAGAACTGTGGAACCTGTAAATAAGAATAGAAAGACAGACAGAAAGACAGACAAATATACAGATTTATTTTGGGGGGGCTTCGTACTATTGTACAACAACTTTTTCGGAATAAACTGAATTTCATTAAATATATTAAACCTCAAAGCTACTATATTAGCCTTCAGTGAATTTTCATTGTACTACAATAAGTTTTATTCAACAATAATTCTGGAGATGTTGGGGGTGGGCATTGGAAGAAGTTTTGATCCCCCAGAAGAGTACTATTTATTTTTTATGATAACCCATTACTAAGAGTTGCTACTGAGTGTTCCTCTCTTGTGAAATTTTAGCTAATCCACCTCAGGTGCTTTAAAAATTCGTGATATCCTCCTTAATCCGCTGACGGGGAAAAAATAATGACCGGACACTAAGGTGTAAAAGGAGGAAACGACCTAATTTCGGCAATAAAAAGAGGGGGGACACTATCATGATAAGACTATGTTTGCTTTGTTGATACTTTAGATGCAGTTATGTGTTTGTATTTACTAAGCGTGCATCTTTTGTACTTACTTGATTTTGATCCTTCTTCGGCAGAGGTTTTGATTGCTATTAAGAAAAGAAGAACAAGACAGTGGAATAGAAAAAAAGAATTTTAAAAAAGAACTATTCATAAAAAAAGGAAAAACTTTCAGCTTTTAGAACTACCACATCAATAAGAAACAGTTAAGTTTATATACTTATTGTTAAAATTATTTGTTTACTTATTATCTTATTGATGTATTCGCATTCTCTTTCATACATACCCCTTGTAGAAGTTGCTTTGGTTGCTGTAGTATTTACAGTCTTGGCACTTCCTTTATCCTTCACACTTTCTCCATATTTGTTCCATGCCGTTACGATAAACATGTATGTTCTCCCATAAACAATGTTCTTTGCTATCCTATACTCAAGTCGATTTGGTCTCGTAACATCATCATATTTTGTCCAATTAGCCTTGCGTGCCACATCCTTCATGTAGATTGTGTACCTTGTTATGTTGCCACCATTGTCAAATGGTTCTTCCCATCTCAAAACAACTGAGAATTTGGACCCTGTAGCTTCGAGTACAGCCGACAACAGCACTGGGACTGCTGGCTTACCTTAACATAAGAACATTAAGCAATACAGTCAGAGACATCCAATGACCATAAAACCAACCGTCATATAATTGTATAGACTTCATCTCATCAATTAACTCATCATTGAAATGATATAAACTTGGACATAAATACCATACAATATTATTGGTTATATCAAAATGCATGACAGGAAGCTGGCCACTTCTTCACTTAAATGAGTGAAAATATCTTAATTTTTTAGTTTTCTTTCCTTACGGATATATTTACCTATTTTTTTTGTTCTGATAACTTTTGAAGACACCACACCATAACCGCCAACATTCTGTGCATACACTTTCACCGTGTACTTTGTGTTTGCTTTCAGTCCTGTTATTACAGCATGCGTGTCCACTTTAATCACTGGTTGCTTTGTACTGACTTCCAGTAAGTAACCAGTGACTGCGGGTACACCATTATCAGCAAGTTTGGTCCACCTCACGGTTAAGGATGATGCTTCTAGCTCGATTATTGTTATAGTAGGAACTGGATTATAAAATAGTAAAAAATACAAATGAACTCGAATGGTTGAAATAGGAAAGACATTATAATAATAAGTTGCACAAGCTCGTACTATACCAATGTTATCGATGTTGTAGTTATTATTATTATTATTATTATTATTATAATCATTACTATTATTAGATTCCTTTTAATAAGCTTACAAAGCTGAGCGACGTTAATGGCGTATTCATCACTTCCCAGAATGTTTGTTGCTCGACACTTGTACTGTCCATAGTCCCCTTGGTCGGTAGTTGTCAGTACTGTTACCTCACTACCCCCGGGTACAATGTTGACACCTGTAGTGATCTGCTGATTTGTTGGTTTGTACCATGATATCTGTGGTGAAGGTAAACCAGTTGCTAAGCATCTAAGACGAATACTGTTACCATTCCAAGATTTTGAAGCAAGAGAAGACATTGAAAACTGTATCACTGGCTTGTCTGAAAAAAGGTCAATCGAGGAGAATGGTATGTCAATAACTTAATAATAATACAATAACATTGTTAAATGGAACATAGTCAAAGCTAAAGTATCATAATAATAATGATAATGATTTATATAGGGCCCTTTCTATATGCATATATATTTACGTCCCTCCGATATTGGTTAGTGACGAAGTGTGGAGAAACGGGCCTGCCATTTAAAGTGGTCATCCGAACCATTTGAAAGTCTAACCGTTTGTAGATGTAATTAAAAAGGCAGCACTTTCTCCTCAGTTATTTTAAGACCCTGAGTGTTGGTCCGGCCGGGACTCGAACCACGACTTCCCGCACGAAAGTCCGGTGCTCAACCAACTGACACTCACATTGCACAGTAACCTGTATACTGGCCATTGCTTCCCTTCCTATTCCGTTACTAGCTATGCACGTGTATGTCCCTGCATGTGATCTGCTGACTGACTGGATGGTGTAGACATTCCCAGTATAGACAGATCCTGTTGGTGTCTTCCATTTGAAAATTGGTGGTGGATTTCCATCTGCATAACACTGGATAGTAAGGGAGTCGCTCTCATTCACTGTTCTATTTAGAAAATTGTCGTGGATGATTGAAGGCTGGTCTGTAAGTAATTAAGCATATGCACATAGTATAATAATAACTCAGGAAGGGAGGAGATTACAAGTATTAAATAAAACGCAACATTAGAAGTAAGAGTGAGAACAAAATAATGTTAAAGAGTGATCGAAGTCTTTTCTGATGAAATCAATATCTTACATTATTATACAGTGGCGGATCCAGAGGGGGTTACATGGGTTCCACGGAACCCCCCTTTGAGCATCAGACCCTTTGAAAAGGGATATATGAAATAATGAGAATGCATCCTGCAATGAAGTTTTACGTATCAGTTGTTGAAAGAGTGAAAGTTTCAAAGGTTTCAAAGGTTTTCATTTTTCCACACACAAAAAATCAAAGAATTACAAAAATAAAAATAAGAATGAAGTGGAAAGGTGCCGGAGGTACAACCCAAGAAGACGAAATGGGACCCCCCTTTGTGAAATTCTGGATTCGCCACTGGTATACATTATCAAATCTCCCTCCAAGATGGATTAATACATATGAGAGGATACGCTGACGACGATACATGAATTTCAACAATTACTTGCATTTTACTATCACAGTTGCAGTTGCATTATCAGTGTGTTCCCTGCTGTCATAGGTGTTCTTTGCTGTACATATGTACTTGCCAGCATCTGTTTTGATAGCATCAGGTATTCTAAGTGTTCCTCCAGCTACTGTGTGACCAGCTTTAAAGCCACCATCAGCTTTAGTCCATGATATGGATGGTGGTGGCGAACCATCTGCTGTACAACTGAGTACGATCACGTTACCTTGCTTAATTGTAACACTTGGAGAAGTAACCTTGCTTTGAGGAGGATCTACCATTAACAATTAAAGATACGTATAAACAATATATGTTCTAAAATGTTATTGTAAGTGGGAATAACCATATTGTTTACGTTTGTTTCTTCCACTATTTTTTTAATATTATACCGAGCTTTCGCACTTTTAGTGCGTCATCAGGGTGAAAAGCATGTCTTACGACGATTTTAAATAATTTGTTCTACTTTAAAATTACATTTTTAGTTAAAGAAATAATGTAGTTTTAAACTATTTAGTTTCATTACACTACATTACACATGTGAAATATGATTTAATTAATCATATTTTAGAAAACAAACATATAAAGACCTTTTACAATATTGGTCGCTCCTGATTTGCATAAAGGAAAAGCTTAATAGAATATTTTATAAAAGTAGGTTTATACTTACAGTATACTAGTACCACAGTCTGTGCAGTGACTGGTCTTTCATTCGGGTTGTTCCTGGCCTGACATTCATACGTCCCATTCTGATCTCTTCTAATGTTTGATATCCTCATTGTAGCACTTCCTTTTCCTGTACTTTTGATCACGTGACTTCCTATCTGTACCCACGTGATGCTAGGTGTTGGTGGACCAATAGCAGTACATCTTATAGTCAAATCCTGGCCTTCTGCTATACCCATAGCTAGAGGTGGTTGGGGATTAAACTGAGGAACCACTAAAAAATGAAAAAACAATGTACTAAAGAACCAACAGAAGATAAAGTTTGTAGTGAGGTATTTTGCCTGCTTCAGAGCGGGGTAGTTCTTTATACGGATGATTATGAAATCGAAATGAAGCACTTTCCACGCATGACGTCACAATTATGCATTATGGGATTGAAATGCAGACAAGCCAAGCCCAAAACTCATGCTAATATGCTGCAACAATGTTTTCTTGTCTTGTTGTTTTTAATTCTTAAAAACACAAAACAAACCTCCATCTGTCTATCTCCCCAAAAATCTCTGGAAGTTAGCCAGCCACTCAAGCGCCATCATTCAGTTTTGTTTTATTTCTTAATGACACGCAGTCATTTATTTGCTATACTAACCTGCCACAACGAGAACCATCTTAAATGTTTTGAAAATACGTCCTTCAAGAATGCTAACAGCATATTCATCGCTATCATCAATAGTAAGGTTCGTTACTTTGAACCAAGCATGGCCAGCATTCAAGTCCCCAACGTAGTGGACCCGTCCTTTATATTTTGATGCAGCTGAGGTATTCAAGGCATTGCTAAGGATAGGAACGTTTGCAAATCTATTGATGTATATGAGCTGCGGATTTATCATACCGTCCTTTACAAATCCCCATCTGACTTCATCGATGCTCTGTCTTGATCTGTTCCACATGAAGACGACATCTTGACCAACATTTCTTATAAGAGTGTTTGTGACACCAAGTACTGCATTGTCAAACAAACAAACAAAAAACAAAAAATACATAATTAATAACAATAACGCAAAATACTATTAATAGAGTTAATTATTTTCTTATGTTTTGGGGGTTGCCTCCTAGCTTTATAGCAAGATACATCATTTAGTACATTATTGTTCGATGGATGGATGGATGAATGGTTTTGCACTTGTCTCTTTAATCAGAATTTATTCATGATAAATATGATTAGTCCGAAGTTCAAAAGCAAAATCATATTGATATATTTTAGTCAACTATTGTAATTCAATCAATTCGTAATTATCTATAGAGTTTATGTTATATCACAATACTTTAGCAATACCTGTAAATTCATAGGTCATGCCAATAAAGTTATCTATCTACCACTTGGGAACATCGAAAATCCGCTTACTTCTCAGATTTACGTTACATGTATTTAGTAGGAGTAGTAAGCTGTACAACTTATGCTTCACATTAGAGCTAAACTCATTGGATAGATTAGCCGTTTGAGAGCATTTCTACGGTCGTAAAGTGTAGTTAGGTAACTGGCTAACTAAAGCTAATATCTTCCTAACCAATCACAGCAGTCTTGGACATTTAATGGGGCTACCAGCTAAAAAATAATAAATTAAAGTAATAACAAAGATAGATCGAAAATTAATTTTGATACTATTGATTATAATGTGCATTTTTAGTCGATGGGCGATGCTGATCGAGTCATAAAATGGGCTTATTTCTAAGCTATATTTTTTGCTGTCATACACTAGCCGAACCTTGGCCGACCTTTAGCCGAACCTTGACCGACCGTTAGCCGAATAACAAACAAATTGGTCGACTTTTGTTTTTTCGGCATCTCTGCACTTAATTAAACGTCCATATTGCTTACAAATGCAAAACTATGAAAGAAACACACGCTTCAGCGAGTATCCTTAGCATTACATGGATGTCTTGTCAAAAGTGATTGAATTTAATTTATGGCGACATTGACTTACCTCCTGGCGGAAGCACAAACACTAACACAGAGGAAACACAGAGAGAATAAACGTAAGTGATACCAAACTGAAAATGCTTCATGAATGTCCTGCAAGTATGAAGAGATTCTGAATAATCTGAATAATGTTTCATGCGAAGAAGCTACAGAAGATAAAGTAAGTAGTGATGCATTTTGCCTGCTTCAGCCCAGAGCAGGGTAGTTCTTTATGCAGATGATTATTTGGCTGTGCTTGACCTTTTACGCTTGATTACAATAATAAAGAGACAACTGGTAACGCAAAATGATATCGAAAGGATTACACCAGGCTACACAAGACATACTATTATCTTGGCTACTTTACTTTCACAATATAAGCTTTCGTGCATGAATTTCTTTTTCCATTATTTTCTTTTTCGTTACTGAGGTCTATTATACTTTAGAAAAAACCTACTAATGGTCTATCACCAATCGAGCCATGTGATTGGCTGAGCTACTAGGGGTCTATTAGTGATAGACCTCTAGTAGCGAAAAGCGCCGGTTTTGAAAACCAAAAAATATATATCTAAAGCAAAATCCAAAACTTTTTGCATCCTTTTATTGGACCGATTAGTAGGTTTTTACTAAAACAATTAGACCTCTCGCCCTCATGGGCTATTGACTCGTAGACCATTCGGACTCGAGGACTAATTGTTAATAGTTAACCTCTGTTTTGATAGTTGAATTAGTTGAATTAGAATTAGTCTGATGTAACGTGAAAACCATAACATTTTACAAATATGATTACTTTATTTTCTTTAATTACAAATTGGTTTCAGTGCTGTAGCACTATCAAGTACAACTAATGTGACATCAGCCTAAATTTGGAACTGTCTGATTTGTGTAGTACATGATTTCATACTTGATTCTGATTGGCTCTCGCTCGCCCCTACCGGCATAATTGAACGCGAATGGTTGATTTTCACGTGTCCCGTGTCAAGATAGCGGTTCGCCAAGATGGCGGCTGAAAATGACGGTAAATGTGCTTGTTTTTAAGAATGCAAAGAATGTAAAGACAAAACCTCGACGAAACATGCATTGGAATGACCAGATATTATCATTGTACGTTGTGCTTCTATAAAACAGTGAAGTTGCCGGTTCAGGTCCGCGCAGGTGGACAAGTGTGTAGGGAAACCCATTCAAAGGGGGCATTTGAGGAGTTGATAAAACTCCAATTCAGCCGTTCAAGGAAAGTCAGGACAGAACTCTTCTTCAGTCTAAAACGGATATCAAATTCGTACGTGTTTATTTTGTTGTTGCTTAGTGTACGTTTATTTTCTATTGCTGCAATAACCTTTTAAACTTACTGCAGTAATTTAAGCTGATTTTGAGTAAAAACAACATGCAGTTTGTTTTCTGATGTGAAAAATATTTCTCGAGTTAGTTATTCCTTTGCTTTGATAAGGTCTTTCAAAGTAATTTGCCTTATCAGCTGCGTATTATAGTTAGCTGAGAAGCTGATTTAGACGCGCCAAATGTTTGTTTAAACGACTTGTAAGCTTACTAGCAATTTTTCAGCTATTTATAAGCTCACTGGCTACTGAAGTAACTTTCAACGGCATTACAATCTCCTTAACTCAGTCAAATATTTTACTTAGAAGGTGAAAAAATGAAAGTCTGCTAAAAAGAAGTGTTAAAAGAGGTGTTAAATCAAGAGAGGAGGTATGGTCACGGAGATTACTATATTAACATACCGCATGAATGTGATGAGGGATATTCCTAGGACTTAGTCTAAGCTTTTAAAATCGATTTTCCAAGTCAGGGACAAATAACCGCTCCAAAACTACAAACAGATGTTTTGGATACTTTGATATTTGACATAAGAATAAAATCTGTAAGAGGAGCCGATCTTCTAAAAATGCGCTATTCTCCCAATCTTTGCCTCCTTGAAGATCACATGGCTAATTTACATTACAATATAAAAACCATCACGGCGTATATCGTGAATATAACCTATTGGAGTATTGAAAGGACAAAATCGTTACTATTCCTAAACAATTATTATTATCGATTTGCACACTATATGGCGGACTCCCTGCTATTAGTCTCCAGGGATTGATAGGTAGAGTTTTGGTTTCTAATGTTCAGGGGTTCATACGGGTGTAGCTCATTATCATTATGCTGCTTTCTTGATTCCACAGATCTTGTATCCAGGGGTTCGTACACTTGTCCATGTGTCCCTTCAGTAGACGTGTTTGTCAACAGATTTAGTCCCTGATAACAACTGGCATTATTGGGAGTGTGAGCTTTGTTTGGATTTGAATTTCCAACTGATGGGATGGTTTCATATTCTGCTCCTGTCTGGGCTGGTTGTTGTGCAGATGATGCGTTTGATACTGATGTTGTCTTGTCTTCCAATTCAAAGTCATTCTGAACATGATAGAACAAGATTCAAATGCTGCAACACCGTTTGAAAAAAAGACACCGAAAAGTAGCATAAAAAGATGAAGGGTACTAAAAACAACAATTGGAACTCCGATGAAGGACTAACGTCCGAAACGTCAGTTTCAAGTTCTCACGTATCATACGGTGTACCAAGTTATATTCATTCTCCAACTGTTTCATTAGAAACACCGACGCGGTCAACTAGTTTATCTAGTCTTTACTAAAAACAACAATAACAAACAAACAGATGAAAGACAAAAAAAAAAAAAAAAAGTAGAAAGGCGACTTACTTCATAACTCTCTCCAGCGATATCATTCTTTGATACATGTTTTCTTGATATGCGGGATGAAAATATGATCAGTATAGTTTTCAGTGATAATGAGCAAATATCACAAGCCAATTATATGTCAACTGGCTTTCATTTTGTCTCAAAAAATAGACTTACTTCTTTTGAGATTGACTTTCTTTTCGATCTAGAAAAGAAAACCAATTAAAATTGTCAGGCAAAATCTTGAAAAACCTTCGGCTCTTCCAAAGGTCTGGTTTCCATTTCACATGGACATGATACATTACACCAAACCCGGCAAAGATACGATCCGATGCCCCGATTCTAATAGGATAATGACCTGGCAACTTACTTCTTAGTTGGACTCTTCTTCTGCGACACAAAAATTGAAGCACATTCAAACCAAGAGAGAGAACAAGGAAAGCAATAATGACTCCAAGAACTATGAAATCTGAAAGAAAGACAGAAAGACAGAAAGAAAGAAAGACAGAAAGACAGTCAAACAGACAGACAATCATATTTTATTTGGTGTTTTGTACTATTGTACATCAACTTTTTCGGAATAAACTGAATTTCATTGAAGATATTAAACCTCAAAACTACTATATCAGCCTTCAGTGAGTTTTAATTGTACTACAATAAGCCTGGGGAGGGTGGGGGTTGGGTTTGGGAGAGTTTTGTTAAAATATTTACTGATCCTCACCCCCGAAAAGCACTATCTATTTTCATGATACCCCCTTACTAAAGGTGCCACTGAGTTATTCCCCCTTTTGATGCTTGTCCAATCTTAGTTTATCCCCCTCAGGTGTCTAAAAACTCCGTGATACCAATCTAAATTCTCTGATGGGGAAAAAGAATGACCGTTCCCTAATGCAAAAGCAGGACACTACCATCTTTTATGCTTACTTGATTTTGATCCTTCTTCGGCACAGATCTTGATTGCTATTAAGAGACAAAGAACAAGACAGAGGAATAGAAAAAAAGAATAAAAAAATAGAAACAAAACTGAAAAGCTTTTAGAACTACCACATCAATTAGAACCACTTAAGTTTATATGCTTATTGTTAAACGGAATTTGAAAAAATACAGACCCCTTGTAGAAGTTGATTTGGTTCCTGTAGTATTTACAGTCTTTGCACTTCCTTCATCCTTTACACTTTCTCCATACTTGTTCCATGCAGTCATCATAAACATGTATGTTCTCCCATAAACAATGTTCTTTGCTATCCTATATTCAAGTCGATTTGGTCTCGTAACGTCATCATATTTTGTCCAATCAGCATTTCTTCCCGATTCCTTCATGTAGACTGTGTACCTTGTTATGTTGCCACCATTGTCAGCCGGTTCTTCCCATCTCAAAACAACTGAGAGTTTGGACCCTGTAACTTCGAGTACAGCTGACAACAGCACTGGGACTGCTGGCTTACCTTAATATTAGAACATTAAACTTTGTTTAAAAAGTTGTTATTCGTTTCGTCCAGTATATTTTTCTCGGAAAAAAACACGAGCCTCTGCCTTGATTTGAACTCAAGAGTTTCGGGTTTCTTCCCTCCAGGAGCTAGGATTTTTTTTTCAAGAAAAATATGCTTGACAAAACAAAATAAAACTCCTTATGGATATATTTACCTATTTCCTTTGTTGTGATAGCTTTTGAAGAGACCACACCATAACCAACAACATTCCGAACATACACGTCCACCGTGTAGTTTTTGTTTGCTTTAAGTCCTGTTATTACAACATGCGTATTCACTGTGATCACTGGTTGCTTAGTACTGACTTCCAGTAAGTAGCCAGTGACTGCGAGTCCACCATCATCAGCAGGTTTGTTCCATCTGATGGTTATTGATGACGCTTCAACTTCGAATACCGTTATAGTAACGGGACCTGGTGGAACTAGGGGGAAAAAATTCTGAAAATAAACATAAAATGCTGGAATAGGTAGAATATGAAAAAGAAAATTTCATATGGCTTTACTAAATTTTTATCGATGTTGCTAATGTTTTTACTTTCATTAAACTTACACAATTGAGTGACATTAATTACGTATTCATCACTTCCCAGGATGTTTGTTGCTCGACACTTGTACTGTCCATAGTCCCCTTGGTCAGCAGTTGTCAGTACTGTTACCTCACTACCCCCGGGTACAGTGTTGACACCTGTAGTGATCTGCTGATTTGTTGGTTTGTACCATGATATATGTGGTGCAGGTAAACCAGTTGCTAAGCATCTGAGACGAATAGTGTTACCATTCCATGATTTAGATTTCGAAGTCGACTGAGACTTATCAATAGCGGGTTTGACTGGAAGATAAATAATAAATATAAGTATAAATACAAAAACGCGCAAATTGTACCACATAGCCTTAATCTACCACTATTACCACAATGACAACAAAAACAGCAACAACAGCAGCAGCAGTAGTTTCCTTTGCAGCCGTTCTTAGTGTAGGTCTCAAAATCCCTCCCCACTAACGGCTGCTTACTGCACCTAGACATTCCATTCCAATTGTTTGATTTAAGCCAATCAGAAGACAGGCCCGTGACAGGCCGCCCTGTTGATTTCTCGCCAAATATAATAAACAATGAGCCGACGGCTTTCCTCTAACATTCAAAACAATGAATGGAACTCCTTTTGCTTTGTTATCTGGCGCAATTTAGTTCTGGATTTTAGAACTACAGTCTTGATTGGCTAAGCCGTTGGAATGGAATGTCTGGCTGCAGCTATCAGCCGTTAGTGGGAAGGGATTTTGAGACCGACACTAAGAACGGCTGCAAAGGAGACTACAGCAGCAATAACAACACTAATAACACAAGAAACCTAAGCTTGCTAATTTTCAACTTACAATAGACAGTCACAACTGTTTGCGCAGTTACTGGTCTTTCATTTGGGTTGTTCTTGGCCTGACATTCATACGTCCCATTCTGATCTCTTCTAATTTTTGATATCCTCATTGTAGCACTTCCTTTTCCTGTACTTTTGATCACGTGACTTCTTATCTGTACCCACGTGATGCTAGGTGTTGGTGGACCAACAGCAGTACATCTTATAGTCAAATCCTGGCCTTTTGCTATACCCATAGCTAGAGGTGGTTGGGGATTAAACTGAGGAACCACTAAAAAATGAAATAGTAATGAACTATTACAACGACAAATAGGATTATGCTTAACAAGCTGATTTTTGCGTCCAATAAGCTAGCTGAAGGTCAGCAAATCAAGCAAATTATCTTCATTGGTATTTCAGAAACAAAACTAAAAAAACAAATACAGGCTCCCTTGATGCGAGTGTTAGTTTCTTTTGAGGATAGGAGACTTAATTGATCATGTGAGAATCTCGAGTCTAATGCACATTTGGAAGCTAACTGATAATTTTGCTCTTTTGTTTTAGTATTTTGTTTTTGTTTTTTTCTTTCTTCCTTTTTTATATAATTCTTTCTCTCGTTCTTCCCTGTTTTTGATATCATTATTTGGAAAGATTTAGATTAATAATATTGATAATATTGCATGCATAATTTCCAGTTGTTTTCCGTATCCCGTATGTACGATTACTATGCCGCGTCAAGGTCACGCAGTTATAATCCAGTTTGGAATCGTTACACTTTATTCTTACTATATTTCCAAGACCATTCCTCGTTGGTTGCCAAGAGATCAAATGGAGAGAAATGCAAGGTAATGTGCAAACTTGGCTACATCAATTCGAATTCGTAATTGTAATTGTATTCCTATTTGTAAGCCTAAGAATTCGCCACCTTACAAAACGTATGTTATCAATGTCAAATTTTAGGACATTTTGTGCCATGCAAGATTAAAATGACGAAAGATATGATGCTAGGATCATATACCAACTCATAGTATATACCTTTTTGCTTATACTTCAGTTGGTGGAGCATGCGCAACACTTCGTTTTTATACTTCAATGGGAGTTATAAGAGTATCGCTAACCTGCGGTAGTTAATTTTGTTGAGTATATAATGCTTGGCTTTCTTTCTTCCACAATCCCTGCAACATACTGATTGGTATCGTTGAGAGTAAGATTTGTTAGCTTGAACCAGACGTGTCCTTCACTGATATCACCAACCCAGTGGACTCTTCCTTTGTAACGTGGAGCAGTTCTGTCTAAGTCGGTGCTAATAATCGGATTATTTGATATGTCTACGTAAATAAACTGGGGATTAACAAGTCCATCAGACAGCAGTCCCCACTTAGCTTCAAGTATGCGATGCCTGTCGGTTGAGTTCCACATGAAGACTGCATCTTGACCAACATTTCGTATAAAGGAACTTGGGCTTTTTATGTCACTTTCTAATCAAACAAGGCAAAGAAATGGATAATTGAGCAATGATAACTAACTAACTGAATATATAAATAGTCAGTCAGTGTTTCAACCAAAAGTAGAACCTAATAAGAAAGAAGAAAAGCAAAGGAAAGGAAAAAATAAGAAAGAAAAGAAAAAAAAGTCGCAATAATGAAAAGGAAAGACGATAACCATGCATTAAAAACGAGAAATACCTCGCTTGGACTAAACCAAAATCAACTCTTTGTCGAGCTTTAAACCCTCATAAACCTCTTCTGTATTGTCACGCTACTTTCATTTTAAACGTCAATTCTAGCTCGGTCAGTTAATACATCGATTTAGTAAACAAGTGATGTGACAAATATTTTGTTTGAACAGAATTTGAATTCGGGATAATAAATAAATGACTGCTGGTTATTTTAAATTTTTAACGTATATTTTGAAATTTTATGAATAAGTACATATTACTTATAAGTTCTAATTGGTAACAAGAATAACTTACCTATAAGCGGAAATAAAAGCAACACACAGAGAATGCACAGTTTCCAAATTGAAATATATCGCATTTTGACAAAGGTCAAAGATAAAAGAGACAGAATTTCTAAAATATATACAACTAAATGCCCAAAGAGTATCCAAACAGCAAGTTATGTTGTTTTAGAGAAGTAAGTTATTCATGCCGATCTTTGGCTGTGGTTGACCTTTTTATGCTTAATCACTCTATGCAGATTACGTGCTGGTAACGCAAGAAGAAGCCATGTGATCAAGAGTCAACACAACCTTTTGCCTTTCTTAGCTTCGCTCCTTCATATTTTTATTAATCGTCTTTATTTTTTAAATTTTTTATTTACTTACTGAAAATCACTGCTTTGTTGTTGTTTTTTTTTTGCTGGAAAAAACTCAAACTCAGTTTACTTAGGCTCTAGGCATAAATAAAAGAAAATGTTTTTATTTATAATGGTAAATACGATTGTAAAAATGTAATTTAATTCCGAATCCGCAAATGTAAAATAAATTAATTGTAAAAAAAATATGCAAAAATAAATGAAGTTGAAGTTAAAGTTCAACAAACTAAATGCATCTAGCCTCCTTCGTATAATGAATTAATTAATTCATGTGCCTTATTTAATGAATTGTTTTCCAGCAGAATATCGATAAAAATGAAACAGAGGTGATATTTCAAATGATTTTTGCAAATGTGAATTTCAATATTAAAGAGAGAAAAAACATTCACTTATATTGAGCATTAAACATTTAGCTCGTTGTCTCCAAACGTGTTTTACTTTCCAGTGACGCTAAAATAACTGTATATTTATACTAATATAGGGAAAACGTTATCCGTAAAAATTGGTACACACTCAAGTTATGCATTTGAATGATGTGCACATTAAGTTATCTATAGGAATGATGCGCAAACCGGGCTGCCCTCGCGAAGGATATACACACCCGTTTAACCATAAAAAGGATTTTAACAGCGCATTATCTATAGAAATGATTCTTAGGACGGCTATCAATAATGATCCGCACACTGGGTTATCCATAGAAATAATGTGCACGCCAAGTGCTCCACAGGAATACCCATAGAAATAATGCGCGCACCGAGTTATTCATAGGAATGATGCGCACATCGGGTTATTCATAGGAATGTTGCGCACATCGGGGTATCCATAGGAATGATGCGCACATCGGGTTATTCATAAGAATGATGCGCACATCGGGTTATTCATAGGAATGATGTGCACATCGGGTTATTCATAGGAATGATGCGCACATCGGGTTATTCATAGGAATGATGCGCACATCGGGTTATTCATAGGAATGATGCGCACATCGGGTTAACCAAATGAATGATGCGCACATCGGGTTATTCATAGGAATGATGCGCACATCGGGTTAACCAAATGAATGATGCGCACATCGGGTTATTCATAGGAATGATGTCCACATCAGGTTATTCACAGGAATGTTGCGCACATCGTGTTATTCATAGGAATGTTGCGCACATCGTGTTATTCATAAGAATGATGCGCACATCGGGTTATTCATAGAAATGATGCGCACATCGGGTTATCCATAGGAATGATGCGCACATCGGGTTATCCATAGGAATGATGCGCACATCGGGTTATCCATAGGAATGCTGCGCACATCGGGTTATTCATTGGAATGATGCGCACATCGTGGTATCCATAGGAATGTTGCGCACATCGGGATATTCATAGGAATGATGCGCACATCGGGTTATTCATAGGAATGATGTGCACATCGGGTTATTCATAGGAATGATGCGCACATCGGGTTAACCAAATGAATGATGCGCACATCGGGTTATCCATAGGAATGTTGCACACATCGGGTTATTCATAGGAATGATGCGCACATCGGGATATCCATAGGAATGATGTGCACATCGGGTTATTCATAGGAATGATGCTTACATCGGGATATTCATAGGAATGATGCGCACATCGGGATATTCATAGGAACGTTGCGCACATCGGGTTATCCATAGGAATGATGCGCACATCGGGATATTCATAGGAACGCTGCGCACATCGGGTTATTCATCGAAATTATGCGCATGCCGAGTTATCTATAGGATTTTAGCCAACCAAGTTTCCCATGGAAATACTGTGGAAACGACGCGCAAGCCAGGTTATCCAAAGAAATAATAACATATCCGGTATGATGGTTAATGAAGAATCAGGACTGGTTTAAAAAAGCGTGTCCTCTGAGAACGGGACAGGTTGTTTATTACACAACTGCTCTTTATTAAATGCCTTTTTTTTCAGCTTAGCTTACTCATTGATGTCTAATATTGTCCTCATAAAATGAGGTTCTCTTTACTTGATATCTCAAAAGTCATTTTAGATCCAAAGATGTCACGGGCTGGCGGCTACTAACAAGCTAGACTATTACAACGTTTGTCATGGTCAATAATAGACTGATAGCTGCATGTGTGTTTTGGTACAGTAATCCATGATTTAGTTGATACCAATAGCCGTTAAGCTTTTAAGTATAAAAGCGTAAAGGGTAACGATGTTAAAAAGTTTTTACTTTGTTCTCGAGAAATTCCCCCAAACCTTCGTCCTAAGTAATTAAGAATTTCCACTAACACTGAGTCTACTGAGTCAAAATGCAGTAGAACTATTCTATCTACAACTTTACCTATAGTTCATTATCCTTTTCATGTATTAGCACATTCAAACCGCGACTTAGGTCCGTTGCAAACAGACAATAATAAAACATAGGTAGTCCAATGCAGTACTATGTGATTTAGTATACCCTACCTTTCACTCAAAGTATAGAAAAAGCTACACCATCATCATGCTGCATTGTTAAATTTCCTTTTGCTCTAACCTGATTCAACAGTTTCACAATTTTTCGATATCCAAGGTTTTCATTTACCTGACGAAATTAAGGAACTGTTAAATTTGGAAAGGCTGCTTTTATATATAGAATTACCATCTCTGCTCGAGAAGAAGCAAGGTTAGATTCCATCGCTCTAAGAGTGTGTGGATCCATTCCAAATGCCTCACCAAGTTTGGACCATCTGTATGTGGACTTTAAATGGTTTGAAATCTGAACGATGACTGTAAAATCAATCTCGCTGAACAGTTCATACCCTGTGTAAAATCAAATCAAATATTGCATGAGAAATATTGCATAAGTTGGGAATTGGGGTAGGAGTTATATGGTATAGTTCCCTAGAAAAAGAATGAAAACTGAGCCATGGGAAAATATATATATATACTTAAGATCGAATACAATACCATTAATTACCAGCTATTCTTATCTCTCCACCTCTTATTCAATGTCTTTTTTCTTTCTTTACTCTTTTTCCATATTTTTCCTTTTATTCGTTTTTTCTTCTGTTCTGTATTTATTAGAATCGATTTCTTTCGTGACTTTTTCTTAATACTGCGCAGACCATGCAATGTACTAATATAATTAAGTCATGTGTAGACGACGGGAATTTTCGATATATATTTAGTGTAGCTAGCAGCAGCTTGCTAACACATCATTTGTTGTTACTTACCATTGTCGTCATGACCAGCTTTATCGTCATGACCAGCTTTATCGTCATGACCAGCTTTATCGTTGTGACCAGCGCTAGCTATATCAAAACAATGATAACTCAGCCATGGGAAAACATATATGTTTTTAACAAGTACAATAACTTGATTAATAGTTTTTCTTCCCTCTATACTGCTTATTCACTCTATTTTTTCTTTCCCTTTTATCCCTTTACCATTTTTAAAATTTCATCCATTTTTTCAGTTCACTGTTTATTGAAATTCAGAAATTATTTTTATTTTGTAGTACTGCGCAGAACATGCACTGTACTAATAATTAAGAATGTTTGTGGGCATTTTTTGTGCGCATCTGTCCTACGCATATGTCGGAACGGCACGAGCGTGCGTGACCTATTTTTTTTTCACTCGAGATCAAGCCCCGTCACGATCGTTGCGAAAGCGATTCTCTTCAAAACAAACGTTGACCTTCAATTTTTACACGTTTATCTACGTATTTTACACGTGTTCGGCAAGTTAAAAAAACGTTTAACGTTGGGAGATTATTTTTCTCCATCTAAGCAGTCCAAATTGCGCACGATCTCTAAAGATTCATCGATGAAAGTATTAAAAAAAAGTTTAAGATTGGAACATTTGCCCGCGAATGTACTTTTAAAAACGTCATGCGTGACCGGCTCAATAGGCAAAATTATATATTTAGTTTAGCTAACAGCAGATTGATTTGTTATTACTTACTACTATCGTCATCAGCAGCGGTAACCTGGTTCTTAATCTGTTTTCTGAAAAGTTTTCCAAGAATCTTGCTAGTTTTGTTTGAAGAAGGATCAGAATGTTTTGTAATTCCAGAGTTCACCTCTTTGAAATCCCCTTTCGGTAAAACTTCAGCTAGTTTTAGCTTCAGCTCTTCGTTTTCTTGCTCAAGAGTTGATAGTTTCTGCTTTAAGTCTGCCACTTTTAGTTCCAAAACTTGTGTTTCGCTTATGTTCCCCTGCAACTCGTCTTCAAACCACCTCTTCTCTAAAAACAAGTTACAAACCACATTTGATATTGAAAAATAACGGGGAACTGTGTAACGGGGGACTGGGCCCTAGCTTCAGTAATCAAACCTGACTCTCCAATATCTGTCGGCGGTCATATTGGATTTCAAAATTCGTATGGCACTTGCGCTACCTTGAAGTTGATAGTAGATAGTAAATGTTCCTGATTTTTTGTTTTAAATGTCCTTAAGCTCTTCTGATGTAAACAGGGAAGATCTGGCAATGTTTTCACTGTCCTTTTTGATTAATTGAAAACTTGAAAACGCTTGGCTAGTGTTTTCAAGTTGAAGCAAGCGTTCAATCCCCCATTACGCTGTCACATAGCCCCTTAAAAAATGGAACTTATATGCAGATAGCAATAATAAAAATTGGTTTTTGAAAGGTACATTTATACTATAATATTAAGATAGGGTAAACGTAACAGAAAACAACTTACATAGAAAAGTAACAAAAAGTAGCAACAAATAAATAAAAGAATGGTGGTTAGAATGATGTATGATAATCATATCTAATGGCGCTCAAATCCTATTTTCCATATTCTTTACGGATAAAACATCTTGAAAATTATTATTTTGTGAGGTATGCATCAATGGGTACAGAGATATAATTTCATAATTATGATTTAATGTTTTTACACCTAATTAGGTTATTTTTAAATACTTTAATATTTCAATAAGGTCACCCACTTTATTCAATTAAGTATATATGTATTAATGTGTATTGCAACGTTTCTGCAATCGAGTGTATTTTTTTCTCTCTCTCTAATTTCCTAAGTCCTACCTTCATCGCTCCAGGCAACTTTTTTTAGAAGTTCGCTTGCCAAAAAATACTGATTCTGCGTGTGATATAATGCCTTGATTAACATTCTCAGCCCATTTTCTCTTCGACAAAGAATCTTGAGTAGTTTCTCTCTTTTCTTTTTAGGCGTCTTTTTAGCTTTTATCTTATCCATATGTTCTTCATCCAACACGTTTTCTTGGAACAGATAACTCAAGAGGTAACCGCCAGTGTCCAGTTCTTTCGTGAGTGTAACATACATCCCTTTTATTACATCTTTGTCTCTTTTCTCCATTATGAAACAAAGTACAGGCTTGAACTTTTCACTGAGTCAAATTTGGTCCCTAAAAACAAACAGACAAAAATAATAGAACATTACGACAGTTAAAAGAAAGACTGTCTGCTATGTGAAGGCGGCAATTTTGAAAATATAATAAAATATAATCTTGGTATCCTGAATAAAACTTTACAAGTTAATCCTTTACCATTCTTTACCATAACCAAAATCGTTGCAAAAATCGCCGCAAAAATCGCTAGTGTAAACGAGCTTTGATGGGAGTCACCGCCACATATACATGCGCATAGACTTGGTTAGGATTTGTAATACATTCAATAGTTAATTAAAGCAATAAGCAAAAGCAAGAACCTCATCCTCGTCTTCCTCGTTTCCTTCTTCCTCGTCCTCCTCATCCTTGTCCTCCTCGCCCTTACACAGGGAGCCCCTTAGGCACTGGTAGAATCAGTATTTAATATAAATACGTAAATTGCCCACCAAGACAATTTTCCATACATTTGTTTATAGAAAAGGTCATCTTTAAAAATTTATAACTTCGTTCGTATTTATTTGATTTCCCTCAAAATTTCAAAATTTACTAATTTTAGGATGCTCTTTCCAGATATGATATTTTCGGGACCAGAGAAGCAATATTTGAAATGTCACGCAAGGTGTGCAAAATCCCCATTCTGTTAGAAAAAACGAGCCCGGCGGTGTCTTGTGTTACGTTATAAGCTTCTTGGATTGCGTCATGTTAGTTCAGTGAACAGTATATGCAATTTTATTATTCACCACATATTCTCCACGTTTCCCTGCCCTTAAAGACTGGCCATGGTACGTAGACGATTCAGAATTAAAGTGCAAAAAAGACGAGGTTAATGACATACTAGACCACATTAACACTATGGAACCGGGAATAATCAAATTCACCGTCAAAAAAGCCGAAAACGACACACTTTCTGTACTCGATCTGAAACAACATATCAACAGAAGAACAAAACGCATTGAATTCGACGTTCATTACAAGAAAACAAACACTAACATTAACATCAAGAAAAAATCGAACCATCCACCCCACATCAAAAAAGCCGTCATTAAGGGATTAGTTCGCAGAGAGAGCAAAACATCTATATGTGACGAAGACCGGGTAGAAGTTGAACTGGAAAACATCGAAGAAGTATTCGTAGCAAATGGATACACACAGGAGGAGATCAGGAAAACGATACACCAGACACAAAAAGATACTCGAGCAAAAACTAAAGACACAACAGAAAACAAGAGAGGAACATATGTTGTACCATACGTCAACGGTCTATCACAGCAATTCAAACGGATAGCATCAAAATACAACTTCAAAATAGCCATGAAACCAGGTGAAAAAGTAAAAGATCTAAGAACAAAAGCTTGACATCCACTCGGAGACAAAAGATCCAACATTGTGTACAGAATCCCCTGCGGTTGTGAAAAATACGAATACATAGGAGAGACTGGGAGAAAATGGGAAACAAGGAGAAAAGAACACGAAAGCAAAGTTAGATTGACAAGAAAAGACATCGCCGAAAATAAAGATGAATCAGCCGAAAAGAGAATGAACACAGCAGATGGAGGACTAGCAAGACACGACCAAGTATGCCCACATGATATTCAATGGGAAAAAGCAAAAATAATTGGACAAGAAACAAACAATGACAAACGAAAATTCCTAGAGTCCCTCGAGAGTGTTAAAACACAAAACAACCAGAAGATACTGCTTAATATTCATGCAGACGTTGATTTTTGGAAGCCACTCATCACAAGAACACAGCATAATACCTGACGAAGGCGACCAAAATGGCGTCGAAACGTAGTAAAAACACACAAAACAGTGAGTCAGAAAGCTCGATAAATGAACAAAATCAAAATATATTTCTTATTGTTATCATTACTGCTCAGGCTAATTACAAACCATTTGCTACAAGAGAACATGATGTAGAAGAACTTGAAGTGATTGGCATTCTCTTGTTTGCCATTATCTGGGAAAGCCTTCGAGGTGAAAGTGCTACAAGAAAGCTTACGAAACTTCTGCTCCAGATAAAGATATCTATCTCCCAAATATTGAAATTGGCCCCCTAATCAAGAATTTATTTCCAGAAACCAAGAGTGAACGCATTAGGAAAGGAAACGGAGGAAAATTAATGCATGCAGAAACCTGTTTTTAGCAAAAAATCGTATTTCTTAAAAAAATTTAATTGGAATGAACTGAAAATGTTAAATTCTAGATTCGGGGTTTCCCTTCTCCGAAGTTTGAGAAAGCTAAATTAAATACAGAATGGAAGAAAGCCGTCAAATTTAAAAGACTCTATTTCAATTCCGTCCTCCTTTACTCGAGGCACAGATTGAACGAAAATAAGCGTCCTTGCCATTTCTTCAAGAACTTTAGGTAATATTTCCAATCATTTCACAACCAGAAGTGCGTGTGACACAGTTCATGTCACCCAAAAAAAACTTCACCTGTCACGCTCGTATTTGCAAAGAAAACACTAAAAATACAGCTTGAGTAAGGTCTTTTGGGCCATCAATAATATTATCCTTATGCTTTCCAAGAAATATAATTATTTTATCATTTAAAGAAATATTCGGGCTGCACGCAGGCTAGGGACTGGTTAGACTAGTATAATATAGATTTTTGAAAATAGTTTACCCAAGGGGTTCTATTATTGGGGAAATAAAAGAATTTCGATTTTCGCAACTGTCGCGCGATTCCCGTTTTTGACATGCACTCACTCTCCCTTAAAGAACTTAGAAGCTGCATCTTGAAATGCACCAGAGATATAGGTATTTCTATAGATATTCCTGAACTAGACCCTAGAGTCCTTGATGTTCAACAGCTGTTAATGTAATGTAGCCAGGCCAGCTAGGGCTGTACATTGCTTTGCGTCTCCTTGAAAATTCATTGTTTTGGTTTTTGTTCCAATTAATGGGTAATAAATGAAGCTTGCATAAAGTCCTAGAATAAAACGTACGCATACTGTACTGGTTTGTGTACTCTTTAAATACGATTCGCTAGATAATCGAGTAGAAATGGTATCTTACCGACTTCATACAATTACCCGCAATCGATCATGATTACCAAGCGAAATTTGATCGATTAAAATTTATTTAATTCCTGAACTTTCAGATAGTAAACGCTATCTTGTTTATATGCTTTAGACCTATTCAGAGTTACAATATTTCAAAAGCAATAGAGCTTATTTTTATCCCTAATTTCTATCGTAGTGAAAGCTCCGTTCGTACGCGTGGTAAAGCCAAATATTAAATGTATTCCAGGAACACTAACTTTCTAACTTACCTTCTTTGGTTTTTAACGTGAATTAATTTGCTTTCAGTTCTTGTTAAGAAGAAAATTTTGTCTAAAAGTGACAAAATCAGAGTTTGATTGCTCGTATCGTCGAGATTATGGAATTGATTATTCATGTCTGTTTAAGAAATAAACAAAAATACAGGCGGCCTACCTCGTGACATGGACTGGGCTACCAGCCAATAGAAAGCAGAGCAAGTGACATGCAGTTTACATTGGCATAATTTCTATTCTGTATGTTCATTTTTCTTGAATCACGTCACCGACTTTAATAGCCATATCAATGATTTTGTCAGAAGAGCTAACTTAAGGATTTGTTTCACGTTACCGGGTCCTGTGAACTCACGTTTTGCGACTGACGATAGAGAGTTTAAGAATCTCGTTTACGGCAAACGTGAAACGTTAGTTGACCAGTGAAAAGTTCTTTAAAATTAGTAAAAAGGAATCGCAAAAATCTCCAAGTCGTAGATGAACAAAAGACTATTTCTTTTTGTTAAGAAAATTTGCAAAAGGTGAAGTGAAATACAGGAAAACGAAGAAAGCTTGGTCACGTTTGGCGTTTGCGGGAGAAAAAAACGCGAATCTTTTAAAAAATCTTTTAAAATCTTTAAAAAAATATTTTAAAACTCTCTAATAAAGCACACCAACACAGACGTCTATATTTGCTTAAAAGTGAATTCTCACTTAACATTTGTATTCAAAACAACATTTTACAACATTTGTTTGGTTGTATTTCAACTCTAATGGCAGGAAATTACATAATGGATAGATTTGCTTAGCGACTTATGGGTGACCTTTGATCGTATTACTGTCTGTCTAGTTCTTATATGACAGCCTCCCTTTTATGAGCGTGTATTAGGAAGTGATAATAATATGTTTGGTTCGCAAGAGTCAGAATGGGTTGTAGATTCCACAGATCTTTTACGGGGGGACCCGTATGATGCGAAAACCGAATTAAAAAATTGTTTTATTATGTACGTTTTGTTAACTAAGAACAAAGATTTGATTCTACTTTTGAAAAAATAGCAAACGTATTTCCGTTTCCATTGTGACCTTGAATTTGTGAATTTGGCAAAACCTACAAATAAAACATTTACTATATCAGTCGAGTTCACACGATATTAGGGACTGACTGAGGGATCTAGACCATTCAGAATTGAAATACTGAGTAAAATGTATAATAATATGTAATATATTTTATGAAGATTGTTGTATGAAAACGTTTATACTTCAGGTTGGCTGGGGGATGTTATCGATCACGAATCTCGGACAATTTTTTCATAGATTCAGGAATCACGAAATACGATTAATGAATAAACTTGATACAGGGATTTAGGGTGTAATACGAATTTTCACGAATCACGGTCTTCAAAATAAGGGGGATTGAATCATGCACTTTTTTTTAGAAATTCCCGAATCACGCTTCAAAAAAGGCCGAATCACGCGTCACGTGTAACCCCTGTGCCACCCTGTTACTTGGCGTTCAATGTCTTCAACCTCTTTTTAGGCCGGTTTTGTTTCCTACCTGAAACGACAGTTAAGAATTGTTATTAATTATATGTTAGATGTCGTTCACCACAAAAACATCTAAAGCTAACGAATGCAATACAAAAGTTGCAGTTATGATTAAGCAGGATCTTGGAAAGTTTGAACCTCTGTGAAAGATGTGATCAGAGGGGTAGAATACTTCAATGTTTAACTTTCTTATCTCATGTTTTTCTGCCTTATTTACCGGTGCTTCGAATATCAAAAGCATGTTTACGTGTATTTATCCTCTGGTCATTTGATTTAATGTTATTTACGCTGGATCTCAAGAGCAAAATGTGACTTTTCGGAGCAGGGGTTGGCACGTACTACCAGCATCTGTTGGCCACACGCACATCTTGTGGTCCCTTGGCCATAATTCCTTAACAAAGCATGGTATGGCAACGAAACTTGCTAGCATTGGTTGCACTTGCCATGTTAATCATATGACCATGTGGTGTGATATTATGTCACATACCACGTAACTTACGAGCAGAACATTATCGCCTAATTTTTAAAATAATCATGACAATAGATAATATTGTCAATAAACTTCGTGACATGGGTGGGACTCGTGTCATGAGTCATATGGTCATGTCATATGGCAAGATATTATGTCACCAATTACGTAACTTAGAAGCCTATTTTTGAGGAAAAATCATGACAATGCTAGTAAATTACGAACAATAACTTGTAGTCATGTGCCTACATCTCGTGGAACTGCATCTGGTGCCTCCACACACATCTGGTGGCCCCTTGGCCATAACACCGTAACAAAACAAATTACGTAACTTAGAAGCCTGTTTTAGAGGAAAAATCATGACAATGCTAGTAAGTTACGAACAATACCTTGTAGTCATGTGCCAACATCTGGTGGAACTACATCTGGTGCCTCCAAACACATCTGGTGGCCCCTTGGCCAAAACACCGTAACAAAACATGCTATGGCAACGAAACTTGATAGCATGATGGGTGACACTTGCATTGTCAATCAAAGTGATGTACAAGCAGCTTTAGATAAAATTGGAAACCCAAAACAGGTGTTAACTAATTTTCTATGATGTTACTAAAATGTTTTGCTTTTTGCCAAATTTCCAAGCTTCAAAACTTTGAAGTAAAATTATTCGAAAATGCTGTAATAAATTTTCTTTAAATTTTCCGAACCTTTAGCAAAGTATTCTTTGTACAAACTTAGATCAAAAAAAAAGGGAGAAAATGGGCAATAAAGCAAAGTTAACAACACTTCACGGGGGGTTTCATATTCATTCCGATTTCAGTAAAAAAATGCTCATTCGAAAATCTTATCTTTCGCTAATAACCTCGAAACTTCTTTTCCATTGAATTGTTTGCAAATATGGATGGATGGATGGATGGATGGATGGATGGATGGATGGATGGATGGATGGATGGATGGATGGATGGATGGATGGATGGATGGATGGATGGATGGGTGGGTGGGTGGATGGATGGATGGATGTATTTGTTAGAAGACTGGTTTGTTGGTGCAAGGCAGCTACGACAAGAGTGATCGTTCTTTTTTATTCAAGTTGCCCATTGACTACAATGTTGATCATCCTGACCCTGCTTTCTAAATCAACTACTACTTTGTGCTTTCTTTGATAATGCTTAACCAGACAGGCCACATGACAGTGTTTTGGGTAACGCAATCAGGTCGGATTGCGCCTTACGTGATCAGTTGACAGGAAATAACATGCCAATTCATCGCGATGGTGGCCAACAAAAGGTGGTCGGCTAACACATGACTCAAGAATTGTCAAGGCTAAACAATTATTCTTTCGCTATTTAAGAATAAATCTCAATTCTAGCTGACCAGGCCATTCTGTTACATTCTTGCAAGATTCCAAAAGCTTATTTTCATATGAGTAATATAAAAATCCCATCGAGAATGGTAAATGTTTCAGTCAGTGCCTTCTAGGCATAGTCTAGACTTCAAGTAAACATCCGATACACTACCTACTCTGCTAACTACAAGGTCAACGGCAACTGAATTAGGGGATTTCCCTGTTACATTTAACTTGTCTAAAAATAGATATAACAAAAATTAGCATGAACTAAAATGTGTATCATAACACCTTGCAGCCGCGTATTTGCGATTTGAAACTGAAGGGTAGCGCGCCGAGAAAACCCCATCGCGACAGGAAAACGATCCCAATTTAAATTATTTAAGGTGGCTCGATGGGGTTTTTTCGGCGCGCTAATTTTCAACTGCGGAACCAGGTCTGGTCCCATTCTCATATACATGAGCACGGTGAGATCGATAAGAATACTATTTTCCCAGAATTATTTGACCTTGATGTTCTTCATGGTTGATAATCTACCTCTCGATGCATCTTTTATCCAAAGCTTACCACAGACACCTAATATAATGATATCTTGCTCTTCATTGAACTTCCTAGTGACTACGTTTACATCTTCCTTTGATTGATGGAGATTTCTTAGCAGCATTAATTGCAATGCCTACTAATCGAGCTCGTACCAAGTAAGAACGAGACGGCACGTTGAGGTACGGCGTGTGAAAATGCACTTGGCTGCAATGATTCAATTAATCAGTCAATTAAAATAAATTATTATTTAAGGAATAAAAAACAGTTTTCCGTGTATTATACTCTGATAAAGACACGCGAGATGTGGAGAGAACACGAGAGAAGCGTAGGAAACCACGACGCGTAGCGTAATATCAAAGTTATTTTATAATAACAAATAAAGCAGCTTATTATATGATTATCAATGAAACAACTATATTTCTTTATTCAAAACAATTGATATTTTCACATGTGCAAATATTGTCACTATGGTTACATACTTCTTGTAGCAGAAAAAAGCTCGAGAAAGCTTTCTTTTCTTTTTCATTGATAATTATATGATAAACAGAATATTACATGGGTGCTAGGAGATACGAATTTTATCATCTCATGTTGAAAATCTCTCACTCGTTCGCAGCGCTCGCTCGTGAGAGATCTTTTGAACACTTCAAGATAAAAATAGTATGTCCGCGCGCCCATGTAATGTCCTCTATTCATTCCGTGCTCTGTTCAGTAATAAACTTCTCACCCTTCTTGACTGCTTTCGGCGCTTCCTAAGTGCTTTATTACTAAACGTGATGTTATATAGAAAGAAAAAATTTGTTGCACTTTTCAACTTCTTTGCAAAATTTGGAACGCGAGCGGATGGTGTCATCAACTGTGCTCCGTACACTAATAAAGCACGGTTCTCGACCAATAAGAGCAAGCGTACTATCTAAGCTATATCACAAAAAAGCACATAAACACATGGGAAGTCCTTTCAATGTTGCGATTTTTGTTGCGTTTACGTAAGTCCGGGTATAATTACAAGTTTCTTTTTTTCGTATTTTTCTAATCATGACAAAGAAAGTATTTATCTGTTATCCGTTTGGTTCACATATTTGCTTAGTCCGCAGCCTCGTACACTATAATAATAATAATAATAATAATAATAATAATAATAATAATAATAATAATAATAATAATAATAATAATAATGAATACTATAATAAATAGAGGATATTACACGATGGAGCGAAGTTATGAAGTTTATCTTCGAAGGTTATCTTTTAACACGAGAAGATAAACTTCATATCTTCAAGCCAGCGTGTAATTTTCATTTTTATAACATAAATATATCCAAAAACAAAATGTACGCAAAGCGCGTTAAAGTGCGCGGGAAAACATTGCAAGTGACGTCGTGTGAGGATATGGAAAATATGTCACTGAGGTCCCGGATGTAGTTCGTAGGAAAAATACGAGTGGCGTATTTCCCAGTAAAACACTAATGTCTATATGATGAATTTCTTTATTAACCAAGACAACATATATTTGTTACATGAAATCAACACGTCGAGTCATGGGTTGTTGTATTACAATATGTTTCTTTACATACCCACATAACTATTTTTATAAGACTTGATTACGTTGTGTTTGCTTATCTTGTTGCTATGCGATATCTTTTTCAAGCTCAGTATCTAGGTTTATTATGATTACTTCGCGCTCAAATCACTGTGCGCCACGTACATAAGAACTGTTAACAGTCCCTCTCGACTGTATTCATTCGAGTCAGGTTAATTCCGTATATCCAGTACGAAAAACAACATCTCACTTAACAAATGTTAACAATGTTATAAAATAAAGTTACAACCACGTGAAGATTTAATAAATGACCAAACTTTCAGACAAAGCGTCCATCATCAGGGCAAGTGAAAAAATGTACAACACGCGCGAGATAAGTTGGTAAAAAGCAGTAACTATGGTAATGAACGGCATTGTTATATACCAACTATCAAAGTCCTTTTATTTTCTCGTAATCTGATTGGGCGAGAGAGTATCACCTGAACTTGAACAAGTTTGGATGTTTCCCCAGCAACAGAACTCAGGGGGCAATAGTATGTTATCTACCGGGAAATAACAAAACCGGAAGTAATTTCACCGGAAACCTAACTTTTTAATGCCAAAAAATTAAAAAGTTCGAATAACTTTTTTGGGTTCTTTGACAGTTGATATATAACAAAACACTTATTGAGTGGAACCGAGGGAAAGCAGTGTGTTTTGTGCTACCTCGACGACGATGCTGTAAAAATGCAAGAATAAGTTCAAGCAAATGTAAATCAGTGTACAACATCGTCGTCTCGGGACCACAAAACATATTGTTTCCCTCGGTCCCAGTCAATAAGTGTTAATAGACCATTTTCGAGATGCGCGAGCGCTTTCAAAAATATCGCAGGCGCAGACATGAAAAAGAGGCAGTTTCGGGCAAGATCAACGCGCGCTATTGACTCTGCCGAAAATGCCTCGAGATCATGTACGCGCCTGCGATATTTTTGAAAGCGCTCGCGCATCTCGAAAATGGTCTATTAGCTCGCGCTCGGGAAAGCTCGAGGAAAATTGAAATAAGAAGTAACAACTTATTATTCTACAAATATACTAACAATTATTAGATAAAACGTTAGAATCCATCCCGCTGCCAATTTACCCAAATTTGTTTTTATCCCCAGCTGAAATCCATCCTGGAAAAACGGTTCTCCTTCAGCTGTAAGTTTTTGGAGACATGACATGTATATTGGCACATCAGCACTCAGTACCATTGATTCTACTTGTAGTGCCAGACAGAGAGATTTAAGAGAAGTTTCATACCTGCCATGTCTTTTTACATTTTTTCAAATTTAAATAGTTTTTAACATAGTACATGTTCTTTCCAAATACGCTTGTAATTTATATTTCTACAATAATAAGCGTGTAATCCCAGTCCCTTAGTAGTTAGCATTGTATTATGTAATTGTAGCTTTTATTCATTCTTTTATTGTAAAACGTGTTGTAATTCACCTCTGGTGCCATCATATGTCCTTGGCAATAGACCTCATCGGCTTGGGTTTAATGTTGTCCCATTTCAGACCACGTGTCATTCCCCACAGTATCATTTCATTGTTTGACGGTTGCGCATGAGAAGATACATGAATATGGATACAACCCAAACAAAGAATCTTATTCCCAAGAGAATGACACGTGGTCTGAAATGGGACAACATTACAACCAAACCGATGAGGATATTGGTAATGGCTCAAACACTTTTAAGTGTTAAAACCTAGTGTTACATATTGATCCTGTGATTGGATTCACAAGCCAGGGCTCCAACAAGGAACCTTAAGAAACATGGCCACCTTATCTACTTGGTTTTTGTTTACTGGACGATTATGTATATTAGTGATATATTTTCAGGTTCGAAACCCTGTCGTCTTACTTTTACTTATTAAGGCTTCGTATCCATTAGTTAGGTTAGTTTTTCATTAGTACTTTGGATCACGCCTTGGTTCGGATCACGTTATAGAAAAGTCTACATGTTTTAAGGATGACTATTCAGGTAAATAGTAACCTACGAATATGAGTATCTGTTCACCTTTTATCATGGTGAATGCCATACACCAATCGTTGTTGTGTTCCTTGACTTCTGCAGTTTGGTCTACAAAAACCAATGGAAGGTTAATATCAGAGTTCCAAGTCCACTCAAGACAATCACGTGAGTACGTTCTTTTACTTGAAATATCGAGATTTGTCCTCCTTTGGCAAGGAAATCCAACGCAGGTCCGTCAGGATTGAAGTAACGAATTTTGTCGTTTGGAAGTTCTGATTTTTTCCTTGGTTTGTTGGGTGCGGTCCAAGGTTGGATTGTAGATGTGGTGTCATTCATTGAAATGTTTGGAGCCTGGGTCACGTTGTTTGGAATAGTGGTTACATTCAAGGCTATTGTAGGTTTGGTTTTGAAAAACTCCTTAATCAGATTAGGCACCTCTGGAATAGTGGTTGCATTGAAGGCTGATGGTTGGGTTGGTGGTGTAGAGGGTGGCTCTGTTGTCGTAGGTTCGGTTTTGAAATCTTCCACATCCAGATTACGCACTACTTGAAAATAAAAGAATAAAAAAAATCATTATGAAAAATTACAAAGGGACATATTTAAAATTAAAAACCAACTTTCCTGCTTTCAATATATGTTATATTGACTGAGATTCGGTGAGATTATGAATAAACAAACTATAAATTTCCAGCTGATCTGAAATAGTGACGTAGAAATGACGTCACTGAAATTCTGAGGTGTCATGAAGCATACGGAAATTGACTTATAAATGTTCATATTTGAGATAAATCTAGAATTTGAGGAGAGGTTTTTGATATTTTGTATGTATTTACTGTGATATTCATTACTGAGTCGGAAATAATAAACTCAAGAAATGACCGTGATCTTTCTTATTTTTTACGGTGTAAAATTTAACTTTTTATCACAACTGTTTCATTAGAAACACCGACGCAGCCCACACTAGCTTACCGCTAGTTATCATCTCAAGAAATAACCGTTTCCCGAGTCGCTGGGCTACTATAAGGATGACACCTCAGTTTTACAAATTTTCTCGATTCTGATTGGATAATATTTTTTCTCAGATCAGCTGCTTGTCTGTAAATGTCTCGAGACCAAACGGATACACAAGATGACCATATTACTATTGTGAGCATAGAGCGCAGCTTACGGTAGAACTATTTTAGTCGATTCCATGTCCATGTACATATGTTTTTATGATAGTAGACTAAGACTACCAGCTGAGTTGACCTTCAAAACAAACTCGAAATCGTATCTTGATTAGCATTTTCCATTATTCTGCCAAGAAAATTTGTGAAATACGAGTTCTTCCTTCTTTAAATAAATCGTAAACGCTAGTCGAACTCAAGACTTTATTTCAATCAACAAGAAAAGTCTACATTGTATACTCGGAAAATGCTCCGAAAATGCTAACCAGAAATAATGACCCATAATTCCTTTTGGGGAAGGCAATCAAAATCAACAAGAGAGAAGGTCGAGCGTTTAACTTTACGTTAACCTAATCCAGTGTTTTTTTAATGCGTTAGGCTCATGTGAAGCTCAACGTTTGACCTTAGTCTTCGATGGCTTCGGTGAGGGCATGACGAGGGAACAGGTAAATATGGGTAGAGTTTACAGTTCTTGGGAAACTCCATTGAGTGTGGGAGGAGAATGTAGTACCAGAACAGTAGATTATAACCACAGAGAGAGAGGGAGAGAGAGAGAGAGAGAGAGAAAGAGAAAGAGAGAGAGAGAGAGAGAGAGAGAGAGAGAGAGAGAGAGAGAGAGAGAGAGAGAGAGAGAGAGAGAGAGAGAGAGAGAGAGAGAGAGAGAGAGAGAGAGAGAGAGAGAGAGAGAGAGAGAGAGAGAGAGAGAGATTTTGTCCTCCATGAAGGGAGGCAAGTGATACCTAAGGATTATACTTGTCGTAGTTATGGCTAGTAATATAGAGGTAAAACGGTATCGTAAAGCTATTACATGGAAATACTCACCGCAAGCAAAGATAATATTCAGGTATTTGTCGACATCAGGGCAGTGATTACCAAAGTTTTCAGCATTGACTACAAATTTGCACTCTGGTTTATAATCACACAACTGCTTTACTATGAGCTTTTTATCCAACATGTTACATGATCTGTCAGCATTTGCACCACTGGCACATATGACTCTCATACTACGGCCAAATGTCGCCGCTTGGATCTCCAGGAGACTGGGGCTAGGACAACTTATGTTAATGGAGTTTTTTTGGCAAACGTACTTTGTTGTGACGTGGTCCAGCTGAGGAAAGTCTAAAAAGAATATGGGTTAGGATTATTCACTACATTTGGACAGTTAGTGCAGATTTTGTCATGACTGGGTAAATAAAGCTCTCGGCACGGACAAGGTCGCGACAAAAAGTCAGCCAATCAAACATCTAGAAAACATCACGGTTGCGGAAAGGCACGCTTTCATTCAATCAAATCCACGAAACACGGTGCGAAAACGGTCAAGGCACTGAATAAGTACGCCAGACCAACCACATTGCGCGAGAAAAATGTCAGTAAATCAAAATTATTGAAAACATAGCGGTCGCGCAAGGCGCGCACACGGCACTAAATGTTTTACAGGCATACGAAATCTGCTCTCACAAAACGCAAAGTAAACCTTAGCACTGTGACCATGCTTTTCTTAGTGCACCCATTTTTTTTTTTGCTCAGTTGTATGTTATGTTTGATAAAATATATGAGAGAGTTCGCTTGTTTTTGCACAGCACATCTTTGCAGTGCATATTAAACGGCAATGTACACTATAAACTGTGCTTGCTAAACTGCTTGGTCTATCTAACAGTTACACTCGATGCCCGAATGGTGTACGAGTCAATGGGCTATGGACTAGTAGACCATGAGGGCGAGAAGTCTAATGGTTTTAGTCTAAACCTACCAATCGGTCAAATAGATCGAAACAAACAAATTTTGGATTTAAGTTGAAATTGCAGCACTTTCCGCTACTAGTGAACTATCACAAATAGACTACTAGTAGCTCAGCCAGTCAGAGTGCAGAATTTAAAATCAGGACTAAAATCACTTATTTCTGATAAAACGTTTGTACACGCAGGATCCAATCAGGCATGAGGATGATGTTAATATCTTGAAAGAGGGCCCTAAAAAAATTCAGCCCCAGCCATAATCATTTTTTAATGATTGATGACGCATTCCACCCTGGGGATGAAATTTAAAAAGGCATTGCTTTTAGACTAGAGAATGCATCAAGAGATAAATATTGCTTTAATTTGTTTGTTTTTTCAAGGAAAATGACGCAGCATGCCTAAGAATTTGGTTGGACAGCTTTGGAAACGATTGTAGGTTTTTAGTGATTGAGGCCTTGGTACTCATCTTAATGTAGCTCGCCTTAACTGGCAGCTGCAAAAAATTTACGTCGAGAGTCAGACTTCAACTATTCTAGGATTGCTTGATTGACTTGATTTCCTTGCATTAGAATACGATGCAGTGCAAAAAGGAACAACATGTTTACTTATCTCTGCTCAACTCTCGTTTTAACGTGCGCAGATTCCAGAGTATACCTGCATTGCAAGATCAGAGCTTAAAGCTTTAAAAGGTCGAAAATAAAGCTTTAATGCTGAAATATTTTTGAAGATTGAGTAATCAGGCATGATAATTTATAAATTTAATCGATTTGTCTCTGATTTTTTGAATTTCGGATTTTTTAAATTAAAAAAATCAGTGACAACTCGACTAAATTTATAAATGAAATATATTATCTTCAAATTTTATCTGCACGTTCTGAACATAACAACGAATATCATTCTAAGATCTTTTAGATATTGGCATGGATAACGTGTTGTACGTGCCGAAATAAGTCTACAAATGATTTATGTTATCTACCTTGGCAAGTATAGCGTTAAACTGTAGATAAAGCACAAAGTAACGAATCAAAACGAAAGTCTTGCTTGCTTTTTATTTTCGATTTGGAATTGGATTTTTTCTTTTTACCTCATTAATTTATTCGAAGAAAAAAAACCAATTCACTAATTTTCTTATCAATCGACGTGTGTTTCTAAACACTCATACAACTCTCTACCACAAAAACTATCAGAGCTTCCACGCATCTGTAAGGTTGCTCTTGCATGGGCAATAACTATATACTGTATAAAGAATACGAATTTTTATTAGATTTATTATGACAAGTTTTTAAGTAGCGAGTTTGTCCTTGAATTTGTTTTATTTTTATGAGATTGTTTTGGGGTTCGGCAAAATTGCTATTTTGAATGTCTCCTTTAAATAATCAGCTAGCTTCTATGTTTGACGCTGATTCAACACGGAATTCAATTTTGCAATACACTGAACGTAATTGTGAAATGGTTGAAGTTTAAGCAGCCCCTGCAGTGATATAATGAAATATTATTGCAACCAAATTATGGTTTCTTGACCAGAAAATCTTCACATAGCTTTCGAGCTTAATTCTGCGTTATTTTAAAATCTTTTTAAATGTCATTATGGATTTCAGCTCTTAATCCCCATTTCTGATTTCTTGTTGATTTATGCAATTCTCTTTATCTTTGCGCGTAAATCTTTTGGATATCTTATCAAAAAACAGGTAGTTTAGTGAAATTCTTCGCGCTTATTTTAGAAAAATAAAAAAATATATAGTATAGTCATAGAATTAAGAAGAATTGAGTGACAGTTGGCCATAGGAAACTAGTATTCATTTACTGAATTTAAATTCCACTAGGAAAAAAGTGATTGATTTAAAGAGGCACTTGGATGAAAACGACTGCGAAGTAAATATGCTGCTTGGCTACTTTTGGGGCCATATAGATCGTTTTAAACAAGTTTCAAGTCATTTCAAATTTTCTTCGATTTTTATCCAAGTGCCTATAAACAGCATTCTTACAAAGCTATAGCATGAGCTCCCATTTCGAAAATTCCGTACAAAAAAATAAAAATTTTTAATCATATTTCTAAGGAACTCAGTGTTGTTTTATCACTGAGGCAATGTTTTTTTATCGTTGTACATGTATTAAGGATGTAAATCTGTACACCATTATTGACAAAACATCTAAAAACATTGTAACGGACTACAACCTAACAACACGCATACAAATTGATATATTTCAATTTAATATATTTATCATTTCAACTTGAATTCAATTTGGTATATTTATCATTTCAACATGATCGTATCGCAGAGGAAAAAAACCCGATTGTTCTCCAAAAAAACTGAATCAAATGCAGTAAGTTTTCCTCCCGAGGTTTCAAAAAAATAAAAAATACAAGAATTGTACAGTATGAACTTTTACGGTTTCAAGCTGTAAGTAATCCTAGCATTTAGTATATTGTTTTTTTGTCGTTTTCTTTGTACTTAGCACGAGATTTTAAACATAAGCTCTGCCAAAGATTTTACTGTAATCAGTTTAGCATTTGGGTTTACTTAAGAAACCAAAATATTATCACCTTTAGGGTTCTAAAGCAAACTGAAAGATAAAACAGCATTTGCGATCCCTGGCGGGAAGAAAACTGTGAGTCCACTTGAAGGCAGCAAAGTTGAAAATCTAAGTGTACAATAATCTAAGTATACCCTTTTCATTTTTCAGAACTTTATGAATCTATTCCTTTCAAAAAAATTTACGGTACTAAAAAATGACATGCTTCAATTAGGATAGGAACCTACCTTGTACTGCAGAACACTCAAGATTATTCACACTCATGAAACTGACCGCCACCGTCAACCAAACGTATCTGCAAACCAGGTCCATGTCACTTTTCCGATGTAAAATCGAAGAATTTGAACCTTTTCCTTTGAATATGCTTAGATCCGAAAGAAGAGAGCTCGCACCGTGCTCTAAGACTTGAGATTACATTGTTTACTGAAAACACTAGTTTGGTATGGGTTTATTCATTAATTCTCGGCCTAAGCCTACCTTTGGTCACTCTAATTGGATTTTTCTACGCAAATGAAAGGGAAGTTAATAATAGATGATTGAAGACTAGGCTTACTCTCCTATTATCTCTCTCTTCCTGTTCGTACTGACAGTAAACTGTGTACTTACAGTGTTAGAAATATGACTGTATATATCACATGCGGAAACCTTTGAGTATTATAAGGACGACAATATAAACTCACAAGACTAACTCTGATAAGTCTCTAATAAGGTTTGGCAGTAGTAATAGCAGATAAGATTTCTTTCCTAATCCAAAATTCGGTGTTAAATGTATTTGAATCCAAAAAAAAAATGTCGATTTTTGTTTATGTCTGAAGTATTTTTTTAGCCAATTAAAAATAAGAAAGGAAAAGCGTTTGAATGTTGAGAATTTGTCACCTTATTCAAAACGATTTCCAAGCATGTGTCAATTTTTCATCACGTTCAGTAGGATTGAATTTTTCACCTTAATTGTTTTCAATTAGTCGACACAATTTTTTTTACAAATAATTTTTTTTGTAAATGGAAGGCTTTGATGTTTCTTTTACCTCCAGCTGTTTGCGGGGTTAAAAAGGCCTCGTACTTGATTGCAAATTACTTTCTTGGTTTATGCTTCAAAAACATTCAATTCTCGAAACTATTAGCTAAGTTTTTACGTTGTAAAATTGTTCAGTAAGATTGCTTTACTGAAATCTATCTTATACCCCTGTATTCTCATTCTCTGAGCCTTCGTAACTTATGGTCAGCATCAATATACTACAGGCAATAGCATAAGCAGTTTTTTGTTTCCAAGTGTAGTACAATCATTTTACATTATTCAACGTTTTCACGAGTCACTGTCTTACTATGACAAAGACTATCATTTTTACTAAAAGTTCTGAAGTGGAAATGCCCGAAAAAATTGTTAGGATGCATGATTTGTGTTTATAGAACCGTTTTTGAAAATAAACTCGTTTTTTATGCAGAATGTAAATATTACCGTTTTATTAAATGCCGAAAAACTATACATTTACAAAGTAATTCATAAATCAAGAGCAATTTCATAGCGGGTATGGGATACTATAAGTAATGTTTACAACATGAGGGGCCGTAGCAAGCCTTAAAAAACTGGAGGCACAAAGTCACTTCGCAAGACATGATTTAAAAAAATGAATATCAAATTCCATAGTTGTTTTACTTTTCTGGGGAATACTGGAGAGGCACACTACCTCCTCCTCCCCCGGCCTCTGAAATAAAAGGAGAATGAGATTTCTCAAGAGAAATTTTGTCGCGAATTTCTCTTTACACTGTTGCTGAATTCGTGAAAGATCCAGCATGATAAGCCAAGCCATTCTACTTTAACTAAAACCGATCATGGCTTGGTTTATTAATGCTAGCTCCGTTAACTTTCTTGTGTATCGCTGCTTTACAATCTGATCTAACAGAAGATAAACACTGAGAATTAAATTAACTCGATTTAATAATTTTGACCAAACCAGGTGTCCGGAGCACGCACGAACCGTCCAATCACAGCGCGCTTCGATGCTTAGCCAAGCGGCCCTTGCTCCAAGTCTCTTCCCAATACAAAAACACGCGTTTCAAAGAATTTAGAGGGAAAAAAAAAGTTGAAGTATGCGTGTTGTTTAAAAAATTAAAGTAAATCTTTGCGATCCATCTCCTCAAATTCTGTTAGATATATGACTTTTAAGACTCGGGCGAGGGCCGCTTGAATTACAACAATACTTTTCGCGCTTATTTTTCGTACAGCTGGAAATCAGTATTTAGGTCCTACAGATAAAAGCATTTGATATAGACCAATTGATCATGCTTGTGCACTTTTCTTGGAAAACTTATACTAAATAGCAGAGTGAATTGGTATATTGGTATATTACATGCTAATGAGGTCTGCTAATATTTCAATAAGCTGTGCGGAGTGGATCTAACGGACAGGAAATGTTAGAGGAAAAACCAGTGGTGGAAAATGCAAGTGTGTTTTCAAAATCCTTTCTCTGAAATGAGGGGGATTAGTCACTTATTGTCGCGTGAGGATTGGGAAACGGGAAGCACCCATTTGTGTAGACAAGAATTCGCCGTACCATATGAACAGCAATAGACCCTTTTCGAATATGGCGTCTATGACGTCGAATGAAGAGTCCGAGAATGTCCCTGAAGTTATGAAATCCGGGGACATTCTAGTCCCGGATGCTGCAAGTGGAAATCATTGACGTCATAGACGCCATATTCGAAAAGAGTCTATTATAGTAATCAATTTGATAACAAATAAAATATAACAAACAAAGAAAAAACAAATTAAAAAAAGAAAAAAAGAAAAGAAAAAAAAAAAAAAAAAAAAAAGAAGGAAAAAAAGACGAAGAAAAAAGAAGAAAAAAGAAAAAAAAAAAAGAAAAAAATACAAGATAGTGCCCTCCACATGCCATACCCCGAGCATCCGCAGATCTGGGACAACGTATGGACTTCGGACATGACGGCAATTAAATCCCTCCGCCCTTGGTTGCACGAATTACGCAGTCATGTTCTATCCCGAAGGCATCAGGGGAGAGACCAGCCGGCCCCCAGACCATATCAGCTAGCCCCTTGCACAACCTGCCACGCACTGCACGAGCGTTTCGCTTCCCATCTACCTTATTTACTATATGCCCGCGGTAAAAGCGGTGCGCGGTAATTGCCATTAGTAGCTTTGTAATCACGCCGCCTCACTGCGAGCTACCATGTTGATGTAGAGTCGTTAGTGTTTTCATTGGAGGAATTTCAGGTTTACAAGTGAATTATTGCTAAAAAAAAGGAAGCGATCTCCCCTAAATGGATGCATATGTATTCTACGGACAACTCTTGAAATATTGACTTAGTATTTGTGGCAATTTAAAGCTGTAGAGATGCCCTTGGGATTTTCATTTTACACGCGAAGGAAGCAACATGGCGACCGACTTGTACTCAGAGTTTACAAGGCAGAATTATGCTACTTCTAGAGTTTTTTTTTTTTTTTTTTTTTACAACTTTTTATTAAGCAAATAAGATGTATATTACAATGACATACGGGTATACATGTAAAGTTAAACAACACACTTACAGTTAACGAGAAAAATTAAATAAAAGAAAAAAGAAAAAAAAAACTTGAATAAATTCAAAAAAATTCAAGGAGTTTGTTCCATTTATTATAGTGAAATCCTAGTTTTTCCTTTTCAGTAGCTATCCTTAACTCAATATGATAAATCATTTTAATTTTATTTAAGAAGGCAACGTAGGACAATTTTAAGTTTGTTAAACTACTTTGATATATATAATATTTTGCTAATAAAAGTAAATGATTAATTAAATCTTGGTCGCATATTTGATCTGTGATACCAAGAATAATGTCCAATTCCTTAAATTCAGTATACTGAATTTTTGATTTTCTAAATAGATTTTCCTTAACAGATGACCAAAATAATTGGACCTCAGGACAATGATAAAACAGATGTTCAATAGTTTCTTCTCGAAACTGGCAGAAGGAGCACAAGGGAGAGTTACTCTTTCCTATTTTGAAAAGTAATTGTTTTGTAAATAAAATTCTGTGAAAAATTTTGAATTGAAATTCACGTGTTTTTGTATCAAGTGCACATCTAAATGGAATCGTGTAAATCTTTTGCCAATTAATTTCGTTAACTATATTAATATAGTTTGCTTCGAATTTTTTTTGCGCTGTTGGAGGGGATATTTTCTTTGACAACAAGATACAATAAACTTTCCTGGAAGTTAATTTTTCGATTTTAAGCCTTTGTCCTACGTGAGTATAAATTTCAACTTCACTTATTTGGAAAGGTTTTAAACAAGTCTTGTTAGCTGCATAATTTTCTTTGATTATTTTACGCCAGGCTGTCGGAATAGCATGTAAGATTTGTCTGAGATTGAATATTTCCAATGGGCCTAAATGTACCATTTTTTCAAAATTCAGGCTGTTATCATCGTAAAGATCGCCTATTTTACAAATTCCACTCGAGTAAATATTTTTTATAAAAACTGATTTATCATTGATGCAGACAAATTTATTATTCCAAATAACTTGGTTAATTACATCCTCTAGAGAATCGGGTGTCTTATGAGGGTATTTTACTTGATAGGAATTCACCTGGGTTTCGTTCATCATTAATACTAACTTTTTCTTCATAAAGATCATGATAAGAGTTTTCTATGTCTTTTAATATGATGTCGGGATCCGAAATGACCTGTTCATCTTTAGATATAAGCTGTCGGACAGATGTTTTCTTTTTTCTCCAATTTTCCAGATTCAAAAAATATTTGTTGTTTTTCTCTCCATTTTCGTGCCAATTTACTCGAGATCTAATGATCGAACCTCTAGTTATATAGTCATATTCAAATTCATATTCATCTTTTAGTAATTGTAATTCTTCTATGCTTTCTTTACTTTGAGTTTCATCGCATTTTTTTTCTGCAACTTTTATCTTGGTTTCAAGAGTGTCTAGTTTTTGTCTTCTCTTTTTTGCCTTTTGCTTACTGTAGGTTATTGTCTCCTGTCTGATTTTGTACTTAAGCCATTCCCATGTGATTCTTATATCATTTTCGTTACTAACTTGTTGGAGCCAATCAGAGGATTTATCGTTAATCATGTCTATGTAAACCTTATCTTGGAGTAAACTATTGTTCATTTTCCAAAAAGAAGGGCCATGTTTTTTGTCAGGTATACTATTTATATTCAAAAGTACAGCGGAATGATCAGACTTGATAGAACACACGATATCTACTTTGTCAACATCTTCTTGCAAGGAATCACTTAGAAACCAATAGTCTAATCTCCTTTGTATAAACGGAGTTTTTTGTCTCCATGTGAATCGTTTTTCTGTTGGATTTCGAGTTCGCCAGATATCTATGAGGTCATGTTTTAAAAGAATATTTTGCAATTCATTAACTGAATCTTTAACAGAAGGAGTTCCTCCTGAGCCATCAAGTTTTAGGTCAAATACGACATTGAAATCTCCCCCCAGTATAATATCATGCTCGATATGGACCATAGATTCTAGAACGTCCAATAAATTTCGAAAAAAAAGGCTTTGCTCCTTTACTTTTGTTGGAGCATAAACATTAGCAATGAGGAACGGAGTATTTTGTATTAATAGGTCTAATATAATAAATCTTCCTTCAGAGTCAATAGACATATTTTTACAGTCAAAATCAAGTGTACCTCGAATGAGAATAAGAGTTCCTTTACTATGATTTGTACCGTGAGAAAAGAAAAGATCCCCCTTCCATTCCTTCCTCCATTGATTTACAATTTCTTCTGTACTATAAGTTTCTTGAAGAAAGTAAATATCTGCCTTTTGCTTATTCAACCAGTTAAACAAACATTTTCGTTTTTCAAAGTTACGTATCCCTCGTACGTTTAAGGATAGCATTTTGAATTGGACATTATTCTGGCTCATTCCAAGAAAGAAAAAAGATTAGCAATAAAATAATGGTAATTGAACAAACTCCCTTTTCATCAGAATAAGGAAAATCTCCAAAAACAGAAATAAATATTAACATTATACGACACGCAAACAAATACAATGTATATAAACATATCAAAACATAGCCAGAAAACACTGTTGAGCTATTACTGAAAGGGCCTAGCATATAAAACGCACTTAGATGGTCTAGAAGCGTCAAGCTCCCGAGTAATTAGTTCTATTTCATTTTCCCGTCCACAGGGGGATTGTAGTGCCACTAAGCAACAATTACATTGCATTATTACATTTTTGTAAACTAAGTAAACTAATTAAGATTCAAGATCAAGCTAGAATATTTAAGTTTTCTATAAAGAAAAAAATAAATAATTGCATGTATATACTTATCTAGCTAGCCAGTTCGCCATCAATAAAGAGTTTATATGGTTCAGACTTGCTGAAAGATGCCTTTCGACCATTTTTCCTCGCCTCCAGCATTTTTGGGATTAGCGTTTTCCTGATTTCTATGACTTGTGGAGGAAGATCAACCCCAACTCCGTATCCATCTTCTTTGTTAAGTTTTGAACGGCTTTCGAAGACGCGCTCTCGATCTTGAAAGCGAAGGAAGCGTGCAATAATGGGCCTTGGTTGTCCATGTTTACGGCGTCCGGTCCTGTGAATCCTTTGAAATTCTATGCCATCTGGGTGGCTAACCTTAAGTTGGTTTTCAATGAAATCATATAAGGTATTCTCGGCATTCTCGTCGTTGCTCTCTGGTATACCATAGAAACGGAGGTTTTCACGGCGGGTATATGTTTCATGTTTGAGAAGTTGCAGATTAAGCTTGGATATTTCTTCTTTGTATGATTCGTTTATTTCTTCTACTTTCTGCTTCTCTTCGTCTATGGTCTTGCCAAAAAAGTTCAAACTCTTCTCTAGATCGTTGGTTTTGTTCGCTGTCCTTGCTGTTTCGAGTTTAAGCGTACTGATTTCTTGCTGCATCTTCTGCACAGTGACATTAGTTTGGTTAACGGAGTCTTGAAGTGAATTAAGCTGGGTTTCTATATTGTCAAGTTTACCTAGTTTCTCCATGATCAAGTCAATTTTCGAAGCAAATTTCTGCGCAAAATCTAGAGCAAATAGAACTTCGTCTGTGGTGGCTTTCTCTTTGCCGGTAGGCGTTTGCTCTTTCTGCTTCTTCATTTCTGGAGACATTGTCTCAGAATCCATTGAACTTGTGGAGTCTGCACTTCCTCTAGCTTTTCTTTTCGAAAAGTTTGCTGATAACATTCTTAGTGGAGGGAAATTGGCATAATTCAAGTAATTTTTCGGGAGCTCTTCAACTTCGTGCCTCACTCCTTCATCGCTCGACCCCTTGTCATGCTTGTGCACTTTTCTTGGAAAACTTATACTAAATAGCAGAGTGAATTGGTATATTGGTATATTACATGCTAATGAGGTCTGCTAATATTTCAATAAGCTGTGCGGAGTGGATCTAACGGACAGGAAATGTTAGAGGAAAAACCAGTGGTGGAAAATGCAAGTGTGTTTTCAAAATCCTTTCTCTGAAATGAGGGGGATTAGTCACTTATTGTCGCGTGAGGATTGGGAAACGGGAAGCACCCATTTGTGTAGACAAGAATTCGCCGTACCATATGAACAGCAATAGACCCTTTTCGAATATGGCGTCTATGACGTCGAATGAAGAGTCCGAGAATGTCCCTGAAGTTATGAAATCCGGGGACATTCTAGTCCCGGATGCTGCAAGTGGAAATCATTGACGTCATAGACGCCATATTCGAAAAGAGTCTATTATAGTAATCAATTTGATAACAAATAAAATATAACAAACAAAGAAAAAACAAATTAAAAAAAGAAAAAAAGAAAAGAAAAAAAAAAAAAAAAAAAAAAGAAGGAAAAAAAGACGAAGAAAAAAGAAGAAAAAAGAAAAAAAAAAAAGAAAAAAATACAAGATAGTGCCCTCCACATGCCATACCCCGAGCATCCGCAGATCTGGGACAACGTATGGACTTCGGACATGACGGCAATTAAATCCCTCCGCCCTTGGTTGCACGAATTACGCAGTCATGTTCTATCCCGAAGGCATCAGGGGAGAGACCAGCCGGCCCCCAGACCATATCAGCTAGCCCCTTGCACAACCTGCCACGCACTGCACGAGCGTTTCGCTTCCCATCTACCTTATTTACTATATGCCCGCGGTAAAAGCGGTGCGCGGTAATTGCCATTAGTAGCTTTGTAATCACGCCGCCTCACTGCGAGCTACCATGTTGATGTAGAGTCGTTAGTGTTTTCATTGGAGGAATTTCAGGTTTACAAGTGAATTATTGCTAAAAAAAAAGGAAGCGATCTCCCCTAAATGGATGCATATGTATTCTACGGACAACTCTTGAAATATTGACTTAGTATTTGTGGCAATTTAAAGCTGTAGAGATGCCCTTGGGATTTTCATTTTACACGCGAAGGAAGCAACATGGCGACCGACTTGTACTCAGAGTTTACAAGGCAGAATTATGCTACTTCTAGAGTTCGCCTCATTTCGAAATTGCCTTTTTTCTAAAGGATGTCAAACTGTTAATATAAAAAACACAAAAGCGGATATGGAGCTGATGTTCCAAGGCTTGAGATTTTGCATTGATTCTGTGCCTTTGCCATTACCTGATGTACGATACATCATTCTCTATGACTTCTTTATTAATTCTCAATGGGACATTCTACTTCAAGAACTCCAGGAAAGTCATTCTAACTGTACTAGGTAGCCGTTGGCGTAAGGAAAAATTATTATTTGCTGTCCTACGATCCTTCTGTACGTTCAATCGGTTTCAATCTCAAGAAGTTTGCTTGATTATCTTGTTTTGCAAGTTCTTATCGTTTGTCACATACGGTGAAGTCAAGACGCAATAAATGGGTAATCAAGAAGCTGCCTCAACTAGGTAATTATTTCAATCATATTTTGGAGTGCCAAAGTTTACTTCTGCGTTGTTTTTACGGCTGTAGTTGATGTACTGAGCATGATTTTTGAGTACTGAAACTTTGGGTTTTTCAGGTGGGCTATTTGTTTAGTAGCCGGTCTCTCTTGCAGTAAAAATATAAATAGCGAGACAAAAATTTGCACCACATTTACAAATATTGTTTCTTTATTGCCTCTATTTACATGTTCGAGTGTTCAGTCATATTTTGCTCAATTATTTTTGCTTAACCACGGCATTACACGGCGGATAATATTTTGTTTATCAACGTTTTATTCATCCACCGAAACGTGTCAATTGTAGAGGAATTTAAATTTCGCGGCTGAGTGATCGGCAGCAATGGGAAATACCGCTGGACATTCAAAATTTATCGCGGGCATTAAATGGGGCAAGCGAAACGCTCGTGACTGGCACATTGATTTGAAGTGGAAAATAATTTAGTCTATCTGGTGTATTGTTCTCACAGCTATTGTTGTGCTAATATCTTGAAAACCGTGGTCCAGTGGATAAAAAAAGGAACTTCCAAGACACTGAGTCAAGCACGATTGAGGGAGATGAGTACCTGGATGGGTGACTTGGGACGTATACCTACTGCGTTTTTATTTTTTATTGGTTTGTTTCCTTTTCATTTTTAAGATCTAAAGGTCACTTTCATATGGTCTATACTCTTATCGAACATAGAATGGCGTCAGCAAATGATCCAAACTCAAGTGAAACTACAAGCGCAGCGGCGCGAGAAAAAACGCAGTTTGGTTGGGATTGAGTTTGTTCATGTCAGGTTAGCGGCAAGGAAATGAATTTTACTTGCCAGCCTGTTTATGGTTGAATACAACCCATGTGCTTTTCATAGCTTAATTTGTTATAGATTTGTAATTATGTTTTACTTCAAAATTTGGAGATGCCATAACCTTTATCCGTTTATAAGAAGAAATAACTGAAGGTGGCCTCATGTTTCGTGAAGAAAACATCATTATTATGATTCTGTCCTCTGTTGTTGTCATTGATATTGGCATGTTGCCTTTATTGGTGCTGTTGTCGTCATTGTCATGTTGCCTTTATTGGTGCTGTTGTCGTCATTGTTGTCATGTTGCATTTATTGGTGCTGTTGTCGTCATTGTCATGTTGCATTTATTGGTGCTGTTGTCGTCATTGTCATGTTGCATTTATTGGTGCTGTTGTCGTCATTGTCATGTTGCATTTATTGGTGCTGTTGTCGTCATTGTCATGTTGCATTTATTGGTGCTGTTGTCGTCATTGTCATGTTGCCTTTATTGGTGCTGTTGTCGTCATTGTTGTCATGTTGCATTTATTGGTGCTGTTGTCGTCATTGTCATGTTGCATTTATTGGTGCTGTTGTCGTCATTGTCATGTTGCATTTATTGGTGCTGTTGTCGTCATTGTCATGTTGCATTTATTGGTGCTGTTGTCGTCATTGTCATGTTGCATTTATTGGTGCTGTTGTCGTCATTGTCATGTTGCCTTTATTGGTGCTGTTGTCGTCATTGTCATGTTGCCTTTATTGGTGCTGTTGTCGTCATTGTTGTCATGTTGCATTTATTGGTGCTGTTGTCGTCATTGTCATGTTGCATTTATTGGTGCTGTTGTCGTCATTGTCATGTTGCATTTATTGGTGCTGTTGTCGTCATTGTCATGTTGCATTTATTGGTGCTGTTGTCGTCATTGTCATGTTGCATTTATTGGTGCTGTTGTCGTCATTGTCATGTTGCATTTATTGGTGCTGTTGTCGTCATTGTCATGTTGCATTTATTGGTGCTGTTGTCGTCATTGTCATGTTGCATTTATTGGTGCTGTTGTCGTCATTGTCATGTTGCATTTATTGGTGCTGTTGTCGTCATTGTCATGTTGCATTTATTGGTGCTGTTGTCGTCATTGTCATGTTGCATTTATTGGTGCTGTTGTCGTCATTGTCATGTTGCATTTATTGGTGCTGTTGTCGTCATTGTCATGTTGCATTTATTGGTGCTGTTGTCGTCATTGTCATGTTGCATTTATTGGTGCTGTTGTCGTCATTGTCATGTTGCATTTATTGGTGCTGTTTTTGTCATTGTTATTGTCATGTTGCATTTATTGGTGCTGTTGTCGTCATTGTCATGGTGCTGTTTTTGTCATTGTTATTGTCATTTTTACCATAACTTGTAAATTTCTCGCGCGCTGATTGGCTGAGAGCCATGTTCGATAAGAGGACAGACCGATAAGATGACGAATCGCTCGCGCACGTAGCTAGCGCGCGCTTGAAACGGTTTTTTCTTTCAAACTTTTTCTTCGTTTTTGGATCTTTTCTTTGCCTGTTATGGTAAAAAACAAATCGAAGTGATTTTTCCATGTCTGTACTCCTATCGAACATAGAAATGACGCCAGAAATGATCCAAACTTTGCAGTGAAACTACTCGCTCCGCTCGTGGTTCCACTTGAGTTTGGATCATATCTGACGTCATTTCTATGTTCGATAGGAGTACAGACCATGGAAAAGTCACTTCGATTTGTTAAGTTGCATTTATTGGTGCTGTTTTTGTCATTGTTATTGTCATGTTGCATTTATTGGTGCTGTTTTTGTCATTGTTATTGGCATGTTGCATTTATTGGTGCTGTTTTTGTCATTGTTATTGTCATGTCGCATTTATTGGTGCTGTTTTTGTCATTGTTATTGGCATGTTGCATTTATTGGTGCTGTTTTTGTCATTGTTATTGGCATGTTGCATTTATTGGTGCTGTTTTTGTCATTGTTATTGTCATGTCGCATTTATTGGTGCTGTTTTTGTCATTGTTATTGGCATGTTGCATTTATTGGTGCTGTTTTTGTCATTGTTATTGTCATGTCGCATTTATTGGTGCTGTTTTTGTCATTGTTATTGGCATGTTGCATTTATTGGTGCTGTTTTTGTCATTGTTATTGGCATGTTGCATTTATTGGTGCTGTTGTCGTCATTGTCATGGTACTGTTTTTGTCATTGTTATTGGCATGTTGCATTTATTGGTGCTGTTGTCGTCATTGTTATTGTCATGTTGCATTTATTGGTGCTGTTGTCGTCATTGTTATTGTCATGTCGCATTTATTGGTGCTGTTGTCGTCATTGTTATTGTCATGTTGCATTTATTGGTGCTGTTGTCGTCATTGTTATTGTCATGTCGCATTTATTGGTGCTGTTGTCGTCATTGTTATTGTCATGTCGCATTTATTGGTGCTGTTGTCGTCATTGTCATTGTCATGTCGCATTTATTGGTGCTGTTTTTGTCATTGTTATTGGCATGTTGCATTTATTGGTGCTGTTGTCGTCATTGTCATGGTACTGTTTTTGTCATTGTTATTGTCATGTCGCATTTATTGGTGCTGTTTTTGTCATTGTTATTGGCATGTTGCATTTATTGGTGCTGTTGTCGTCATTGTCATGTTGCATTTATTGGTGCTGTTTTTGTCATTGTTATTGTCATGTCGCATTTATTGGTGCTGTTTTTGTCATTGTTATTGGCATGTTGCATTTATTGGTGCTGTTTTTGTCATTGTTATTGGCATGTTGCATTTATTGGTGCTGTTGTCGTCATTGTCATGGTACTGTTTTTGTCATTGTTATTGGCATGTTGCATTTATTGGTGCTGTTGTCGTCATTGTTATTGTCATGTTGCATTTATTGGTGCTGTTGTCGTCATTGTTATTGTCATGTCGCATTTATTGGTGCTGTTGTCGTCATTGTTATTGTCATGTTGCATTTATTGGTGCTGTTGTCGTCATTGTTATTGTCATGTCGCATTTATTGGTGCTGTTGTCGTCATTGTTATTGTCATGTCGCATTTATTGGTGCTGTTGTCGTCATTGTCATTGTCATGTCGCATTTATTGGTGCTGTTTTTGTCATTGTTATTGGCATGTTGCATTTATTGGTGCTGTTGTCGTCATTGTCATGGTACTGTTTTTGTCATTGTTATTGTCATGTCGCATTTATTGGTGCTGTTTTTGTCATTGTTATTGGCATGTTGCATTTATTGGTGCTGTTGTCGTCATTGTCATGTTGCATTTATTGGTACTGTTTTTGTCATTGTTATTGTCATGTCGCATTTATTGGTGCTGTTTTTGTCATTGTTATTGTCATGTCGCATTTATTGGTGCTGTTTTTGTCATTGTTATTGTCATGTCGCATTTATTGGTGCTGTTGTCGTCATTGTTATTGGCATGTTGCATTTTTTTGGGGCTATTGTTGTCATTGTTGTTTTGTGTTCATATGTGTGTCTTTGGCTAAGCACTTATTTCTTTGTTTGCTGAGAAAGTATTAAAAAAGGGCACACAGACAGGCAGATAGACAGATAGACAGATTGAACGATGGATGGATAGGTAGGTGGGAGGATGGGTTCTTGGGTGGATGGATGGATGGATTGATGCATGATACTTTTTCAAAATAAAGTTCAATTTTCTCCTGTTTGGATAGCAATATACGCTCACTGTTGCTGAATGCCTTACACCCAGAGCATCGTTCCAAATCTAAGGAGGCTTTCATTTATTAGTGTGTGGGGGGGGGGGGGGGTTGGGAGGATGGAGGTCTGCAAAATCACTTATTCTGTTTTGTAATAAAACTTGTTTCTTGTATCAACGGTGGTCATCCTCGATCGCCAGATTTACTTTCGTGCTTGAAATAGCCTGAGTATCAGGCCTTCAAACGGGTGGCCTGGGGAGAGGGCGAAAGGAAACGGCAGCATGTTTGGTACTTTTCAAGTCAAAATGACTCCGAGCTGCACTAAATTTCGAGAATGTTAGAATTGGTGGCGACTTGGCTGCGATCTGTCCCCTTAAAATCGGTTGAAATCGTCGCGCCTGCTATTTTTAAGAGAACCACTTTATATTATAAACCAGCGAAGAGAAAGCTTCAGAATCATGTCTTTATTTATCACAACACCTAGATGCTGACATTTACATAGATAAAGCTTACACGTAGAGCATTATTTTCATAAAGTCTGAAATATCATACCTAAGTTGATTGGACCTCAATATCTATGATACATAATATCTATTAGCCGTTCCGAGGGTGAGGGGGACTGCGCCATCTTGAAAGGTAGCTGTGCCTTTGCATCGAAGCGAGACAAACAGTGAGCTTACAATGATAGAGCTTTTTTTTAACACCATGGACAATTATTTACAGGTCTTTATCATTGCAAGCCCACCGTTGTCTCACTTAGAAGCAAATGTACGGCTTCGTTTGAAGATGGCGCAGTGAACTGTGATGGGGACTATTACCTAAACAAAGGAAAGCAATTGACCGTGTTTCATATGGGGTGAAGGGACTGGGCAGACCGGACAACGTTTGGCCAGGCTGAATAAAGTGAACAGTTTTGATATAGGTAGTTGTATAATGCCAATGAGCTCGACAAATGCCGCCCAATTTTTTTACCACGTGAACAAAAAATCACTGGGAAATCAATGGCTTCGTTTTCATGATTTGCCCTGTTCGACCATGTCCTCCCACGATATCAAACTTGGCAATGTAAGGGGTTTTCGTAGTATTAATACATAGAGGATATTATGATATTGTTCATTACTATAGCTCATCATATTAGGTTCATGTTTCGTTCCTGCAAACGGCATAACACCATAACATAACCGCGTTTTCAGCGATAACGTTCGAAATTAGCGAAACTTACGTCACTATTTTATGGAAATAACTTCAAAATAAAAATGGCTAGAATAAGAGGCAGACAAGATTTTAAAGAGGAAGCCGCAGAGCTTAAATCTACTTCTTCCGGTGGCTCAGTAGTAGTATTACATTCAACACGTGGTCTTGGTGTCGGCCATTTCTTACCCTCTTCGTCCAGCTTATGTAACTCCGTATACGGTTCAGCGGTTGGTTTGGTTGAAGTACCCGGTCGTGAGGTTCCCGTGTAGTATACAGGTTCTTTCGTTGATGGCTCCATGGTTGATGAAAGTGGTGGAAGTGCTTTAAAAGAATACAGTGAGATTTAATAGATTTAGACTAAACTGGATTGTTTGAATACCCCCAGGGAGCCCAATCTGGAGAATAATTTCTCTAAGTATATATATAGATAACTTCTGTTTAGATAGGGTAGCTATTTCAGTAAAAAAACCCTCTGTAATTGAATGTATCAATGAAAGTTATTATAAAATGACTTTAATACTATATTCATCATTAAATAGTCCGGTTCCACGCTTCCACAAACTCTTTTGGTCAGCGGATTTCTCTATAATACTTTGGTATCGAAAGAGGATGTTTGCATTATGGTAGGTTTTATGCTTTAGTTTATTATAGGGAACGGTATATAGTGAAAAGAATAAACCTTTCTAGCTTTTTTTATTTCTATTTTAATTTCCGATTCCGAGTCATTATCTGGATCTTCAGTTCTTTGTGTTCAGGACACCTGAGACTTGAACACAATAAAACAATAACCAAGAACCAAGAACCTAGAACGAAACAATACCCTGCAATACAAAGAATTTTAAATGCAATTCTTTCTGCAACACCAAGAAAAAACCCCATTCTCTTGAGAATAACATTCTTTGCATGAGTTCACTGTATCCATATTCGAGCATACGCTTTTTAATGCGCCACTGTTAAACAAAGAAATGATACTCCAGTGAATAACACCTAGTTTGAAATGGGAATGACACGTGATACCAAATCGTACCAAATGGTTTGAAATGGGAAACGATTAAAATGTTGTAGTGGAAGTGGAAGAGAAAAACCTAGAATCTCATTTTTCGCCTTGACTTTCACATATTTCAATAAAGGTTGGTGCAGCGAAAAGCAACAAGCGACCAGCAACAAGCTAGGACCACCTGTAAACAATGCCTCAACTAGCTGACAATTTGGAAAAACACAAATAATCGAAAAGAGTTGCCGTCTACCATTACAAAACGACTAAAATAGTTGATTCTAAATGATGAATAAGGATTAAAATGAAAATGTTCTTTGTCGTCTTGGGTTGTTGCTTGTTGGTTTCAGCTGCGACAACCTTTTCTGAAATAGATGTATAATGTTTTACTTACGACACATGTACATAATGACGAGGTATTTCGTGATGTTTGGGCACTTCTGACGATCACCAAATGTAAGATCACTGGCGAGAATGTTACAGTAAGTTTTACCATTACAGGCTTTTTTCAGATTGTTTAACTTCTCCTGTCGATCAAATGTCATGAAAACAAAATTAGATACGGATACAAATGTCAAATATTCCCCTTGACATTTCCCTGCTCCATCGTCACGGAAAGATGGCCATGCCTTTGCGTCGACAGATTGCAAATGACAGATATCTTTATTTTTCACGTCTATTAATGCAAGCTCATTGTTCGTCTCGCTTCGATGCAAAGGTACTGCTACCTTTCAAGATAACGCAAGGAACTGTCAAGGGGACTATTGCATCATTTGAGCGCAGATAAATTTCGATTGGATTTCTGCGTTAAACTTTATGGCTGATCGTGAGTCTTTCCACTGAGCTGAAAATGCATAATGGAATTTGATATCTTGCGAACGAAACTAAAAACAAGAGCATGTCCACCCCTGCTAGTGTTAGAAGAAAAAAGTACTTGTTTAAACATTAACCGTGAATAGACTATATCTCTATTGTGTCACATCAATGCATTCTGGGACTGTTTACTCAATCAAATAATACCAAACAAAAGAACAACAAACCATGGTGTCTTTTGTTTGGTGTTATTTTATAAAGTTAACAGTCCCATAATACATTGCTGCGACAGCCTAGCTAAATAGTCTACGTAATATTGATTTTCAGGTTAAAATTTAGGGGATGAAACTACCTCCTTTTTGAACGGACAATTTTACATAATTAATATTTTCTCACAGGAAGCCCATTATCTATTCGCAGGGAATATCTTCTACTTCTATTTGTAGAATGATTTGAGACGTCGTGAATAAAAAAATACAAACCTCTTTGTCAAAGCCAATCATTTCACAAGCCCCTTGAGGAGTATCACCTAGGCAAATGGCTCCATGTTTAGGGTCTCGTCCATAAAAAAGAGAATCTATTTCAATAGTTCTGTTTAAAGGACAAACTATGTTTGCTATCTGATCTTCACATGCAAACTTTGGTAATATCCCTTTCTCGGCTTCTCCCACTGAAAGATAAAATTTTGTCAATAATTTTCAAGAGAATCCTCCAAAAGCTCAAAGTATACATTCGCGCGTTGATTGGCTAGAGATGACGTGTATGTACAAGAAGGTATTTTGCGTGGAATATATCTATCCAGGTGTCCGGAGCACGCACGAACCGTCCAATCACAGCGCGCTTCGATGCTAAGCCTAGCGGCCCTTGCTCAAAGTCTCTTCCCAATACAAAAACCCGTGTTTCAAAGAATTTAGAGAAAAAAAGTTGAAGTATACGTGTTGTTTAAAAAATTAAAGTAAATCTTTGCGATCCATCTCCTCAAATTCTGTGAGATATATGACTTTTAAGACTCGGGCGAGGGCCGCTTGAATTACAACAACAATCCTTTTCGCGCTTAGTTTTTCGTACATATGGATATCGCACTAGCGTGACATAAGATATGTATGTTGTTTCTTTTGGGAAAAGAAGTTTACTATCAATTTTGTCGCATCGATGTTAGTAAAATTGCAAAGTTGTGTAGAGATTGCCCTTAAATTGACGAAGTTATGAAATTTTGAAACTAAACGTTTTTGTGGATTTTTTTGCAAAGAAAACGAAGCTTGCCGGGCATCGCATTTCTTTGCTAAAATGCTTAGTTTCAAAAATTAATATCTTCGTTAGCTTAACGAAACAATTTTACTATCATGGATTTGATAAAAAAAGATAGTAAACTCTTTTTTAAAATAAAAAAGGGTTTTGAAACTGACCTAATAGTGTTTGTAAAACGTTGGACTGAATTGTCTCTGCAACCTTCATCAGAGTAAGCAGGTGCTGAATTGGAAATTTCAAGTCACATTTGAATTCAATACAAAAGACTTGTACCTCCTTGGGATATCATTCGCTTCGGGGATAATTCGTTTCAAAACCTTTTTTTTATTTAAACATGTCCATTTATCGCCCCAATAGCATTAACTCTTTTTTCTTGTAAATCAAATATTTCATGTACACGCTAGCGTGATATTGGGTTATTGCATGACAAGCCAGGGCACCCGCATTACATTTTGCAATTGATTTTAATTTTTGCTTCCTCTTTCCCCTCAAACACCGAATAAACGTGAAAACTACTAAAAGATAAACGTGTGCCGAATATTCGATTATAAAATCAGCGGGGGGTGGGGGGGCGACTTAAATTGAAAAGCTGAATTCAATGCTAATACAGGAAAACGCGATGGCTTTTTGTGCTGTTGCAGCGCTGATAAATAACCCCATTTTCGCTTAGAGTTAATGGAAAATACATAGCGACTAACGCATTCCACAGAATTTCACTCGACAAACCGATACCACTTTTCTCTTCACATTCAGCATGGAATTACCTCGTCAGCCAACAAGGGAGCTTTCGAGTGAAGCAGACAAAAGAATATAGACACGAAAAATAATTCTATTATTATAAGTCGTGCCGTATTACACAAGTTTTCGTGTGATAATCTTTACTTATTAATGAGCCGCTTGTGATTAATGTGATAATTGATATGAACTTTCATGGTTGCCTCAAAAAAGTGATAAATGAATATTCATATATTCATCTCAAGTCAGGGGCGTAGCGAGGACCTAGGACCTAGGTTATGGGGGGGGGGGGGGGGGGCACCTCCGCCAAAAATCCAAAAGGCCAAAATAATAAAAAAGGGAAAAAATCAAACTAATACCTATTTACCAAAAATGTTTGGGGGGGGGGGGGGGGGGGCACATGCCCCCCGTTTTCCCCCTCCCTACGCTAGTGTCTCAAATACAATATGAAATTCAAGAGATGCCTAATTTTCATTAAATTTCGAATTAGATGGGGAGCGGAGGGGGATCCTTAAAGACATTTTTGCTCTGTATGTCGTTGTGAAACACTGCACTGACTTATAATTCAAATCCTAATTTTACAAAAGAGAACACTTGCAACATCATCTCAAAAGTAAGGTTAACAAGAAAATTAGTAAAATCCCCCCTGCCCTAAGACCATTTTCTTTTCACTTTTAGCCTCGCCCTTTAGAAAAATTGGTTTTGAGATTGAGCTATAGCAGTATGTTCAAAATGAAGCTTATGGAAATAAAACAGTGGAACTGTCTTGATAAAAAGACAAAAGTGTGTATTTCAAAGTAAATAGAAATCGATTTATCATGATGATTACGATGTTTCTATGAAAAGAAAAGCTGAAGGTGTGTGTACTTACTGGTTTGTGAGCCAATTAAACAAGTGAAGAAGACAGCATAAGAAAAGACACCAGTACAATGCATATTGGTCGACTAGCATTCAAGCCTTGAACTCCTCAGCAACGCTTGCGTTCTTGTAAAATAAGTACCACCCAGAAACCAGAGTACAAGAGAACTAGAGAAACGGTTCGTCTCTGATAGGAGCTGTTAATGTGATAAAATGAAATACTGTGAATTATATATGCCATTTTCTTTGTTAATGCCGTACGAAGTTAATCGTTTACTTTAACCCTCAAGTACCAATTAAAAAGGATACGAATTTTTTAAGAAAAATTAATAGTTTCTTTTCATTTTGTCAATGCAAATGAGAAAAAAAAATAAAAATAAAACACTGGGTTTATCTAAGCGTATTTTGGTGGCTTTCGGAATCCTGTCTTTTATTGAAGTCTACCAGTGCATTAACACTAATATGTAATACCAATATAAATATTTTCAATATATTAGTAGTCACGCTTATTAAACATAATTGATCGTAATGTCATCCCGACTAAATTTGATGAATATGGTTTGTAGTGTGGTGTAAGATTAAATACCTCATGCTCGTTCACACGTAAAAGTTTGTTTTTGGAAGACTGACGCTTTTCTCTTTGATTCAGCTAGTCGTTTAATGGCTTTTTCCTTAGAGGTAACCGGCTTCTTTAACAAACAGTTTCTCCACATTACCGCAATTTGACTTCGATCGCTTATAATTTTTTCAAAGGCTGACATCACAGCTACAAAATGCAAATGCTTGTGAGGCAGCTAGGTTTTCGAATTATTGCAGGTTTTAAGTGTGGACGAAATAAGATTTAGGCGTTTTTGTATATATAGAGGACTACAGAATGTTGTGATCCCCTAGTCCCCCTAGTCCTAACAGGTCTAAACTTTGGCACGCGACCACTAATTGATTCATTCCAACGATGCATCTAGAAACGTCTCTGCTTCTAATTTTGATTCCTAAAATAGTGTGAATCAGACGTCTATCAATTTTCGTAAAACCACCCGACAATATGGACGAACGTGCCGTGTTTATTTTTGTAAGTGTGCCGTGTATAAGTATTTTCACTGGATGGGCGCTGTACTCGCGCGCTATTATTCCTTTGAAGAATATCCTAATACCATGACAGTGCTGCATGTAAAAAAACTACTAGGCGGATTCGGGAGGAGCAGACATTTGAGTTTGAATTCAAGAATTGTATGAGAGGCTCAAAATTCTCTTTAGCAACTTTAATATTAACCAATCTATCATATTCAAGGGAGGGATGTAAGTTAATTATACGAGTAGGTTTTCCCTTCAAATAATGCTGTTTGTTTACTCATGAAATATTTAAAAAGTCAGAATAGGTATTTTTTTTAATCAAGAAAAATAGAAAAAACGACCGAATAAATCGTATTTTTCATAAGATCACAGTCCATGTCTAGGGGAGACCTTAGTTTATGTTCAATTCAAACGCGATTTCAGAACGGGTATTTTGCTCTTGCTTTATATTAGCAATATAAAATCAATTTGATAATTGTTTTTGGAAGGCAGAAAACTTTACTTTTACGTCCAAAACTTCAGTCATGACCCTGGCTTGGGAGACTGAACTTGAAATAAATTACTTGAACTCAAATATGTGCAGTTTCTACTTACCTTTAGGCAAAAGATACTCCAGCTATTTTCAAGTCTTTAGATTTTCAAAACGATTGGAACGAAAAAAAATTCCAAGTGAGAATCGCAAGACGAAATTAGTCTGAAAAATATACTTGTTTTACCCAAATGTTTCCTTTTTCAATCTCATACATTTAAATAAAATTGAAGTCATTTGTTTGGTGTTGTACTGCGATGAATTCACTCGTTTACAGTTTGTAAAATGTTATAAATAATTAAATGAAAAAAGTGAGAAAAAACACTTCAAGTAATCTAGTTAATAACCTGTGGAGAGTTACGAAATCGATGGATTAAAATCATCCAATCAAAGCTAAAGCAAGGTTATTAATACTGATAGGAAAGAAAAATCATTTATAAATAAAACAGAATTTCTTCCAGGAGTAATCTCTCAAGAATCCCTACACGGCCTCTCGTTTTTAACCGACAGTGTATGTAAAAATCAACAATCGAGCAACAGTTGCAAAAATCGGATTGCTTTTAGTGAGCTATTTTGAAATACTTTTTAACATTCGAAATTTTATTGTTTGAAACGATCCAATGTAAAGAGTAAGAGATTTAAATACGACAATACCATTGCTTTGATATAATAGTACTGGGTCGAGATTATTAAAACATGCTTTTAATTTTAATACTAGAAGCCCCATTATGAAGCTCAATAGTCAATGATCATTTAAAAAAGCTGAAATCACGAAAAGTAAAAAATCCCTATCACGATTTAACTTGAAACCTCCCACCCTACCGCTCCTGTATGAAAAAGGAAAATATCTAAATGTACGAACAAAGAAGACTTTCGACCTCAGCTGAGAGTGATAAAGGAAGGTAGATGAACCTAGATGAAGCACAACGTTTCTCAGGCTGAGCTTGTTTGGACTTCGAGTCTGTTCCCAGCCAGTGTTTAAGCCGTTAAATAATATATATATGAAGAATGTTTTAGTAAAAGGGCCATTAAGGAAGAAAAAATTAAAGGGCGTGGCGTAAGGGATTGGAATAAAGTGTATTACAATCAAAGAAAACACTTTTACTTGATTATTTTGTATTTATTGAAAGCTCATTATAAAAGGGGTCTTACGCGCTTTGACCCTTTTTTCTCAAACTATTCTTCAATTGAAAATTATAGGCATCTTTTACTAGGGGACGAAATTTGTATTTTTTAACGGTATTTTTGTATTCTGTTAACACGTCATTGCGATCTTTCCTTTTTAGTTTCATTGTCAACTGTTTGAGGATTGCGCAAGACAAATGAACAATCTTTCATGGTATTTAGTACCGATTGGTAAGTTTTTTGGTCAAACTGTGCAGATAAGGGGGTGTAACATGAAGAATATTTTAGTAAAAGGGCCTTTAAGGAAGAAAAATTAGAGGGCGTGGCGTAAGGAATTGAAATAAAGTGTATTACCGGTACAATCAAAGGAAACACTTTTACTTGATCATTTTGTATTTATTGAAAACTCACATATAAAAGGGGTCTTAAGCGCTTAGACCCTTTTTCTCAAACTGTTCTTCATATGTATATATATATTATATTACATCATATCATATCATATCATATCATATCATATATCATATCATATATCATATCATATCATATCATATCATATATCATATCATATCATATCATATCATATCATATATCATATCATATCATATATCATATCTTATAACCCAACGATGAATTTTCGCGCGCTGTCATTGGTTCAAATGGGTCACGTGCAGGACGGGTATCAGGCGATATCCCCCGTCCGAAGTGATATTCGTCCAGCAGAAGGTAAAAACGTTAAAAAAGAAAAGAAAAAAAAACGGAAAACAAAGAAACTCGGTTTTTACAAACAAGTGAGAGTAAAATACAAAGACTGTTTGAGAAAACTATGCCAGGAAACACGAAAAAATCAACAGAATATACTGTAAATGTCTTCAATGGTAAGCATCCATGTTTCGTGAATGAAGTTTTTGGTTTCTTTTCGAAATTGTTTTTATAAACTACTAAAAACCAACAAACAATTCGACAACAAACGTCAAACAATAGAATAATTCAATGTCAAATAGCTTTCAGTTACAAAAATAATTGTTTTTATATCCAGCTTGGAGACGAAAGAGAATTATTTTTTGAAAACTCTGGAGATGATGAGTCACTGCAGTTTGCTGAATTCATTTCAGTGAAGTCGTTGGGTTATAAAATAAATAAACCCCCTCTGGCTCACTGGAATATCGGCTGATAATGTCCTTGGATGAGAAATGGTCCTCAAAATATCACATTTGCCCTCGAAGCTTCGCTTCTCGGTCAAATGTTCTTTTTTCGGACCATTTCTCATCCTCGGACATTATTAGCCGATATCCCAGCCGCCAGGAGGGGTTTATTTACTAAATATCATATCATATCATATCATATCATATCATATCATATCATATCATATCATATCATATCATATCATATCATATCATATCATATCATATCATATCATATCATATCATATCATATCATATCATATCATATCATATCATATCATATCATATCATATCATATCATATCATATCATATCATATCATATCATATCATATCATATCATATCATATCATATCATATCATATCATATCATATCATATCATATCATATCATATCATATCATATCATATCATATCATATCATATCATATCATATCATATCATATCATATCATATCATATCATATCATATCATATCATATCATATCATATCATATCATATCATATCATATCATATCATATCATATCATATCATATCATATCATATCATATCATATCATATCATATCATATCATATCATATCATATCATATCATATCATATCATATCATATCATATCATATCATATCATATCATATCATATCATATCATATCATATCATATCATATCATATCATATCATATCATATCATATCATATCATATCATATCATATCATATCATATCATATCATATCATATCATATCATATCATATCATATCATATCATATCATATCATATCATATCATATCATATCATATCATATCATATCATATCATATCATATCATATCATATCATATCATATCATATCATATCATATCATATCATATCATATCATATCATATCATATCATATCATATCATATCATATCATATCATATAACGTTGAATCGGCGAACAAAGTAGTAACACTACGGAACTACTGAACGGCAGAAACGTTAAGAGTCATGATTTTATCCACTGGTTTGTGTTTTCATAAATGAACTTATAAAATCATGAATAATTAATGAGAAAAACACAATAGAAATCATTGCCCGTGGACGAGGTTGTACACTGTCGATTCGGCCCCAAAAATCAAATCAGCCCCAAAAACCAAAAGGGCTGTTTTAACCCATGAGGGTGTCGTTTTGACCAAATGGGACTAAAATAGCCCCACTGCAAACTAATTTAGCCCCATTGTGTTTTCTGTAGCTTTGTTGATGTGAACAAAATGGCGAGTCGTTTTGTGTCACTAGATGTGCCGGTAGATGAGTTTATTCAAAACCAAGAAAACAAAAACACACTAAGCAAGACGAAGAGAGACCTGGCTTTATTGACTACATATCTTGAAACAAAAAATGTGCAGCAAAACCTGGAAGAAATCCAGCCAAGAGATTTAGACGAGCGTGAAGAAACAACAACAAAGCGCCGCCGTTATTGCATCTTGGATTCGCCAGACAGCCACTAATGATGAAAAACAGTACATTTTTGATATTTATATTGACTTTTTGTATATTCATTTTCCTTTTATAAACTGACATGAGGAGTTTTTCAATTTAATTATGTACAGTTGCATGACATTTTAACTTATAAACTTAAAAGTTACGAAAGTTTCGACAAAATTTGTCATTTTTATTCAATCAAAATAAACGTGTTTGTATGTGAATTCTAGTTCTATATATAATAAAGAGAAAACATCATAGAAAGTGCTTTGTACGGGGCTATATTCACTCGTTGTTTGTGTAAAAACACTCACTCGCTCGAAGACTCGTGTTTTACACAAACAACTCGTGAATATAACCCCGTACGCCGCACTTTCTATGAAGTAATCTATATATATGTATTGTGTTCATTGTGTGGTTACCAGTTGGATTTTTTTTACCTCTAATTCCTAATAAACAGTTTTAGTCATTTTTGTATGACAACGTTTTTGCTTTCGGTGTATATCACATAAATACAATTAATTCGAAAAACGTTTCAGGTGTCGATCATCAGATGGTCAACCATCTGAAGACATGGTTAACAATTACTACATTTCTATCATTCTGTAGTTTATGCCGGGATAGATAGACGGACGACACAGGGGTGGAAAAGTTCTTTAAAGAAAACATTTTTCTCATGATAGATATCGTTTTCTTCAGGTCAACAAATAACACAGCAAGCCATGAAGATAGTGATTCGGGTGGAGTCAACTAGTTACAAAAGGTAATTTACCTGGTATAAAAACTGGTAGATTATGATCTTGTTTGTCTTTGTGTATGTATGTCTGTATGTGTGGTTGCCATACTGTTTTCTTTTTTCCTTATTCGAAGCCTGAACGGAAAATAATAACTTTATATTTTTTTATGGATGGAAAGATGGATGACGCAGGGGTGGAACAAGTCTTTAAAGAAAATATTTTTCTCATCTTAGATCACAGGTATCCCAAGCTGGGTTTCTGTGGTATCCTATCGAAGTTATAAGGCAATGTATGGCGATTTAAAAAATAATAATAATAAATCATACAAATAAATGTTCTAACTTATGTCTTGTCTTTTCCTTTGAGTCTCTGTGAAGTTTCAGGTCATTTACATCGATAATGAAAGATCAATCGATCGTGAAAGAAAGACGCCCGTTTTTAATTGGAGAGGGACAAAGTTTGAGGAAGGTAGCAGTCTGTGTAAATACCTGCTCGAGCCAACGGAGCCCGAGCAGTCATGCAGAGCTGTTCCTCAAAACATCGCACACAATACTTTTTTTGTTAGACGTCAAAAATCTGAGTCATTGTGACAACTGGAAGTCGGACGACATGGGTGTGTAGAAACAATGGCAAACACGGTAGCCGGTATGTTCGATCTGGCGATGTTTCGATCCAAGATTCTTCGATCCAACCGAGTACGCATTCGATCCGTCATCTATATACATTCGATCCTATATGTATATAAGGTCTTATATATGTTTTTAATAAAGTGTAAAGTGCAAAGAGGAGTATGATATATGATATATGTAATCAAAAAATAAATAAACAAATATGAAAAAATCATTAGAAACAAACGGCGTATGACGTAAATGGTTTTATAAAATAACTTTGATATTACGCGCGCTCTGATTGGTCAAAAAGCCATGTTTTATGAGAGTATAATACATGCTCACGTCATTTTTTTTCTCTCTCTGCTTCTTAAAAGCATTTGAGTGCTAGTAATTTTATAAAAGCAATAAAAAAAAAAAAAAAAACAGTTTTCCGTGTATTATACTCTGATAAAGACACTTGGGATGTGGAGAGAACACTTGAGAAACTGGAAACCACTCCGCTACGCGTCGTGGTTTCCTACGCTTCTCTCGTGTCCTCTCCAGATCCCGCGTGTCTTTATCAGAGTATAATACACGGAAAACTGTTTTTTATTCCATAATTACATACTTGTTTATAGTACTATCTAATATACATTGTCATGTCTTCAATCCATTCCTGAACCGTGTAGAACTGTATATAAGAACTTCAACTTGGTTTTTAAAACCTTTTTTAACCTCATAGCATTCGCTGGCTGCCACTGTATGGCCTAACTGTTCTTGGATCGAAACACCTCTGAAAGGCCGCCAAGATCAATATTGTTATGAAACTTTGTTTCAATCCTTGTAGATTGCATCTATAAGGTTTATTCTTATAAATTAAAAATAGATCAAAAACACTTCACTTATTTATTAGTAATACTCATACAACTCATAGCAATTCAGTTCAGTTGAATCAAACTGCCGGTTACAAACAGCCGTGAACATTAAGCGTCCCTCGCAATCAAACAACAAACTGAAAAAGAAACTGAACAACGAATTTAACATTTATAAGGCATTTATAAGGTTTCTTCTTCTAAAATAGAAATAGTATATCTAGAAGCAGTTAATTTATGAAACTATGTTTTAGTAAAAACTCATTCCGAATTCAATTCAGTTGAATCAAACTGACACATTAGCGTCCCTCGCAACCAACGAAACCCAACCAAACAACAAACTGAACAACAAACTTTTAAAGTATGGCCAGATGTGCTAACAGACTTCGCAAGCAGCTCAGACCGAAAGACCCCACGGACTTAGATTTCGAATTGGAGGTAGAGCATATCCCTGCTCACTTCCTTGAATCCGATATCGAAGTCCGTGGGAGACGTCACCTAGTCTTCGCCACAGATAAACAGTTGCACTTCCTTGCCAAAGCTAAAACCTGGTATATTGAAGGAACCTTCAAGCTTGTACGACACCCCTTCAACCAACCAATGTCCATCAATGCATTCGTCGGGGAAGGCGACTTCATAAAGCAAGTCACATTGGTGTTCGTCATCATGTCGGGGAGAAAAAAGAAGGACTACAAGAAGGTATATAATTCATATTGATACACAATAATTTAATAGTTTCAATTTAATCAGTAGTACGAATTTTTGTTTCTATATCATTTCAGGTCCTTAGGAGTATAATGGATGCGTTGCCACAACCCCCCCGTGTCTCTAGTTTCGTTCTCGACTTCGAGAAAGCAACTTGGGCAGCTCTACGAGACTTGTTGTCCAACGTTCGATTGATGGGCTGTGCATTTCACTGGACGCAAGCAATTTGGAGAAAGGTTATTATTTAATCATAAATGTTATGTATCTCTTATAATTCCTTCCATCTTTCCTTTTTTAATTTTCGTTTTATTTTTCTTAGATCCAGGCTCTTGGTCTGCAGATCCCTTACCAACAAGATAATGGTACATACCAGTACCTTGGTAATCTCATGGCACTACCGTTCCTTCCCGCCAACCAGATAACCCCAGAGTTCCGGAGATTACAGCAACGAGCGGCCACCAATGCTCTTCAAGATCTCACCACCTACATGGAGGGAACTTGGATCGAAGGGACAATCTGGCCTCCTTCCACGTGGTCTGTCTACCAGAAGTCAATCCGTACCAACAATGACGTGGAGGGATGGCACAACACCCTCAACCGCCGTGCCCAAGGAAAGCAGAATCTACCGCTTTACCTTCTGATCAACCTGCTCTTCAGGTTGATCAGAAGGTAAAAGAAGAAATACAGAACCCTTAACGGCAAGATATTCAGCAACTGGGAACAGTATGAGACAGACAACGGTGCCCAACGACTCCTGAGAGCATGCTCACATTTGTGTACAGGAAGAAGAGAGCGAGTCTCTCGAATAACTCAAAATGGCTCCTTTACTGAGGAGCCGCCAAATGCTTTAAAAGTCAATAACACCAATGCTTTTTAACACCAAAAAAAGAAAAAAACACCCTTATAGTCCCTTATGAATAAACCCTAGACCCAGACCTCTCATCCCCCTATAGTATATCCTCGACCCAGACCTCTTTTACCTTCTTGTCTTATTATGGCGATTATTTGGTACCGATTATTACCCCACAATATCGGAATATCGATATTAATAAACAGAAAAAACAAGAGTTATATAAATAGTGTAAGTTGCGGGTACCTTCCGTCCATTACATTCTTGACAAAATTGAAAATACGAAAATTGGTAAATACACATATACCACATTAGCAAGACATTATAGTCCAGCCAGTTTAGAAGTAATCTTTACAAAACTTTGCGATTTTACTATTATCCATGTGACCAACTTTATATTAAACTCTTTTTTTTAATAGATCAAAATTAATATCTTATAACGTTATGCTAGCGTGATGTACTAGATCTAATGGGAGGACGTTTGTCTAATGTCAAAATGCTGCCATTTGCGTTTTAAGTTTGGACTGAAAATTTTTTCGCGTTGTTTGAGCTGGAAAAAGTTGCAGCATAACATTATGTTTCTATGGCGTGTTTGAGATGATGACCTGTCAAAATAGAGCAAATTAGCCAATCAACAGTGAGATGAATGAGACGTATGACTATGTTTTTATCAGTTTTGTAGTCAAGTTGAGTTCATTGTTGAAACACAACTTGCAGTTGCAAACAAGTTGCTGCTCCAGCTTATGCTCCTATCAGCGGTTTCCCCGTGGGTGCTACCCCAAGGCTAACCACTGAGATATGCGGGGCATTTACTCTCAAAATGATGGTAGAGTTGTAGGTTATGGAAGACTCTAAGCAGGGAACTTTGAAAACAAAGATTTCCCCACCCCCAGGGAAAATCTTGAAGATTATTTCTAGTATTTGACAATCCCTTGGTTGGCCTGGGGGTATCCCCCTCTGCAAAGCCACTGATCAGCCACAATCACTTCTTCACAATTCGTAACCAAAGAAAATTTTGCTAGAATGCTCAACTATCTTTCAGTGTTCAGAATTGATTTTGCAGTAATGTGATTAAAAAGTGAAATGTGTATGCTAATAATGTACCTATAAAACAAATGTAAACAATTATGTCAGCAAGCATCCTCCTATATGGTGGAATATACTATGAAATCACCACATGGATCTGAATCTGTTTCTAATAGATTATAATTTATTTACAACATTTTATGTGTTTGATAAGGCACCTGTTTTACAGTAACAGATACAATCTATCTGAAAGAGGAGTGGGGAGACACTGCAATCTGGCCTGAAAATGGAAAATTTAATCTTCTTGGATTTATGGGAGGAACAAGTTTTGAGGTACTGGGAGATAGATGTGAATCTGGAATGATAAGCTACACCACACAGCCAAGCTACACCACATTGCAACCAAGTTACACCTCTCAGCCAAGTACTTCTAGCAGTTTCAAACCAGCCTTAAGACCCTTTGCTGCTAAGAAGACATCTGACAAAACATCCTTTGCGTGTAAGATAGTAATGGCCGAGGTAAAGAAAACTGCCAGAGGTGTATCATTTGAAGAGAAAAATCAAATATATATCACATTGAAAGAAGAAACTGCTAATGTGCCATATATAATATGGAAAAGGTCAACGAAAAGTTTGGGAAGCATGTTGTGTTAGTTGCAGGAAATGGTCTGCCAATAGAGGATGAAGAAGGAACCAGGGGTAGGCACAGTGAAAATTGTTGTTGAAAGTTCTGGAAGGTGCCAAGTCGTAAGTTGTATGCAGTGAATGGAAAAGGCCCAGCAGCTTGTATACAAGACAAGAAAAAGACAAAGAGAGTGATAGAGAGTTCCTCATCTGAGAGTGAAACCCCTTCTAAAAAGAAGACATTGTCAAATATTCGCATAAAAAAAACATTGTCTTCCATACAAGATCTAAACAGCATTGGTGCAGAAATAAGTAGTGTAGTGTCTAACATAGATGAGTCTGCTAACATGTTGAAAAATTTAACAGCTGTTGTCAAGCAATGCCTTTACCACCAAATATCATAATGTTGGTAAACGATGCTTTTAAATGCAAAGTTTGTCTTAAACTTCCAATGAGTCCCCCAGTTGTGGCCACTAGGTGTTGTAATACACTGTTAGGCTGTAGTGAATGCATCAACAATTGGTACAGTGGGGATGGAGGGTTGGACAAGACATGCCCTCATTATCGTGAGCCACGGGGTTACGCCCAAACTTTCCAGATGAAGGGATTAGAGGAGTTCTTAAATGGCTTTAAAAAAGTCCTTTCAGTTGACAGCACTTTAAACTAGTTATATTTCTAAAGGAACAAAAAGTAAAATGAATTGATGTTATGTTTATACTATTGAGTTTACGCTAATACTAGAAGAATTATGTACTGTCCTTGTCGTCTCTCCCCAATCTCGTACCCAGAGCCCGCGTTTCTCCTGGCCAGCGCCGAAAAACGAGACTGGCGAAACGGAATTTTTTATCTGATTTTGGATAACCGGTTCTCTTAATGCGCATGCGTTTAAGCATAATTTAAAGATGGCGTCCAAAGTTCTTGCTCGAGACGCAGCGATAGCGTTTTCAATGAAGAAAAGAAGTATAAAATTCTCTTTAAAAAATGAACAGCGAGAGTGCATTACATCAGTTCTAAAGGGAAATGACACGATTGCAGTACTGCCGACTGGATTTTCTTAATTATCCCTTTCACAAGTAGATAGCAAGATTTGAAAATATAAAGATTTTCTCTTTCTTCTGTTTTGGTAAAATTAAATCCTCCGTATTTTTTTACTGCTTCGCCTATGGCTTCACTCAAGGCTTTTGTCCCAAACAAATGTACTGACTTGTAAAAATTAGGCAAATATTTCTTGCAGCTTTGGCACTTCATGTTTACAAATATGTGTTTCTTGGACGTACTAAACTTTCGCGCCAAGGCAAGTTCAAAAGTGAACGCAAACAACTTCGGATTTAAGAGCTGAATTTATTGTATTTAACTCTTATGCAAGACTAAAATAAATTAATCAATCCTTAAGCTATAATATAAATTATATTTTATTTAAAAAAAGCTAATTGAGAGCAGAAGTCCCTAGACATTCCGTAAAATTTTTATTATTATGTCAGGGAAAGTCCTTTTCCGGTTATCCAATGAAAGTACTTCAGTCCGCTCATTTCCGGTTTCTCTATTGTTTATTAGAGAACCAATCAAAAACCTCAAAAAATTCCGTTTCCCCAGAGTCTCTGGTTTTTCGGTGCTGGCCAGGAGAAACGCGGGCTCTGGGTACGAGATTCGTCTCTCCCTTGAATTCACTAATGTTAGACCAAGTAAGAGAGAAAGAGATAGGGATGGGTTGTGCGTTAAAAATTGCATTAAACTGAATTGTACCAACTACTTTACTACAAAATTAAATAAAATTGAATCACCAAATACAACAAATACATGTTTTTGATGATATTTTTTCATGCGATCAAGTTTATTTGCTAGTAAAACTTATACTTCTGGTGTATTCCTTTGTTATTATGAGGGCCAATCAGGAAGCAGGATATATTGGAGTTTTCCATATTAGCACGTTTTCACACCTTGATGTGCTGTACACTTCATCGATAACCGTATTTCGTAAACTTGGGTTGTTATCTGATTAACATATATGATAACCATAGAAACAGTCAGAATATGATTAACCAGATAAGAAGAAACAAAGATGGCTGACGAACTGTTTGTTTCAGACCTTGAAGATTTTGATTTCGATGAGGGGGATTTGGGATCCCAGGATTGTGATTCCGATGACTGGGTAGATTCTGAGCTCGAAGAAGAAACCAATGAAGCCAGAGAAGCAGATATTCCAGTTGCAGAAGGCTTTCAGTGTTCAATGTGCGAAAAGAGTTACAAGACAAATGGATGGCTTTTTCGTCAAGTTAGAACTAAACATGGTAAGATATCTGACAAAATATCCGCTTTCTTTGCTTGATTCATATTAAAGAATTAATATTTCTATTTTCCTCGTTACGTTAGATTCAAGAGGGAAACAGTGAAAGTCCACAGCTGACGTCTCAAGTCAACAATGAAGATTCATTGAGAGGTTTGAAGTCATTCGTATACCATGCAATCGAATAAACAAGTAGGATTTAGTGTTGATTCGAGTGCTTATAACTAATATTTTTTCTATTAATTTCAGACGCAAGAAATGTTTACAACTTTTCACAAACAACAGCCGAAAGATGCGCACTTGAACTGTTCGAGGACAGCCTTCCTGAAGCCATGAACTTCAAGCCATTTTGTGTCAAGCCTAAAAATCCCACTCATGGAAACAAGGCAAGAGACCTCGTGATTTAACTAAGAGACAAGCTGAGAGAGAACTCAAAATAAAAACCTTTTACAGTAGTGTATGGCCCCAAATCTCAACTTATTTATTATATAACCATGCTACTGAAGGACAACTTCAATACCTAGAGAGAACGTTGTCATATTATTTGTAAATGAAAGTATAAAGATGATGTGGGAGAGTAACTGCCAGAGACAAGTGTAAAACGCTATCCAATAACAGAGAGGCGATGATGAGAAGCTTTCACAACTTCCGAACTACTCAAGGTTTAAAATACAGATGGGACGAGATGATAACAAATGATGTATTTAGAAATTTGGGGTGGGTACCTTTACGGCAGCAAAGGGCCTCTGCCAAATCAGTTATGATGTTTAAAATTTTAAACAATCTGACTCCAGATTATCTTTCATCAAAATTCACTGATCGTAGCAAGGTAAATAACTATAACTTAAGAAATACAGAGTGCAAGTTAGCTCTACCTCTGCCACAAACAAATTGCTTTAAGAAAAGCTTCAGCTATAGTGGTGGCTTTCTCTGGAACAGTTTACCAAATGAATTAAGAACAGCTACCACTATAAAGTCTTTTAAATCTTTGCTATGCCCTAAAATTTAAGTTATTATTTCAATTAATTGATTTATATTTATTTTTGTTGTACAACAACATGGCATCCTTGTAAAGCAGGCTTTATTTTCCTTTTACGTAACACATTTATTTATAATTAGAGATTAATATATTTAGCTTAGTTAGTGCAGTGTAGTATCTTAGCTTAGTATAGTATTTTATATGTATTTTTAAATTAGTATATAACCCTGAAGGATTTACCGTGTATAAATAAAGTTTTTAAAAAAAAAAAACTTTGCCGAGTATGCAGCAAAGCGGAGGACGTATAGAGAAACACATTCGTGACCAGGATTTCGATGATGACTTCCAACCACGATCACCAGACATCAAGTTCTTGGACAACATGGCATTCCTGTTCATGAGACTTGCTGCGTTGCCCAAGACATTTGGGTTGAACAAATTGAAGAAAGGCTATTTCCCCCACAAATTCAATACTTCAGCCAATCAGAATTACAGCGTTCCTCTCCGTGATGCCGAATTCTACGATCCCAATGACATGTCCCCAGCTGATCGTTCAGCATTTTTTAATTGGCACGATTCCTTGAAAGCTCGAGATTATGTCTTTGATATGGAAGAGGAAATCTTGGCGTACTGTCACTCTGATGTGGATATTCTCAGACTATCATTTCTTGAATTCCAGCATTTGTTCAAGGAGACGAGTGATGTGGGCCCATTTGCTAACTGTATTACCATTGTTTCTGTATGTAACTTGGTGTACAGAAAACAATTCCTTCAACCAGAAACGATTGCTGTCATTCCACCGCACAGCTACAGAGCTCAGGATAAACAATCTATTCAAGCATTAAGATGGCTGACCTACTTGACTGAGAAGGATAACATTTACATCCGACATGCATGAAACCAGGGGGAACAACAATTCAGTTTACATATATAAAGTGAATGAGAATAGTGGGAACCCTGACATGCCATATTTTGTATTCAAGACAAGCCATACAAAAATTAAAATTGCTTTGGATTTGGATCAAGATGGGCACCACTTTACGAACAGTGAATTCTGCTTTTTTGATGGAAAGCATAAATGCTGTAAGGGTTTTGTAACACTGACAGCCAGTGTTTACCATCAACTGTTCTGGAAACAAGTTCCCATGGGCATTATGGAGACAGAGAATGAGGATTCGGCAAACGTAGAGCTATTCTGGACACTATTAATGAAGCTTTGTGAAAAGTAGCAAATGACAATCCAAATGGGAAGTTTAATCCCATTGGTTGGTGTATCGATATGGCGGGTGCAAAACTAGCCGGGATTACAAAACCTTTTGGAGACAAGAAACGTATAAAAGGTTGTTAGTTCCACTTCAAAGATCATTGCAATAAAAAAGCAAGACAGCCGGCTCAAATAGTGTTGAAGAGTTCAAATTCCTGTGTGATAGACGTTTGTACAGCACCACTGTTGCCAGCTACGAATCAGCACAGGCAAACATGGACAAATTTAAATCTACTGACAAGGGCAGAGCCTTTCTGGTGACATTGGTGTCCTGGTGGCATGACCGGCATGGATTCATTTTCTGCTTGTTTGCTGTCAAAGACACCCCGAAGATGAACCAAGCTGAAGTCATCCATCCTGGTTGGGTCCACAGAAACCATGGTTATTTATCCCTACTTGACACGTGTCAGGCTGACGTGTGTCAGGCTGTGGAATTAAAAACTATCAAGCTGGCACTGCAACAGGAGGTAAAGGTCCATCCTTTACAGAAAGAGAAAGGAGAAAGCATGTGGGAGAATTAGCAAAAGCAAAGTCAATGGGACAGGAAATGTTCGGGAACAACAATAATAGCTGTGGATTAGTGGTTGATCTAAAATCTTATTGCAAGCCAAAAGAACCTAGACACAGAAAAAACTTCCCTCTCACCAAGGCGACCCAAGTACGAGCCCCACTGGGCTTGGTGTCGTATGTGAGTAGAGTTGTTTTCTAGGATTATCCAGCATTATCCAGCAGTTGTTTGCTAGCATTATCTGTGCTGGATTATGTTGCATTTTACCAGCATAATCCTGGTGGCGTAATTCAGGAAAACCAGCAACATCCCTTGATTATCCTGTTAGGGTTATGCAGGTAAAATACCTGTAGTCCACTCCTTATTCCTTAAGAGATAAATCAGTAAAACGGTACGTTTACTGAAATTATCCCAATGTTAAAATGCAGGGATAACATGAATTATGCAAATGCTAAAATGCTGTGTAATGAAGGGATTGTTACATTAGGGCTGCATAATCCCTGCATCGTCGAGTGGTAAAACACGTCCTTTTTTGCCGTGAATGAAAACATAAAATCAAGTTACTGAGTTTTCTTTGTCAAATGTGTTAATGCTATTGACGTGTTAATGTAATTACTGCACTTTGCTGACTATCTTACTGCGCAGCAAGTTTGAAATTCTGAGACACAATTAGAAAGAAAATGGGAGAAATAAGCAAAGTTCTAACCAATTTGTTGCTACTATCCCCACTGTATTTATCGGCCTGCTATCAGGTAGATGGAATGTTCTAGAATATCTATATGAAGATACATTTTGTTTTCATCAGTGTTATGCGGGCAAAAAGCAGTAAACTTAGGCAATATTTTGAATATTTTTGTATGTTAAAGCACCATTAGTAATGCTTTTAAGCATTTTTCTACAAAAACTTGAATGGCAAAAATACCACTACCAGGGGCAAATGATTAACCAAGGCATGAATTCAGTCTTAAGCGAAAAAGATTTATGTTAACATTCGTCTGACTGTTTAAGTAAGTAATGAGGCTTCAATTCAAGGCTTCAAACTCATTAAGATGCGAAATTCAAACTTCCCACACATGTCTTAGCTCCACCTCCTTATCTCCATCGGGAATAGGAATGAGACTTAGCTCCGCCTCTTAACTGCAGAAAATTACGTAGATCAATAGTCATTCCTACCTTCATGTTGTTTTAGTTGATGAGTCATGTAGAAACAACAATCTGTCGAACTTCCATGTTTCTTGTTCACTAACAGGCCAAGAATGTTTAAAAATGGAAAGAGGAAAGAAGTTGCAGAAGCATATTGAAGGGTTTCATTTAACCTACCATAAGTCAGGATTTCGACATTACTGTCCTTATTGTAACAAGGAGATTACCTATGCTCATTCTCTCTTCATGCATATATACCACTGTTCTCACAGGCAAAACTGCTCAAAGTGAAAGAGTCACCAACAAACAACAGCTTCTATAGGAGCCACGACTTATATGAAAGTCATTAACTATGCTATCATGGGGCTAAGCAGTTGGCCAAGAACACAACTGTTTCAACGTAATATTTTAAAACAACTTTGTGTTGTAAGCGAGCATTGTGTTGAAGCATTCTGTTTGTCAAAGGACGATATTTTAAAAAAATGGCTTTATTCAAACACACAAAACAACTTAGTGTTGTAAGCGAGCATAATGATGAAGCATTCTGTTTGTCAAAGCGTGAGATTTAAAAAGAACAACTTTAAAAACAAAAGAACTTAGTGTTGTAAGTGAGTGTAATGTTTTAGAATTTTTAAAGAATTTACAAAGTGATGAGTAGCAATTCGCCTTCAAGAGGAGAGGTTACACAGTTCCATGATAAGGTAAATGTCTAAACTAAAACTTAATACAAATTTTATTTCTAATTATATTTAAAATAAATAATTAAGTTTTTGCAAAAGATACAAATGAAAAAACAGACTTTATAGCCAATCAGCGAGAGCATGCATACTATTGATTCCGTATTAAGATGTGTGTTTAGTAAGTACTGGTGCTTTCAAACACCGGCAAAGAAGTAGGGAAAACAGCTAATTGACATGTCTGGGAGTGCCTATGACAAGACTTGTGCCATAACCCTGTACATGCATGTCATGATTTACCATGTACCAGATATAATGAAAGCAGAGAAGTCTCTGAAACTATTTACATGACAAGGTAAGGGTAATCATCCTCAAAATTATAAAGATACCTCACACAAGTAACTAAAAGCCATATGCATGCTAATATCTTTGTGGTATAGAACTTCATAGAACTATAAACTTTAATATATTTACACATATAGTAATTTATATACTGTACATATACATGATACATAGTTTGTCAAATACTTTGTCTTATGTCATAGGAGTCGAAAAGAAAAACGATGATTTCAGAAGATATTTCCACCGTTCAATAAAGAAGTGGGATTCATGCAAAGCTGATCTGTCTGGAGAAAAGACACCAAGAATTGGGAGATCTGGCAAGACAAAAGAGAGTATACAAGAAGTGTAGTGATGAATATTGGTTTGGAAGAGGGAAGTCTGAAGTTGCGAGGAAAATTGCATGCCTGAAGAGAGAAAATACAAAGCCACCTACTGAAGATAGTACCAACAACCATCTTTCCTATTCCTTGGCCACCCCTCAAAAAATGACAGTGGCAAAGCTGAAAGATATTTTAGAAGAAGAGTTCCAACAGGTTGTGAAGTCCAAAAGAAATAGTACATTTGTCAAAGAGATATCAGAAATGACCATGCAGAAATGATATCACAAACTCTTGTGAAAAAAAAAAGGCCATTTTGAATAATTTTTTTCTGTACATGTGATTAGTGGTAAAATTGCGGGCCCACTATCAGAATTGCTGCAAGAGGAGTCCCTACTGGAAAAAATTCTGAACTAAAGCATTTTATTCAAACATGAGTTCACAAAGGGTAGGTAGTGGTTTTGAAAAAAAATCGATCAAATCAAATGGTTTTAGCAAAGAGTTTGAGGACTACTCATATCATCTTATAGATCGAAGTTAACAACCCAGATTTGGGACCTTTCTTGGAGGAATTGGCTTTGGTAATATCAGGCCACCTACTGAAGTGGGACCAGGTAAATATTTTCTTATTAGATAAGAGGCTAGACATATAAAATACTCTGATGTTAGCATCTCTGTTTCGATATTTTTAGGACCATCCAAACATGGAAGAAAGTAATGAAAGAATGTAAGTTAAGTTTAACATATTCCACAAATCAAAGGCATGTTTATTGAAATAATCAATTTCATTTTAGGACTGAAATGCTAAGTAGAGCCAGGGAGTATATCAATTTTGAGCTCCCTCCACCAGACCTAACCCCAAGACTACAAAGCAGGAAAAGTGAAGCGAAAAAATGAGGATATCTGTATATGGACAATAACGAAAATGAAAAAAATATATAACAAATAACTTTGTGTTGATATTATCCGACAAATCGTTCTTTAATAATGATAGATCATTTTCTGAGACTCATACTTATCAAATAGTATCAATATAAGTCATGACTTTTATAGCATATAGTGGCTCTGAAAAGAATCATTGTTTGTTGTATTAACCTATCATTTGAGGCAGTTTAATTGTCTTGATGAAAGCTTTCCTTTCGAAATTGGAAAGATACTTTCTGGAAATGTTTTGTCATTGTCTTCTTTCCATTGTTATCAAAGAGAGACAGCAATTTCCCCAACCTTAGTTTAATAAGAACAGGAAAGATGACTTCTCGTCTCTTTCTAGTCAAGGACAACACTCGTTCTGTAAAATGAAATAAAATAAAATAAAATTTCTTTGAAATGGTATATGACCAATTGGCCGAGGACATGTTGCCACATCCAAAGTTTGTAGTTCATTGGGCATGAAACCCATAAACAATATTGGACAGAGAATTCTAAGAAAATAGAAGAAGTATCTAAAGAGCTCCTTGAAGACAAGCTAAAAAATGCAGCACTCAAGGTAAAAGAGAAGAAAAAAGAACTCCACCAGTAAAGCAAATGATTCCGTTGTTAGCATTGATTGGTCTTGGAGTTCACGTGGCTGATCAGCCAACGATGCCCTAGTTGCTACCATCTCGATACTGGAAAAGTCCTGGATGTCGTTCACATTAGTCGCTCTAGCACTGAATGCATCAAAATGGAAGCTAGAAAAAACGATGGAAACGTCAACAGACTCGATTATTTTAAATGGTTCTTCAAACACGAGCCTGAAGGAAGTTCTTTTCGTGAGAATATTTCAACTTTAAATGACAAGATTATTATGCGAAATACTTTATTTTTTGGGTTTTTATTTCACTGGTTGTTTGACGCAGGGGCAGCACAAAACCGTAAAGCTGTTTTATTTTCTTTTTCTCACTAATCAATCGGTATCCCACGTTAGGATCATCCTAAAAACGTCACGTAGATGACTAGCACACGAGAAAGCAAATAATTACAGGGTAAAATCTTGTATGAGCGATCTGAGAAGACCAGGGGGCTGAGGTACATTTCACTCATCGGTGATGGCTATAGTAAGGCATATTCAGCTGTATGTATGGCCCAGCCTTATGGTCTGTTTTTCTACCCAAAGAAGAGTGTATCGCACACATGACAAAACAGATGGCCACGGGCCTCCAAGCACTTATTAAAGAGTATAAGGGTAAGTAAAACTTTAGCTAGAGTATTTTTACATGGACAGAGGGATTGCAGATGTGAAGTAAAAGCTACTGTTGAATTATGACTGATCAGTATAATTATTTGATTGCCCTTCTTAGGCAGATGGAAAGCCCCTGAGTGGAGCTGGAAGGTTAACTCTGGCCAGGATAGACACAATTCAGAACTTTTATGGAAGGGTTATTTGTGACAACAAGAATGATGCGAAAGAAATGGCCAAAGGAACCCAAGCTATCCTGAAGCACTACAGCAGTACGCTTGAAAACCCAAGGCATGACAGCTGCCCCAAAGGATCATTGTCTTGGTGTTCGTTTCGGAGAGATGTAGCTAATGGTACAAATGTACACCAACCTATAAAGAACCCCTTTCCTGACGCTGTAGTGGAAGTGATAAAGCCTTTAAGACTGGGCGACGAAGCATTTTTGGTGGGCTGTGAAAAATGCTATACATAGAACACCAAATTTAAGAAATGAAATAGTTAGAGATATTTGCACAAGCATACTAAATTACAACAATAGATCCAACAAGAAAGAATGGAAAGCAGTGGCAAAATCGTCATTCACAAGGAGGTTAAAAATGGCAAAAAAGGTAACCCATCCTAGTGGGTTAATGTTTAAACAGTTGTAGCAGGTTAATAATCCAATTGTTAACAGTTGGTGGCCATCAATAATATCGAAGCACATAGGCATTTTGTACTACGCATGCAAATAAAAAGCACTTCTTGTTGGTCAACCCCTGACATGAGCCCACTCGTGGGCAACCGCATCTCTTCCTGCCTAAATTTGTTCAGTAGCACAAATTTTTCTTCAATTTTTACTAGTTCCAAAAAACCAATTGTGTTATTAGGAGGTCGAAAAATGGTTCTATTTCTGGGGGAAAAGTAAGCCAATTGACTTCCAAAACCTTGAGGCGTAGGTGGATGAATTGAGAGGTTGCTTCAATGTCAATCCTGAAGCAAAAAGAAGCAATAATATTTGCGAAGCTTTTAGACGAGCTGTTTAAGTTCATAGAGTTACTGGAAAAAAAAACAACCTATTTTCATGTTAGTATAGATTTAATCATTTATGCTCTATAGTTTTAGAAGAGTTATATTGTTCTTCAATACGAATGAATATTATAATTTATCATGGTACTTTTCCTTTGTGATGTTTGTTGACATGAATGTAAACCAAAGAGGAAGACAGTATAAAACGAAAAAGCCATTCCCTACGACAAATAAAAAACACTGGCACCACTCAAGAAATGGTTGTGACACCAAGAGTTTAATACCTCATGCTTGAAAAAAAATTAAAAGTTTTGTCAGAGAGTAATTTTTTTTTCTAGTTTATATGGATAGGTTTTGATCTTTTGATTGCTTTGTTTTACTCCTTTCGGTACGAATGACAATTTTTGTACCACATTCAGTGCGAAATTTACTTTTGTACCAAGTTCAGTAAAATTAAGTTTTTCTTTATTCGTACTACATTCAGTACATCAAGAAAATATATTGTTTAGATGTTGTTTTGGTTTTCATTTCGTGTTTTTCCCTATGATGTGATATGAAAATGGAACTGGAACTCGTCAAGAAAAAAAATTATCACAAATATGTGACAAAGAAAAAGTTAATCTACAATCCGGATTGCTGGGGCAAAAACGATTTTTAGATACCATGCTGAATTCTGTTTCCAGTTTAAGACATTCTGAAGAACGTCTAGCCCTCAATAAAGAGAGAGTAGGATTGTAACAAAGACACGGAAGTACCATCACATAACTCCAGCAATGGAGGAACTAAACTGGCTCCCTGTTAAGGAACACTTATTATATCGTGACACTATTATGACTTACAAATGTATGAATGAGATGGCACCTTCTTATCTATGCAAAAAATTTTGTAACCGTGCCACGATTCATGGCCGTCACACCCGCAACCGTGACCAACTTCAAATCCCCAAGTACACCTCAGCATCTGGACAAAGAACATTTAATTATAGAGCTGTTAAGATTTGGAACTCATTGGATTTAGAACTAAAAGAACTTAAGTCGTTAAGCAAGTTTAAACGCATTTTAAAGTCAACATTATTAGACAAATCTCATAATTAGATTTACATGGTTTATATCAGCTAGATCTTGTATTTTAGAGCTGTTAAGATTTGGAACTCATTGGATTTAGAACTAAAAGAACTTAAGTCGGTAAGAGAGTTTAAACGCATTTTAAAGTCCAAATTATTAGACAGATTTTATAATTAGATTTTCATGGTTTATATCAGCTAGATTTTGTATTTTAGTTCATTATTGATTACTATTAATGTAATAGGTTTTGAAAAGCCTTGTCTGGAAAGCCTAATAAAGTATGTATGTAGTGAAAAATATTTATAAAATGTCTTAATGCCTAAGCCAAACATGCAATCCCTTTGCAGCAGATCATTCCCTTTATCTAAAAGGAAGCCAGCTAAATCAAGAAGGCCAACAAGGCCTTACGTTATGTTCGGACTACCAACAATAAAAAAAATTATTTGAGGATCCACGATAAGAACAAAGAGTTAATTAAGTAAGACGCACACAAAAATCATATCCAGTTCTTTTTGTTAATTGTTTAGTTGATTTTTCCTTTTTTGGTCATAACTTAGCTATATCAAACCCTCAAGAGAATTTAAGAAACAAATGTTTAAGTGAAATCAAAAATTTACTTTTTTTTTTTAGAAAAACTACGTTTGAACCTTGAATTATGTAATTTCATGAAACTGGCCTTTACACAGACTGAGGCCACTGTTTCAGTGGTAATCAACCTTTATGACTGACAATTTTGAAGTGTGTTTTTCAAAGCTCAAAAGGAAACGTTTGCCAAAGAGCAATTTCAAAAACAAGAAAATGCAAACAGATTCCTGACGATTGTGACGAAGTTTTGGAAACTAAGACCTCGGAAAGTGAAGATCAGATCACAGAAAAAGAGCCTGATGATGAAGATGACATTTTCCAAACTGAGGAGGGATCCGAGGATTCTGTATTCTGTAGTATTATAAGTCTGGATTTAGTCTATTCACTAAAGATTGTATTTTGTTTTTCAGAATTTCTATGCAGAACACTAATCTTAGGATAAAGCTCTGTGGCTGTATCTGTCAAAGACCAATCCAAAGTGTGAATCTCTCTTCCAGTATCAAAAGAGAAATTGGTCCCCATCTGATGAAGTGTGGTATGAAAACAGGCCCGTAGGTGTCAACAAGCTAGACGGAATGATGGAGATCAGCCAAAGAGGCCAACTTATCCCCCTCATACACTAACCATTCAGCCAGAGCCACATTGATAACAGTGATGTCAAATGAAGGCATTCCTAACCGCCATATGTAGTAATCAACAGATTAGATTTCAGTACATGATTACGTCATACAATGTAAATAACCCCACGACATCCCAAGGCACAAGGACAAGTTGAAAATTTCAACAAACTCATCAACAAGACTGTCAAAATCGCACACGAAGGAGGAAATGACATGGAAGGTGCCACCTATGATATTTTACAAGCATACAGACAGACACCACACCCAGCAACGAAGGCTTCACCATATGAGCTTCTCATGAATCGACAAGTAAGAACACGCCTAGAACATTTCAATACAGAGATCCAGATCCCCAATGAAGAATTGCGAAAGAATGATGAAGTATACAAACAAAGGCTGAAACAATACCATGACAAAAGACACCGAGTCAAGAAGCATGCACTGAGATGCGGAGATGCAGTACTCATAAAAAGAGAAAGGAAAAGAAAGGCAGAAACACCCTATGAGCCACATATCTATACAGTGATATGCATAAAGGGATCAACCATCATTGCCAGAAGAAACAAAGATGGGAAAACAACTTGCAGAGATGCATCAAAAGTGAAACATCTAAGAACAGACCAATTACAAGAGAGACAACACCACCAACAACGAGAACATGTGGAAATTCCATCTACATACAAGGCCAAGACATCTACCATCACAGATGAAGGTAGCAGTAGAGGAAATGAAATAACGCCAACTGAAGTCACAGCAGAGACGCCAGTAGTAACAAGCAACGACACTATACTAAGAAGATCACAAAGGAGTAAGAAATCCACATACGAAAGTATTTACAAGAACTTTGTGAAGTAGAACAAGTATATATACAACTGAACTCTAAACCAGAGAAACACTGAAACTGTTACTGTTATTAGAAGGAAAGAATTTGATTGAATAATTAACATTGATTAAGTTTGTACATCACTAATGATGTTAGATATCTTTCTGAAAAGGGAGGGATGTAGTAATCAACAGATTAGATTTCAGTACATGATTACGTCATACAACGTAAATATCACGTATCACCACATGTATGATTTAGTCTTAATAAACGACGGTGCAAAGAACATGTCTTCCTAGTCCATGACAGATTATTACACCATATTATGCCTATATCTGGGCATTGTAACGAGCAGAGTTTGGCACACTATGACACGAGGCCATCGTCCAAACAACTACAGCACTGTTCTGAAGTGTTGTCCCGAAGTCACACTACCAAGCGATTATACCAGCTTCTGCTCATCTGACCACAGCTGTTAATTATGATAATCTGGTTGTAGAAGTGGTCATACCTAGATCTGGCACAACAATTCATCTTCTTAGACTCTTATTCCTCCGCTTATTTAAAACGTTTGTTGATTATCGAGGTATCTTTTTGCTAGTAGAGTCACTGTGAAGCTTAGTATGACATTCTTTTCAAAACTTGTAAACCAAAATTATCAGTTGTATTGAATTTGTTGTCACCTTGTCAGCAAAATCGAGTTAGAATGCTTGTGCAATGTATTGACATGTGATCATACTACGAATAAGATTATAATTTTTTTCTAATATTTTTTACTATTTTTCTCTACCTATGTTATAACTATGCTATACCTCTTACGCTGCTCTTGTGCTTCCAGAACTGGATATACACACGATAAATATGGAAGATTGCTTAACTATCTACTAATCCACTAAGTCCTGACGTCTGGAGGGCCATGAAAAAACTAGGAATACTCTGATGGTTTTGAGGCAAGAGTGCAGGAAATCGTAAAAGAAATATGCCAAATAATTGATATCAAGATCGATGATTCTGACATATCGAGAGCCCATCCTTTACCTGACACCAAGAAGTCAAAAGATTGACTTATAGTCAAGTTTACAAGACGAGATAAGAAAGACGAAATCATTAAGGCAAAAAAAGTTGATATTTATTTACAAGTTTAAAATAGCAATGCTAGTATTTAAAATAAGCAATGATAGTTGCATTATTATTATTTATGTTACATTTATATTTATATCTATGCTATTAATTGTTAAGCGCTATTGGTCATTCTTTTAAAAAACCTGATAAAACTATTAGTTATTTAGTATTTGGCTTTTTGGTTGTGTTTCATGGTTATATGACATAACAATATTATGTTGAAAGATTGTGAGACACGCTCCATGAAATGCTTCAATCAAATACTTATTTCAATCGTAATTGTTTTGTAGACAGTAAGTATATATAGCAATGAAAAAAATTTTACAAAAATTATTAGTGAGCATTATAGCTTTTAAAAGTCACTTTTTTCAATGAACATTGTGATAAGTCTCCCATGATCTGTAAAACTGGCCACCAAATCAGTTCTACTTCTTGTTTAGCTTTGCCTTCACCATAGCCAATGACAAAAGACAACTTTGAGGAGGCACACACGATGGATAATGGACCTACAAGAATTTCAGTCAACGACTGAAACACTGGGTCACACACGTCTCCACAACAACGGAGGGGCCTTGTCTAGTACCCCATTCACACCAAAACCTGTTTAGTTAAACTGAGTTTTTATTAAACATGTTTAGAGACTAGAAAGCTTCAATGTAATTATTTTATCTCTAATCTGTTCAGTACACTATGAAGGATAGTTTATATGTATTATTTCTGGGGGGATACCGTCGTCTTTATGGGAAGGCAAAGAAAAGAGTTCCCTGCCACGGGTCAAGACAGAAATCGACCATCAGCTGATATCGATGATCTAAGAGAAAGCGTGCGAGAACTGGAACTAAAAGAAAAAGAACTGATACAAAAACAAATCGAAGAAAAGCTCGCTACAGTGGAAAAGCTAAGGCAAGATCAAGATAGAGGTTATGCCACAAACGCACCCACCTACGCTACACCACTAGATGAGCTCCTGGCGCATCATGACCACACGGACGCACAACGCGTAACATGGCAGCACAATGTATATAAACGCCAAACAGAAAGACAAAAAACAGCCACAGTCAACGTCAAATCGTCAGAGATGTTTCTCAAGCCAAGCAAGCAAAATGGTGAGAAGCTTTATCTAATACCAGATTTTATAGACTCAATTGGTCATTCTTTTCTTAAATGTTGACCATAACATGACCACATGAAAGCCTAGCGCTAAAACAGTGAATTAGTAGAATAACGATTCAAAAACACACTAACGAAAGTTTAGAAAATTTTAGGAATTTTAGGAATTTAGGAAAATTTCTCAGTGATACCTGGATTGGGAATACCAGCTAGGAATTTCTTACTTTGTATGGCCATATTTTTAGTTGGAGGATCTATAACTAGGAATTCTTCGTAGTTCCAAAGTCCATCCATTGACCTCAGAAATGATCAAAAGCAAAGCCTACATCTGTTCCAATAAATAAAAAAAAAAACAGTACCTTCACTATGTTCTATGCTAGTGTTTCCTTCTTCACATCCTACAAATCACATGCCTTATGCAACTACGTTGTCCTTGCCAGTCTCCACCTCTATCACCTCAGAGTCCTGGTCAGTCTACACCTCTATCACCTCAAACTTGATTGTCATTACACAGAAACCTCATCCATTTCCTTAGATACTTCATTCCAAAATCCTGGAGAATTGCAGCACACCATTAAGTTGTCAGAGAGGCCATCCTACAGTTAACAGCCAATACCTGGAAACATCACTCTAATCTCAGCTGACCTACTTCAGTTAATATTGTAAAAATTCTGGTTTAACTCGTGAACATCTTACTTCACTGAACTTCCCAGCACTGCCATATATCACACACAATGATATTAAACTTGTCAAAAATGTACAGTGCAGCAGTAATCTACTATATAATCTACCGCCCATCTGAAGCTATAGTGAGATAAGGCGCTTGGTATGTTACGTGCAGATGTTAACAATGGTTGAGTTATAGGTGATGATGACCTTTCTTTGGTTAGCCTTGGAACATTTGGCACTTTCACTGGTGAAGTTTTGGAAATGTTCAAATAATTTTAAATCACAGCAGAAATTAAGCAAAAACACAAGAAAGAGCTTCCCAGGGTAAGAAGACAAAGTAATCAGAGAGACTCTATTGACACTTTGTCCACAGGAGGAGTTTCTACAAACTAATAGGTTCCTAATTGATGCAAATGATTTCAGTAACCTGGCTTATGAGCACTATGTAGATGGCAACACGATTGACATGTCAAGTATGCTCTTTCTGAAGAAAAGCATACAAATCAAGCATACAAATCATGCATACTCTATCTTCCAAGTCATACATTTACCTGGGCCACAGCAGATGGGGCAACAGCAGATGGCACACATAAATTACAGAAATCATTTGCCCTATGCATGTTGGGGGATGCCGCTGGGAGATTTTGTGAATTGATTTCTCACAGGATGTTCCATACTGATGATGGCATGCACTTGGCACCACCAACAAACATATCATTTGTTGTGAAAAAGATAACAAATGTTCTAAAATGTCTTTGTCCTTTCATTTCATCTAATTTATGGACTGCTGGGAAACAATCACTAGCTATAGAGTGCTTAAAATAGAGGTGGTAAGAGGGGAGTCTTGGCACAGTTCGAAAAAACTAAAAAAAGGATATTCACAGCTCATGGAAATGATCAAACAGTCAAATTGACGATTCAACACTGTTTAGAACACGCTCATCACAGATCACAAAAATTAAAAAACCTGATAAAACAAGAACACGAGGAAACGTTAGGTAGTCAGGGCATTCGCCTTTGTCACACGGCAGCCATCTTGCTTTTGACGTCACGAATTTTAACATGACAACGAGGCCGCGCGTGGTAACCCAAAACAAAATGGCGTCTTCACAACCCATGAAGGCGAAAGACTTTTGGCACAAGAATCTAGCTAATATTCCAAAATTTACGAACTCTTTTGTTGAGACATTTGCCTCCAAACATCTTCCCATTAAGGCTACGCTGACAAGAGGATACAAGTTCTTCTACGAATCATATATTCACGAATTAGAAGGTAAGTGCGTCTCTTTCGATCGATGACATCTTAGTTGTTTTTTTCTCTTGAAACGAATTGCTAAAACCTTCAATACCTTCCTTATTTTTGCAGTTAAGCTGAGAGCACCAGGAGAAAGAACGTTTGTGAGAGCAAGATGCTACAGGAGTATGAAAAAAAATGAAGAACCCCACAAGCTTTCTGTTAGCTTTGAGCATGAGGCTCCACCATCTGTGTCGTCGTTCGAGTGTAGCTGCGCTGCAGGTCAAGGACTTTGCCAACATGTCATTGGTTTAATGTATACTCTGGCACATTATCAGATGTTAGGCTTGAAAAATGTACCGCCAGTTATCTCCAAAACTTCTAAGCCTCAGGTACACTTTTATGATCTTGTAACTTATTCTGATTTTTATTTGAACATTCTAATTTTCTAATTTAGTTTTATGAGCAAATACAAAAACATTAAATGTTTTTAAATTTTAGACATATCTATGACTATACTCTATATTCATATGCTAAAATCAATGCTCCACTGTTTTCCACAGACTTGGCATATCCCAAATCGTGTGGATGGTATCTGCGCCAGACCAGTGATGGATGTTACAGTGCAAAAGATGAAAACTCCAAAGCAACAGAGCACACAGCCCAAAAAGAAGAGGAACATCTCTGGAGTTACATGTACTGTGTACAAGCCATTTCAGCAGCCTCTTCATTCGCTTAATCTCCCAGAACTGCTAACTCCATCTTTCAGCAATCATCCATTTAAACCTGGTTTCCTGAGGGTATGGCCTGATGAAGATGAAGATATACCACTGTCTGTTTCCAGGTTTGGTGTGGTACCCAAAGGCTCTGTTCTGTCATACCAGCAGCCTGCTACAAATGATGTACCAATCCATAACCATCCCAACATATGTGTGCCTGAATTCACCTTCCCAATCATTAGCTATCCTGATGTTGTCCTCACAGAAAAGCAACAACTATTTTATGAGAGTCTGTCTGTCACAGTCCAGCAGTCAAGAGAATATGAAAAGCTAACAAGAGAACAGTCACTGACAAAGGATTGGCATCGGCTACGAAAATATCGTATCACTGCCTCAGGATTCAAAAATGTTTGTTCTAGAAGGAAGGACTTCGAAAGTCTTTCGGACAGAATTTTAAATGGCAAAGTTATTCAAACAGCTGCCATGAAGTATGGTATTTTACATGAAGATGAGGCAGCTCAACTGTATGCTCGAGAGTTTGGGAGAGACGTGTACAAGGTTGGGTTTGTAATCAATCCCTCAGTGCACCATCTTGGCTGCAGTCCGGATAGAAGGGTTTATGATCCCTCAGAAGAGTCCCCATGGGGCCTTTTGGAGATAAAGTGTTCTCCAGCAGAAAGACTGCATAATTTGCAGTACCTAAAGCTTAATGAAATGAGTGGAAAGTATCAGTTAAAGAAAGTTCATGCATATTATTTTCAAGTCATGGGTTGCTTGGGGCTGACTGGGAGTTCTTGGGGGGATTTTTTTGTTTTTTGCAGACAAGAATTTCACTGTGAGAGAATTTATTTTGATGCAGATTCTTTTTCAGCGATGATAGATAAGTTGAATTTATTTTATTTTAACTTTCATCTTCTTTCTTCAGTAGAGTAGAGTGCATTTATCATCATTGTTGAATAGGTGATAGCTAAATTCGATAACTATTGTAGGTGACGTCACCTAAATAAATAACAAAATTTACTAAATTTATTTAGTTATTCAACAGTGATACTAAATGCACTCTAGATGGTTATGTTCAACAAAACAAAACATGTAGGGTGGTTCTCATAAATCCATAAAACAGATTGCAGTAGTTATGCATAATTGGCAAGAAATGAGAACAAAAGAAAATTAATAATGCATATTACTTCAGTATCTGTTTCACACATTTATGAAAACCAAAATAGAACATTAACAACAAAAGAAATAATTTTCTCTAGGGTATTTTTGTTGAGTTCATGCCTGAGTAAAATCTTAATCATAAATTCTTTGTAAGTATATAGTAACTACAACTGTCTATGTTATAACCATATCTCAATAATAATGATATTGATTATTTATACAATATATTTTTGTTTCTATTTGACATCAGTATGCCAGCATGATCATTTCATATGCTTTGTAATAATGCACATTATATACATTTTATTTCTCATGAAACAAAGGACCTTGAAAATTTGTGATAAGGCAAGCTACTGTCCACAACTGATTGATGCTCCCAGCCATGGTAAGGGGGATAATCCTGTCAAAAAAATGAAATTCCTTCACACGACGAATTGCTCTTTCCACGTGAACCCGCAAATTATGTATTTGCTTACTCGTGCTTAACTCTTTCTTTGAAAATTGGCCCTTACTTGAAAGAAAAGCAGGCATTACAACCTCGCAACCTATAGGACTTAAGAGATCCTGAATCGTAAAACCTTTATCTGCCATGAGCTGATCCCCTGGCTCTAGCAAAGGCAGCAATCCTGACTGCCTAACTAACTCCTTGTCTGAAATTGAACCCTGGAATAGACTGCTAACATGAATTATTTCTCCTGATGGAGAAATGACAACATTTCCTTTGTATGTTGTGTGGCTCTTGTATGATGAGTATAGCTCACTATTGAGAACCATACTTGATGGAGCCTGTACCTTAATTTCAGATGCATCAATTATACCTCTGCATTTTGGATATAATTCTTTAAAACACTTTGGCATGTGCTTCTTAATCTTGGACCAGGATGGCCAGATGGGCATACTTCCCAACACAAAATATAGAAAATTGCTCCAACTTAAGAAAATTCTACTTACTGTTGCATTAGATACATTGTAGTCATCAGCTAATACCTGGTTAAAACTCCCAAGCCTAAGTTTTTGAAGAAATAAAAAAAACTGTTCAAATAAACTCAGCTTACATGATCTTAAAGTTTCCCTCAGTTTGTCTACCTGTGTAGTACCTTTAAACCTAAGTCTCTGCATCTGAGACCATGAATACATTTTTTCGGCTGTCGGTCGAATAACATTGAATGTTTCTATTAAGATAGCGTATGAAGGAAAACCTGTATAAAAACGTATAATTTTGTCAGGTTTCGCCTGCAGCTTCTTATACATGACAGCTTTTTCTTGCATTGCCTCCAGTTCCTCAATTCGTTCTTGAGCAGCCTCGAGCATTTCTTCGGTTGATCTTCCTGGACCGGAGAAAATGTAGTCATGTTCATTGACAGTAGGTGTGAAATATACACAGGCGTCTTCAGACTTGTTGCCCTGATCTTCAACTTCGCTTTCTTGCACTTCTAGTTGTTCTAAGATAGAAAAAAGTAAGTGAATTACGCTAGAAAACTGTTATATATTTCAATGTAATGTCTTACAAATGTAAGATATAGAATTTTAAGCATAAATTTGAAAAATCTCAAAGCCTTGAAATTATACCTTGAGTATTGTCACACGCATCTTCACGTGCGGCGTCTAGATCGTCTAGATCTTCGACCTGATCTAAGAAAGAAATGGTAAATATAAGACTAAGAAAATAATGTTACAGCTTATCTATAAGGAAAAAATATATATATATAAATATAAATAATACCTGTGTCCGTGATAACAGAAGGCGAAGGCGACGCATTCTCATCTCGATCGTGCAGAATTTTGCGCTTCTTAGGAGACCTTCTCTTCTTCGGAGAAACTGTTCATTTAAATGTGGAAGGCACAGCTCCTTTGACAAGAACACGCTTTCCATTCAAGGTTCTTTTCAGGTCTGATTGTTTAAAGTGATCAGAGCATACCCTTGTGCTTGCTTTTATCTGTTAAGATTACGAGATGCGATGTAAACACAGGAAATGTTACAGGTATATGAACGTAACAAATATGTATCGGTTTACCTTGAATAAGTTGCCAACATCCCGGCGGATTTTGCTAATCCAAAGTTTTCTCAGTTTCTTGTCATTTGGGAACTGATGGAAAGTTATACCAGGGTTTTTTTTCTCCCGATTATTGCTACACAAAGGCACACAACAGTGGTCTCTATTCGGCATTGTCGAGTGTTTTGACGGAAGGGAAACCCTCATATCTTCCACGCGCGGCCTCGTTGTCATGTTAAAATTCGTGACGTCAAAAGCAAGATGGCTGCCGTGTGACAAAGGCGAATGGCCCATATTTCTGTCACATACGGCCCAAAAAAAAATTTGAAAAAGCAAAAATGAATTTAAAAAGAAACTGAAAAGTGATCTACTCAATAGTTCTTCTCTTTGACCTCATTTAAAATTTAATCATTTATTATTTATTGTCTTATACTATTAATAACAATTGAAAACCTGCACATTGAGTGTAGTTCTTGATTCTTTTGATCCTTTAGTAATTGTCTATTGTTTTTGATCTTGTTATCTATAATTCATAATTTTCTTTTGTTGTAATATTTCCACTTATTATGACTGCTTATATTTTTCCCCTCTCTTTTCATCCTAATTATCCCGACCATTAATAGTCAATATTGTATATAGCTAATTATTGTAATTAGCTAACAATCAACTTCTAAGTTTTAATCTTTTTTTTGTTGTTGAATATATTGTAATAATACTCAAGGTTGTAAGTAGAATTTTTGTTGTTGTTTTTGTTGGTAAAACATTTACCCTTCAAGCTGTATATAGAGAACTCAGTAGACTCAAGAACAACGGCAAAGTCACTTGTACTACCGGAATCGCCAGTTTAAACATTTACCCTTCAAGCTGTATATAGAGAACTCAGTAAACTCAAGAACAACGTCAAAGTCACTTGTACTACTGGAATCGCCAGTTAAAATCTTCCCAATAAGGCGCTACAACCATCCACTCATTTGCTGGGATCAAAGATGGTAGGGACTCTACTCTAGATTTTCTCAACATCGTAAAAAACAATGATGCCACCCGTAGAAGATGGATTGATGTTGATACCATCATCATTGATGAGATATCTATGATCAGCAAGCACATATTTGTCTCATTGGAATACATTGCCAGGCAAATAAGAGGAAATGAGCTTCAATTTGGAAGGAATCTGCGAGCAGGGACTTCTTTCAGCTACCTCCTGTTCACAATAATTTAGATATATGCTCTTCAAATGATTATGCCTTTGAATTGATCCAGTGGAAAAATATTCTCCCTCATTCGGTATAACTAAAAGAACTTGTTAGACAAATAGATCGGGAGTTTATCGAATTCCTAAATAATATATCTTGAACAGTTTCTTCTTTTCCTTACATGATGGAATACATGATGTAAACTAAACATGAAAAATAACGAGCCGGCTTCCCTTTGACTTCACTAAAGTAGCTTACTTTTTCATTGCAATAATTAAGAATTACTATTAATTTATAGATAATAAAGACTGCAATGAATGAGTATCATGAACAAGAAGTACAAGCGTATGTAAATTAGATATTATATATACGTTAATTTTTTGATGTTTTTCATATTTTTGCTTAGAAATGTTTTTATATTATTTAATACTACTTTTTGACATTTTATTTTATAGTTTTCCTACACATGTTTAAGCGCTTTAGAGTATTACATATAAGCACTATATAAATAATAAACTTATCATTATTATTATTATGAATATATCCTAAACTAATCTTTGTGTGTTTTATACATGTGCCATTAGAAATCTCAAATATCTTAATAACACTTTTAATCTATACATGTTTCATCATTGCCCTTTCATCATAAATTATTTTCACTGTTTGTTTACATATCTGTTTTAGTATCACAACTAGAAGATGAAATCAAAGCCCTGCAGGATAAGGATAAACATGATCGTGACAGAACTGAGGAAATAACAGGAAATGAGAGTGATGATCATATGGAAGAGGACATGGAATATGATCAATTGATGCATGGTGCTACTTGAACAGACATGGGACTTGAAAGATGATATGATTGTGGCAGGGGATGCCTGTCATGACAGCATGGGGCACAATGAATAGTATGGGGTATATACCATCTTGTGTTGCACCATGCCCCAAATAATACACTTTTCGCTTGTTCACGTAATAATTTATAAAACACTATTACAAATGCTCATTACTTGTTTCGTTTATTTTTTCCAAAAAGCACCTCCCAACTATTAAACCTTTTTTGGCACTTGGCATGTCAAGGTCACTTGTACTACTGGAATCGCCAGTTCAAACATTTACCCTTCAAGCTGTATATAGAGAACTCAGTAAACTCAAGAACAACGTCAAAGTCAATTGTACTACTGGAATCGCCAGTTCAAACATTTACCCATTTAGGCGCTACAACCATCCACTCATTTGCTGGGATCAAAGATGGTAGGGACTCTACACTAGATTTTCTCAACATCGTAAAAAACAATGATGCCACCTGGAGGAGATGGATTGTTGTTGATACCATCATCATTGATGAGATATCTATGATCAGTTAGCACATATTTGTCTCATTGGAATACATTGCCAGGCAAATAAGAGGAAATGAGCTTCAATTTGAAAGGAATCAAATTACTGCGAGCAGGGACTTTTTTCAGCTACCTCCTGTTCACAATAATTAAGATATATGCTCTTCAAATGAGTATGCCTTTGAATTGATCCAGTGGAAAAATATTTTCCCTCATTCGGTATAACTAAAAGATCTTGTTAGACAAAAAGATCTGGAGTTTATCGAATTCCTAAATAATATATCTTGAACAGTTTCTTCTTTTCCTTACATGATGGAATACATGATGTAAACTTAACATGAAAAATAATGAGCCGACTTCCCCCTGACTTCACTAAAGTAGCTCACTTTTTCATTGCAATAATTAGGAATTAGTTTTAATTTATAGATAATAAAGACTGCAATGAATGAGTATCTCGAACAAGAAGTACAAGCGAATCCGTCTACAAGCGAATCCATCTACAAGCAACGAAGGAGCCATCCAGGAGAGTACATGTAAGCTTACTACCACTGAATTAGAAGCTACAAATTGGAAGCTATGCCTATCGAGCCAGAGCAACAATATGCCACACTTGAAGAAGCAAACCCAGATACAACTGATTCTATGCCGGTAGAGAAAACTGTATGAGTGGTAAGACGGCTAATTATTGATTGTTGTACGAATAGCTGTATGAGTACAAAAAAAGGTGTCCTCTAATCTCTTGTGATGATAGACGGTCAACCTTTTTACACCAAACTTGAGCTTGGCCTCATGACGAGTGCCAATAGGAAGCGTTGTAGAAAACTCTGCAATAGAGAATTCTTTATGCTCTGCCCTTTCTTGCCTTTTATATCAAGAAAACCAACAAGTCGTGCAAGTCTTGCCCAAGAATAAGAAGGGAGAAAAAGGAGCAACTACACAGTGCAAATTAGACAAGTTGGTGCACGTTACTATAGTTACTTTCAAAATCTAGAATAAAAAGTTTTTACCAATGTGATACCATTTATCTTCATTTTTCATGGAGTGAAATCACTAAAACCATGAAATAACAAATTGCTTGTTAGAGTGTAATTTAGTTAAAATATAGACCTTTAAGAAATATCCTTAAGACTTTATTTTAGTATTGTAGATATTATGTATACATTAATTTTTTGATGTTTTTCATAGTTTTGCTTAGAAATGTTTTTATATTATTTAATCCTACTTTTTGACATTTTAGTTTTAGTTTTCTTACACATGTTTAAGCGCTTTAGAGTATTGCATATAAAGCACTATATAAATAATAAACTTATCATTATTATTATTATGAATATATCCTAAACTAATCTTTATGTGTGTCGTATACATGTGCCATTAGAAATCTCAAATATCTTAAGAACACTTTCAATCTATACATGTTTCATCATTGCACTTTCATCATAAATTATTTTCACTGTTCGTTTACATATCTGTTTTAGTATCACAACTAGAAGATGAAATCAAAGCCCTGCAGGATAAGGATAAACATGATTGTGACAGAACTGAGGAAATAACAGGAAATGAGAGTGATGATCATATGGAAGAGGACATGGAATATGATGAATTGATGCATGGTGCTACTTGAACTGACATGGGACTAGAAGGATGATCTGATTAAAAGTATGGGGTATATACCATCTTGTGTTGCACCATGCCCCAAATAATACACTTTTTACTTGTTCAGGTAATAATTTATAAAACACTATTACAAATGCTCATTACTTGTTTCATTTATTTTTTCCAAAAAGCACATCCCAACTATTAAACCTTTTTCGGCACTTGAGAAATCATACTAATTAGTATTTATCTTACCAAGCAGAAAGTAGCAATGCCATGGAATTCATGGGGCTCAAAAACTGCATGGAATTCTGGTTGGAGACCTGCAAATTATAACATTGATTTCAGATACACACACATCAACTGCATGTCACACGAATAAAGTACTGACCCATGCTAAACACTCCCATGACCTATGGCATCTGAAAAAAGAGGTAAACTTTTCAGATGCTATGTGCATTGTTAGAAACACTGATATCTATATATCTAAGAAAACCAACCGCAAATAGTCAGGTCTGTTAGTGACAAAAATAGCAAAGATTGTGCACCAAACTTTGCACAAATGTTCTGCAAATTTATATTCATATAAATTATAGTTAATGGTTCAACCATTATCTCTAGTTACAATCACGTAGTTACGTAAATGCAAACAAAATATCATGTGATATACTGCTGAGAAGGTACCCGAGTGCAAGGGTCACTTATCCATGGGATGTCCACGTGCCTCCAATTAAGACAGTCCAATCACGGTATAGCCCACATTTCCTGTCAGGCGGTTGGTATATTCCATAGTTCAGTTCAAGCCTGACACTAGTCAAGTTGTGTGATATACTGCTGCGATTTACGACTGCAATTTTTACTATTATCTCATCTTCTAACAAGATACCTGAGTTTTGGAAAGTGTCAGACAAAAAATCTGAAACTATGGAGAACCTAACAGACGAACTTTGAAGAATCCCGGGTTTCAAGAGGAATTGTTTTGGCAATGCCAGCAACATGCCGTCAGTCAAGTTCACAACGGGAACTACCACAATTCATCGACAATACTGTTCTGAGTCATTTCTCTGTGAAACACCTTAGAGAGCTCTGTCGAAGTAAGGGCCTTTCATTGACTAGTAGTCGATCAGTTCTGTTACATCGCCTCAAGGAGACCAATAACCCTGTCCATGAACTCAGGACGGATGCACGGAAACGCCCCCAAATGACCAACAACAGCAACCTGGTACTGATTCTTCACTCTTTACAAAGCAACAATTAAACATGATAAAGGACATAATTAAGGAGTCTTTAAGGGACATCGCTTCGCAGGCCACTCGAGCTGCTGTGAACGCACTCCAAGAAAATAATTCATCAAGGCACTCTGCTACAAGACAGGAAGGCAACAATACAATTCTGTCAAGCGATCAAACTAACCTACCACTGTTTATCTTCCCGGTTCCTATTCCTTTGGCCAACGCATCAGGGGCCTCTATGCCAAATCAAGACCTGCCCTCCAGCTACGTCCAGAAAATCGAAACGGGTGAGTTTTTTGACCTATCTAAACTATTACCAAAAAACCTGAGCGTGTACAATGATGATCACAACTTAACCTTGTCGCTCGAAAACTCGGTGATCATAGAACAATGGACCACAGTGTTTACAACATACATGAGTGTCTTTATTATGAAATACCCCTCAAGGGCTCAAGAGTTTTTACAATATCTCAGGTCAGCTAGGTATGCCGCTAGGGCCCATAAAAGCCTGGGGTGGGCAATCTATGATTATTATGGTGGCGACTCACAAGACACAGGGCCCTTCTACTACCTAACAAGTATACCAACAGTATTTCCAAAAGGTAGCTGTCTTGTTGCTATTGATAATGATCAAGTTGTGCCAAAGTAATGGAAGGTGAGAGTAGGAAAGAAGTCAAGGGTTAGAATGGTTACAAGCATGTGTCAAGCAGCATACAGTGAAAGGCTGACCTAGCACCAAGGTATGTCAAAAATTAAAAATGCTCATAATCACCTAAGTTATTGTTATTGTGAAGGTTTAAATGGCACATGAAAAAGTCAAAAATATACAACAAAAAAGATAATGCTACAGAATCCACTCTAGATGACTCAACTAATTCTAAGGCTGTGATAAGAAAACTCTGGTTGAATAATAGTAACTCAAAAGGCTCCAAATAAACAAAACTATTACACAATAGCAATTTTTGTTTTATTTCATGGATTTAGTGTTTGCGCACAGGGGTTACTATTTCTGGTAATTGGTAATTGTAGCAGTGTTGTGACTAGTGATGCCACAAGTAGCAAGAAGCCCCCAGCCCATCAGAGGTGGGGGGAAATGCTCAGAATCATGTACAGTGAAAACCAACATTACATGGAGAGGGAGGGGGAGGATTATTGCAAACTGTTAGTGACTGAATAGTTTTTGCCAAGATTGTAGCACCAAAGAAAAATCTTTAGATGGAGAACTTCGAATTTATTGATCAAAGATCATTTCTTTCTTTTCTGAACATCATGTTGATATGTCTGGGACATTTATTTAATTTTCACCTAGGTGATCACATATTGCTTTAGACTGAAATATGCTATACAATTAACAGCATTATTCTAGTTGTGTTGAGTTAGCACAATTGAATATTCAATAGTTGATGTGGAAATGGAAACTTGTAATCAAAATAAAGCTTCAAAACCATGAAAACTAAAATATGTGTAATTAACATAATTGAGAGGAGGGTTAAAAGACACTATGTATTTTAGTACTATATTTAGATAAGTACTATGTATTTTAATGATGCAGGTCATTAAATAAATCTACCTGCCTAATTATTTCAATCTGGAAGCTCTGGAGTCCTGGGAGCTTCCCCTGATGGTTTAGTAGGAAGGAAAAGTGTGTCAAATGTCCTTATACTCAAAGAAACTCTACTATTAGTTGTGGTTACACTAGGCCTCATGTTTTGAGTGTAACCTCTAATCCCAAGGTAAAATTACACACGGGAAGTCACCATGGATACATCAAAAAGAACAAAAGAACTTCCCATGACATTTCCAGAACCAAGAGGTATGGTTTATATATGGTTTATCTAACCACAAGAGTAGTTCCGCCAATCACATACGAGGAAAACCCCTAATCCGGAAACCTCTTGCTGTGAGATGTAAGTTGTGCTGAAGCATTTGCTACGTGTGCAAGGCACAAGAACTTTCAACCTTCTCTTAACCATTCACAAAACGATGAGCAAGATCCAACCTATTTCAATGTGTATTTATTTCAAAGACTTCGAGGGCAAAAGTTCACCTTGGGCAATAATTACCAGTGTAACCAGAAAACCTAGCGAGACCGGAAACCCAAGCCAAGCCCACCCCAAGCATATTTACATACAGGTTATCATGGACCGAGCTCCAGTGTAACCGCAGCTATTGCAGAGGGGCTTAAGTGTGAGAACTTTATCCTCACCAAATTAGATGATGAAACTGTGACACTTAAAAAAGACCATCTATATTGGCATCAAGTGCAAGGACAAATATTTTTGACTGAAAGAATGTTTTGTTACTTTGTTGTCTGCAAAACAAAAGACACTAAATATCAAGAGGGATGAGAGTTGGAAAGACAGCATTGAAATTATGAAGGACTTTTATTTCTCTAAGCTTTTCCCAAAGATCATTGAAGGTGATCTTTGAGCAATATCACATAGCAAAAGAAGGTTTTCACTTGTTTCTCTCAGCTTTATCCAAATAATTAATAAGTTAATAATGTTTATATCACGAGAAGGACAAAATTCTGCAAACTGGGAAATTCTGCTTGTTGTGAAATTGTTTTTTTGGCTGCCGTCAGTCAAGGATAGTCAGTCGGTACCTTTTATATTTTTGTTTGGCCAAATTCCAACATGCAACTTCTGAATTGGCTGAATTTTGAGAATAACAGTTAATATGCATTACTCTGTCATATCTTTTTGTAAAGTTTTTGAAATAAAAGCGAAAATCGTACAATTGCAATATAGAGCTCTTTTTTCTAGCATTTCATAATGATAACATGAACGCACATGTTTACTAGTAATAATTTTTGAATATGTAAAAACTATATATCTTAAGTATTAAGCTATATATATTTGAATGTGACATTAATTAAAGTGCAGTATATCTGTTATTCAAATCCCTCTGTACCTTCACAGCCTTCTTTGATAAGGGGAAATTGCAAGTTTACGAGGGCAGCACACAATTGAAATAGCTCATCAACATAACATCTAAAACATGATGGTACTGCCACATTTGTCATACATCTTACTGTCCGAAAGCTTACTTGTAGTGTAGTGGTTATGCACCAGTCAGTGGAAACCCCCGCCCCTAACTACCCGGGAATGCGGGGATATTAGACCACTTACTTGGGCACGCTATGCGGGGCTTTAGATAAGATTAGACTTTTCATAAAAACGGGCCGGGCAGAGTGGCGTGGCTTGTCTCCTTTTTAGAGTTATTTTAGTGCATTTTTGGAGCTGGACCGTTAAACCACAGCAAGCCCAGCAAGGACATGGACGAGAGGGACTATGTATAGTCGACCGCCATCTTGTTTTATTGAAAGTACATGGTCTTCACATCATAATTATTTTACTGTTTAGATCAGACGTAATCATGCGTCTCCTAAAGGCTTGGGTTATTCATAGAATATCCCGTAAGGCCGTATTAGCTAAGAACTACGAAGACTTTGTCGAGAAAGGTAAGAAATATAAGTTGAGTTGTTTGGAAATTTATATTAAAAGACTTCCGAACTTTGAATAAGCTTATTATAAAATCTTTTTTTTTCACTTTGAGTGTGTTGGAATCTCAGTCCCATCGGAGGGAAAATGGTTCTCTTCTGATTGTAGCAAAGGTTGTCAAAAATATATAATTATTTAGAGCAAGTAAACATGCAGTTTCAATGAATATCCTAATTAGTCCTGTTTATTGAGTGAGTACTATACTTGATTTAAGTCATTGTGACAATTTATATTTATATTTCTTTCAGGTTGATAAACAGTTAACATTTGAATATAAAGAGATGATGAAAACTGAGCAGATGAATAAAAACAGTTTGTGTTGTAAAAATGTAGTATTGGTTGATTTGTCGGCTACAAGCTTTTTAAAATGCTGAGTTAAAAATGCTTCCAAAATTAATTGTCCTGGGGCGGGGGATAATAGGCGCAGTTTAGGCTAGGAAAAGTGCCTCGCTTAGCGGGGTATGGTGGGGCATTAGTACAATATTAGACAAATGCCAAAATCTAATGCCCCGCTATTCCCCGGGTAGTTAGGGGCGGGGGTTTCCACTGACTGGTGCATAATACAGTCACTCAAAAACTTCATTCTCCTAAATTCTCCCAAAACTAGTAAAAAGTTCATATTTGAGTCCCCAGATAACAGATTATAATCTAAGAAACTTATGATCTCTTATCTGGGGACCTTAAAATAAAAACTTTTTACTAGTTTTGAGAGAATCAAGTCTAACGGCGAGTATAAACACATCGGACTAGACGACAGAAGATGTGGGTTCGAGTCCCGTCAGGGGTATATACTATTTGTCTCGTAATGTTTACTTCATACTTCTACCAGAAACGTACAAGTATCTATTAAGGTTACGTTTATAGTTTACATACCGTATAAATTTGTTGTTTTTCATTATTTTCTTGGTTTTCTCGGTTTTCCCGCTTGAATTCAACACCGGCCATCATGGAGGCGTTTCGACACATCTTAACTCAACTTCAAAAGACGTACTGAAAGAAAAATACAGCAAAGTAATAAAATAACATGAAATAATTATAGTTAACTTTCCATTCTTACATTAAGAGTTAATAATACCTCGTATTTACTACAGAAAATCGTTTTTAGAGAAGAACAGTTGTAGTCGAACGCATCGCCATGCATCACCATGCTTTACACGAGTCCACAACTTTCGCCGCACTGACTCATGGAACTTTCCACAGGTAGACCAAAGTCGGAAATTTTACTGTCTGTCAAGAGGGGTCCTCTATAAAAAAACACACGGGTCGCCCAAGCTGGGTTTCTGTGGTACCATTATGAGCTTATTAGGCAATGTATGACGATCCTTTTTTTATTATTATTATCTAATTTCGTAAATCATAGAATCATAGAACGGAGAATGAAACTTTTTCAAAACTTTACTCCGTCGCTCTCTCGCTGCGCTCGGAAAGAGAGGTCGACTTGGGGGAAGTCTATACGCCAGGTTGTCAGGGCCACTCAACAAGGCAAATACATGCAAAAAAGCTCACTGAGGAGGCAGCTCAACCAAGACTCGCAAAGCACCACCTCTAAAATAGAAACGTGGAATTCTTCATAGAAAAAAAAGCTGTATTTTATCCGCCCCTGCATAGTTTACATCTCTGTTTACATTGTCCTGCACTTCATGGCTTTGTTTTAGAGCCGGTTTTCAACTTTTCAGGTTCATTCTTTTAGAAAAATGAGGGAAATTTTGAAAACTTCCAGCAGGTTCCACCGGATCCAAGGGTGGTGAGGAAGGTGACTAGTCACCCCTCCCTTTTGCACAAATGAAATAAGAATGTGTTCATAACTGAAAACATTTATTCGCGGGATAAACTTATTCACTTGACGTTCTCAAAAGAATTTACGTCAATTTAAGACCCCATTTTTTCACAATTTTCCCGCCTTTCATGGGTTTCCTGTAGTATTGGCGCGAGTCACTCTGTAAGAGCCACCCGCTTTTAAAAAATCCTGGATCCGCCCGTGCTAAACAGGGTTAAAAACGAGCCACCGTTTGGTGGTCAAATCACGGGCGCGCCTAGTTTTCATATAGAATGTTTAATTTTTTATTTTTTTTAGAAAACGCCAAAACCATCTACAAAGGTGCAAGAATTAAGCCCATTTCTATAAAGTTAAGAATTTTGTGCATTTTGTAAGGTTTACAAAGGGGATTTCCGCGTAATAAAGATGATGATATTCGATTTTCGGAAAATATAGAACAACTATTCTTTATTTCATTTTTTCCCCATTCACATACGGGCAACCGCTTGCTACATGAAAAACGTAATGCAGTGACAATGATGATCAAATAATCATGGTGATAAGATAATGGTGATGATCATGATGGTGGTGATGTAGTGGATGATGACAGTGATCAGATAATCAAGGTGATAAGATAATGGTGATGATTATGATGGTGGTGATGTAGCGAATGATGACAGTGATCAGATAATCATGGTGATAAGATAATGGTGATGATCATGATGGTGGTGATGTAGTGAATGATGACAGTGATCAGATAATCATGGTGATAAGATAATGGTGATGATTATGATGGTGGTGATGTAGTGAATGATGACAGTGATCAGATAATCATGGTGATAAGATAATGGTGATGATCATGATGGTGGTGATGTAGTGAATGATGACAGTGATCAGATAATCATGGTGATAAGATAATGGTGATCATCATGATGGTGGTGATGTAGTGAATGATGACAGTGATCAGATAATCATGGTGATAAGATAATGGTGATGATTATGATGGTGGTGATGTAGTGAATGATGACAGTGATCAGATAATCATGGTGATAAGATAATGGTGATGATCATGATGGTGGTGATGGAGTGGATGATGACAGTGATCAGATAATCATGGTGATAAGATAATGGTGATGATCATGATGGTGGTAATATATAAATATAAATATATAATATAAATACTTTGATGAATCTAGAAGTATAGATTGATTATTCAACTTTGAATTAGAGGTACGTTTTATTGTAAGGAATTCGAAGAACTTTGAACCGATATTAAACGTTTTGGATTACGTCATTATTCATATTTATGATTGAGTCATATTATTCTTAAATACTTGAACTATTCGGACTTTCAAAATATGGGGCGATTTCATCCAAGTGCCCCTTTAATGGAGGATTTAAGTTATACCAAAATGAAATAGGGTGTTGTTTCAGGTTCTTAAATAAGGTCTTTTATCTTGAAAAGATGTGCATTATTTAGCACAAGTGTTAGTTTGTCAAGTAGGTGAATTTAAACGTACTTGTTATATACAACCAAGGTTGAACATCTTGTTAAAGACAACGAAAGATCTTGCGAGATGTTGGATCATCTGGCAAGATATTTTGTCTTATCTTCCAAGATCTTAATAAGGTTATATAACAAAATTTTGTTGTTTCTTTCCAAGAGTCTCTTGAATATCATAATTGTTCAAGTTGTTGGCAAGATCATATCCAGGTAATAATAAAGGTTTTTAAAGTGCTATTATGATCAAATTCTTGACTGGAATGGAATGAAAGATCTTTGACAGTGAAGTGAAACGTCGCTTTCTTTTTTCAAATATCTTTTTTCCTTCCAAAGGTATTGAAGTTCATAAAATGGCGGCCATTGCAAAACTAATAATCAGTCAAAGATGTCTCCAATTTTGAAACTATTAAGTCATTAAATCACTATTTTGCAAGCGAATTTTCGTACTGTAAACCCGGCGCATATTTAAAGAGCGAATAATCAAACGCTTCAGTGATTTTCATCCATACTCCCGTTCGGGAAAGTCTCGTAGTCGCGGAGCCAGTAGACGACAACTTTTTTTTTTTTTTTTTTTTTTCTCAAATGACTGTATGTTGATCTTCTCACTGATTCTGCAGCTCTCATGTCTTTGTTTATTTATTTTATTTATTTTTCTATATTTTCCAACCTTGTGTCATATCTTCTTTTTCTGACCCAAAAATCGCAGAGAAATCAACAGAGTTGATGCTCTCTCTATATATATATTATATATCTTACTATAATTTCACCTTAAAAATAAACATTGATTACTATTAATATAAAGGAGATCATTCTTCATTAGAACAGCTGAAATGTGGACTAATATTCTTTCAATCAGCTAGAAAGTGATTTTGGATAACAATGATATACCTCCGTTTAGCTTGGGCGTAGTGTTTTCCCATTTCAGACCATGTGCCATTCTCCTGAGAAAATGATTCTTTGTTTGAAACGTATCCATATCGATGTGCCTTCTCATGCACGACCGTTAAACAAAGAAATGATGATGCTATAGGGAACGACAATTAGTCTGAAATGGGAAAAAATTAGGACCAAGGTGAAAAAGGTCTATTTTACTTAAAAGTATGTACGCAGGATTTCTTCTTCTTTCTTCAAGGCGAAGGAATAGAGAGCTGGGCGTGTTTATATAATGGACTGGTAATTCCTGTTGTTTTCTAGCTGATGTATATCAGGCCCGTAACCAGGGGGGAGCACAGGGTGCACGTGCACCCCCCCCCCCCCATCAGACCAAAAGGTCCGCTTTTTATCAACATTTGTTTGTTAAAGTTAATAAAGTTCATTATTATTATTATTGCTTGAAAATAAAAATATATATACAGATTTAATGTAAATCAAAAAATTAAACCACTATCATTTCCCAGTTTTCTCCATTTGTTTCTTTTTTCCAATAATGTGTTGGGTTACCTGTGGTTCACTACACTTAGGTCCATTTTTACTTGATGTGCACCCCCCCGGTAAATGTTCTGGTTACGGCCCTGTATATTATATATTATAAGTTTTCTTGCTCAGGTTTTGATAATCTGTAGGGTTTAGCCTAACGCCAAGTGAAGGGTAAGTAGTATCTGGTACGTTCTTAGCCTGATGAGCATCAGGTTCTTTGAACTGTGGACGGCGAATGGGTTCGTAGGTTGGACCTTGACTTTGATGTGATGAACCAGCTGTATCAGGATGTGATAGTGCTTGATAATGACTCGGTGTTACTGAGATGCTGCTGTAGCCATCTACTCTGCTGGACATTTCGACTGGATGGTCATCACGAGAAATTCTTATTGGCTCGTATTCACCAGGTGGAGAAGTCGGTTGAGGAGTGGCTGACACCGGATAGCTTGAAGCTTGGTTTTCTTCCATTTCTAGTGATTTCTGTGAAAGGAAATATAATGTTTCGAGGGCTCGTTGATCACACAGTTTTCATCTTTATTACAACCTCAAATTAAACGAACTGATTCGCCTAGCAAACTAGCCTAGTCCTTTACATGCAGGCCCAGATTTGATTTCAAGGATATATGCATCTCGCTAGGAATATACACCTTAGGAATGAGCAACTGCACCGCTAAATGAAATATCAACCGTAAATACCAACCGTTAATGTAATAATATTTAACAGTATCAACACTTACAGCTCGGACTAATAGAGTTTTGCTCTGCATGGCTTATCAATATTTTTAGCCAATAGAATTTGAGGGCTCGATAAACTTGAGTCTTAAAACCAATTAATCAATAATGGACAATATTCTAGAATAAAATGTTTAATTTCTAGATTAGAAATTCAGCTACATACGATTTTAATGGCTTACTTTTTATATTTTAATAGTTAAATAGAAATACATACGTGATAAACTTGATCATCCACTGCTTGTTGTTTGGTGTGTCTAATGAGTTTATGAAGAAAAGTAATGATCAATTCTGTTATACTATATTCTGTTATAAAATATTTTTTATGAATTGTAGCCAAGAATATTTTTACCTTTTTGCATCAGTTTTTGTATTTCTTGGGTCTTTTCGATATTAAATGAAATACAAATGTAGGATTTAGTATATGTAAAGAACTATCAAGATGAGTGACAGGGTACCAAGCAAAGCGTTTAGGGACCGGTCATTATTTATGGCCTGGCCCTTAATAATTCCGTAAAAAGTCGCTGTCCCTAAATTTTTACTATGTTTAAAGGGACGATAGGTTGAATTTTGCTGCTTTTACGTAAAAATTGCCCCACCCCCCGGCAAAAAATAATGACCGGTCCCTTAGGACACGAATTCAACACGATAGAATCATAGAGAAAGAAAAATAATAAAGGGGGAAAAAGAAGTATAAGAAGGGGGATAAATGAAATTTGGTAACAATGAAGTAAAAAATTAAAAAATAAATAAAAGTTGCAGAAAAAAGTGCATTGAATTGAACATTCTGATTACTCTAATTACCTTTGATTTTAATTTTCCTCCAAAAGTAAAGAATAAAGAGGACATTCAATACCAAAGATAGCGCCAGGAATGCTGCGCAAACAGCTAGAACAGTTACACCTTGAAAATAATACAAAAGTGAAAAGAAACGTAGAGTTAATTATTTTGAGTGAAAAGATCAAGTCGAAAAAAAAAACAGAATGTCCCCCTTAAGAAAGATGAAGTATGAAGTAACTATATTTAACATCGGTAGTTCCTTCAGCTACGTACTGGCTGGTATCAATACGGGAAGCCGACGGTATGCACTTTACCCCGTTTCTCCATCAGTGCTTTGTTTTAACATGTACAGCATTCAAAGCTGAAGCTATACGAATTAGAAAGAAGATTTCCGTGGAGATCGTGGATAAAACCGTGAACCTAGCTCTAGCTCCGAAGGCCGTACACTAACCAACTGAGCTACGCCTGCCCCCTTTAGTAGTTTACGTTCAAGCCACTATTCCAGCGGTAAAATTGTGTACATTTTGAGTGGGTTGGTTATAGGAAAATAGGGTATGTCATATGGTACTTTACACTTACTACATTTCTCCTCTTTGACGGACTTATTGTTTAATTCTCCTGTAAAAAAAATTGAACGGAGAAAATAAGTGATAATGAATAGTGAATAATTTATAGAAGAAGTAGTATTGACTGATCTTAATACGAATTTAATAGGTACAAGTTATCCTTCAAAAACAACTGTGTGACCTGGCTGGATAAAACGTATGGCTGCTAAAAAAAATTAGCGAACTGTTTGTGTAGACTTTGGCAGTTAGGAAAATTTCCCGTATCTTGTCGAGAGTGAGTTTATGACCAATTGCTTACCAACGCTTTCCCCGAAAAGGCTAGTCGTCAGTTAAGTTTCAAGTATAAAATTATAATACGTTAAAATTACGTGAATTTTTTTCGTTAATAAGAACACAATACTTTGAGAAGACTTCACGAAATAAAAACGGTTGATAAGATTTTCCGAAAGCGGCATGTGAACATAATTTTAACATGGTGGATGAAGAATTTTCAGCTAGACGCACTGAAATCAAAAATCGACTCTTTTCCTCGCCACAGGATGATAAATATTTTACTATGCAATGCTGCAGGTACAACGAATGATCGACGATTATCGTCTCTAAGTCCCATTATTGTATATGCAAGTGTTTTAAAAAAACGTTTGTTACAGAGCCGGTCATTTTTTTGGAAGGCTGTGAATGTAAAAACAAAATGATCTAACCGTTTAGAAAACTTCTATTCATCATTTGAATGGTAGCTTATTCTAATCCTGATGAGGAGTAAACTGCAGTAACGAACTATAAAATGGATCATGTTACAAATAACAATTTTAGTATATTTACTCACCAATTACAAATTCTGTGGTAGGCGTCGGGGTTGCTGTGGTAATATATACTTCTTCACCTTTATCACTACTCCCTATTTCACTTTCTCCAAACTTATTCATTGCCGTGACAATAAACCAGTATGTCTGTCCAGGCTCCAGATCCTCCAGTTGTATAACATACGTCAAGTTGGACAAGTCACGTACGACATGTATACGTGTCCAGGTTTTTCCTACACCTTGTTTCTGGTAGATGGTATAACTATTGATTGTACCGCCATTTTCGTCAGGTTTTTTCCAATACAATGTCATTGTAGTTTTACTTTTGCTAAGATGAAGACTGGGTAAAGGTGGAGGACCTAAGGATGTAAGCACAAAATACCTGGTTTTCTACGGCTAAAACGTGCCACAAATTAATTGTAATATAAAAGGAATCATAGTGTGAAGTATTCTCGGCTTTCATGTGACGTCATCGGAATCCTGACCCACCATAAATATTCCCTATAAAAGCATTTCTGTAGTATGTTGTAGACATCTGTGATATAAGTCTTGGCTGAAAGTTTTGAACCAAAATTACTTTTACCGGGCGAGTTACAGCATCTTGAATTATGTCACGCAATCCACGTCACGTATTTAAAATCGAAGCAAAACTTGCTGATAACTTGAAAGAAATCTAAAATTTTACTTTAATCATGTTTAAACCTGGAAGTTAATTCAAAAATAGCCACAATTTCTAACACAGGACTGAATTTTAGCTCAATTCACGATACCCGAATTCTGTCCGCCATGTTGGTGCACAGCTCTTATACACCAGGATGGTGTCTCCCATACATTTTAACCAAATACGGCCTCATATTTGTTTGCTCATAACTCGAAAACCAAACGTCCTGCTTTCTTCAAAATTGGCCAAATTGTAGGCTTTTAATCGCTTTACAAGGTTTTGGACATGTTATTTTGTTTAGACATTCTATAAAGCTCTAAGAACAGTAATATCCGTATGCAAAATCTCAAGTTCGTCGCATACATTCTTACTAAAATTACAACATTTTCGCTCGCTCATAATTCGGCCGCCAAACCATCTTTAAGCATAAAACTTTGTATGATTGTTAATTTCTAGATATTCTTTAAGACTGTTAACAGTAATTGATATTTTACTTTAGATTTAAGCTAAACGAAGATTTTCATTTTAGTCACGTGATCAGTGAAAGCCGAGAATTACTGCGTTATATATGTCAGATCTGCTTGTGAAACTCGATGCCCAAGAGGCTGAATTGCGTAGAATAATCAGCTTTACAATTTGCAAAATGTGAATTAAATAAGACCTCCAAATTTATACATCAGGTAACCTAAGGTAAGTAATCTATTTTCATTAAGGTGGAAAAAAGATTTAGAGTTGTTTTCTATTGTTTGCCATTGAATCAAAAACACTATGTCCTTACCTCTTTTCTTTGTTGTGAAGATAATCACTGTTGCATTTCCATGTCCAACAACATTCCTTGCGTAGACTCTGACTTCATACCTTGTATTCCTAGTCAGACCAGTGAACTTATGCACAGTCTTCGTTGTGTCCTGTTCTTGAGACGGGCTTGTGTTGATTTGTACTTTGTAGTCAATAACAGGACTTTCACCATTATAAGCAGGTTTGGTCCACCTTACAGTCACTGATGATGCTTGAATATCCTGCTTTAGTATTGTGACACTAGGGGCACCTGGTGGACCTAAAGTATAACACATGTTAGTAAAATTCTACTACTATACTATTGCAAATCCTGCATTCTGATTGGCTAACGTACTCACTATCTATCAGCCGATAGATAGTGGGTAGAGAAAGCCGGCTTTGTTCTGAAAAAAATGGCGGCTTTCCCTTCGCGATTTTGTGAAGTTTCCTCTTGTTTGCAATTGTATAGTTTCGTTGAGAATTTTACTAAAACAATTAGAAGACTCACTCTCGATTTCTATCGGCTTTGATAGTTGACTCGGGGCCGGAGCCCCTCGTCAACTATCAGCCGATAGAAATCTCGAGTTCGTCTTCTAATTGTTAATTAGAGTGATCGAAACAGTCAAATATCATTGATGATTAGATTAATAATAACTCAATAACAACAAATAATAAAACGGTATTTGGTAAGGTGGGCGGGGTTTGATAGCTAGTATGCTAGCTAGTTAAGAACCTGATTCCCAATCACGTTCCACAGGATACACAATCACAGTCCAGAGGTTCTATGTAACATTTTTATTTATCTGCTAAGCATTTTCCATGAGAAGAACTAGAATTAGCTAAATGTAAAATAAATATACTGTATATTGGCACAAGCGAAAAACGCACTGCGCATGCCCGGAAGCTCGTCGTGCTTACAAAGAAATCTATTGGAGATTTACCGGCGTAAATCTCTAAAGTTAACAGTTAAGGCCGTTCGTGGAAAGTTATTGCTTATTGCTTCGTGTCCTGTATATTATGAAGCTGAAACAAATCGTGCACATTACTAAGATGTGTAATGTGAGTGTCGTTCATCTCAGCTTATTAATACTGAGCTTAAAGCTTATAGCATTAACTTATTATAAAGTTTACCTGTCACTACCAGTTGTACTTGGTGGTTTATAGGGTTTCCTGCTTTAAGTTTCAAACTACATTGATAAATCCCGTTATCAGCAGTAGTTACATCAGTAATGACTAGAGTAGCTGTGGACTCTCTGCTTACTCGATCAGGGTTTAGTAATCTTGCTGGACATTCGCCTCTATTGATGACAAATCTCCAGTTATTGGTGTACTTGTCGTCAAATCCGAGTCTCCATTCATTTTTCCCCTTTCCCCAGAAAGACCATACAGGCGAGTTGGATTGGAACTCTCGTTTTCTATCACTCACATGGTAGTCCCACACAAACCTGGCTGTTTGTCCACTAGATACGTACAACACACTGGGAGGAAACTGAGAGAAGCGAGCGGTTGAGTCTGAAAAACAGAAATATTGGATTATTCGTTTGCTACTCCATTGTCGTTCTCATTTCCGACTTGGTTTCCGTCTCACAAGTTGACATTATGGACCATGGAATAAAATGACTTAAAATAAGTGTATCAGCTGTTCTTAAATTTGGATCCCTTGGCATCAATTACTCTTTTTCCCTTTTATTTGGGCGAAATTATGCAATTGTAGCGATAACATGCGCATGGCGGCCGGGATTAACAAGAAATGATCTGAATAAGCAACCATTGCCAGAAATATTGGACATTATCAGCGGTGTTACGCATGAATGAAAATGAAGTGGTTTTCTAGAGGAAAAATATAACTACATGGTTTCCAAGCACATATTTATATTCAACTATGATGTTAGTAAAACAATTCTTGCCAAAAAATAGTTACTTGACAATCAAAAGAACAACTAATATTTTTTCTGTTGATAAGCCCACCACAGGAAGCCCATGAAGGACAAAAAACAAGTTTCAAACGTAAATCGTTTATTTAAGCTTCCTTATTGTATCTCAGCAGTCAATAGGAGCTTGTAAAAGCAAACTGGCGATATTTAGGGGGTTTTGAAGCTGTTTGGAGAAGTTCTCTGAGGTTTCTTGTAATTTTTAACTGAAAACTACGAGCTAACAACGCGTCGAATCGCTTAAAATTTAACCTAACTTCAAGCTTCTTGGGAACCTCCATTCTGAAAGCATGCTGTCTATTTTGAGCGGTTTTGGATTTATTAAACACTCGTTTGGTGATATCGAAGTGGAGCTCTTTTACTTATGAATTTTTTCGAGCTCAAATAAGACGATTTTGGGGTCAAGTGTGGCCAGATTTATAGACGATGTATGGAATCTAGAGCTTTCAAAGCCTTTCAAAGGCAAGTAGTCCGGGAACCAATATGTCGCACGATTCAATGATCATTTTACGCTTATTAAGTAGCTTGTAGGGTGGGTTGTTTATCGCGATGTGGAGCTCCGAGGAAATAAAACCCTATTCGCCGTAAATAAAGGAAGCTCTATATTCCCCATACATTTCCTATAAGACTCGGCGGCTATTTTGTAAGCTGAAACGCATCATTGCGCATGTATGAGCAGGCTCATGTCCCATATTTCTGGCAACCGGTTGATTAACTCCTTAATATATAACTCAACTAACTGATGAACTTACCAACGCAAGGAAATAGAAACATTCCGCCGATGAAACCGAGAACGTAACATGGAATTATAGGTACTTGAACAAACCACATCCTGAGAAAGACTTTTTTGTTATAACTTTTTAGCTTTTTGCAGCTTTTTTAATTCGGTGCTTTAATCGAAATGTTTCCCAATAGAACTGTCAGCTAACATTGCTGCTTTATAATGTTTGATGCTTTATTTATGCACTAGCTTAACCTCATTCGCTTTCTGTATCAACCTGTTGTACTTCAACAGCATGGATATTTAATTAGTTTATTGTTCTGATACGAGTAGATAGTAACGCAACAGATATCGTGGGGATTTTCTTTAAACGTGACATCTGTTTCACGCCTTTTTACCCGCGGCGGGGGGGGGTTGGGTCTCCAATACGAAGGATGCTCGTCGTACCTTTTAGGGGTTAATTTTTGTTATTTGGTACCTTTTAGGATGTTCAAACTAAAAGCTATAAAAAAAATGCTGTAAAATTAGCGTCATTAGATACCATTTAGGGATGAAACTTGCGAATTTTTATGACTACGAGTAAGATATTTTGGTAACTTTCAGGGGGCAATTTCAATTTTAAAATTTCCGAGGAGCATCCCCGCGCTTCTATATATGTGAGAGCCCCTCCCCCCCGGGTCTTTTTATTGGTACTTACGCATCAAAATATTTGAAACCTACCAAGAACTTACCGTTTCATAAAGATTTAGCTAGATAAATATTTAAAAAAAAATTATTTACTAATTTCATCATATATTAACATTTCACCTTCATATTGTCATAGACTATATAAAATTTAATGCATTAATGGTTGGGTTTTTCTACAAAAAGTCATGAAAAGAAGCGTTACTAGAGCGAGATATTTACATAGTTTTATTTTGAAAGTAAAATGATGTCACAGCAATATGAAACAAGTTGTGAAATCTGAATTTATCAAAAGAAACACTTGAACGGAACTATAAATTTTGTTTTTTCTTTTCAGCTAATCCGTGATCCTTAGCTTAGCTTTATTTTTAATAAAGTTTCTGTTTAATCTTTGAAAGTAAATTAATAACATCATTTTCAAATTTCTTCGATTATTTTTTCGGGCATTTTTTATAACGGTTAAGTTACTTGAAAATTAATTCTATCGATCACCTTTTATTTGAAAATAGGGTGTTACAGTAAAATAAAAAAGCTTGCAAAATAACGAAGAAAGAATAAGGTACCAAACTCAGTTACATGATGATAATCCTTAAGTTTTGTTTTTCTCTTAAGTTTCCTTAAAGGAAATCGAAACTGATTGTTGCTGAAAAGTCTATACAGTTATATCATCTATTTGATTATGATTGGTCACCCATAAGTATCAACGTTAATTCAATATTAATAGGATTGGATATACTAACAAAGCTTTAGCAAATGAATGTTAAACAACCTTAAGGAAATGTATTTGCAACAGTCAAACCTTTTTCAATATTTTTATATGAATGACCTTGTTTCTTCTCTAGCATTAAGGATTTCGGATTCATGACCCATCACCGATTTGGAAAATCGTCTATGGTTGAAAAAAAAAAGCATAATTACTGGGTTGCTATGGTAGCAAACCAGTCTTAAAATGAGATCCGTTTTTCCGTGGTCAGGTATACCATAATTTCACACGTCATGATTGGTCGAGAACTTGTAAACAATGTCCAATGTCCAATGAAGTTGCCACACGACATCGAGGACGATGTATTTATAGCTTTTAGTGTTGTGTCACTATAAATTCATTCGTTCAGGGTTCGTGAAGTATTATTTTGTCTGTAGGCACGTTGCGTACTTTTGTCTTTAGGTTTTTTAACGCTACGCTTAAACTACTTACAAACACACACGCCGTACGTGGTAGACACAAACTAAAAGATGTTATTGAGCGATTTTGGAACGGGTTGGTCCACATACTCAAAGAGACAAGTCTGAGAATCTATGAGCAAACTACGGTATGAGAATCGTAGACCTAGACAAACTAGTCAAAATAGACTAAGATAATCTATAAACTACCTAGCTATGATCAAACTAGATCTTACCAGATCTCAGATACAAAAAAATATACTGAGACAAACTACAGAACGAGAGACAAACTACAAAACGAGTGACAAACAAAGCTTTGATGAAAGCTGACTCCAAGAACTTGTAGAAGTCAGACGAGCTGATAGTGATCTACAAGAAAGCGAACTGCCAAGACTTGTTGAATATTTCCATTTATGAAAATACAGAAAACAAAAACTGAGGGAAAAACAAATGACCAGTTAAACACATTTTGGCTAAGAGTATTTACATTGATAAAACGTTTGTTTTGCAGCGAACAGTTTTGATACTGAAATAGATATGTTTATTTCATCAGCTAGTCTTGAAAGGTACTCTAGTAGGTCAAGTAGAAATATAATATGCGTTGACAAGTCAGTAACGCAACACTAATGTCTTAGAATTTAAAATGGTTTTAATAAAGGGGGACTTTGAACCCAAAAGGAACACTTTGGTAAGAAATAATAGAGTATGAGGATTGGTGAGTGGGGTAGCTCTCGCACAGGCAACCCAGTGAACGCTCCAAGAGCGTCTAGTTATTTTATAAAAACCAACCAATTAACAATGAAGTTTTAGATTTTTAGAACATTGTATTTTGTAATATTATAGAATACTATAAATACTATAGTAATTGATAATCAGACTTCATTTTTGTTAGTTTGGGGTTGTGAATTATCTAGCTAGTCGGATCTAAGAGATTTTCTGGCTAACTGCCATCTTACGTGACTTATATATACATTCGTTTTGAAAATTAAATTCCGAATACCAAACATTACTGATTCCTTTACCCAGCAATATCTATTACCCTGCATAAAGGAATCAGTATTTTAATGTTTGGTAATCGGACAACTCAAAATAAACATTGGCCACCTTTATTTTAAACCTTGAAATAAACGAATTTCGCTTTGTCAATAGGATGGTTGTATTCTTTATAATCACAGGTGAGGCAGGTTAGGCTGATAAGGCTATGCCTCGCCTCGTTTTATAATTTATAGATATGATGGATCAATGAACAGGGTGGCACAGGGGTGACGCGTGACGCGTAATTCGATCTTTTTTTGGACCGTGATTCTTGAAACTCAAACAAATAAGTCCGTGATTCGTAAATTACAGTCCCTCCGTGAGGCGTGATCTGCTTACTTTGAAGGCCGTAACTCGAGATTTTGCATTTCACGATACAAGATTTCTTGAATCAAAGTTATCATAGTTATTCTTTCATATGGTAATCGTATTTTTGTGATTCGTGGAAAAAATGCTCGTGATTCGTAATCGATACCCCCCTCCTGTGCCACCTTGAATGAACCTTGAAGGAGACATATTACATTCTGGTTTACAAATATTTGAGCTCTAGCAGTTCTCTTGATGTATTCCAGAAACGGTATTTGGGGTGTTCTGGTAATAAGTATATGCTTGACGACTGTAGCAGGTAATAATAATATATCAATGAGAGAATTCAATGTGTTTGCCTTACTTTGTACGGTTAACATCACTGGTTTCAATCTTGAATTTTGAGGTTTTCATTGTTTTCAGAATCTGTTGTCGTCAGTGTCCCTGGTCCTTTGATTGCATATGTTAATACGGCTGTTAACTTCAAATGGACCAGTAATGTATCAGTTCTTGAAGTGGTTTGGGGTATTCGTAGCGGCAAATCTGCTAACCCACAGTACATATATGTCGATGAAACCGAGGTCTCAGTTATCAATCCTTCATTGGACGCTAATCTTAAAAGCCGACTTCGTTACATAGGAGATCTAGCAGCAGGTCGTGCTTGGTTCAGTATATCTCAAGCGACTATCAACGATTCAAACACGTACATTGCCCTAATTCGTGAAAAGGGCTCAAGCGCCCAAGTTCCTTACTACGTTCAAGTCACTATAAAGGGTAAGCAAAATCGCTCTTAGGGACTGTACATTTTTAATGGGGGGGGGGGGGGAGCTTTAAAAAAGTCCTTATTAAGATTTTTTTCGGGGCTTCGAATTCTTATTTTCGCTCGCTCCTAGACCCAGTTAAAGATTGAGGTTGCCTTGCGGAGTCTAGGGGACATCCACAAGATCTACATTCATAACGCTTTTACCTCAGTTCCTCAATATTTTTGCATTCCACTCAATCACTCTTTCCTCAGTCACAACCAAAACCATACCTAACAAGGGATGAAGGTCTAGTTGTGGCAAACTAGCTGTGGTCCTCAACTCGACCTACGATTTGGTTATTAATAAACAAAGCTTATAGTACTTCATAAATGCTTATGTTGGTGTTTTAGCATGATTGCACAAGCAGATAAATATCTTACTGATGAGAATAACATTCCCATCCTCAGTGCTAGCATGCTTTTGTTATTGTTATCATTAATACAGAACAGTTTTTAGCTATAAAATTACAAAATTTTTGAATGAAAGGCTGGGTTCAACTGACCTTTGGTAAATGCAAATTCTTTAGTACTCTTCGTAGAAACAGTTGCTTTGGGTTGGGGGAGGGTCATCACTTTTTTCTTTTCTTTCTCGTATTAAATAAGGGGCCATGGATTTTTTTATAAAAACAAGGGGGAGGGTCACCACAATATTTTTTTTCTAAACATGAAAAACTCCAGCCCAACCCCCCCCCCCCCCCCCCCCATTAAAAATGTACAGCCTCTTATTGAAATCTGAAAATACCTGTTTCCTAACTAAGTAAATGTTTATTTTTTTCGCTCGAGTTATGTTGATTTTCTATGACAGTGCACAATTAAACCCACTAGCGAAATATATTGTTTCTTAGTCTATCTTATCTTAGTTAATCTTAGTGTACACTTTGTAGGTTCTAGGTACCACTCCCCTCCTGTCTACTGTCTGTGTGTCCAGCAATGCCGGTTTCCTCGTGACGTTATCAAAACCTCAAAATCTAAACTATACTTCGTTTAAAAACAATTCTAAAATATTTTTTAGAAATTAGTCATACAAGTCACAAGGAAAAGTTTCGAGTCATTTTGATGTTTGGTTTCCGAGTTAATAAGGTTGAATTTGTGTCACGCAATCAGTACCGTCACACGCCCGTGAATAACGATGAAAATATGAAAAATAATTTACCCTAGGTGAAAGATTTTACCTTAGGTACGATGGGGTAGGGGGGTGTTACTCACATGTAAGCCATGTATATGGAAATGTTCCTTCTTGCATGATATTGGATCTTCTGGCAAGATTTCGTCTTATATCCTCCAAGATCTTCAACATACCCAAGATCTTATTTGGTACCATTTAGTGGTGAGACTTTTATGAGTAGGGGTCATTTTTCAATTTTTTTTCGACGAGCTTCCCCGCCCTCCTATATATTGGAGTCATCCCCCCTCCCCGGGATTTTTGCCATGATCTTTTAATAAACTTGGGTTGCAATTGGGTTATCAAAATACTGTTTTCATGATCTTGGCATAGTTGTCAAATTATATATTAGGTTTTGAGATCAATTTCAAGAAGTTTTGCAAGCAAAAAATATATGCTGCAAACTTTTGTAGAAATTATTCCACATCATATGTGTTTCTTTTATATAATTCCTAAAATTGTCATTCCTCGATGACAATGTCCAAAATATATCCTTTAAAGAAGCCTTAAAATAGCATAATTGCAAGAAAGTCTGCTACATGCAGAAGACTGGCGTTCGGACGCCATGTTTGCATGCAGTATTGTCACCGACCAGTACTGACACCAATTATATATTCCACCAATTTAGTAAATTATAAAATTTTTATGTCTTTTTAATGCCAGACCCCTTCCCCTTAATTATGTTGTTTTCTATTAATGTATGGTAAATAAATTCATCAGATATAAACCTGCAGTTGACATTTACGATTTGTTCTATTTCCATCTTTTGCATTACAGCGCTTTTCATTATTCTGCGACCTAACCGACTCCAGATGTCTGGTGTTTAGGCTTCCGTCAATCAAACTACGACGCGAGCGATTAAGAAATTCCCATGTGAAAATGGCGGGAATTTCCTTATCGCTTGCCAGTGATCGGAATGAACTCGGTTCTTTGTAAGTTTGATTGACGGGAGCCAAAACGCCAGACGCCTTGGATTGGTTAGGTCGCAGAAATATGAAAAGGACTGTAACGTCTTCTTATGTTTTTCTATACATTTCATTAACAGGTACTCCAACTACAAATCAACCTACCATTTCTACTGCTAGGCCTATTTCTGCTCCTGGGACTACTTTAACTCCTGTAGACCTATTATAGTCCTGAACACCTTCCAATCTAATTTGCGTTTTTCCAAAAAAGAAAATTTTCGTTGATCACCAGCAAGCAGCTCGTTAAGAAAATGCTCGTCGTAGGAAAATACCAAACTACGAGACGGCTTCTTGGAGCCTCGCGTTATTTTACAGAAACCAGCTGTACGTTTTTTGCTGGTGTTGGAAAAAAAAGAAAACCGACTTCAAGATAAAAGTGTTTAGAGGTGATCGACTGTTCTATGAGCCATCAGAAAAAGTTCCGAATTTCGGACTTCCTAATTAAGCTAATAGACTCTGGCCTTGCAAGTATCGACTAATTACCAGGTTTTATTAGTAGATATCAGCAATTCCCTTTGTCTGAAAAAAAAACAACATTTAGTTGCTAACTATAGTCAGGTCTGTTAGCGACAAAAATAGAAAAGATCGTGCACTTTTGAGTACAAGCACCAAACTTGGCACAAATGTTCCTTGCATGGGGCATATCAAAAAATGCCGGTCAGGGCGAGGCACCCCACATTCTCAATTACATGGTTGAATTACACCAAAATTTATATGAAACGAAACACTTCCCTACAAGTTTTAACTCTAACATGGAAGAGTTGTTTAAAAAAGTCAGAATGGCGTTTTTATAGTTTGTTGATATATCTTTTTGTTGCATAGATATTAAACGTTTTCTAGACAGTAAAAGAAAAACGGAGAAACGCTACGCATTTTTAGACTGGGCTGCCAAGGCAACCCAGTAAAATACATTCGAGGTCATGTTGAACAGGCGTCAAAACGTTTTTGGAGTAAATTTTCCGGGGCAAGGTGCGCACATTTTCGCAGAAGTTTCTGTATACTACATAAACCAAAGTATAAAATTGGCTTTTGTCAGTAAAATTGATCCAATTAAAAAGGAATGACAGATACCTTGTATAAAAGCATGTGCATTGTATGTTGCCGTAGCAACACTCAAAGATAAAAAGTTGTTTCTAGTGTATTCATTTTTTTGATATTAATGCAAAAATAGTCATTTTTTAAAATTATATAACAAAAAAATTCTTTATTTCAGTATTTCCCCTTCACATACGGGCAACCGGTTGCTTGATGGAGTAGCAATGATGATCAGATAATCATGGTGATAAGATAATGGTGATGATCATGATGGTGGTGATGGAGTGGATGATGACAGTGATCAAATAATCATGGTGATAAGATAATGGTGATGATCATTGTGGTGTTGATGGAGTGGATGATGACAGTGATCAGATAATCATGGTGATAAGATAATGGTGATGAATATGATGGTGGTGATATAGTGGATGATGACAGTGATCAGAAAATCATGGTGATAAGATAATGGTGATGATCATGATGGTGATGATGTAGTGGATGATGACAGTGATCAGATAATCATGGTGAAAAGATAATGGTGATCATCATGATGGTGGTGATGTAGTGGATGATGACAGTGATCAGATAATCATGGTGATAAGATAATGGTGATGATCATGATGGTGGTGATGGAGTGGATGATGACTGATCAGATAATCATGGTGATAAGATAATGGTGATGATCATGATGGTGGTGATGGAGTGGATGATGACAGTGATCAGATAATCATGGTGATAAGATAATGGTGATGATCATGATGGTGGTGATGGAGTGGATGATGACAGTGATCAGATAATCATGGTGATAAGATAATGGTGATGATCATGATGGTGGTGATGGAGTGGATGATGACAGTGATCAGATAATCATGGTGATAAGATAATGGTGATGATCATGATGGTGGTGATGGAGTGGATGATGACAGTGATCAGATAATCATGGTGATAAGATAATGGTGATGAATATGATGGTGGTGATGTAGTGGATGATGACAGTGATCAGAAAATCATGGTGATAAGATAATGGTGATGATCATGATGGTGGTGATGTAGTGAATGATGACAGTGATCAGATAATCATGGTGATAAGATAATGGTGATGATCATGATGGTGATGATCATGATTGTGGTGATGTAGTGGATGATGACAATGATGATCAGATAATAATGGTGATAAGATAATGTTGATGATCATGATTGTGGTGATGTAGTGGATGATGACAGTGATCAGATAATCATGGTGATAAGATAATGGTGATGATCATGATGGTGATGATCATGATTGTGGTGATGTAGTGGATGATGACAGTGATCAGATAATCATGGTGATAAGATAATGGTGATGATCATGATGGTGGTGATGGAGTGGATGATGACAGTGATCAGATAATCATGGTGATAAGATAATGGTGATGATCATGATGGTGGTGATGGAGTGGATGATGACAGTGATCAGATAATCATGGTGATAAGATAATGGTGATGAATATGATGGTGGTGATGGAGTGGATGATGACAGTGATCAGATAATCATGGTGATAAGATAATGGTGATGAATATGATGGTGGTGATGTAGTGGATGATGACAGTGATCAGAAAATCATGGTGATAAGATAATGGTGATGATCATGATGGTGGTGATGTAGTGGATGATGACAATGATGATCAGATAATAATGGTGATAAGATAATGTTGATGATCATGATTGTGGTGATGTAGTGGATGATGACAGTGATCAGATAATCATGGTGATAAGATAATGGTGATGATCATGATGGTGATGATCATGATTGTGGTGATGTAGTGGATGATGACAGTGATCAGATAATCATGGTGATAAGATAATGGTGATGATCATGATGGTGGTGATGGAGTGGATGATGACAGTGATCAGATAATCATGGTGATAAGATAATGGTGATGATCATGATGGTGGTGATGGAGTGGATGATGACAGTGATCAGATAATCATGGTGATAAGATAATGGTGATGATCATGATGGTGGTGATGGAGTGGATGATGACAGTGATCAGATAATCATGGTGATAAGATAATGGTGATGAATATGATGGTGGTGATGTAGTGGATGATGACAGTGATCAGAAAATCATGGTGATAAGATAATGGTGATGATCATGATGGTGGTGATGTAGTGGATGATGACAATGATGATCAGATAATAATGGCGATAAGATAATGTTGATGATCATGATTGTGGTGATGTAGTGGATGATGACAGTGATCAGATAATCATGGTGATAAGATAATGGTGATGATCATGATGGTGATGATCATGATTGTGGTGATGTAGTGGATGATGACAGTGATCAGATAATCATGGTGATAAGATAATGTTGATGATCATGATTGTGGTGATGTAGTGGATGATGACAGTGATCAGATAATCATGGTAATAAGATAATGGTGATGATCATGATGGTGATGATCATGATTGTGGTGATGTAGTGGATGATGACAGTGATCAGATAATCATGGTGATAAGATAATGGTGATGATCATGATTGTGGTGATGTAGTGGATGATGACAGTGATCAGATAATCATGGTGATAAGATAATGTTGATGATCATGATTGTGGTGATGTAGTGGATGATGACAGTGATCAGATAATCATGGTAATAAGATAATGGTGATGATCATGATGGTAGTGATGTAGTGGATGATGACAGTGATCAGATAATCATGGTGATAAGATAATGGTGATGATCATGATGGTGGTGATGGAGTGGATGATGACAGTGATCAGATAATCATGGTGATAAGATAATGGTGATGATCATGATGGTGGTGATGTAGTGGATGATGACAGTGATCAGATAATCATGGTGATAAGATAATGGTGATGATCATGATGGTGATGATAGAGTGAAGGTTAACCCATTTTACAATACTTCATATACAAATATGTAGGTTTCCTTGTGATTAGTTAAAAACTGGTGTTGGATTTTGGACAAGAGTTTCCACGCCTTTTTTCCACACAGTTCGGCCATCTTTTCTTCATGCCCATATTCCTTGTCATGTATGACGTCATCTCGTATTGAAAAGCAAATCAGTCCACCAGGCTTGACCACTCGTACCATTTCATCCATCGCTCCTTCTGCCTTCACGTGACCTAGTGTGAATACTGCAATACAAATGGCTGCATCATAGGTGTTGGATGGAATGGGAAGACGTATTCCTGGGACAAGAAAATCAGTGAAAAACGTCTTGTAAAGCCCTTTGCTTCTGGCAATTTCGACACTCTTTCCTGATGGCTCCAGAGCATCAAGATTAGTGTAGTTGAACTTTTTCAGTCTTTCACCCACTAATCCAGTGCCACAACCAACATCAAATATTCTACAGTCTGACCCAAACTGGTGCTTCTCTAGGAACTCAACAAGCTTCTTTGCTCCTATCTCAGGGCCAACGTAGCCAAGCATTTCATTATCCTAAAAACAAAGTTTATATTTGACCAAAACCAAAAAGCTGTATTCATAAATAATGATTATGTTTCCTGCCCGTATCGAAATGTCAAACCCGTTTGGTCATTTTGTAAATAACCAAAATGAAAAAGTGAAAAAGATGAAAAGAAAGTTGGGTTTTCAGTGGATTATGGATTGACTGATTGATGTACAGTGGAACCCGGTTAATACGGACAAATTATCACGTGAGAGGTGACCATCCTCCTCTGAGTTTGAGTCGAAAGCTTCTTATCCAAGTAAGTTTGTACTGAGTCTCAAAAGTTAAACTTGTCTATATATTAAGGTAATTCCCTTGTTTTGCACTGCGCATCTTTCTGCACTTACCACTAAAAGCAGTGACCTTACACAGTTTAGGCATTTTACTTTTATATTCTAGGTAAAAACTAAATTTCACTTTTTTCTCTTTGTTGAGCGAAAAAAGTACGATTTTTGTGAAACTCGCCCCAGTCTCCTCTAGGAAAAGTGCCAGTTTTCGACCATTTTGAGATTTTTTTCAAAGAAAAAATCAAAAACGAGAATGGTGACCCCCATTTTTAATTAAAGATTTTAAATAAAAACGGTTCTGGGAATTATATATCAAAATATGAAGGAAACTTTATTGGATAAATTTTGAAATATTTTTAAGAGAACAATACGATTTCTGGACGTTCGTTGAGGTGCGTATACTTGCATTTATCACTAATATTTCAACTAAAGTAGTCATTTAAATACTTTGATGAATTTAGAAGTATTATTTAGCACAAGTGTTAGTTTGTCAAGTAGGTAAATTTAAATGTACTTGTTATACAACCAAGGTTGAACATCTTGTTAAAGACAACGAAAGATCTTGCGAGATTTTGTTCATTTATCGAGCTTTCTGACTCACTGTTTTGTGTTTTTTTACTACGTTTCGACGCCATTTTGGTCGTCTTCGTCAGGTATTATGACCAAAATGGCGTCGGAACGTAGTAAAAACACACAAAACAGTGAGTCAGAAAGCTCGATAAATGAACAAAATCAAAATACTAAACAACTACTCACTAATAAGAGTTTCCGATCAATAATCTTGCGAGATGTTGGAGCAGGGGTTAGCACGTTCCACCAGCATCTGGTGGCCCGCATCTGGTGGCCCCACACGCATCTGGTGGCCCCTTGCCCATAACTCCTCAACAAAGCATGCTATGACAACCAAACTTGGTAGCATGGTTGACACTTGGGTTGTCAATCATATGACCACGTGACGTGATGTGACGTCACACATCACGTGACTTACGAGCCAAACATTATCGCCCATTTTTGAAAATAGTCGGCATTAAATGCTATGACCACGGAACTTGGTAGGATGGGTGGTACTTGTGTCACCAGTCATACGGTCACGTGGTTTGATGTGACGTCACACATCACGTGATTTAGAAGTTAATTTTAGAGGAAAGGCATGGCAATGCACATGAATTACGAACTATAGCTTGTAGTCATGTTATCAGACGACCGAATCATTATTGTAACGAAACTTCGCTCTCACATACCTCTCATGGCCCCATCGTGCCTACATGTGGTGGATCCGCATCTGGTGGCCCCACACGCATCTGGTGGCCCCTTGGCCATAACTCCTGCACAAAGCATGCTATGACAACCAAACTTGGTAGCATGGTTGGCACTTGGGTTGTCAATCATATGACCACGTGACGTGATGTGACGTCACACATCACGTGACTTACGAGCCAAACATTATCGCCCATTTTTGAAAATGGTGAATGTAATGAATGTAGTTTTTTGAATATCTCATAACTGTCCTTTTTGGAACACAAAACAAGTTATTAGGTTCAAATTGAAATTGTACCGGCACTTCACTTAGCTTGACAACTTCCCGCAGGACCAGAATTTCCGCTATGTCAATCAAAATCACATTAGCATACTCTGTGGATAATAACCTGAGTATCAGGCATACCGTGTCTCAGATTTCTAAAATCTTGTTTAGAACGTGTGCTATGACGCGTTAAATCCGGAAGTTTGAATTTTCGGTGGTTATGATTGCAAAATAGACAATATATATTATATATATCTTTCAAATGAAAAACCATTTCAAAAATCTGAGACACCGTTTTTTAGTTCGCATTGTCCAAAGTTTCAGTTCGATCCGATGTAATCCGAAAGAGCTACAATGTTTTTAAAACTATATATTGGTCACTTTTTTTGTATTGCAAAACAGAAAATTCTGAATTGTTTATAAAAAAAGACGTTTATTTAGCTTTCAGAAAATGTTTACTTTTATATAATAATATTGAAAAGACAGCGCGAAATTTTGGTGACGCTAAAGAAATCTCAGGGGCCTCAAACGTATTCTACTTTTCTGTTTCACTTCAATTATGTGATGACAGGCACCGCTGTTTTATCTTTAGCACGAGTGCAACACAGTATTCACAGCATGCAGTTTCCGGGATTATCCTGACAAATCCATTTCATTGACCGCAGGACTCTTGGGACAGAGAAAAACCGCTCTTTAATAAACTTTAATTTCGTTAATTTCTTTAATTAACTCTTAAAAAACTTTTTAACCTACAAAAGGAAATCAAATAAATTTGACTTATATTAGAGCCGGACTTTTTGTTCTTTTTGACGTATTTATGGTGAAGTACACACAACCCTTACCACAAGGCATCCCTTTTGATCTAGCTAGGTTTCCCGGTTCACTGAAAATGATAACCTGAGGTGAACGTTTTACCCAGAGAGATTACGGCAGGAAAAGTATCTGGTCAAATTCGAATAAATTGGCAAATTTTGAATGGTAAATCCTAATTGAAGCCAATGAACTCAAAGAGAATCTTGAAAGTTAACAATCGTTGGTGCCGTGCTTTGTACGAAAACCGAATGCTTCAGCGCCAAAACATGCACAGCATGATCACAGCAAGATGTTTCCCGTTTTTAAAAGGATTTGCTAAAATGCTGTTATGCGACTTGTTGTGTTTAGATAATCCATAGATAAACCATACCACTTGGTTATGAATGTCATGGCCAATTCTTTTGTCCTTTTTGATTTCTCTATGATAATTTCCAGGTGAGTCAGCTTTATCTTGGGAGTTGGGGAAAATCGTTTCCCGCTGGGGGAGCCTATTTACCCATGGAAAAAATGTGGTGTCACCCAGAATGTAAAGCGATAAGTAGATCTACTGTAGATAACATTTCAGTCGATATCAAAACAGAGGTATCTAAACACTAATGATATTGAATAATGCTGAATTTGAAGAAACGGCGGTCTCTTATCCAGGTTGCAAGTACTACCCCACGTTTCACCATAGACTTAAACAAATAACCATCAATAGATAGTGTCCATTATTTCACAAAAAAAAGTTTAAACTGGTTAGAAATAGGCGGTAAGACGTCTGATTATTTTATCAGACTCAATTTTATTTGGCTCGTAAGTCACGTGATGTGTGACGTCACATCAAACCACGTGACCGTATGACTGGTGACACAAGTACCACCCATCCTACCAAGTTCCGTGGTCATAGCATTTAATGCCGACTATTTTCAAAAATGGGCGATAATGTTTGGCTCGTAAGTCACGTGATGTGTGACGTCACATCACGTCACGTGGTCATATGATTGACAACCCAAGTGCCAACCATGCTACCAAGTTTGGTTGTCATAGCATGCTTTGTGCAGGAGTTATGGCCAAGGGGCCACCAGATGCGTGTGGGGCCACCAGATGCGGGTCCACCACATGTAGGCACGATGGGGCCATGAGAGGTATGTGAGAGCGAAGTTTCGTTACAATAATGATTCGGTCGTCTGATAACATGACTACAAGCTATAGTTCGTAATTCATGTGCATTGCCATGCCTTTCCTCTAAAATTAACTTCTAAATCACGTGATGTGTGACGTCACATCAAACCACGTGACCGTATGACTGGTGACACAAGTACCACCCATCCTACCAAGTTCCGTGGTCATAGCATTTAATGCCGACTATTTTCAAAAATGGGCGATAATGTTTGGCTCGTAAGTCACGTGATGTGTGACGTCACATCACGTCACGTGGTCATATGATTGACAACCCAAGTGTCAACCATGCTACCAAGTTTGGTTGTCATAGCATGCTTTGTTGAGGAGTTATGGGCAAGGGGCCACCAGATGCGTGTGGGGCCACCAGATGCGGGCCACCAGATGCTGGTGGAACGTGCTAACTCTACTTGAGATGTTGGATCATCTGGCAAGATATTTTGTCTTATCTTCCAAGATCTTAATAAGGTTATATGAGAAAATTTTGTTGTTTCTTTCAAAGAGTCTCTTTAATATCATAATTTTTCAAGTTGTTGGCAAGATCATATCCAGGTAATAATAAAGGTTTTTAAAGTGCTATTATGATCAAAATCTTGACTGGAATGGAATGAAAGATCTTTGACTGTGAAGTGAAACGTCGCTTTCTTTTTTCAAATATCTTTTTTCCTTCCAAAGATATTGAAGTTCATAAAATGGCGGCCATTGCAAGACTAATAATCAGTCAAAGATGTCTCCAATTTTGAAACTATTAAGTCATTAAATCACTATTTTGCAAGCGAATTGTCGTACTGTAAACCCGGCGCATATTTAAAGAGCGAATAATCAAACGCTTCAGCGATTTTCATCCATACTCCCGTTCGGGAAAGTCTCGTAGTCGCGGAGCCAGTAGACGACAACTTTTTTTTTTTTTTTTTCAAATGACTGTATGTTGATCTTCTCACTGATTCTGCAGCTCTCTTGTCTTTGTTTATTTTTTTAAATTTATTTTTCTATATTTTCCAACCTCGTGTCATCTCTTCTTTTTCTGACCCAAAAATCGCACAGAAATCAACAGAGTTGATGCTCTCTCTCTATATATATTATATATCTTACTATAATTTCACCTTAAAAATAAACATTGATTACTATTAATATAAAGGAGATCATTCTTCATTAGAACAGCTGAAATGTGGACTAATATTCTTTCAATCAGCTAGAAAGTGATTTTGGATAACAATAATATACCTCCGTTTAGCTTGGGCGTAGTGTTTTCCCATTTCAGACCATGTGCCATTCTCCTGAGAAAAAGATTCTTTGTTTGAAACGTATCCATATCGATGTGCCTTCTCATGCACGACCGTTAAACAAAGAAATGATGATGCTATAGGGAACGACAATTAGTCTGAAATGGGAAAAAATTAGGACCAAGGTGAAAAAGGTCTATTTTACTTAAAAGTATGTACGCAGGATTTCTTCTTCTTTCTTCAAGGCGAAGGAATAGAGAGCTGGGCGTGTTTATATAATGGACTGGTAATTCCTGTTGTTTTCTAGCTGATGTATATCAGGCCCGTAACCAGGGGGAGCACAGGGTGCACGTGCACCCCCCCCCCCATCAGACCAAAAGGTCAACATTTGTTTGTTAAAGTTAATAAAGTTCATTATTATTATTATTGCTTGAAAATAAAAATATATATACAGATTTAATGTAAATCAAAAAATTAAACCACTATCATTTCCCAGTTTTCTCCATTAATTTGTTTCTTTTTTCCAATAGTGTGTTGGGTTACCTGTGGTTCACTACACTTAGGTCCATTTTTACTTGATGTGCACCCCCCCGGTAAATGTTCTGGTTACGGCCCTGTATATTATATATTATAAGTTTTCTTGCTCAGGTTTTGATAATCTGTAGGGTTTAGCCTAACGCCAAGTGAATGGTAAGTAGTATCTGGTACGTTCTTAGCCTGATGAGCATCATGTTCTTTGAACTACATGTGGACGGCGAATGGGTTCGTAGGTTGGACCTTGACCTTGATGTGATGAACCAGCTGTATCAGGATGTGATAGTGCTTGATAATGACTCGGTGTTACTGAGATGCTGCTGTAGCCATCTACTCTGCTGGACATTTCGACTGGATGGTCATCACGAGAAATTCTTATGGGCTCGTATTCACCAGGTGGAGAAGTCGGTTGAGGAGTGTCTGACACCGGATACTGGCTTGAAGCTTGCTTTTCTTCCATTTCTAGTGATTTCTGTGAAAGGAAACATAATGTTTCGAGGGCTCGTTGATCACACAGTTTTCATCTTTATTACAACCTCAAATTAAACGAACTGATTCGCCTAGCAAACTAGCCTAGTCCTTTACATGCAGGCCCAGATTTGATTTCAAGGATATATGCATCTCGCAAGGAATATACACCTTAGGAATGAGCAACTGCATCACCGCTAAATGAAATAACAACCGTAAATACCAACCGTTAATGTAATAATATTTAACAGTATCAACACTTACAGCTCGGACTAATAGAGTTTTACTTGGGGTCCACACACACTAAGTTCGAACTTGTCTGCACGGCTTATCAATATTTTTAGCCAATAGAATTTGAGGGCTCGATTAACTTGAGTCTTAAAACCAATTAATCAATAATGAACAATATTCTATAATAAAATGTTTAATTTCTAGATGAGAAATTCAGCTGCATACGATTTTAATGGCTTTTTATATTTTAATAGTTAAATAGAAATACATACGTGATAAACTTGATCATCCACTGCTTGTTGTTTGGTGTGTCTAATGAGTTTATGAAGAAAAGTAATGATCAATTCTGTTATACTTCGTAAAATACATTTAATGAATTGTAGCCAGGAAAGAATATTTTTACCTTTTTGCATCAGTTTTTGTATTTCTTGGGTCTTTTCGATATTAAATGAAATACGAATATGTAGGATTTAGTATATGTAAAGAACTATCAAGATGAGTGACAGGGTACCAAGCAAAGCGTTTAGGGACCGGTCATTATTTAGGGCCTGGCCCTTGATAATTCCGTAAAAAGTCGCTGTCCCTAAAATTTTACCATGTTTAAGGGGAGGATCAGTTGAATTTTGCTGCTTTTAAGTAAAAATCGTCCCACCCCCCGGCAAAAAATAATGACCGGTCCCTTAGGACACGAACACGATAGAATCATAGAGAAAGAAAAATAATAAAGGGGGGAAAAGAAGTATAAGAAGGGGGATAAATGAAATTTGGTAACAATGAAGTAAAAAATTTAAAAAAATAAATAAAAGTTGCAGAAAAAAGTGCATTGAATTGAACATTCTGATTACTCTAATTACCTTTGATTTTAATTTTCCTCCAAAAGTAAAGAATAAAGAGGACATTCAATACCAAAGATAGCGCCAGGAATGCTGCGCAAACAGCTAGAACAGTTACACCTTGAAAATAATACAAAAGTGAAAAGAAACGTAGAGTTAATTATTTTGAGTGAAAAGATCAAGTCGAAAAAAAAAACAGAATGTCCCCTTTAAGAAAGATGAAGTATGAAGTAACTATATTTAACATCGGTAGTTCCTTCAGCTACGTACTGGCTGGTATCAATACGGGAAGCCGACGGTATGCACTTTACCCCGTTTCTCCATCAGTGCTTTGTTTTAACATGTACAGCATTCAAAGCTGAAGTTATACGAATTAGAAAGAAGATTTCCGTGGAGATCGTGGATAAAACCGTGAACCTAGCTCTAGCTCCGAAGGCCGTACACTAACCAACTGAGCTACGCCTGCCCCCTTTTGTAGTTTACGTTCAAGCCACTATTCCAGCGGTAAAATTGTGTGCATAGTGTATCCTTTTTTGAGAGTGGGTTAGTTATAGGAAAGTAGGGTATGTCATATGGGACTTTACACTTACTACATTTCTCCTCTTTGACGGACTTATTGTTTAATTCTCCTGTAAAAATTTGAACGGAGAAAATAAGTGATAATGAATAGTGAATAATTCATAGAAGAAGTAGTATTGACTGATCTTAATACGAATTTAAAAGGTAAAAGTTATCCTTCAAAAACAACTGCGTGACCTGGCTGGATAAAACGTGTGGCTAAAAACATTAGTGAACTGATTGTGTAGACTTTGGCAGTTAGGAAAATTGTACCTGTCGAGAGTCAGTTTGCTTACCAATGCTTTCCCCGAAAAGGCTAGTCGTCAGTTAAGTTTCAAGCATAAAATTATTAATACGCTAAAAATACGTTAAAAGAACTCTAGATAACTTCTATTCATCATTTGAATGGTAGCTTATACTAATCCTGATGAGGAGTAAACTGCAGTAACGAACTATAAAATGGATCATGTTACAAATAACAATATTTAGTATATTTACTCACCAATTACAAATTCTGTGGTAGGCGTCGGGGTTACTGTGGTTACCTTTGGCGTAAGATATACTTCTTCACCTTTATCACTACTCCCTATTTCACTTTCTCCAAACTTATTCATTGCCGTGACAATAAACCAGTATGTCTGTCCAGGCTCCAGATCCTCCAGTTGTATAACATACGTCAAGTTGGACAAGTCACGGACAACATGTATACGTGTCCAGGTTTTTCCTACACCTTGTTTCTGGTAGATGGTATAACTATTGATTGTACCGCCATTTTCGTCAGGTTTTGTCCAGTACAATGTCATTGTAGTTTTACTTTTGCTAAGATGAAGACTGGGTAAAGGTGGAGGACCTAAGTAATGTAAGCACAAAATACCTGGTTTTCTACGGCTAAAACGTGCCACAAATTAATTGTAATATAAAAGGAATCATAGTGTGAACTATTACTGCGTTATATATGTCAGATCTGCTTGTGAAACTCGATGCCCAAGAGGCTGAATTGCGTAGAATAATCAGCTTTACAATTTGCAAAATGTGAATTAAATAAGACCTCCAAATTTATACATCAGGTAACCTAAGGTAAGTAATCTATTTTCATTAAGGTGGAAAAAAGATTTAGAGTTGTTTTCTATTGTTTGCCATTGAATCAAAAACACTATGTCCTTACCTCTTTTCTTTGTTGTGAAGATAATCACTGTTGCATTTCCATGTCCAACAACATTCCTTGCGTAGACTCTGACTTCATACCTTGTATTCCTAGTCAGACCAGTGAACTTATGCACAGTCTTTGTTGTGTCCTGTTCTTGAGACGGGCTTGTGTTGATTTGTACTTTGTAGTCAGTAACAGGACTTTCACCATTATAAGCAGGTTTGGTCCACCCTACAGTTACTGATGATGCTTGGATATCCTGGTCTAGTATTTTGACACTAGGGGCACCTGGTAGACCTAAAGTATAACACATGTTTGAGTGCTCGAAACAGTCAAATATCATTGATGATTAGATTAATAATAACTCAATAACAACGAATAAGAACACGGCATTTGGTAAGGTGGGCGGGGTTTGATAGCTAGTATGTTAAGAACCTGATGCCCAATCAGGTTCCACAGGATACACAATCACAGTCCAGAGGTTCTACGTAACATTTTTATTTATCTATTTCATAGATAACACGAACGCCGATGCAGTCTGATGCTAAGCATTTTCCATGAGAAGAACTAGAATTAGCTAAATGTAAAATAAATATACTGTATATTGGCACAAGCGAAAAACGCACTGCGCATGCCCGGAAGTTCGTCGTGTTTACAAAGAGAGATTTACCGGCGTTTAAAAAATCTCTAAAGTTAAGGCCGTTCGTGGAAAATTAGTGCTCATTTTTTCCTGACACATTACTTTAGTTGTTTTCTTTCCCTGGTCAAATAATATGAGAGAAATTCGCATAATACAAGACATGTAAATCTCTAATGGTTTTGTTCGTAAACTCGACTCGCCTATGAATTTTCTGCCGAACTTCCGAGCATGCGCAGTGCGTTTTTCCTTCGTGTCCTGTATATTATGAAGCTGAAACAAATCGTGTACATTACTAAGATGTGTAATGTGAGTGTCGTTCATCTCAGCTTATTAATACTGAGCTTAAAGCTTATAGCATTAACTTATTATAAAGTTTACCTGTCACTACCAGTTGTACTTGGTGGTTTATAGGGTTTCCTGCTTTAAGTTTCAAACTACATTGATAAATCCCGTTATCAGCAGTAGTTACATCAGTAATGACTAGAGTAGCTGTGGACTCTCTGCTTACTCGATCAGGGTTTAGTAATCTTGCTGGACATTCGCCTCTATTGATGACAAATCTCCAGTTATTGGTGTACTTGTCGTCAAATCCGAGTCTCCATTCATTTTTCCCCTTTCCCCGGAAAGACCATACTGGCGAGTTGGATTGGAACTCTAGTCTTCTATCATCCACATGGTAGTTCCACACAAACCTGGCTGTTCGTCCACTAGATACGTACAACACACTGGGAGGGAACTGAGAGAAGCGAGCTGTTGAGTCTGAAAAACAGAAATATTGGATTATTGGTTTGCTACTCCATTGTCGTTCCCATTTCCGACTTGGTTTCCGTCTCACAAGTTGACATTATGGACCATTGAATAAAATGACTTAAAATAAGTGTATCAGCTGTTCTTAGATTTTGATCCCTTGGCATCAATTACTCTTTTTTTCCCTTTTATTTGGGCGAAATTATGCAATTGTAGCGATAACATGCGCATGGCGGCCGGGATTAACAAGAAATGATCTGAATAAGCAACGTTGATTAACTCCTTAAGATATAACTCAACTAACTGATGAACTTACCAACGCAAGGAAATAGAAACATTCCGCCGATGAAACCGAGAACATAACATGGAATTATAGGTACTTGAACAAACCACATCCTGAGAAAGACTTTTTTGTTATAACTTTTTAGCTTTTTGCAGCTTTTTTAATTCGGTGCTTTAATCGAAATGTTTCCCAATAGAACTGTCAGCTAACATTGCTGCTTTATAATCTTTGATGCTTTATTTATGCACTAGCTTAACCTCATTCGCTTTCTGTGTCAACCTGTTGTACTTCAACAGCATGGATATTTAATTAGTTTATTGTTCTGATACGAGTAGATAGTAACGCAACAGTTATCGTGGGGATTTTCTTTAAACGTGACATCTGTTTCACGTCTTTTTACCCGCGGCGGGGGAGCCTCCAACGGTTGGGGTTGGGTCTCCAATACGAAGGGGGCGGGGATACTCGTCGTACCTTTTAGGGGTTAATTTTTGTTATTTGGTACCTTTTAGGGTGTTCAAACTAAAAGCTATAAAAAAAATGCTGTAAAATTAGCGTCATTAGATACCATTTAGGGATGAAACTTGCGAATTTTTATGACTACGAGTAAGATATTTTGGTAACTTTCAGGGGGCAATTTCAATTTTAAAATTTCCGAGGAGCATCCCCGCGCTTCTATATATGTGAGAGCCCCTCCCCCGGGTCTTTTTATTGGTACTTACGCATCAAAATATTTGAAACCTACCAAGAACTTACCGTTTCATAAAGATTTAGCTAGATAAATATTTAAAAAAAAATTATTTACTAATTTCATCATATATTAACATTTCACCTTCATATTGTCATAGACTATATAAAATTTAATGCATTAATGGTTGGGTTTTTCTACAAAAAGTCATGAAAAGAAGCGTTACTAGAGCGAGATATTTACATAGTTTTATTTTGAAAGTAAAATGATGTCACAGCAATATGAAACAAGTTGTGAAATCTGAATTCATCAAAAGAAACACTTGAACGGAACTATAAATTTTGCTTTTTCTTTTCAGCTAATCCGTGATCCTTAGCTTAGCTTTATTTTTAATAAAGTTTCTGTTAAATCTTTGAAAGTAAATTGATAACATCATTTTCAAATTTCTTCGATTATTTTTTATAACGGTTAAGTTACTTGAAAATTAATTCTATCGACCACCTTTTATTTGAAAATAGGGTGTTACAGCAAAATAAAAATGCTTGCAAAATAACGAAGAAAGAATAAGGTACCAAACTCAGTTACATGATGATAATCCTTAAGTTTTGTTTTTCTCTTAAGTTTCCTTAAAGGAAATCGAAACTGATTGTTGCTGAAAAGTCCATGCAGTTATATCATCTATTTGACTATGATTGGTCACCCATAAGTATCAACGTTAATTCAATATTAATAGGATTGGATATGCTAACAAAGCTTTAGCAAATGAATGTTAAACAACCTTAAGGAAATGTATTTGCAACAGTCAAACCTTTTTCAATATTTTTATATGAATGACCTTGTTTCTTCTCTAGCATTAAGGATTTCGGATTCATGACCCATCACCGATTTGGAAAATCGTCCATGGTTGAAAAAAAAAAGCATAATTATTTTATAAAAACCAACCAATTAACAATGAAGTTTTAGATTCTTAGAACATTGTATTTTGTAATATTATAGAATACTATAAATACTATAGTAATTGATAATCAGACTTCATTTTTGTTAGTTTGGGGTTGTGAATTATCTAGCTAGTCGGATCTAAGAGATTTTCTGGCTAGCTGCCATCTTACGTGACTTATATATACGTTCGTTTTGAAAATTAAATTCCGAATACCAAACATTACTGATTCCTTTACCCAGCTTAATAGCTATTACCCTGCATAAAGGAATCAGTAATTTAATGTTTGGTAATCGGACAACTCAAAATAAACCTTGGCCACCTTTATTTTAAACCTTGAAATAAACGAATTTCGCTTTGTCAATAGGATGGTTGTAATCCTTATAATCACAGGTGAGCGGGCAGGTTAGGCTGGTAAGGCTATGCCTCGCCTCGTTTTATAATTTATCGATATGATGGATCAATGAACAGGGTGGCACAGAGGTAACGCGTGACGCGTGATTCGATCTTTTTTTGGACCGTGATTCTTAAAACTCAAACAAATAAGTCCGTGATTCGTAAATTACAGTCCCTACGTGATCTGCTTATTTTGAAGACCGTAATTCGAGATTTTCAATTGGTATAATACGAGAATTCTTGAATCATAGTTATCATAGTTATTCTTTCATATGGTAATCGTATTTTTGTGATTCGTGGAAAAAATGCTCGTGATTCGTAATCGATACCCCCCTCCTGTGCCACCTTGAATGAACCTTGAAGGAGACATATTACATTCTGGTTTACAAATATTTGAGCTCTAGCAGTTCTCTTGATGTATTCCAGAAACGGTATTTGGGGTGTTCTGGTAATAGGTATATGCTTGACGACTGTAGCAGGTAATAATAATATATCGATGAGAGAATTCTATATGTTTGCCGTACTTTGTACGTTGTTAACATCACTGGTTTCAATCTTGAATTTTAAGGTTTTCATTGTTTTCAGAATCTGTTGTCGTCAGTGGCCTTGGTCCGCCTTTGATTGCATATGTTAATACGGCTGTTAACTTCAAATGGACCAGCAATGTATCAGTTCTTGAAGTGGTTTGGGGTATTCGTAGCGGCAAATCTGCTAACCCACAGTACATATATGTCGATGAAACCGAGGTCTCAGTTATCAATCCTTCATTGGACGCTAATCTTAAAAGCCGACTTCGTTACATAGGAGATCTAGCAGCAGGTCGTGCTTGGTTCAGTATATCTCAAGCGACTATCAACGATTCAAACACGTACATTGCCCTAATTCGTGAAAAGGGCTCAAGCGCCCAAGTTCCTTACTACGTTCAAGTCACTATAAAGGGTAAGCAAAATCGCTCTTAGGGACTGTACATTTTTAATGGGGGGGGGGGGGGGAGCTTTAAAAAAGTCCTTATTAAGATTTTTTTCGGGGCTTCGAATTCTTATTTTCGCTCGCTCCTAGACCCAGTTAAAGATTGAGGTTGCCTTGCGGAGTCTAGGGGACATCCACAAGATCTACATTCATAACGCTTTTACCTCAGTTCCTCAATATTTTTGCATTCCACTCAATCACTCTTTCCTCAGTCACAACCAAAACCATACCTAACAAGGGATGAAGGTCTAGTTGTGGCAAACTAGCTGTGGTCCTCAACTCGACCTACGATTTGGTTATTAATAAACAAAGCTTATAGTACTTCATAAATGCTTATGTTGGTGTTTTAGCATGATTGCACAAGCAGATAAATATCTTACTGATGAGAATAACATTCCCATCCTCAGTGCTAGCATGCTTTTGTTATTGTTATCATTAATACAGAACAGTTTTTAGCTATAAAATTACAAAATTTTTGAATGAAAGGCTGGGCTGAACTGACCTTTGGTAAATGCAAATTCTTTAGTACTCTTCGTAGAAACAGTTGCTTTGGGTTGGGGGAGGGTCATCACTTTTTTTTTCTCGTGTTAAATGAGGGGCCATGGATTTTTTTAAATAAAAACAAGGGGGAGGGTCACCACAATATTTTTTTTCTAAACATGAAAAACTCCAGCCCACCCCCCCCCCCCCCCCCCATTAAAAATGTACAGCCTCTTATTGAAATCTGAAAATACCTGTTTCCTAACTAAGTAAATGTTTATTTTTTTCGCTCGAGTTATGCTGATTTTCTATAACAGTGCACAATTAAACCCACTAGCGAAATATATTGTTTCTTAGTCTATCTTATCTTAGTTAATCTTAGTGTACTCTTTGTAGGTTCTAGGTACCACTCCCCTCTTATCTACTGTTTGTGTGTCCAGCAATGCCGGTTTCCTCGTGACGTTATCAAATCGTCATTAAATTATAAAATTTTAGTGTGTTTTTAATGCCAGACCCCTTCCCCTTAATTAGGTTGTTTTCTATTAATGTATGGTAAATGAATTCATCAGATATAAACCTGCAGTTACATTTACGATTTCTTCTATTTCCATCTTTTGCATTACAGCGCTTTTCATTATTCTGCAACTAACCGACTCCAGATGTCTGGTGATTAGGCCTCCGTCAATCAAACTACGACGGACCGAGTTCATTCCGATCGCGAGCGATAAAGAAATTCCCATATGAAAATGGCGGGAATTTCCTTATCGCTTGTCAGTGATCGGAATTAACTTGGCTCTTTGTAAGTTTGATTGACTTGGGTTGGTTAGGTTGCAGAATTATGAAAAGGGCTGTTATTAACGTCTTCTTATGTTTTCCTATATATTTCATTAACAGGTACTCCAACCACAACTCCATCTCCCATTTCTACTCCTAGGCCTACTTCTACTCCTAGGCCTACTTCTACTCCTAGGCGTCCTTCTACTCCTAGGCCTAAACGCACATCTAGTCCTGAACGCCTTCGAAACTAATTTCCGTTTTTCCGAAACAGAAAAATTCCAGTGTTCACCTGTAAGCAGCTCGTTAAGAAAATGCTCGTCGTAGGAAAATACCTCGCCTGAGTATCAGGTTCCCCCTCCCCATCCCTTTCCCCACTCCCCATGCCCCCGCTTCGAAGGCTTGATACTCAGGCTAGAAAATACCAAAACTACAAGAAGGTATTTTGGAGCTTCGCGTTATTTTACAGAAATCAGCTGTACGTTTATTGCTGGTGTTGGAAAAAAAAAGAAAACCGACTTCAAGATAAAAGTGTTTAGAGGTGATCGACTGTTCTATGAGCCATCAGAAAAGAGTTCCGAATTTCGGACTTCCTAATTTAAGCTAAAATAGACTCTGTCCTTGCAAGTATCGACTAATTACCAGGTTTTGTTAGTAGATATCAGCAATTCCCTTTGTCTGAAAAAAAACAACATTTATATTAGTTCTTAACTATAGTCAGGTGCACTTTTGAGTAAAAGCACCAAACTTGGCACAAATGTTCCTTGGAGCATATTAAAAAATGCCGGTCAGGGGGAGGTACCCCACATTCTCAGTTAGATGGTTGAATTACACCAACATTTATATCAAACGAAACACTTTCCTAATAGTTTTAACATGGAAGAGTTGTTTAAAAAAGTCAGAATGGTGTTTACAGTTTGTTGATATATCTTTTTGTTGCAGAGATATCAAACGTTTTCCAGACAGTAAAAGAAAAACAGAGAAACGCTACGCATTTTTAGACTGGGCTGCCACAGACAACCCAGAGTAAAATACATTTGAGGTCATTTTTAACAGGCGTCAAAATGTTTTTGGGGTGGATTTTCCAAGGGAAGGTGCGCACATTTTCGCAGAACTTTCTGTATAAAAGTGGCTTTTGTCAGTAAAATTGATCGAATTAGAAAGTAATGATAGATACCTTGCATAAAAGCCTAGCAATTGTGCATTGTATGTTGCCGTAGCAACACTAAAAAAAATAAAGTTGTTTCAAGTATCTTTAATATCAATGCAAAAAGAGTCATTTTTGGATATCATAAAACAAAAAATTCTTTATTTCAGTATTTCTCCTTCACATACGGGCAACCGGTTGCTTGATAGAGTAGCAATGATGATCAGAAAATCATGTTGATAAGATAATGGTGATGATCATGATGGTGGTGATGGAGTGGATGATGAAAGTGATCAGATAATCATGGTGATAAGATAATGGTGATGATCATGATGGTGGTGATGTAGTGGATGATGACAGTGATCAGATAATCATGGTGATAAGATAATGGTGATGATTATGATTGTGATGATGTAGTTCATGATGACAGTGATCAGATAATCATGGTGATAAGATAATGGTGATGATCATGATGGTGATGATGTAGTGGATGATGACAGTGATCAGATAATCATGGTGATAAGATAATGGTGATGATCATGATGGTGGTGATGTAGTGGATGATGACAGTGATCAGATAATCATGGTGATAAGATAATAGTGATGATCATGATGGTGGTGATGTAGTGGATGATGACAGTGATCAGATAATCATGGTGATAAGATAATGGTGATGATCATTATTGTGGTGATGTAGTGGATGATGACAGTGATCAGTTAATCATAGTGATAAGATAATGGTGATGATCATCATGGTGGTGTAGTGGATGATGACAGTGATCAGATAATGATGGTGATAAGATAATGGTGATGATCATGATGGTGGTGATGTAGTGGATGATGACAGTGATCAGATAATCATGGTGATAAGATAATGGTGATGATCATGATGGTGGTGATGTAGTGGATGATGACAGTCATCAGATAATGATGGTGATAAGATAATGGTGATGATCATGATGGTGGTGATGTAGTGGATGATGACAGTCATCAGATAATGATGGTGATAAGATAATGGTGATGATCATGATGGTGGTGATGTAGTGGATGATGACAGTCATCAGATAATGATGGTGATAAGATAATGGTGATGATCATGATGGTGGTGATGTAGTGGATGATGACAGTGATCAGATAATGATGGTGATAAGATAATGGTGATGAATATGATGGTGGTGATGTAGTGGATGATGACAGTCATCAGATAATGATGGTGATAAGATAATGGTGATGATCATGATGGTGGTGATGTAGTGGATGATGACAGTGATGATCAGATAATGATGGTGATAAGATAATGGTGATGATCATGATGGTGGTGATGTAGTGGATGATGACAGTCATCAGATAATGATGGTGATAAGATAATGGTGATGATCATGATGGTGGTGATGTAGTGGATGATGACAGTGATCAGATAATCATGGTGATAAGATAATGGTGATGATCATGATGGTGGTGATGGAGTGGATGATGACAGTGATCAGATAATCATGGTGATAAGATAATGGTGATGATCATGATGGTGGTGATGTAGTGGATGATGACAGTGATCAGATAATGATGGTGATAAGATAATGGTGATGATCACGACGGTAATGATAGAGTGAAGGTTAACCCATTTTACAATACTTCATATACAAATATGTAGGTTTCCTTGTGATTAATTAAAAACTTGTGTTGGATTTTGGATAAGAGTTTCCACGCCTTTTTTCCACACAGCTTGGCTATCTTTTCTTCATGCCCATATTCCTTGTCATGTATGACGTCATCTCGTATTGAAAAGCAAATCAGTCCACCAGGCTTGACCACTCGTACCATTTCATCCATCGCTCCTTCTGCCTTCACGTGACCTAGTGTGAATACTGCAATACAAATGGCTGCATCATAGGTGTTAGATGGAATGGGAAGACGTATTCCTGGGACAAGAAAATCAGTGAAAAACGTCTTGTAAAGCCCTTTGCTTCTGGCAATTTCGACACTCTTTCCTGATGGCTCCAGAGCATCAAGATTAGTGTAGTTGAATTTTTTCAGCTGTTCACCCACTAATCCAGTGCCACAACCAACATCAAGTATCCTACAGTCTGACCCAAACTGGTGCTTCTCTAGGAACTCAACAAGCTTCTTTGCTCCTATCTCATGGCCAACGTAGCCAAGGATTTCATTATCCTAAAAATAAAAATAAATGTATATATTTGAACAAAACCAAAATGCTTTGAACTACTTCCAGCTGCAGGTTAAACATGTATGATATAACCAAAATGAATTAGATGAAAAGAAAGTTGGGTTTTGAGTTATGGATTGACTGCGGATTGATGTACAGTGGAACCCGGTTAGAGTGTTTACACAAAACCCGTTCAACAAAATCTGTTAGTCAAAGTCTACGACTATCTGCTAGCGTTTATTAGTGTGTATTAGCCTAGTGTAACTAGCTCATGTGTGAAGACTACAACTTTATTGGTTAAATTTATCAAGACGAAATAACGGTCTCATTCTACTGAAAAACAATATTTTTACTACGAGTCATTTGCTTTACAAATTTTAAACTGTAAATAAGTAATTCATTCCGTGTAAAAGATTGAATTAAAGCTTTGCCGTTTTGCCTTCTACAATCTTTCCTGTTATCCGACTTAAAAATTGAAATACATATAAATGTCAATAAACATGTATAGACTACATTCATTTGTTGTCTGTTTAATAATTTTTGTTTTAGACTATTTGTAGTCTGCTTGGAGTATATTAGCTAGTAGAGTGCATTCAGTAAAAGCGTGAAATACTAATTACTAAATTGTGCAAAATAGTGCTAGTTGAACGAAAGAAAACAAAAGAATTAGCATAAAACAGTACAAAATAGTGTTACTAATGTTTCATGCTTTTACTGAATGCACTCTACTTGTGATTATTAGTGTGTATTAGTCTAGTAATTGTTGAACGGGTTTATTGCAATCACTTTAATACCGAGACAAGCAAAAGTACAAATGTATACATCGCAGACAGTTGTTAATTGATAGAATATAAAAAGTACTTGAACTTTTTGAACTTTTTTGTTTTTTACGCACGATAAATATGGACCATTGCTTAACTTCAACATAGATTTCAGGCGACAATAATACACGAGTATTTTCACAAGGGTAGAATACATTTTACATAGCTTAATGCAAAATCTCCCAAATTGCCGCCGCAGAGAAACAACAACTATAGAAATTTAGTAGAGTAACATCAATTTGGTTTACGGTTTTTAGAGGAATGGAAAAAAATTGAAAAAAAGTTGTTTGAACTTCGTTCAACTTGAGAATGTTCAAAATTGACGAGGTGATGACATTCCAAATATAAAAGATAACACTTGTAAGCCCTCTGCCCTGGGCTCAGTGGAGCAGCTTTAGTTTGTTGAATGATTTTGAAAGAAATTGGATGAATTTTTTAGAGTTCGAGAGATTATTAAAGTTTGAAACTACAAATTCTGTGCAAAGGGATCAGATACAAATTAGTGTCGGGTTTCACGTGTCGATGAGCAGACTTCGGGTTGCTTTTCGGCATATTTTTATATTGTTTGTGATCTCCAGCCACCTTGCCCTGGGTTCTTTGGATGTTGTAGCGTGTATAAAAGTGGGTTTGAGGTCGAGGGAAAGAATGTTCGACAAGTTATTAATTGTTGAACTTGGTTCAAACTTGAAAATGTTCCATATTGACTCGATGATTAAATTCCAAATATACGAGATAGAAATTTTAAGAGTAAAGCAATATCAATTTGGTTTTTGATTTTTAGTGGAATCGAATACATTTGAGGTGAGTTATTAAGGATTGAATATCGTAATTCGAGTGAACGCTCAAAAAAATGTTTGTGTCGAGTCCTATAGTATGCCGGGAGCTTCCGCTCTGTACATATTTAAGTGTATAGACAGGAAAAACACATAGAAAAACACATAGAAAAACACATAGAAAAACACATAGAAAAACACATAGAAAAATACATAGAAAAACACAGAAAAACACATAGAAAAAAAAACACACACACATAGAAAAACACATAGAAAAACACAGAAAAACACATAGAAAAACACATAGAAAAACACATAGAAAAACACATAGAAAAACACATAGAAAAACACATAGAAAAACACATAGAAAAACACATATAATACGTGCGAATGGCACAACACTGTTTAATAATGTATAGTAATCTAGTTACGGTGTCACGCGTTCGTTTGTGGTGATGAACAATTAGCAATTATTCGCCGAAGTCGAAGTGATTATCGATGAATATTTACCGAGCGGCGAGTCTTCGAGCTTCGAGTATAAATAAAAAGGTGATTATTTCAAAAAAGAAAGAAGGAAACAACATTGAAAGTAAAAATATTTTATTTTTTAAAAGCGCGACAGCCATTTTGTCCAATCAGAGCGCGCGATTTTGTATAATCACCTTTGTATTTATACAAATATGTGGTAGTTTTGTTCTTACCCACCCCACCCCCCTATATTTTTAGTAACTGAAGTTTTGTTTCCCCACCCCACCCCCCTCCATTCTAGAAAATATTTTTCGAACGAGTCCATGTTTTCTTGAGTCCAGTCCAGTCCATGTTTTAGCCATTGCCGAATTACAATGATATACGGTTACTGAGCGAAGGGTAAAAGAACGACAAATATATAGAGATTATTACACATTTAGGGTCGATATCTGTGAAATAAAGCCGTGAATAAAAACCATATCAGTGAAGTGATACGATATCACTTCACGGCAAACTGTCCAATAAAATCTCGCGATATATAATAATATATAATCGACCCTAAATGTGTAATAAACAAATTATTACATGTTAAGAGCTGATATCATTTTTATTAGGGTCGATATCATTCTTATTCACGAGTTTCCCGTCATATCGCGAATAAGCGGAGTTTGGTTTTTGGTCGCGGGTCGCGGGTACAAAGTCGCGGGTGCGGGTAACAGGTCGCGGGTGCGGGTACCAAGTCGCGGGTCCAGAATTTTTCACCAGAAATATAAAAAGGGTATAAAATAAATATGTATAATAAGGTATAAAAACCAAACTTGCTCTGATTGAAATCCGAAAATAAGTTTATAGTGTTACTATTCTACTTTTAAAACACATCTTACAGTAGCTTGAAAAGTTAAATGAACAGTGTCGTATGGCTAGTAAACTAGGACTGACCAGACGAACAGAGTAGAAGAACATGGTGTTAAAATACGGGACAAGCTACGAATCGATCTCGATAAAACATTCAATCTACTATTTACAAAATAAACTAATACTTACTTGTTCAAAATCGTTTGGATTCAGTTTCTTTGGAATAGTTCGGGATAGTTTGAAGAAGCAAACGACTGGCAGCCACGCTGATCAGTCTGACATCTGATGCCGGTTACAGCTTCACACATATCGGCTAAATGACTATAAGTGAAAGGGGAGCTTGCACCAACAGACACCATGTACACGGGGATATCTGAAGATTGTTTAAATCTTCGTTGCTATAAAAATAAGTCTGGTCGGGTGCACAGAGAAATACAAACCGCCAAAGTCCTTATTTGAATTAATTTTCGAAGAAAGGAATTCAAATCTTTTAAAGTTTTGAAAAAAAAATATTTTAAAAGTTCCACACTCGTGTTGCCCTGGCGATGACCTTTTGTCACTCGAGATCTGATCTAGATTGTTCATTATGCGTTATTATTCATTATCCATTATTCGTTTCATACACATAACCTTGCTACACGAGTAGGTCTTACTTATTTTTTTCATTTATTGTTATGTCATCTTGAAGCTTTTTTTTTGTTGACCACGACTCACGACATTCAGTCAGATGAACCCTAGATCAGCATCTCTGACATTTGACATTGACATAAGCCAGAGCCAGAGCCAGAGCCAGAGCCAGAGCCAGAGCCAGAGCCAGAGCCAGAGCCAGAGCCAGAGCTAGAGCTACGAAAACTTGCCAGAAGTCTCCTACACAGCCGCTATTAGTGTCGTCACACAACGCTCTAGGGGGTCGGGGGTCGGGCTCGCAATTACGTTTTATGCATCATTTATTTCTAAATATCATTTCTTACTTTTACTGTAAAGTAACGGTTAGATGCGAACTTGAAACTGACACAATAGTGTGGAAAAACAAACACCATTAGCTAGTTACCTGACATGGCTTGAAATAAGCAAAGTTTCAGCTCTAAATCACATTAAAAAAATATAAAAAGTATATTTTTTTAGAAACTACTATTTCACCACACTATTTAATACCTTTTAGAAAAAACCTACTAATGGTCTATCACCAATCGAGCCCTGTGATTGGCTGAGCTACTAGGGGTCTATTAGTGATAGACCTCTAGGAGCGAAAAGCGCCGGTTTTGAAAACCAAAAAATATATATTTAAAGCAAAATCCAAAACTTTTTGCATCCTTTTATTGGACCGATTAGTAGGTTTTTACTAAAACAATTAGACCTCTCGCCCTCATGGCCTACGAGTCAATAGCCCATTCGGCCTTCAGCCTCATGGGCTATTGACTCGTAGACCATTCGGACTCGAGGACTAATTGTTAATTAGTGAAAAATTCTGGACCCGCGACTTGGTACCCGCACCCGCGACCTGTTACCCGCACCCGCGACTTCGTACCCGCGACCCGCGACCCGCGACCCGCGACCAAAAACCAAACTCGGAAAACGAGTAATAATTAACATGTAATAATTTGTTTATTACACATTTAGGGTCGATTATATATCATTGAGTTTTTCCCTTTTTGGTGTATTATTTCTGCTGCTTGTAACCCTTCATTTGCAATACTAGCAGACCCTTGCAACAACCGTAGTTACCTTTTCGTAGTCTTGTGCCCATCCATCATAGTAAGCTACAAGTAGTTCACCCTGGTCTGGTCGCTGAAAAGATGAAGTCACCTCGTCAACATGCCTCATTGCTTTAGCTCGTTCAGGTTTTGAATCTGCCATATCAGTAAAACTTTATCAGACCACTTATTTGTCGTTCTTTTACTCTTCGCTAAGTAATCGTATATCATTGTAATTCAATATAGCAAAACGTCGAAGGTCTGTGAACTTTCAAACGTCTGGTTTACCTCTGGCTCCACGTATGTCAAACACACACGATACGAGCACAGGTAGCCCAAGCTGGGTTTCTGTGGTTTCCTATCGAACTTATAAGGCAATGTATGGCGATTTTTCGAAAAAATTAAAAATCAGTAAATCACACAAATAAATATCCCTACTTGTGTGTCGTGTTTTGCTTTGATTCTCTGTGAAGTTTCAGGTCATTTGCAGCAATATTGAGCGAGTATTGTGGTGGAGTATCCCTCGTACTTAAAAATTAAAAAAATTTTTAAGTACGAGGGATACTCCACCACGATACTCGCTCAATATTGCTGCAAATGACCTGAAACTTCACAGAGACTCAAAGCAAAACACGAAACACAAGTAGGGACATTTATTTGTGTGATTTACTGATTTTTAGTTTTTTCGAAAAATCGCCATACATTGCCTTATAAGTTCGATAGGAAACCACAGAAACCCAGCTTGGGATACCTGTGCGAAGAAGGATACCAAGTGGTCAGACAAAGTTTTACTGATATGGCAGATTCAAAACCTGAACGAGCTAAAGCAATGAGGCATGTTGACGGTGCGACTACATATTTTCAGCGACCAGACCATGGTGAACTAATTGTAGCTTACTATGATGGATGGGCACAAGACTACGAAAAGGTAACTACGGTTGATGCAAGGGTCTGCTAGTATTGCAAATGAAGGGTTACAAGCAGCAGAAATATTACACCAAAAAGGGAAAAACTCAATCTCGCCAATCATCTGCTTGCTTTAAAATTCAGGGAAATCTAAAAAGATTATTCGAAAAGCAGTACGTTATAAGATTGCAATATATTTGTCGTTCTTCTACTCTTCGCTAAGTAATCGTATATCATTGTAATTCAATATAGCAAAACGGCGAAGGTCTGTGAACTTTCAAACGTCTGGTTTACCTCTGCCTCCACGTATGTCAAACACACACGATACGAGTGGTGATTTTGCTTCACGACTCGTACAGGTCGTGAAAGTTATTAGTATGCATAAAACGAGCATATTAATTTCTTACATCACATATTCATCATACAAAATTTTGAAATAGTCACCCGGTGGTGAAAGGAACACTAAAAAAAGGTGAAGATCACCTCTCACGACTCGTACGACTCGTAAGAACCATTTATGACCCGGGTGTCTCGAAAACTTAGACCTCGAAAACTTAGACCTCAGACCTCGAAAACTTAGACCTCGAAAACTTAGACCTCGAAAACTTAGACCTCGAAAACTTAGACCCATGATAAAATTTCACTCAGTGAAATTGTTTTCTACACAGTGAGCCCCACATTTAAATATATAATCCATCAGGGCAGAAAATATTCGGGAATAAAATTAAGATTTAAAATTATCATCATAAATGAACGTTTAAAAACATAAGCTGAAAAGGAGGCAGACATATAAAAAAGGGCTAGAAAAGAAAAAAATGTTACAAAAACTGCTGGGCTCGAACCTCCAACAACAAAAGCCCGTACTGATCCTCAGTTGATTTTAGAACAACCAAAGTTTTACTGGAGACCTACGCGCCCGTACGAAAATTATCGGCGAGACACGAGCGAAAATATAGCCAGACATTGTAGCCATACAGTAGCGAAAATTGAGCGAGAAAATAAGGAACCTAACAGAGCCATAATAAGCCTGACAGGAGCGTGAAAAATGAGCGAAAAACGCTTAGCGATTTTCAGGCTTAGAGCGATACTCGGGCCATACACATTGTATGGCTGTGTTATGGCGTGATTATGGTTTGTTTGTATGGCTCGTAATTTGAGTCTACCACGAGTATTTATTACATCTTCATTATGTTTATCATACATCAGCAGTGAATTTTTTGTTGTATAAAACATTCATTTACTGTCTTTCGCGGTGGATGTCTCGATCTTGCGTTATAATAGAAAATGCAGTGACGAAATCTGCAAGATATATAGAAGGTATAGGATTAACTCTTAAAATAATGCACGCCAGAATTAACTTACTGTATATGAGAATATAAACCTCCTAAATTAAAAACGCGAAATATCTATTGATTACCGAATGGTACTATCTGCAGTTGAACATAATAGATTTAACATAGAATTTATTTCCATTGTTGTTTATCGAATTAAAAAACACTTTGGCTTAGGCTCCGTTTAGAAACACGAAGTATAGACACTGAAACAGTGCACTGTTTTCCTTGATTACCGGCGCCGGTGCATAATAGAGCAATTTAATTGAAGACCAAGATCTTGCTATTATAAGTTCAGAAACTATAAATCTTACGTGGAAATCTGCTATTTTTATATGTCCAACCAAGATTGAGAATGGTCTGTTTCATGAGTACAGCGATTAGATAAATAACATGACAGATATCTGTCAAGAACGAAACTCTGATTGGCTGATATGTTTACTTGGCCAAGTTAAACAATCTTGTAGTCCGAACTCTGGCGTTATTTCCTGTGTTTGAAATTAGTTTTCCCCGTGAAAACATTTTTTTTTTTACGGTATTTTCGGTGTTAATCATTTTAACCGGTCTAAGATTGTCTGTGATTATTTATGGGTCTAAGTTTTCGAGGTCTAAGTTTTCGAGGTCTAAGTTTTCGAGGTCTAAGTTTTCGAGGTCTGAGGTCTAAGTTTTCGAGGTCTAAGTTTTCGAGACACCCTTCATGACCCGTGCATATCATTATCCACTGGTGAAAATATTTGCTCCAGATCCCTGATTCTAAAATATTTGCTCGATCTGAAGCTTATAAGTTATACTTCGTTTTCTAAAGCTGATATACGAGCCATCTATACTTGTTGTTGACGCTGGGCATATAGAATACCGGGAGAATACGAGAATTCTTTGGTGGATTTGTTTTCTAATTATCTTTGACGCTGCATGGGCACTTACGAAACTTATACGAATCCGAAATGTAAGCTTGTGTAGTTGTTAACTTACTTCGTTTTTCTAAGGCTTTCTTCGTTTAGAATCGAATCTGATTAACGTAATAACAATGAATGATATGAGTAGCTGTCGTTGTCAAAACCCTCCGCTCACAAATACACTCCATTACAAATATATTCGTTTACAATGCACTCTGAAATTATAAACTTACCATAAAAACAAACATGTTTCTTGTTTTCAAAAGACTCGTTCACAAACATATTCCTTTGGAATGAACTCTGAATATTATGACAATGATATATATGATTTCTCGTTTTCAAAAGACTCGCTCACAAACATATTTCTTCACTCCTTCACTATATCATTTGTTTTTGTTGTACCAAGACCTTAGGCTACATTCATTATGTATGCTGCAGGGGGTGCAGAGGACTTATTAGGGGGAATCATAAGATTTACCGGCATGAAAAAAGGGGGATTGCAAAAATTTTCATATTAGTTAAGGGGGATGCTATTTTTTTTTTTTTTTTTTTGCAATATCTATTTTTGTTCATAATATTTTTTGTATGCAAATCATTATTTCACCTACAGCAGTACTTCACAATGGAACAATATTTAGCTTGAATGTTATCAGCCAACAGTTTTTGTGCATAAAACATTAACGAGCTGGTCCAGGCCCAACAAGTGAACAAATAAAACAATAGGTAGCTTAAGTAAAAACAAGTCTTTAAGCTTCACCTTCGAATTCGAGTTGGTTTTGTAGCATGTCAATTCACACATTTACAGTGAATATCTTAATGAATAACATCATAATCCCAGTAAAATAGACCTTTGTGTTTTGAATAAATGCAGAAAACAATTAACATTCGGATTCTCAGTATTGTCATTGTGGTTTTAAATCCATGTCCAAGTAACGATAGAACGACAATAGAAAACAATACAATACATAGAATATAGAACAATATACTACAATATAATACGTGTACTGTATTCCACTTGGACATGGATTTATAACCGAGATTAAACAGTTTACCGTTTACCGTGAAGTGATATCGTATCACTTCACTGATATGGTTTTTATTCACGGCTTTATTTCACAGATGTTGACCCTAAATGTGTAATAATCTCTATATATTTGTCGTTCTTTTACTCTTCACCCAGTAACCGTATATCATTGTAATTCGGCAATGACTAAAACATGTCATTGTCACCATCATTGACACTATCTGCATTATGGTCATCATCACTGTCATTTTTGTCATCGTCATCATTGTTATGATCGCTGTTGAGATCATCTTCCTCATCATTATCTTCCTCATCTTCATCAACAACAGTGTTGCCAGTTTGCTTGTTGCATTGTTGCAAGTGTAGTGATAGCACACTCAACATGGCCACGAGCTGATGAAGTACTTAAAGCACCACCAGGGCCATAGCTACGATGAGGCGCAAGCGAGGCATTTGCCTCGGTAAAATTTCAGATATTATTAATTTTTTTCTAGTTTTCTTTAATTCTTTAAAAAGGATGTGTATACCAACAAATTCTCTTCTTTTTCTTTGACAGAAAATGCAAAATTGTCATAACTTTAATTCTATAAATATGTCGCAAATGCCTCTCAAAATGATTGAAATCGCATTTCCAAGAGTCTGAATTCAAAATATTTTGGGTCGATTGCCTCACTAAACATTTTAGTCTGGCTACAGCCTTGACCACAAGTTGTCACTTGTTAGAAAGAAAAAAGACAAAGTGATTGATGCGATCATGACACACACTGAACTGTCGATAGGGGACCTGGCAAATGGCAACAGTGAGGATGAGGAACATCAGAATTCTGATGATGATGAGAAGGAAAGTAGTGATGATTTTGATAGTGATGAAAGCAACGATGAGGAAGTAGTTCTTGTAGCAAGAGTACAGTTGAAGTTCCTGTTATTAGTGCTTCTTCCATATTACAATACCGGTCCTAGGCCTGGATTGCATAGGTATAATTTTGATAAAAACGGAACTGAAATATCTTTTTTGAGAAGAGAACAGCAAGGGGGATCTATAATTTTTCTTTTAGCCCAGAGGGGGAGTACAATTTTTCTTGTGTAAACATTGGGGGATATGAAAAAATAAACAGTTAAAAAAAGTTCCTCTGCCCCCCTCCCCCCCCCCTGTAGTATACATAATGAATGAAGCCTTAGAAATATATTTTTTCACAATCGAGTCTCGATACCATAATACCAATCATGTACTACTCACTTATGGTTCAAGAGATCTATAGACCCCTTTCATTTTAATGTCATAGCAGCTCAATTTGGAGGACAAATCTGTATACTGTTATTATGTATCATTATTTACAACAAAGCCTTTTTGTATTCCAAAGAAAGCTGAATCATTTGGCTTCCTATTCTAATATCATTTCATTTCTTAATTTCATTTCTTTCCATAGATGCTTAATGTCTTTCAATTTCCATAATTCTTTTAGAAATAGCTTCGAAAATGATATAAACCAGCAATTTAAACTTCTATTTGTATCTGTGACGTATACATTTGTACTTTTGCTTGTCTCGGTATTAACCGGGTTCCACTGTACATCAATCAGTCAATCCATAATCCAAACCCACCCTTCTTTTCATCTTTTTCATTTTGGTTATATCATACATGTTTAACCTGCAGCTGGAAGTAGTTCAAAGCTTTTTGGTTTTGGTCAAATATTAATTTGTTTTTATTTTTAGGATAATGAAATGCTTGGCTACGTTGGCCCTGAGATAGGAGCAAAGAAGCTTGTTGAGTTCCTAGAGAAGCACCAGTTTGGGTCAGACTGTAGGATATTTGATGTTGGTTGTGGCACTGGATTAGTGGGTGAACAGCTGAAAAAGTTGAACTACACTAATCTTGATGCTCTGGAGCCATCAGAAAAGAGTGTCGAAATTGCCAGAAGCAAAGGGCTTTACAAGACGTTTTTCACTGATTTTCTTGTCCCAGGAATACGTCTTCCCATTCCATCCAACACCTATGATGCAGCCATTTGTATTGGAGTATTCACACTAGGTCACGTGAAGGCAGAAGGAGCGATGGATGAAATGGTACGAGTGGTCAAGCCTGGTGGACTGATTTGCTTTTCAATACGAGATGACGTCATACATGACAAGGAATATGGGCATGAAGAAAAGATGGCCGAGCTGTGTGGAAAAAAGGCGTGGAAACTCTTGTCCAAAATCCAACACCAGTTTTTAACTAATCACAAGGAAACCTACATATTTGTATATGAAGTATTGTAAAATGGGTTAACCTTCACTCTATCATCACCATCATGATCATCACCATTATCTTATCACCATGATTATCGGATCTTTAATAATAATAATAATAATAAATACTTTATTTAAACTGGAAAAATCTATCAGTATTAAGAAACACTGGTCTTAACAAGATGTCCAGTGTAGCTAAATATAACTATAATTGTAAATATAAAATATAATATAAAAAAATATATAAAAACTGATCTAGATATATTTTCATTAAATAACCCTCTAATCCTAATCCCAATCCTAGTCCCAATCCCTAAGCATTCAAAATTTAATTAAAATACAATAAATAAATAAATAAATAAATAAATGAATAAAAATGTCTAATGGTTTACACTGTGCATCTATGATTTTCAATATCATTTTGCCTTAGATATTTATATAATTCTCTTTTAAAAGTAGATAATGATGTTATTTTCTTAATATTTAGTGGTAAATTGTTCCAATCACTGGAAGCTGCAACCTCAAAGGTTTTCAGTCCAACTGAAGTCTTTGTACTTCTTATATTCAGATTTCGCTTGTCCCTTAAACTTCTGCCGTGGAGCTGTTTTCTTTGAGTTAATAACCCTTGTAACTGAATTGGGCAGCTCTGGTTGTTAATTATCTTGAAAATGTATATGAATCTGAGGAATCTCCTCCTATTAAATAATGTCAGTAAACCCAATGTATTTCTCATATCTTGAGTGCATGTTGTTCTGTTGGCCCTTAGAATTACTCTCATTGCTTGATTTTGTATTTTCTCAATCTTTTCTGATAAGCATTTATTACAATCATGCCACACAACAGATCCATAGTCCAGTACTGGCAGTATGGTTTGTTTATATATTCTTAACAGGATCTTGGTAGCTAGGAAACTTGTAAGTCTATTCAAAAGTGCAATCTTAGGAGAAACTTTCTTAATTTTTTGCACTATGTGTGGTTCCCAAGACAAATGGCTGTCAATTATAAGTCCTAAATATCTGAAAGAGTCTGTTACTTTAAGTTGATCTTGTCCAATCCTGATATTTACTTCAAAATTCAAATCTAAATCTAAGGTCTTCTTTGTTCCCATCATAATTATCTCAGACTTCTTTGTATTTAGGATCAATTTGTTCTTTTGGAGCCATGCCGCAGCCTTTTGTAAATCAGCATTTAGATTAAACATAGCTTCATCCATCCTTTGGCTGGAGCAATGTACTTCAGTGTCGTCCGCATAAAGAAACATTGAGCCTCCTAGAGTGGTAGATGTGATGCCATTTATGTGTATACAAAAAAGGGTAGGCCCGAGCACCGAACCTGAGGCACTCCATAGCTGATGATTCTCTTATCTGATATGACTCCATTGCATTGAACAAATTGTTTTCTATTGGCAAGGTAATCATGAAACCATCTGAGTGCAGTGCCAACAATTCCAGAGTCTTTCAATTTATTCAGGAGTAGTGAATGGTCAATTATATCGAATGCTTTCTTTAGGTCTAGAAAGGCAGTACAGGTCACAGATCTTTACTGTCATCATCCACTACATCACCACATGCAATCATGATCATCACCATTATCTTATCACCATGATTATCTGATCACTGTAATCATCCACTACATCACCACCATCATGATCATCACCATTATCTTATCACCATGATTATCTGATCACTGTAATCATCCACTCCATCACCACCATCATGATCATCACCATTATCTTATCACCATGATTATCTGATCATCATTGCTACTCCATCAAGCAACCGGTTGCCCGTATGTGAAGGGGAAATACTGAAATAAAGATTTTTGTTTTGTTTTATAATTTACAAAAATGACTCTTTTTGCGTTGATATCAAAGATACTATAAGCAATTTTTTTTGACAGTGTTGCTACTACAGTGTTTACAAGGTATCTGTCATTCCTTTTTAATTGGATGAATTTTACTGACAAAAACAACTTTTATACTGTGGTTTATCTAGTATACAGAAACTTCTGCGAAAATGTGCGCACCTTGCCCTGGAAAATTTACTCCAAAAACGTTTTGAAGCCTGTTCAACATGACCTCGAATGTATTTTACTGGGTTGCCTATGACATACCAGTCTAAAAATGCGTAGCGTTTCTCCGTTTTTCTTTTACTGTATGAAGAAATGGAAAATTGCGCAATAGTACCCAGGATCTTCTTGCATTACTACTGGGTTGCCTGTGGTAGCCCAGTCTAAAAATGGGGTGCGTTTTTTCTCATTCTTTTTCGGGCGTCGGAAAATGCAAAAATTGCGCAATATGACGTCACACGTCATGATTGGACGAGAACTCGTAACCATAGCAATTGTCTGTCCAGTGGAGTTTTAGTTTGTCCATATTTGTCAATATGACTGACAATATTCAAAAATGATAGACAAAAGTAATCACATGGTATCGAGCACGAGTCATTTGTAGCTTTGCTCGTTCGCCATTGATTTATTCCTTCGAGGTTCGTCGATAAAGAACTACTTAGGTTTACTACTTAGTCGAGATATTTTGCGATTGTCTAGTATGTGTGTGTGTGGGGAGGGGGGAGCTCTAGTCCTCCCCCCCCCCCCCAGGTAGCCGCCTATGTAAAGCGGTTTTATTGGTAAGATTAAGGTTTTTCTGCGATTTTCTAGTGTGAGTACTAGACACTAAAAGGCTTCAGATCTTACTGCATTCTCGTACCCAGAGCCTTCAAAACTTTCTAACGAAAAATCGTAGGCTCTTGGCAACACTAAAATTCTGTCATATTTCATTGGCTGTTGAAAATGATACTAGCAACGAATTCTGATTGGGTAATGGGATAAACAAATAAACCAATGGAAACCAAGAAAGCCAAAACAACTAGAATGGTTATATATCTTTGAATCTTGAATCAAATCCTATTTCCATTTGTTGAACATATAAACTTTTGCAAATAGAAGTCGTAAACAAGCCGTTAGAAAGGTTGAGCCAGCATTTTTTAGTCAGCTATCGTGATATAGAGCATGCGCTCTGATGACCTGGTCGCAAGATTCTGGTTTCCTGTCAGTAGCCGGTTTCCCAGAGCCTACGAATTAACTAATGAGTAGGGTCTGGGAACTAGGATGATTTTCCTGACATTTCGCGAAAATCTTACAGCAAATTGTTCAGTGAAACGTTTGATTTTCTTTCTTTAACTCCAATACAGTGTTTGGTTTGTGCGCATTTGATCATATTAACATGTTAAAATCGCGCAATATAAGTAATAAATATTATTATTATTATTATTATTATTATTATTATTATTATTATTATTATTATTATTATTATTATTATTATTGGTTTGTTTTCTTCATCAAATCCTACGCATATCGGCAGCATTTCGTACACGGTTCTTTTCATAAATTCAGATTTTAAGCATGCACTTGGGGGCAAACATTTTTTCTCATTAAACGTTATTGCTCTAACGAGCTTTTTTGACATTTTCCAAATCTCGTGCTGTTGGAACAAAAAATGTGCGAATAGCGCTTTCTATGGATAACGTCACAATGATGGATCACGGGATAGAAATGCAGACAAGCCAAGCCAAAACTCATGCTAATATGCTGCAACAATGTTTTCTTGTCTTGTTGTTTCTAATTCTTGATTACCCTTATTACCCTTGATACCACTTCTATCCTGTTCGTAGTTCCTTTCGTTCGCCTATTTAAGACCATTATCTTGCGACTTCTAAAGGAGTTAAAACATTTGAATAAGAAAAATAATTCGAAATGGATTCTAGTGGTAGTGGTATCAAGAAGTAATAAGGGGAATGGGGAATTCGTGGAAAAACCATAGTTTTTCGACTGATATTCATCTTCTTTTCCATGTCGAAGCCTCTTTTACAAAGTTTGTCTGCATTTCGATCCCACAAGGCTTTGCGATAGATCTATTTTAGTAACCGTAGAAAATGCTATTCTTTTGTGATTTTGTTTCGGGAAGGTTTGGGAGAAGTCTTGAGCTCTGTGTAAACCTCGGCTGCGGCTCGGTTTTACACAACAGCTCTCGACTTCTCCCAAACTTCCCTCGTGTTTATATCAGGCTATGTAAACACGGCAAACGTTTTCTATTTGTTAAATAAAAAATGTAGAAACAATTTTCATTAATTTTTTATTACAACGCATTCCGCGTCTCACCAACTTTCCGTTCCTTGTTTTACCGCAACCGAGCTTTTTTATTTCCCTATCGGATTTGGGATTACAGGCGTCTAATCCCATTAAGGTATACATCCTTGAGGTTGTTTGCATCTGCGTGGATTAATATATTTGTTGATACGCGGTTCGTCAACACGCTCTGTGGGGTATCCCCGTCTGCCTCAGGCTACACAAGGCGCTCTGTAAAATACGCGCCATAATATTCTCACATATATATCAATTCTGGTGCACACGTGTTATATATTCTTGCTGACTAGGGTTCTAAATGACATATCTATCGCAGTGCCACTGATGGTCAATTGCAATATGGTCTTCTACGTGTCACGGCATGATGCAAAGAAGAAGTAGAATACAGTACTGATGCCGGTTCGAAGTTTAAGAATCTTAATCAAAAGAAGGTGAGATATTCGGGATAAAATCGCATGTGCACTGAAAACGATTCTTAAACTTTGAACTGGCTTATGTATCTAAAGCAATCACATGAATAAAGCAGGTATAAAGTATAAATATAAAATATAAAAATAAAAGTATAATTGAAGTTCTAATTCCAAGAGTTTTAGTTCGCTTAATGTAAGACCAGCTATGCTGCTATATATTCTATTTCACGAGAAATTTTTCTGTTTAAGAAATAAAATATTTAAAGTTATTATTCAGAGCGTGATGACTATCAGTGGCTTTCAGCATACTGCCGGTCAGACGTTACGTTATACTAAGAAGCACAACAAATCGATTAATTGCAAGTTTTTTTTTTTTTTTTTTTTTGTAAAATTTATGGTAAAATTAATTGTCCTATAATTTTCTCTATTTAAAAAAGATGATATTTGTATTCTTTAGAAAATTCCTTTCGAATTGCTCGTAGGACAGAGGTTGATTAATAAGGGAAACACTGATTTGTTGATTGGCAAAAAAAGCCCAAGGGTGTGTTTCCTGATTCAAGTGCCCTGACCTATCATATCAGTGTCTTTTTTCAAGGGATTTTTTTCAAAGGGCATCGCTGATGGCATATGTCTCAGCGACGTCCAGGTACAACAGACTCATGATAACGTTTACCGACTAAGCCTGTAGCTATGCTGAAGTGATGTCAAATACTAATCACTATTGTTTAGGCACAGCCTTATAAAGTTATATGCTAATAGAAAAATATGTTCAGATCGGATCATAATCATTATTGTATCTTACAACTGGCCTCTTATGGCTTTTCAGTTAATCGTGTTGGCTTGCACCTTTATGTAAGGATAAATATTTCGTAATTCAAATGTGTATTTTTAAGGTGCAAATACTGAAAATCATTGTCATTGTCAACATTTTCCAAATTATCAAAAATTCTTTAAAAAATTCTAAAAATTCTTCCGACATCAGTAGGTTTTGGATACTTCTAGATCTAGTCTTGTGCCTCTTATTGTAGATTAATTGATAACTGATATGGCAGATCGAAAAATTTCTTTAAAATAAAAACTGCCAAACCGTCAGGAAACCACAAAACATGCAATAAAACATTGATATACCGGTAAAGAAACAATAAAATATGAAATTTATTTTATTTTAAAGACATTTTTTGATCTGCCATACAGTTCTCTCTATATATATTCAGAACCATAGCTTGGGCTACCTGTGGCTTCCTGTCCACCCTTCCTTTAATCTTCAGCTAGAACTGCCGGATAAGATTACTTGCAGGGCCGACTGAAGTAAACATTGAGTGGTATAACGATGAATCGAATTAACTCCAGGGTCCAATCGTAAAGTCAACTGAAGATGAATCACAAGTTTATGAATCCTTTGATTTGAATTTCGTGCAATAGTGTACGTTAAAATCAATATCCCACAGAGAGGACGCAGACGAAGACGCGCTATGTCAACTCGTCTTACTGAGATGATGAATGAAATACGATTTTCTAAGGGGCAACATGGTCTTTAATGATGAAAAAATCCCTTTTGACTCAAAGGGTATCAATCATTAACCTCTAAAGTGGACTTAGCGATAATTCCATGAATTTCGGTAAAGTACTACCACTTCGTCTGAGAATAGGTTCGAGTTGGACTAATCAAAATTGAAATAGGGAAATCACCTTGAGGCATATACCATGACCAGTTCTCGGCGCGAATTAAAATATCGGCTGCTAAAAAAATTATAAATCTTGTCATCATTCGTACAAATTTGCATTGCTGATTAACTCCAAAGCCATCCCGCTGGTCAAGAAGTCAAGTTTCTTTCGGAAGTAGCAATTAAGTTCATTATCGGTATTCTTAAAAACTGCGATTAACCCCGGCTAAATGATCTGACAGCAATGAACACGTAGTGTTCAACTTTCCTGTTTCTAGTGCTGGTCGGCCAAGGGGTTGAAAACAATTGAACCACGCTGGTACACGAAACATACCAAAATATTTTCAATCCATTAAAAAAATTGACTTGATCAAAACCACTGCGTTTGCCACTCTTGAAGGCACATTGAAATTTTGATTCAGCTTCTTAAAAACTGCGTTTGACGGCCATGGCCAGTATTTGACCAAATTCATATACAAACATGTTTATATATTATATATTATATAGAAATGTTAGGAAATATGCCACTCGTCAGATATTTTTCATACGAACTACATCCGGGACCTCAGTGATATATTTTCCATATCCCACACGTGAAGATATCGATGACGTCACTTAAAATGGCGTTTTGGAGAAAGCTAGCTACACGTTGGCTTGAAGAGATGAAGTTTTTGTTTTCTCGCGTTGGCTCTCGAAAATAAACTTCGTATCTTCCCGCCACCGATTCGTCATTTAATTCATTCAAATAACTGCCTCGACCATCATTTTAATTAGTGATTAGTTATCACTTTAATATCTATCAGGAAATATAGGCATCCCAGCAACGGACTGGCAAGTTTTACTGTAGACGTTTTATTCTTGTTTCACTAAAAAAGCTGGAAAATATGAACTAACTCGCCAACCAAGAAACATTCCTAAAAAAAAATTCATTAACATTCCAAAATATTTTCCTATTTATTTTATTTTATTTTTTATTTTTTATTTTTTATTTTTTTATTTTTTATTTTTTTGTGGATCAAAACTGTTACGGATTTCTCTTGTACGTGAAATTGAACATTAACAATCTTTAAAGGTCTTCAAAATTTAATGATAAATCAACTTTGTTATTACGCCCACCAATTATTCGTTTCCATGGCGACACACTTACCTTTTGTAAGGCAACTTGTTTGGTTCGGATTTTTTGTTCCAATGAATCATGTCCCATTAAGCACTCGAACCAATTTTCACTGGGTCACTTAAAATCCTTACTTTTTACTCTATCACACATGGCCGCTCTATATCTAGACTTCCTGTAATTACATTCGCTGAAGTCTTTGTTTATTTATGACATTACAGAGCTATCTTTACCCAACAGTTCTGAAAACCCTCCAGAATCGGGCCGACACAGTAAATTATATCTTAGTTTATGTGGTTATCAGAAAAAAGCATCATTTCTAAAGTAAAATCTATTCAATTTTAACTGATACCATATTGTATCCCTTCTTAATTGATATCTGTTGTGTTTGCGTTGGTTTTCGTCCAAGAGACACAACCATTACTCGAATATGGCAATTACCTTCGCTATCAGATCAAAAGCCTGAGAAAGAAATCAATTAATGTCAAAGAACTTCCGTTCTGCAACACTGTTGCCAAAGAAACATGAAATACTAGACTGACTGAGATATTAGTGTCTTAACTTTGCCAGCTGTAGACGTAAAACCGTTAAAAGTCAAAAGGAAAAACCTTAGGCATGTTGGTCTGACACAACACAATGCGGCATGAATTGATAAAGATGGGTGCAGTGCGCATGCGTGCGGCTACAAAACTTTCCTAATTATCCAGTCTAGTGTCAATAGTCGAAAACCACACGAAGATGGAACTAAGTGGATTCTGGCGAAAATTTTTCTAGTGCTGGTTACTTACGGATCACTGACCACAAACTAACATCACCGAGATAACTAGTGTTGATTTTACTGTTCTTTGGATTACGAAACTAGTGGACACTGAATATTGGATTATCTAAAAAGTGTACAGCAACTTTCTATGTCTTATTCTGTATGGAGTTCACGGATATTTAAATGATGAAGAATCGTGTTTACTCTACTTTATTCTTATTGCTGTTCTGGTTTGGAATTCTGTTTTCAGGTAAGGATATTACATTGTTTTATCTTTGAGGTTCTCTGTTGAAGGAGGGTTTCAGATTCCTATCAAATCTCTTATCATTACTCCTATTGCTTCAAAGCTATTGCGAGTTATGAAATAAAATAAAACAAATAACGAAACACGCCAGAAATAACTACCTCCTTGAAGAAATTTTCACACAATTTTCCTATCATGGAAAATAATAATTCTGACAATGCTGTTGACTTTTTTGATTCATTATAAGACATCCGCTTAACATTTCAAGCAGGAGTTCAAAGTTTTGATTTCGTATACAAATAATTTGTCTTTAGCGATTGAGTTAGACTGTTAATAACGAGCCGAAATTTCCTGAATAACAGAAATATCCAAAGAATGACAGACATGAGTCTTGTCATTCCTGATAGCTTGTATTGTCTAGATCTACAGTAAAGAAACTCGTACATTCTTCGTGTGATATTTGGATCTCTAGGCTATCCGGTGCAAGCGCTGAAGCATTATTACATCACCTCAAAATACGAAATAATCGTATTTGGTTTATTTCTTAAACTCAAAGTAATCCTATAAAGAAAATTTTAGTATCTTGTGTAATCTTCAGATATTTTATCAGAAAATTCAGGAGACTCTTAGCGGGATTTGCAGTCATTAAATATTTACGCTACGGGTACTACCACCACAGTTGGAGATAAAAGGACAGATACAAATATAGCAAAAACTAGATTTTCACTGGCTATTTTGATGCAATTTCTATATTTTTATGAAGTTTTGAACAGTATATATTTCACTCGATAGTTTAGTAACATAGGCTTGTGCTAGTATTGTATGCTTCTTTCAAGAGTTCAGCCTTGTTACTTTAAGAGAAAAATCCTTCATGTTTTGTTCAGCCTCAGGCATCCACTGTGTCGTCAACACTGCCATTAACCACCTTATTACAGCCATCGAGGGTAAATAAGAACTTTCTTAATTAACACGGTAATTACGGAAAACAACGGCAATCAGACCATGAAATCTCCAGATGCATTTTCCAGCTCTTAGGTTATCAGCTGGATAATTGAAACAGAAAAATATTCAAAATTTGAAAGGTTGCTTTGAGGGTTGAACAGCAGGTTTTTGTCGGGTTATGAGTTTCATTCATGGCAAACATATCTTTTTAGAATTGATTTGATATCTTGAGATAATAGAAAAGGGTTATCGAGAAGCTTTTTACTGGGAATGTGAGAATTATAAAACACCTGTAGACCATGATATTGTGTTTTAATGCTGTTACAAGTGGTAATTACCAGTGAATAACAACCAATAGCAAGGATATTAAGACCATAGATGGTTAACAAGCGCCAAACTATGTAAACAAGGGATAAATTCGTAAAACTAACATTGGTTGCCTGACCACCTTCACTATACGACCACGATCACTATACTAACCCTGAGTACCAATATCCAAGATATGTCTTTTACTTTATTGAGGAGGGGGAAAGTTTACCATTAAAAAGACTATAAAAACACTGATTGAAATGACCGTTAAGTGCTTTTGTGCTTCAGGTTATTGAAAGGATAAAAGAAATCCACGTACATTCCGCAGTAATTACTATAACACATGAAGCAATGCATGTCGCCTGAAACAATACGTAGCTTAACTAGATAATGTTCTAATGACAAACCGTTTAAAAGCATTCAATTCGATTTTCAGTTCCATTGACGGGAAAGAAATTTCTTTCTTTGTAAGGAGTACAATGCCGGACTTCGAGGACAATTTTTTGAGCAACTTCAAGAAGAACAACCCACTGATTTAATGCACATAGCAACCATACAAATCGTTAAACAAGACATAATCTCAACAATACAATGTATTTAAGTACACATCTCTGTACAAAGACTGCGAGTCAGACATAATTAAGGAAATCAGCTTGGTTTACTGCAGGATTATAGATTACATCTGTTGAACTATTCCTGTCACTAATACGCCAAAGGCACAAGGAGAAAAGGTTATCATCAAAGACTTTGTTCTGCCTTCTTTTCTTTCTAGTGCCTCTAGAAAACACCAGTACAATCAAAAATAGTTGAACTTCCGATGTTGTCTGATCTATTTGGCAAACTTGATTCATGTTTGCAGTTCGTATTTTCAACTGTATCTCGGTTTTTGTTCTCATTAATCAATAGCTCTATCTAGCTAATACTCATCATAGTTACCGTAAGACATCAGATATGACCACAGGGTCAAGGTATCTTTTTAACAATATTTAAAAGACCGCTCCAAAACTATCTTTCCTATATGAGATAACATGGGATTTGGATTGAAACGACGAGACAAAAGGGTAATGAGTTCAAAGAAAAATACTTAAAATGTTCGAGAAAGTCGATTGGCCGGCGAGATATGATGGAATTATTTTTCTGATCCGACTGGAGTTAAAAATAGATCTGTAGTGAATAAAGAAGGCTAGAACGAGAAGGTTAGACATTTTTACTTCGTACTCCAGTAGCCATCAATCACTTGTAGTGAAAAAACTTCATTTAAAACTTGAAATTACAACTTTGAAAATTAAAAAAAATTGAAATTACAATCCCTTGGGGTTAGTTGTTGAAAAAAATCCAATTTGGAATTTTAGTCCGCCTGGATAGAAAAGGACTTATGGGAGTGTACGGCTCGGCTACTCTTCGTCGGCTTCTCCCTACACTTCTCGTGTTCACACAAATCCCTGCGTGCTACACAACTTAATATAACAGGTGGGGTAATGTTTTATTTCTTAAATGCAAAATTTTTGCACAAACAACACACTGAAACAAACGACGAAGGACTAGCGTCCGAAACGTCAGTAAGTGATCTCTCTTATTTTTTACGGTGTAAAATTTAACTTTTTATCCATACTGTTTCATTAGAAACACCGACGCAGCTCACACTAGCTTACCGCTAGTTATCATCTCTTTGAAACAAAGATGACCTGACTGGTGGGAATGCAGTTGGAGATATATTGAGTATCTTCAGGCTAATATATTATCAGTAATAAATGATCGCCTCGTGGAGTGAATGGAATGTTTCACTGCACGTTCTCAAGTCTTTGCCTGATAAGATTTCTTATGACATGTGACCGTAAAGCCACGAGTTAGAGGATTAATTTGGAATCCATATTGACAGTAAAGATTAGTTGAGCTAGGGTTTCTTCTGAGAGTTTAGAGGAATCACTGTCTTGGTGGGAGGTAATTGCGGTTAGGATAAAACCACTGTATTTTCTTTAGGTGGGAATGTAGAACACACAAAACCTTACCACAATGATGTAGTGCAAAATTAATAAAAATAAATAGTATAGGATATATAAGACCCTACTGAAATAATGCGCCCGGCTGGCCAGTAATAATGCTTTTTTATGATGAGTGAAGAATATTTTAAAGAAATCAAAAAGAAGAAAACCTCAACCCAACCAATCAAGAGCAACCAATAACCAGTAACAACTGAATCCTACCCAAGCACTCCCCTAGAAAAGATAACTATAGAAGGATGGCCATTTTTCGAATCGGGCATTTTTTCCGAGTCTATATTGTGAGTAAAGAATTATAGTCTTTGTATACCAGTAAGTAACAATCAATCAGCTCGGTTATAAATAGTTCAGCTAGGGTGAATAGCATGATTTTATACCAGACCTGCAGGAATTTCTTATTGGTTCCGATATTTCTATATATACACCTATTTCGAAAGAAGTTCTCGCCGCTCGGAAAGCAACAATCAACAACACAAGATGGCGAGGAACTCCTGTATTTTACTGTTATTAATCATTTAAATGCCATTATTTTAGTCATTTTGTCAGGTGGTATGCTGCAACTATTCTTTAAGTGTTGCAAAGAATTCTCAGCTAATGAAGGCATTGTTTGCATGTAGTCTTGGCTTGTTGCACACAGTGTCGCATGTTGCTTTCGGGTGCGACAACCTTTATTGAAATCGGTATACATATCACTTTAATAGAATTATAGATACTTTACTCTATAGATATTTATATATATTTAGACATTTATAAATACTTTATTCTATAGATATTTATATATATTTAGACATTTATAGATACTTTACTCTATAGATATTTATATCTATTTAGACATTTATAGATACTTTATTCTATAGATATTTATATATATATTTAGACATTTATAGATACTTTACTCTATAGATATTTATATATATTTAGACATTTATAGATACTTTACTCTATAGATATTTATATATATTTAGACATTTATAGATACTTTACTCTATAGATATTTATATCTATTTAGACATTTATAGATACTTTATTCTATAGATATTTATATATATATTTAGACATTTATAGATACTTTACTCTATAGATATTTATATATATTTAGACATTCATAGATACTTTACTCTATAGATATTTATATATATATTTAGACATTTATAGATACTTTACTCTATAGATATTTATATATATTTAGACATTTAGAGATACTTTACTCTATAGATATTTATATATATTTAGATATTTATAGATACTTTATTCTATAGATATTTATATATATTTAGACATTTATAGATACTTTATTCTATAGATATTTATATATATTTAGACATTCATAGATACTTTACTCTATAGATATTTATATATATTTAGATATTTATAGATACTTTATTCTATAGATATTTATATATATTTAGACATTTATAGATACTTTATTCTATAGATATTTATATATATTTAGACATTCATAGATACTTTACTCTATAGATATTTATATATATTTAGATATTTATAGATACTTTATTCTATAGATATTTATATATATTTAGACATTTATAGATACTTTATTCTATAGATATTTATATATATATATATAGATATTTATAGATACTTTACTCTATACTGAGATATCTATATACATTTAGATATTTATAGATACTTTAATTTGATATATTATTCATGGAATACAAACTGTGTGAGATATTTGAATACATACATACAAATAGTTACACATCAATTTACAATACATTCATGGAGATTCATCTGTACTTGTAAATATTATACAATAGCAAAGATGAAGACTCAGTACAAAACTGTTTTAGCCACTATGGGTCGAGTTGACTTGCAGTACATTGTGGGACTGTTTTATGAGACGAAATAGATGCTATCATAGGTGTATTAACCAACCCATCGATCCCTGGGGTCCTAACATCTGTACTATTGTCGTATTTACGTGACTAAGGATTGCTTCAAGTGTGGTATCACCATTAATGATATCAGGAATCTCTCATCAAAATTCGAGAGTTTCAAGAATGTCAAATAAAGAGGACGCTCTTCTCACTCGGCACTAAAATTGAAACGGAAACCTCTTTACATCTGAGTCAATGAGTGTGGGAATTTATGTTCTCGTGCTCACTAATAATTCATAAGCTCAACAACGAATCAGAACATCGTATTTGGCCAGGTGGATGAGTCTTAATAGCGTATCAAACACTGATCAAGACACAAATGATAGTTCAGGAAGATCTTGATTTACATTTCTATGCCTATACCCTAAAATAACTGACTTAGAAATGCTTTATATTTATAGAGTGAAAGATTAGATTCCTTCAAAAACCTCGTCATATTCCTCTTTGCTTACTTCTACTTTATTCTGTCAAGTTCTAGAGCTTTGTGATTCTAATTAGCAACAGTCATTGGAAGCTAAAGTGAGTTTTGACCCGCCCGTTCACCCTCCAGTTAAAAATCCAGAGGAAAACCGCAGCAAAATTAGTGCAACATTACGTGGGAGTCTGAGTAACTGGGATTATTTTAGGAAAAAAAATATTATAATCATTGATAATTTAGTTGACTAACAACTCTTCTTTCATGATCAGGGCTATTTTAAGAAGCGAATAATAACTTTATTAATAATTCAATCGAAGAGAAGGATTTGATAGATATTTAATGAGTATATCTTTATGACCCTGATCAAGTATATTTTAAGAACACTGGAATACTTACCAACCAATCCATCCAGTTGGCATCATGAGTAGACAACTGAACTTCCGACAAATGGTACACGCGTTATATGAAGAACCGAAAAGGGCGGGAAAAGTGGATTACATCAAAGACCGAATTTGCCGGAATTTTCCGATCGAAAAGACTCTACCATTTGTTTTCCAACCTGAATTTCCGGGTTTTCCAGTTAGGCTCTCCTGAAGTCCTTTTCACAAGCATTTCCTGATGCACATGATCAGTGTATGCTTGTGTTATTATCATTTGGGATTTGCACTATTTTTTTAATTCTAAGCCATTCTAAATCACTTTTTAAAGTCATTTCCTTCTTCAAATAGATTTGAGTAAAATAGACGACCTGCTGTCGAAATGAATGTTTTATTACTTTTTTATTTTAGACTTTTCCTAAAATAACAGACAATTAACCATTTATCACAGACTGTGCCACGTAATGAATACGAATGAATAATCACTTCTTTTACTTTTTCGTGATGAACAAAGACTTCCCCTTTCTTTCGGTCATTATTACCATTTAACAATTAGTCCTCGAGTCCGAATGGTCTACGAGTCAATAGTCCATGAGGCCGAAGGCCGAATGGGCTATTGACTCGTAGGCCATGAGGGCGAGAGGTCTAATTGTTTTAGTAAAAACCTACTAATCAGTCCAATAAAAGGATGCAAAAAGTTTTGGATTTTGCTTTAAATATATATTTTTTGGTTTTCAAAACCGGCGCTTTTCGCTACTAGAGGTCTATCACTAATAGACCCCTAGTAGCTCAGCCAATCACAGGGCTCGATTGGTGATAGACCATTAGTAGGTTTTTTCTAATACACAATAGTTCCTCGGTTCAAAATTACTGCCGGAAAGGAATAGCCCTTTTTCGAATCCGTAAAATACTGCTGTGTATTGACTACAGTCGACTCTTTTACGCGGGGTTTGCCTTATTTCAATGTCTAAACATTCATAAACACAACTTCAAATTAAAAATACAACTGAACACCTCGAAATTCTACGGTCCTTCACTGGAACACATGAATATTCTACACAAAATTGAGACTAACCCTGCGAAAATAAAGCAGTATTTTACGAATTTGAAACAGGACTAATTTCAAATATTACTCCATCAACCTTTGCACTGTCTACATAAAGCAGAATCTCTAAATATTGTATACTTTGCATCCACAGTGGCAGAAACATTCATCAAGTCAAGATATGCATGTCAAGGGGAAAAACTCAGAATACGATGCAAATCGAGCCGAATAATCCGGGTTTACGCGGCCAACTATGGCCGCACGGAGCCTGGAAGTTCCATATGTCCTAACGTGAATACCACTGATACAACATGCAAGTCTTCCAAGGCAATGAGTATAGTGACAAGCAAATGTACTAACAGAGCGAGGTGTAACATCAAAGCTGACACTAGCATGTTTCCTGACCCTTGTCCTAATACTTTCAAATATCTGGATGTCATATATGGCTGTGGTTAGTATATTTTCGTTGTAGCTGCGGGTATTACCAACGTCACTCGATGCATATCAAATTTTAATGACCACATGACTTATTCATACAGTTCTAGCCTCGTTCTTAAGTTAGCTATTCATACAATAGACCATTTCACGGTTGTCGTCGCTCAACCTCAGCCTCGATAGCGTGTAATTTATTTTTAGAATTTGACTACAGCTCACGGTAATTTAAGGAATGTACACATTATCAAACAATTGAAACACTTAAAAATTCCACTGGCTTTAATTTAGTCAAATTCCAAAGAATAAATTACACGCTATCGAGGCTGAGGTTGATCGAAGGAAACCGTGAAATTGTCTATTCTAAATTCTTTACATCACAGTTCAGGCATTTCCAAATGATTTTCTTGTTTGTATAAACCCCTTTCACGTGACGTCAAAGCAGCTCAATTTGGAGGACAAAACGAAAGAATTTCAATCTCATGAGAATTGGAACCTATTGTTTTGTTCTCTAGATTGTGCTGCATTCCGACGTGCTGTAAGAGATCTATTTGTTCATTTTCCAGCTCAACCTGGTGTTTAGCGAATGCAGGGGCGTAGCAAGGGGGAAGGGAGGGGGCCGGGCTCCGCCTCCTCCATCGTGTTTGCCGTTATTTTTGATTTGCCATTTTTTTTTTGGTTGGCCGTTTTTTTATGTTTGGTCGCTTTTTGATTGATGGGTTTTACTCCTTCCCCCCAAGGAAAAATACTGGCTACGCCCCTGGAATGAGAGATTTATTATGATTTATAAGAAGCACTAAATTAAGTTCGAGGGTGCCAATGAGAAATGCAGGTATTAGCTTTCAAAGCCCAACCTTTTAATTATTATATGACAAGAAATGTGAATCCTACGTTTATCGTCTCACACGAAAATGAAGGCCTACATATCATTCGCAGGGAGGGGATCACTCACTCCCCACTAACCTTAGCAAGTCATCTAAATCATCATTAGCAAATGATTTGCAATATCAGCATGTTACAAATAAACTGCCATTGGGAAGGGTCCACACTGAGTCAACCCAGGCTCTCTTACACATACGCCTCTGATTTGAGACTAACTTTTGTATTTTTTAGTTCCGAGACCAGCAACTATGTCAACAGAAGCACCTCGTAAACGCCGTAGAACTACACCACGTTACCAAGCAACAACAACAGCACAATGGGTAACGGACTTTGAGACAACAACAACACAATCAATCACTACTAGAAAAGCTATCACAACACAAATGAACATTACGACAACAATTGGGACCACCTTATCAACCCCTACAACAAGACGTCCTACTCCTCTAGTAGAAGTCAAGAAAACCAACGTAGGACTTACTCCTACCTCAAAGCACAGCACCACAGCACCACCTCCACAAGTAGCAAAGTCTGGTTACGTACAGCGAGGTGAGAAGGAATTCTTGATGAACCTGGTGGTATCCCTGTACCTTACATACGTCATTCTTTCAGGTATGCGGCAAATCACCTGGTCACTAAGCACCACGATCACGTGATTCACATGTGAACTGATTGGTTCAAATTTGACGTGGTGCTTAGTTGGTGATGTTTCTTATATTGTAGAGATTTGTTTACCTTGCCAAGCATTTCATGAATGGCTATTTTCTTCTTTTTTTTCATTTCTTTCCAATAAAACGATGAGTAAATCAAGTAAAAGAACTTCGAAAATACATGAAATTTGTTTTCATGTTTACCAAGAAAATAGCAAATTTTAAAGATCATAAACAAATAATTTCTATATGTGATAAATAGTAATTTCTATTTGCTAAACATAACTCATTGAAATAAAATCCTCGACACAAAAATAATGAATAAAATTTTCATACATAATAATTGGAACTAAAGATATCTAAATGCTGATTAAATGATAAAAAACCAAATCTCTACAGTATAATAAATGCCGCATTATGAATGCTTTCAACTCACCTTCAACTCACCTTAACCCATAAATTAACGAACTAGAACACTAAACATGTGGTTTGAAGTAAAAGTATAAAGTATAAAAATGTGAAGATAAATTGTTAAGCTGTTTAATTGATTCTCCTCCTTTTCAGCTTGGGCGTAAAGTTGTCCCATTACAGACCACGTGTAATTTCTCTTGATAAGATTCTTTGTTTGAGTCATATCCACATTCGCGTGTCTTCCGGCATGTGCAACCGTTAAAGAAATTCAAGAAAGAAATCATACTATAGGGAATGAAACGTGGTCTAAATGGGAAACATTACATACATACATACATACATACATACATACATACATACATACATACATACAAAGTAAAGAGAAAATTAAAGATTGAAGAAGCCTTTATCCGTTTACACTGATTAGCAGATTACATAAATAGAACATACTAAGATTCTCAATAGACCGTTTACCAATACGGCAGCCATCTTGAATTAAATGTTGCTGAGAGGGCAAACTTGGGAATATTTATAAAGCATAGAGTTTCGGGGTTACTTTCTTAAATGATTTTACACCTTGGTGTTTCACATATTGCTTCATCTACCATTCAATTGTCTTTTAGATGTGTTTCTCAGTGGATTACGTTAAGTCATACAAAAAGACACCCTGACAGCTGTGCATAATATAAATTTTCCAATAATTGCCCCCTCAGCACCCGATAATGTCTTATCGGGGGTTGATCCGTCACGACATCCCACACAATAACCAACTTCTGAGATATGCTTCACTTGTCACGCACAAAGGTTTCAGTACGAGGCTCCGTGCCAAATTAAATTTATTCTTTTCTCCTGTCACGAATCACTGAGCATTTATCACGGAGCCTCACTTTGAAATCTTTGTGCGTGACAAGGGAAGCATATCTCAGAAGTGAACCATAGACCAGTGGTGAATTAACTGAGCCAACAGGGTGGTGGTCAGAACATTCTAACATGCCATACTGCATGGAGAAGCGTAGTATGACAGACTAACCAACGTTAACAAACTTTAGGGTGTCACTCTTTCTTGTACTAAACTGTTGCTTGTTTTAATAGGACAGCCTAAATACGTATTGATATTGTTTCTGTCTGGGGTGGCCATCGCTACAGTTCTACTGCTCGTTCTCTTACTGGGCCTACATCTGAACGGAAGAAGAACCAAAAAATTCGTAATGCAACATGAAAAGGAGATAGGACAGAACGACGAGGAGGACGATGAAATAGAAGACGATGATGATAGTGATGATGAAAATAAAAACGTTACCATAGAGATTCAGGGAGAAGATGAAGAGACGCAACAAATAAGCGTAAAACCCGGTGATATCATTATTATCGATAGTAAAGATGTCGACAATGACGACAGCGAAGACCTCGGATATATGTCGGAAATCGTTCGGTATTACAATAGTCGGAACATGGCACAAGACGATGGTAAGCAATCACTGACGTGCGAAACACCTTCAGTCAACTCCATTCCAAACAGCGAAGTCGGTGATAAAGAGAAACCACAGTACGACGACGTGCCGAAGGATAACGGGATATGTGTCACCTAACATCAATACTACGTCTTAATACACGTGATGAACACGTGATAACAGCTAATATGCCAGTCCCACTGGATATTATGGAATCATATAGAGCTTGCTACGTCCATCGATCATTTTCAACAAGGCAACTGCGGTCGTCATGGCAAAACTGACGTCATTCATGAACGAGATGAAACAATAAGGCTCTCAGTCGACCTAGAGATGATAACAATGCAATATGCTGTAGAAATTGTTATATGGTTTCCACGCATGACAACTTAGATACTAAGACAATTACTGTAAATGAAATGTTCAGTTGTCATGTGTCAAAACCAAGAACCCGTTTCTTCGTCCTGCTCCATCTTGCATTACGGTCGCTTGATATTATCACAAGAAAGTCCTATGTATCATCAGTGAGGGCCCAAGGCTATACCAGGTGTTTTTTTCCGCTTAGTTTTTGACAAAATCGCACATATATCCATATTTTCTTATTGGCTTTTGACCATCTTTTTGAATTAAAATAATTTTGGCTTCTGTCAGTAGCCAAGCTCAGTTGCTTTTCCAAAACCTGAACTCAAAAGTACTCAGTACGAGGGAAAGGAAAACGCAAACACGTGCGATATTAATTATTAGACAAAAGCATGATTTATCATTTCATTAAGAATGTCTTTTTCAGATTATTCTATTTTTATTTACATTTTTACGAAATACAAAAATATATTTCCTGCTCTGTTTGGTGATTCAGCGCAGGTAGAGTAGGTAAGTATGCTTTCTCAAAGCCCCTCTTAGCGCAAGCAGTGAGGCCCGCCACGTGCTCCACGCCACCACTAACAATGAGCATCGCGCCCTGATTGGGTGAATGCGACAAGTAGGCAAGTACTTCTCACACTTATTGAGCTTGAGTGTTCACTTTACTCAAAAAAAATAAGATGCAATTTTCAGACTTGCCATAGCTGGCCATGGTGAGTGCGCAACTGAAGCTATCAATCTGCATAGTGCTCTTCGTGAGGCCACTAGTATAAATCATTATATAATACGTGGTGGGGCAGGCGTACGTGGGTAATCCTCTGCTCTTATTCTGAGAAATGAATATTACTGTATCAACTTGCATGCCGTGCATGATTTTTCGAATAACGATAATAGTGATACACATATATAGGCCTTTTGTGGTGTAGTGACCGCGATGTACATTAACTCAGGCAATTCGCAAATCAAGCAACTCAGTAACAGTCAAAAAGAAAGTTTGCGATCGAGGCTGGGGTACCACTTTGAATGCTTTGAAATTACCTTCCAGCCTTGATTGGATGCTGTTTGGCTAGTTAACCGGACTATGTGGAAATTGTCCAATGGATGTACAAAACAGTTGACCCTTTTAATTTTCAAGAGGAAGTTTATATGATGGCGTCCTTTGACCACCAATACCAGAGTGCTTCGCGAATTAGCAAGGGATTCTGGTATAGTAGAGGTTAATGACGCCATAATGAAAATGTCCTATATAATTACATAAATAAGCATGTCTTGATTATCAATAATTAGTTCATCACATGCATGTAATGTAAGTATGAAAAGAAAAATGATCAAAATTAATATCAACAAACATTTATAAACATTAACCATGAATTAAGTAGTTATAATTTTTAATGCTGTTCATCGCATGTGAATAGAACATTTTTAATTTCATATTTTTTTCATAAATGAATAATTTCATTTCTCTAAGGTAGATTTCAATAGACCTCTTTACCTTTGTATGCAAATTGCTCATTTCAGACCACATGACTTTCCCTTGAGAAATATTCTTTTGTTAAAATATTTACACATGAAAGAATCAACTCCCAAGAGTGGCATCACGTGGTCTGAAATGGGCACAACAAACAACGAAGGTAAAGAGGTCTATTAAAGTAATTGTTATTAAAGTAAAAAAACGTTGCTCACTTTCAATCTTCTAGTCGAGTGATCACGAACAAAGGAATTCAAGGCGAGGCTCTGGGGAATTAAAAGAATATATTAGGATTACTCCATTGTTTCCCCGGAGCCTCGTCTTGAATTGCGTTTTTGATTGCTCAAAAAGAAAATCGAAATTGAGCTATAGACCCCTTGCACGTGACGTCAGAGCAGCTCTAAGTGGAGGACCAAACAAAATAATAATTTTAATGTCCTATTGTTCTGCCCCCCAAATTGAGCTGCATTCCGACGTGCTGCAAGAGGTCTATTTAAAGCCAGTCAGTCGGTACAGCAATCTCTTGGTTCTCACAACAAGGACCTGTTAAACTGGCTGTTTCCTTATGGCAATCGTATAGACATTCTCAGTAACCTTATAGGTTTCTTCTTCGCTCTAATCTTAGAGCTTATCTTATGCTTTCTTCAAATGCTTATTACTACTGGCAGGGAGACGATTGTCTCCTGCCTGCAACATTCGTGCAGCAAGACTGCAGAAAAAAGCTGTTAAACTCGCAATATATACATGTAGAAACAGTTGTAAAAAGTTTTAGAGTTATCTTATATTTTATACATAAAAATACACTATGATTACATATGGTTATGTGACTTTTCATGTTTATTAAAATCATATCAACAAGTATTAATACCACCATGGGAAGAGCACTTTTTACATTTTCAAATGGTAAGGGTAAGAGGGTATTCATCTTTCCATAGTTTTAAAATGCCCCTAATAGGTAGCACCAAACCTATTTCTATTAATTCCTTATGATCTCGAAAACATATTTTTTGTAGGATTTTCCAGCTTTTGGTGTAATCCCGATTCTTAAGCTCATTTAGAAAATGCCCCAATAAATCTCACGGCCGCGCCACTGGGAGACTGTTGCCTATGACGTCATTGGGGTGATAACGTAATGAAAGGGTCTTAAAAAATCAGGATTACATGGACAGGGGGACAGGATGGAAATCTATAAAGATTTCTTTGAAATATGTCTGGTGCTATCAAATGAAATCAGATGAAAGAATTTTTTTTGTCTTATCCCCAACTTTAACGAACATGTATATGGAAATCTCTTGCAATGTATAATTTCATATTGTTTATATGAAGAAATAATATATTGATTAGCCTGAGTTGCCAACTCTAGATGAAAGAAAGGAAGGGGTGGAAGGTGAGGTTTTTCTACTTCCTTCTGCTTCTGCTTTTTTCCCTCCTCCTTCCCTGTAAGTCCTTGGGGCTCAATAGCCATGCAATTGTGTATGGTCCTTTGATTTGTCTTTACAACTCTATATCTTTATATTCTAAATTCAGGGTCTCCATTTCACATCACGCACACCCTGGAATTGTCTTTTCAGTGAGTTAGGATCAGCCCAAGCAGAGTTTAGATAGCCATCATCATTACAGGTTTCAAGTTTCTGAAAAAAAAGTTATCATGCAGAGAACTTTTACAACAAATTATTGTTTACCTTTTTCAAGATAGTGGTGGTCATGAAATAAATAAAATAAATAAATAAATGACAATTAACAGTGGAATCCACAGAGTGGCTCTTCCTCCACTGCATTCTAATTGGAATTTAGAAGTCGATTTTAAATTTGAGGAAGGAGGAAAAACCCGAGAACCCGTAAAAACCCTTGAAGCACAGGAGAGAACCAACAAACAACTCTACTCACATACAACACCGAGCCAAGAGAGTGGTGAGAGGGAAGTGCTAAATAGTACTAGGGGGAGGGGGGACTCCCAGGTAAAATTAAAGAGTATGAGGATAGTTGTCAGAAATTTTCCAAACTACCCCTAATATAAAAAGATACCAGAAGTTAATTCTATCAAACCTTGAAACAACCTCTGGACTGACCTAAGTCAGGGTGTGGCTATAATGGAATTCAAAAAACATGATACCCTTGGGAAGAGACATCCCTTGGCACACCATGGAATATACCAAAAGACACTAGTCTTGTATTTTCTTGGTAAACACACACACCTGAAGGCTCATGCTTGAAGTGCCTATGACACATCTGACAAAATTCTCAGAATAAATTCTACATGAGAAGAGCTGTTGACTGACCCCAAAGAATTACATAGATTGAGTGATGCATCTTGAAGTTATGAAGGTTTATTCTTGCCATATGTTAATGATATGATGTCAGGGAGGCATTTATGTTTATATTTGTTGTTCCTTGTAATTCAAAACACTGTGCTACTGTGTGGAAAATAATTAGCAAATTTTTTTATGAAAGCCATTGGTAAAACAGTGATGCTTTAATTTCCAAATTTAATTTATCTTTACCAGTTAGGTTTTGTATATTAAATGATAGCTCCCCTGACATCACAGTCATTAGCATATGGCATGGAAAACCCTTTATAATTTCAAGATGCATCACTCAAACTATATAAATTTTTTTGGTCATTGAACAACTCATCTTAGGTAGAATCTATACTGAGAATATTGTCAGATGTGTCATAGGCACTTAAAAAAAATATGAGGTATGTGACTCAATACCAATGTACAACTAGTATGTACAACAACAGTAAATTCATATCTTACCTTCAACTCTTCTTGTTTCCGATAGGCATGTAACATCATCTGTTTTCTCTCTTCTTCACTTATTACTTGTTCTCTTCCTGGAGCACCTTGTCCTTTCTGCAAAACAAAACTCAATATCAGGCAATATTTACTTCTACAAATAATATTGTTCCCTATTTTGAAGAACTTTGGAAATTCCAATAAGTGTAAGATTAAGGGGGGACTTACCTATTTACCAGCCAAAGTTGCTAAGGGAAGGATTTAAAAATGCCTAAGAGGTTTTTCTAAAGTTGTAAGCTCATGATGAAACCAATTTCTGAAATGGACCATTTTTTTATATGTGTGATGACGTCATCACTCTTGCGTCATTAATGACGTCATATTTCATAAAAAGTTAAAAAACAAGCGTGCAATAGGTCCGTTTGACCCAAAAATAAGCGGAATTATAGCTGACATAAATTGGAACAAAGTTAAGCATGGATTTTACTCTACGTTAATAGAGTGGGAAAATATTTAGATTTAAAAAATTCAACATGGCTTGGTAGCCTGGCCTTTTCACCGTTTTCAAAAATAATGCTTAACTTTGTTTCAATTCATATCAGCTATGATTTCGCATATTTGTGAGTCAATCCGAACAAATGCACGCTTGTTTTTTAATTTTTAACGAACTATGACATCATAAACTGCGTAAGAGTTATGACGTCATTGCACATATCAGAAAATTATCCATTTCACAAATTGATTTTATCTATGAAGTTATAATATAAGAAAAACCTTTTAGAGATTTAAATCCTTTCCATAGCAACCGTGGCTGGTAAATAGGTAAGTCCCCCCTTAATTGAAATTAATACGGAATTCCTTTGCTTGGCTGTCTAATGACAGAAGGCTTTTGTACATAAAGGTTTGGGAAAATGCTTTACGGACAACTGACCTTTTGAAGTTTAGCGATCAATTTTGTTTTCTCATTTTTTCCAATATATTCATGTAGTTTCTTGCCACGCTGCAAGTCCTTCCCTGCCCACCATAACTGTGCAGTTTGTTCCTCAAGAACTTGTAGTGATGCCTAGAGTGTAGACAAGTGTGATTAGCACAGTTTTCATACAACCCACGACACAGACACAGTCGTGACAAAAAAGCAGAAGAAAACATGGTAGAAAACATCATAATTGCAGCTAGACCGTGCAAGAAATCACATGCATGAAACACGGCACAAACGGTGTGGCAAGGTTACGGCACTGACTAAGTAGACCAGATCTGACCAATCACATTGCATGAGAAAAAAAATCAGGCAATCAAAATTATAGAAATCACCACAGTCTTGGCAAGGAATGCACCTGGCACTGATTTTTTGGTCATACTATATCTGCTCTATTACATGCCTCAATTATAATGCATTTACTTACAGCTAATTTACGTCACGCTTGACCATGCAGTAACATGAATGTTTTGATTGGAGTTTTGGTGGCTTTGTTTGAAATTCCAAATCTCGGTGCCAACTATGATCAAAACTCTGGCAACTCATAACATTTTTATTCTAAAAATAATTTTTTTGAAGCTGATACCTAGTGATGTGATTGGCAAGTAAATTATGTTGGTAAATATTTCACAATCATTCATGATAGCAGGTCCAAAACCTAAAACTGATTTTTTTTGGAATATCGGAGCCATTGATCAGAGATTTGAAATGTTAATACTGTATGAAGACTAAATTTGAATTCTCGGATTTACTGGTCACACGTGACATAAATTAGCTGTAATTATAATATATAATAATAATGCATTACTCATACTTAACAGACAATCATACACCTAAGTATCATAGCTACAGTAAAATGTATGAAACACTGTTTGTGTGTTTACTGCTGCATACCTGTGTGCCTGTGAGATCCTCCTGATCTTCTAGTTCCATTCTAACAGGATCATGTGGAGGAAGCCCCATGGGATATACTATCATAACAGCACCCCTCATCTGATCCAGTGCTTGTTTCACCTTGTCTATTGTTAGACACACATCAGCTTTAACATTATCCTGTATGAATAGAACAGTCAAGAAGGTTGAGTTGTCCATTACAATAATGATAACGACAGTCAACAAGGAAACATAACTCCTCTTAACAGGCTTGATATAGGAAAGCATGACCACAGTGGTAAGCTAATACAATTTTTTTCTCGTTACTGTTTACTAAAGGGGGAAATTTTTTGAATTAATGAGACAAAATGTGGTCATGCCACCATTTTGCCCCCTGAGTAAACTGGAACAAGAGAACATTTGTATTAGCAAACTAGTGTACTGTATTGGACAATTCAAGATTTCTTAGCATTCTCAATCAATATTCCTGGAATGAATTAGATACAGCAGTCTGTTGAAACTTTAATTGTCAACTTCCAAAACCCCAGATAATTGAGTGTTGCGGCTAGTTCTGGGCATAGGCAGCCTAGGGCAGTAGCAGGGGCAGGGGCCAAGGGGGGTGGGCTCCCCCAATAATTTTGGATATAAATGTACTGTATATCAACACTGAAAATTTTAGGTCTGTTACTAATACATAGGGCATTTTAGAATATAGCACCCCTAATACTTCTGACCTACTGTAGGGCCCCCAATATTTTTGGCCTTGCTATGACCCTGAGCCCAAGCACAGAGTGTTTTTAGGTCTAATAATTGTGAAATTGGAGCTAAAACATAGAAACAAAAATGAATTTTAAGAACAGTTGCAACTACCTTAGAAACCATTGCCTTTGACTCTTGTCTTGTTCTATCCAAAACCTCAGCCATTTTTTCATTAGGTGCTGTGAATGAAATATAATACTTTTTTAGCACAAACAAACAAGACTAGTGGAGGGGGTTAGTGGAGTTTGAATTGCTGAGCCTTATTTGCATTGTCCATATGGCAGAAAACTAAAAATACTCACACCAATTTTCATAATTATATTGCAACCAACACAGGCAAAGATATCTTAGTTTTGTCTTCCACAAATGAATAAATAAAAATTTGATTGATGTAAGGCATTTATGGAAAATGTGTAGACCTTTTTGCCTCTAATCATTATATAAGACATATTTATAAAATTGAAAATTGCAGGTTAAACAGTATGATACAGCTTTGTTTATCCCTATTTGATTGGTTAGAACACCCATAAACTGCATAAAATTTGAGTATCACTCTCCAAGGTAAACAATAGACCATTTTTTAGATGTGCGAGCACTTTCAAAAATATTGCAGGAGCACACATGATCTTGAGACATTTTTGGGCAAGATCACACAAGCTATTGTGTGATCTGCCCCAAAATGCCTTGAGATCACGTCTGTGCCTGTGATATTTTTGAAAGTGCTCGCGCAACTAGAAAATGGTCTATTTAGACTAGGTAATTTGTTCATGACTGATTGTCCTCTGAGTTTGGCTTTGACGGTTGTCAAGAAGAGTGAAACTAGTTCGTGTTGAAACTTTTAGTTGAAACTTGTGTGCAGCGGCATTGCGATACAGGTTTCACAGGGGTGTTACACGGTGCAATTTCATCCTAAAACTTGTTTGCAACACAAATTTCAGTTGCAGGAGTATCATTTAAAAGTTACAAAGTGTAACAAGTTTATACTTTTTGGTTTCTGTTGTCACGTGACATTTAACCTAGTGCTTGACGTAAACACACTATAAGTCCCCCCTTTTCCACCATAATTAATGTCAATAAATACCCATCTTGTTACCTCTGCCGTTTCTTTTAGTAAGAGGGTCTTTAGTCTCCACATAACCTCCACTGGGACTGCATTTGTCTTCCCACTCATCACGAAGTCTAAGATCGGAGATCTGTTCCTCAGTCAACCCCTGCATGTTTGGAGGAAGAGTAGTACCATGCTTGGCAAGCTCTTCCATTTCTGTAGATATCCAGAATGGAAAGTAAGCACGATCAACATGGAAGAATGAAATTTTTGTCACCATATAACTCTGAACTTACCATAATTTAGTCGTTCTATTTTCAATCTTCCGTTGTGAATTCGAACTAATTCTGGAATCAATTCGTTTAATTCGACAGCACATGTCGTCTCGTACAAAAACTGACTTTCTTCTCCTCGCTTAATGTGTAATTTAACCATATTTTGAAAGATTTTGAAATATAAAATATTATTTTGCGTTCGTCGTTTAAAACCAGATTCAAAATGGCGGGAGCGTTTGTGTGTTCGTCACTATAGTAACCATCAAGTTTGTCTCTGATTGGACAAAAACTTCGAATTTCATCATGCACTGCGAGGACGGAAGAAAGTCGGAAGAAGTCGGAAAAATAAACGAAAAAACTTTCCTAACAACAAAAAACTGCAACAAAAATGACTGAATCTTAATGCTTTTTATTACAGATTTTTACATTTCCACTTAAACTTAATTGTAGTTTGATTAGACATTTTTTAAGCAGAATTTTTCATACAGTAATCAGTTCGGTAAATTTCCGAACGATAATAACACGATATCGTGTTACGACAGAATATCGATCGCGTTGTTCAGAGTAGTTTGGATGTCAGTATGAATGACAGTGCACTTTTGGCCTGTTATTGATACATTTTAGTGTCTCTCTTCCAAAGATGTCAGGTGTATGTGGATTTTCTGTAGAACAGTCTTGGGGAGTAGGATCAGTTAGACAATGTGCTGGATTCCCTGGTAATATTCTCTTTGATGACCAAGTAGACAAGATATATTGTGTTCCTCTTGGATCCCAAATAGTCTGCTGGGACATTGAGAAGAGAGAAAGAAAGATATGTTTTCAAGGTCACAGTGACTTAATCATCTGCCTTCAATATAACCACATCTATAGACTAATACTTACCATATCATACAGTGGTGAAATCAAACTTTGGAATAAGGATTTTAAGCTTTTGTTATCAGAGAAAACAAACTTTGGTAATGCTCATTATGGTGCCTGGTCTAATGATGGAAAGAGGTTCCTTATCTGTGGAGGTCCTTGGAAATCTTCATTACTTACAGTATATGAAATCTCCAAAGTTAGTGATGGCCAAGTCAGTTTTTCTGTGGTATGGCAACATGTTGGTGTAGCAGTGGCAACTCAGGATGGCCTCACAAATACAATATCAGATGTTGGTGAGGAAGAGTCCAGAGATCAAGAGAAGAATGGTAGTGTAACATACATTGATCAAAAAGATGGCTACGTTATTGCACAGTACAACTCTAAAGACACTGTTCTAGCTATCTTTGAAAGATACCATGGAAATGCTAGTGAGGTTCATTTGTTTGATGCCAATGGGGTAATGATACGTTCTGAGATTCTTGACCCCTTGGGCAACCCAAAAGCAGCTATTATCTGCACCACTCCTTGTCATAATGGAACCTTCGCAGTGGGATTCCAGGGGGGTGTATTCCTAGTATTGAATGAAGAAGATCTCACTATGAAGTCAGTCTTTCAGGCTACAGGATCACCTCAGGTAGCATTATGGGACAGAGGCTATATCCTTGCAGTTTCGTATCTATCTGGAGTGTTTTCTTGGTGGACGACAGAAGGCAACTGTGTCCATGAGGTAAAAGGAGGACCCAAAGATTCTATTATGCATATCAACTGGGTATCCGATAGTTCCCATAATGCATTATGGTTAGCTGGGATAATGGCGTTGAGCTATGTTGAGTTTGTGTACACCAATGATGAGGATGTTTTCCCGTCAAGTATAAGAGAAAAACACTCATTAAGATATCATGAAGTGACTGGCTGTGGCTTTGATCTGAGCAGCAACAATCTGGCTGCTTCAGGGGACTTTACTGGTAATGTTTTTGTGTGGGAAAAAGGTAAAAATGAACCACTCTATAAAACAAAACATGAAACATCAATCAGGAGTCTTGTATGGAAAAACAATAAGCTCTTTATTGGTGGTCTGGATGGTCTTATATTGAAGTGGACTCCAAGTAGTGCTGAATCTCCTGACGTATGCTTGGCTTGTGCAAGTGGAGTTCTATCTCTTCGCTGGTCATGTAATAAACTTGCTATTGGTCTAGAGAATGGTGACCTTCTCTTGTACTCCTTCACAGATGAAGACTGTTCAGATCCAGTTGAGATTATCAATCAAAAAGCTCACTCACAAACAACAGATGGTGTTGTGCTGCCTGCTGAAATCTGGAGTGTTTGTTGGAGTCCCTGTGGCAAAATGATTGCAACTGCATCTGAAGACCAAACTACATGCATTTGGAATGCATCCAATGGTAAGTAAGCACATTTTAAATTAATATTCTCTTTTTATTATTAAAGTGCACCTAACCCCTGATACAATACTTTCAGTATTGATTCTGGTGAAATATTTTTTCATTTGAGTGTTGCGTCTTTAAGATATGAAGGTTTGTACATGTACTTCCAATATGTTCCAAAGCCTGCAATGACGTCACAGTCATTTTAAATATATATATTTAAATATATTGGAAGTATAAACCTTTATAACGTAAAGACGTGACACTGAAATAAAGAAATATTTCACCATTCAACTATTCATTTCATTTAGAATCAGTGGTTATAGGGGCACTTTATAATGATAATAAATAATAATATCATAATACTAAATTACTAATAATCATAATGACAAATTATATAAAGCACCTATCCAGATCAGCTCTAAGCACTTGCAAAGACAAATATAACAAGAAAGGGAAGAAAAAATTAAAGTTACAGTAGTTATTAAATTCGAAAGAGATTTATATTTACAAATTGAGTGCTAATTTAAACAAATGAGTCTTTAGCAGAGCTTTCAATAATGTTTGGAGTAGACGGTGAATCCAAAAAAGTAGGGGTCTGTATCCCCCAAGGGGCCATAACTTTATTTGGCAATGAATTAATTTTTTGTCAAAATAGCTGGCAGTTTAAGGTGAAGTATCCGGCGATAAACCGCCAGTAGCCGCCTTTTATTGAAAGCTCTGCTTAAGAGATGACTTGAAAGATGAAAGACTTGTGATAGTTTTTATTGATTTCCGTATAGATTGCATATTAAGCACATTTATCCCATATACATGTATACAGTACCCTTAAAAATACAGCCAATCATAATGAAAGAAAGCCATCATATAGTTTCCTGAAGGGGGGAGGGGGGGTGGGGTCCTAATCCCATTTCCCAGCCTGTCATGCAAAATCTCAGTCTGAGTTATAGAATTAGAGTTAGAGTTTTTTGCAAAATCTCAGTCACACCCTCATCATATATTGAATTTTGTATAGTTTCCATTCAAAAACTGATATTCCTTATTTGCATATATGATAGATGCATTTTGTGTTTATGTATCAAGCTAAAGCTAAATCAAGGATTGTGACAGAGCTCAAGCTGGCATTTTTTTATCTGTAAAAACGGCCAGCCAAAATTGAGGGAGGGGGGGCTTGGGCCCTCTGGCCTCCCCCTGACTCACCCCTCCTTGACTTAACAAATAATAACAATAGCATTATGTACAAGAAATATATAAAATAGGCTAGGCCATGCAATAATTGTTGCAATTTCTTTTAGGAAACAAACTCCACACTCTGCATGGACACACTACTGCTGTAACATCGGTGGACTGGAAAACAATGGTTGACAACAGCAAGAACATACTTGCAACATGCGCTGACGACAGAACAGTGCGAATCATGGATGGGATCTCATTTGACATAATCCATGTTCTGAAACTGCAAAATATTCAGGGTTGGTTTACACTAACCTACTTGAGCCTCAATCCTCTAGATCAGCGATGTCTTTGTTCTACACAGAATGGCCACCTTGCATTGTGGGATATTTCTACTGGGACATTGCTTGCATGTTATAAGATGCACTGTGGTTCAATAGAAGGGCTGGCATGGAATCAAACCTTCAGTGAATTTGGAACAGTTAGTTCTGATTGTGTCGTTAACATATTCAGTATAAAAAAACAATGAGATTATTTTTCATCTTTCTTTAGTTGTATTAAATTATTATCCAGCTGATCTGAGGAAAAATATTAGCCAATCAGAATGGAGAAAATTTGCAAAACTTATGCATTATCCTTCAGTTAGTAAGCGACGGGAAATTCTCCAGACCTGAAAATCTAGATTTATCTCAAATTAAATTTCATACATCAATTTTCAATTTTCAATTTTCAATTTTCAATTTTCAATTTTCAATTTTCAATTTTCAATTTTCAATTTTCAATTTTCAATTTTCAATTTTCAATTTTCAATTTTCAATTTTCAATTTTCAATTTTCAATTTTCAATTTTCAATTTTCAATTTTCAATTTTCAATTTTCAATTTTCAATTTTCAATTTTCAATTTTCAATTTTCAATTTTCAATTTTCAATTTTCAATTTTCAATTTTCAATTTTCAATTTTCAATTTTCAATTTTCTTCGTGACACCTCATGTTTGCAGTGACGTCATTTCTACGTCACCCTTTCAGACCAGCTGGATATAGCTTGGGCCCCATTTACACAGATGTGGTTTGATTAGAACCAGTCTCATTTTCTACTCAGTTACGCCTTACATTTACACGATCGATTGAATATGTAATGAAACCATGATATGATGTTTTAGAAAGTGCTATCGACAGTGTAGCATTTTGAAAATGATCTAGTTTCAGGTCCTGTGTAAACGGGGAATCCATGTTATTTTCATTGTTTAGGTTCTGTTCATTAATTATGCCTGGGGGGGGGGGGGGGGGGCTGGAGGAAAAGTTGGAGGGGCTCTGAAAAAATTCACACAAAGAAGGGGGGCTTTAATGGTATTTGCTGACCTAAGGGGGGAGGGGGGGGGGGGTTGAAACAAACAATCAAGGTATGTCAGAGTATTTCAAAAATTTCACCAACAGTTTATTGCATTTACATAAAAGTAGTGACAACAAGCTCACCAAAGTTACTAAAAAGCATTCATTATAGTATGAACACTAAAATGTCAAAACAATTAACGTTCTTAGAGTGCAAGCACGAAAGGTGTGCAATATAATATATCTAGCACAAAAAAGTTACTAAATTCTGCTAATTCTATTGTCTCCTATTGTTTAAATACCACTGATATTTATAGTATTGTATTGTACACATTAAGTGGGACACCACTGACACAGGGTGGTGGTGACTGGCTACAGATAGGAATATTTAGTATATCGGAAGTGTTGAGCAATGACTCTGCACTACGCACTAATCAACACCCCTGCACTTCTGGGACCCATTGCGTAATCTTTGCACATGTGTTGACTAGACCGGAAATTTTTCTTACGATTCGTGACGTAATCGAGACAGTTTGAAAACACTGTCATTAATACCGCTCTAGGCCAACCAAAGTGAATTAGAATGGATGCTGGTTCAATTCGCCATTGTCGCATTTAACAAAGGAAGACTCCCTAAAATATGCCGCAAATCAACAGCTTTGTAAAACTTTGTAATTTATGCATCGTACGAAAGCTAACATATTTCCTAAGAGCAGTTTTATTCCATGGTAATCATAATATTATAAACTAATAGCATGACATTTCGGGTGATTAGTGATTAAATGTCCCCTCAAGCCTCGAGAGGTTCAGTTAAAGTCCCTCCCTTATCACCCTCAAGTCGTGCTATTACTTATAATAATCACTATGGGATGTTTGTATGAGGTCAGTCTGAAGAATGGTTGCAATATTCCATCCAAGTGACCTTCTGAGGTAATCGCTATGGTAATCACTATGCGCGAGGTCAGTCTGAAGGCCTAATTTTATCAGGACTCACATTCCCAGAGTGCTTTGTGAGCACCAGATAGATAGATAGGATGAACCAACAGGAATAAGAATTTACACAAGATAGATTAGATGGAGATATAGAAATAAGAACGCAAACGAGATGGATTGAATGAATGTACAGGAATATAAGAATGCACACGAGATGGATTGGATAATGGCAGATTTTGGGTCGTTTCCATTTTGTTTGTTTGTTTGGTTTTCTTCCTTCTGGGGCCGGTTGTACGAAGCCTGAATAGCGCTATCCACCGAGATAAATCCTTATCCAGATGATAAAAGCTATAAAAATTCTATACACTGGATAACTCTTATGCGGTGGATAACTTTATCCAGGCTTCGTACAACCGGCTCCTGCTGATTATAATACCTATATACTTATGCGCATGCTCGGTGTACATTTGCAAATCTCACTTATACTAAAAAAATGCAACATGTCAAAATTTTCTGAGGGATGGGAAAACAAATCCTCCCGGCCAAGCTGAATCGTTTATACCTTGCATGTGGATTTTTCAAAACACGTCCCACATGGAAAGAAATAACCGTAGCGACAAAACCATCAGCAAAACAAGCGACATACCGGGTGTGCTGGTCATAGCAAGGGGTTAATCATCTACGGTCTAGGGGCCGACTAACCTCTCCCTTAGGCTTCGGCCGAGCTTCCTGATCAGTCAGTAATGTCCTCCCGGGATAGCGGTGTTGGGGCCGAAATCTCCAGCGTAGCCGTAAGTCCATACGATGCTTCAGCAATCGATGTCTGGAAGTATGGTCCTCGTTCATCAATCATTAAAAACAAATAAAAATCCATAAACCTCAGCCATGAGGATAAACTATTAATAAGATCCATTTTGGTAAGGAAGGGTGGAATCGTAAATGCGCGTTTAACAAGGATCAGTACTCCTACTATTTTCCTGCAAAAGTTCACATTCTCGAGAATCCCCCAGTGTATTCGGCATGGAGTATCCAATCACATTCCGGAGTATCCAATCATATATTCTCGAGGATTCAATCATATTCTGAAGTATGAAGGATTTTTCAAAAGGGGGGTCCCAGGGGAAAATTTAGTTGGCACATGAATCCTGGGCGCATTTTACCACAGGAAGCCCAAATACTGAAGCGTTTACAAGCTGCTAAAACTTACGGCATTGATTGATATTAAAATGAATATTAAAATTAAGCTTTCTCTTAGAAAAATTTTTTTTTTTTATCTTCATTTTAGGATATAATCATTGCTAAAAAATATTTGAACTTAAATTTGACAAGGAGGTCTTGACCCCCCGACCCTCCCCCTGGATCCGCCCTTGCCCAATCATATTCTTGAGTATCCAATCATATTCTGGAGGCTACAATAATATTCTGCAGCATCCAATCATAATCTGGAGGATAAAAAATCATATTCTGGAGCATCAAAAATCATATTCTGGAGGATCCAAAATCATATTCTGGAGGATCCAAAATCATATTCTGGAGGATCCAAAATCATATTCTGGAGGATCCAAAATCATATCCTGGAGGATCCAAAATCATATTCTGGAGGATCAAAAATCATATCCTGGAGGATCCAAAATCATATTCTGGAGGATCCAAAATCATATTCTGGAGGATCCAAAATCATATTCTGGAGGATCCAAAATCATATTCTGTAGCATCAAAAATCATATTCTGGAGGATCCAAAATCATATTCTGGAGGATCCAAAATCATATTCTGGAGGATCCAAAATCATATTCTGGAGGATCCAAAATCATATTCTGTAGCATCAAAAATCATATCCTGGAGGATCCAAAATCATATTCTGGAGGATCCAAAATCCTATCCTGCAGGATCCAATCATATTCTGGAAGATCCAATCATATTCTTGAGTATCCAAAATCATATTCTGGAGGATCCAATCATATTCTGGAGTTTCCAAATTTAGAATATTGAATCACATTCTGAAATATCCGACATTATAACCCAATGATGAATTTTTGCGCGCTGTCATTGGTTCAAGTGGGTCACGTGCAGGACGGGTATCAGGCGATATCCCCCGTCCGAAGTGATTTTCGTCCAGTAGAAGGTAAAAACGTTAAAAAAGAAAAGAAAAAACACGGAGAACAAAGAAACTCGCTTTTTACAAACAAGTGAGAGTAAAAGACAAAGACTGGTTGAGAAAACTACGCCAGGAAACACGAAAAAATCAACAAAATATACTGTAAATGTCTTCAATGGTAAGCATCCATGTTTCGTGAATGAAGTTTTTGGTTTGTTTTCGAAATTGTTTTTATAAACTACTAAAAACCAACAAAGAATTCGACAGCAAATGTCAAACAACAGAATAGTTCAATGTCAAATAGCTTTCATTTACCAAAATAATTGTTTTCATATCCAGCGTGAAGACGAGAGGGAATTATCTTTTGAAAACTCTGGAGATGACAAGTCGATGCAGTTTGCTGAATTCATTTCAGTGAAGTCGAATGGATGAGAAATGGTCCTCAAAATATCACATTTACCCTCGGAGCTTCGCTTCTCGGCCAAATGTTCTTTTTTCGGACCATTTCTCATCATCGGAAATTATCAGCCGATATCCCAGCCGCCAGAAAGGGTTTATTTACTAAATATTTCGGATATGGATTGGATGGGTGCATCAGAATAAGAATGTACACGAGATGCATTGGATGGGTGCATCAAAATAAGAATGTACGCGAAATGGATTGCATGGGTGCATCACAATAAGAATGTACGCGAGATGGATTGGATGGGTGCATCAGAATAAAAATGTACAAGAGATGGATTGGATGGGTTCACCAGAATAGGAATGTACACGAGTTAGATTGGATGGGTGCATCAGAATAATAATGTACACGAGAGAGATTGGATGGGTGCGTCAGATTAAGAATGTACACGAGATAGATTGGATGAATGTAAAGGAATAAGAATGTACACGAGATGGATTGGATGAATTCATAGGAATAAGAATGAACAAGAGAAGGATTGGATGAACATATAGGAATAAGAAAGTACACGAGATAGATTGGATGGGTTCATCAGAATAAGAATGTACACGAGATAGATTGGATGGGTGTATCAGAATAAGAATGTACACGAGATGGATTGATTGAACGTACAGGAATAAGAATGTATACGAGAAAGATTTGATAACGGCAGCTAGCTTTTGGGTTGTTTCCATTTTCTTCCTACTGTTGACTATAATACTTACATAACTCATGCGCATGCCTGGGGCCGGTTGTACGAAGCCTGGATAAAGTTATCCACCGGATAAGAGTTATCCAGTGTATAGAATTTGCATAGGTTTTATCCGCTGGATAAGGATTTATCCGGTGAATAGCGCTATTCAGGCTTCGTACAACCGGCCCCTGGTGTACATTTGCATATCTCACTTATCTGCCAAATAAAAACCTGTCAAAACATTCCGTGGGATGGGAAAGTAAATCGTCACAAGCTGATTCGTGTTTACGTCGCATGTCTATACGTCGCATGTTTTTTTTCAAACACGTCCCACATGGAAAGAAATAAGCACAGCGACAAAACCATCAGCAAAACAAGTGACATACTGGGTGTGCTGGTCATAGCAAGGGGTTAATCATCTACGGTCTAGGGGCCGACTAACCTCTCCCTTAGGCTTTGGAGCCGAGCTTCCTGATCAGTCAGTAATGTCCTCCCGGGATAGCGGTGTTGGGGTCGAAATCTCCAGCGTAGCCGTAAGTCCATACGATGCTTCAGCAATCGATGTCTGGAAGTATGGTCCTGGTTCATCAATCAATAAAAACAAATTAATTCCATAAACCTCGGCCATGAGGATAACCTATAGAAACCGAATTTAGATTATTCAATCACATTCCGGAATATCCGACAATATTTCGGAGCATCAAAAGCGATATCCGATATTATAACCCGACGATGAATTTTTGCGCTGTCATTGCTTCAAATGGGTCACGTGTAGGACGGGTATCGGGCGATATCCCCCGTCCGAAGTGATATTCGTCCAGTAGAAGGTAAAAACGTTAAAAAAGAAACGAAAAAACACGGAAAACAAAGAAACTCGGTTTTTACAAACAAGTGAGAGTAAAATACAAAGACTGGTTGAGAAAACTACGCCATGAAACACGAAAAAATCAACAAAATATACTGTAAATTTCTTCAATGGTAAGCAGCTATGTTTCGTGAATGAAGTTTTTGGTTTGTTTTCGAAATTGTTTTTATAAACTATTAAAAACCAACAAAGAATTCGAAAACTAATGTTCAACAATAGAATAGAAAGTCAAACAGTTTTCATTTACCCCAAAAGAATGGTTTTATATCCAACTTGGAGACGAGAGGGAATTATTTTTTGAAAACTCTGGAGATGATGAGTCAATGTTGATTGCTGAATCCATTCCAGTGAAGTCGTTGGGTTATAAAAGAGATAAACCCCTTCTGGCTCACTGGAATATCGGCTGATGTCCTTGAATGAGTGGTCACAACGTATAATATACTCATTCTTGACATAAAGTTTTAAAATCTTGAACTAAAACATTTAAAAGAAGAGAAGCAAATGAAAATCAAGCAAAGCAAACCTAACATGTACATTTTCTTATTCCACGAATGGTTGTCGGAGCCAAAGAAGATCCCGGCTGGGTTGATTGGGTTTTTTTTTTGACATAGACCTCAAAAAATCATATCCTGGAGGATAAAAAACCATATCCTGGAGAATCAAAAATTGTATTCTCGAGGATCGAAAATCATATTCTGGAAGATCAAGAATCATATCCTAGAGGATAAAAAACCATCTCCTGGAGGATCCAAAATCATATCCTAGAAGATAAAAAATCATATCCTGGAGAATCTAAAATCATATCCTGGAGAATCAAAAATTGTATTCTCGAGGATCGAAAATCATATTCTGGAAGATCAAGAATCATATCCTAGAGGATGAAAAACCATCTCCTGGAGGATCCAAAATCATATCCTAGAAGATAAAAAATCATATCCTGGAGAATCTAAAATCATATCCTGGAGAATCAAAAATCATATTCTGGAGGATCCAAAATCATATCCTGGAGGATGCAAAATCATATTCTGGAGTATCCAAAATCCTATTCTGGAGGATCCAAAATCATATCCTGGATGATCCAAAATCATATCCTGGAGGATCCAAAATCATTTCCTGGAGGATCCAAAATCATATCCTGGAGGATCCAAAATCATATTCTGGAGGATCCAAAATCATATCCTGGAGGATCCAAACTCATATCCTGGAGGATCCAAAATCATATCCTGGAGGATCCAAAATCATATCCTGGAGGATCCAAAATCATATCCTGGAGGATAAAAAATCATATTCTCGAGTATAAAAATCATATTCTGGAGGATCCAAATTAATATTCTCGAGCATACAAAATGATATTCTGGAGGATCCAAAATCATATTCTTGAGGATCCAAAATCATATTCTTGAGGATCCAAAATCATATCCTGGAGGATCCAAACTCATATCCTGGAGGATCCAAAATCATATCCTGGAGGATCCAAAATCATATCCTGGAGGATCCAAAATCATATCCTGGAGGATAAAAAATCATATTCTCGAGTATCCAAAATCATATTCTCGAGTATAAAAATCATATTCTGGAGGATCCAAATTAATATTCTCGAGGATACAAAATGATATTCTGGAGGATCCAAAATCATATTCTTGAGGATCCAAAATCATATTCTTGAGGATCCAAAATCATATCCTGGAGGATCCAAAATCATATTCTGAAGGATCCAAAATCATATTCTGGAGGATCCAAAATCATATTCTGGAGGATCCAAAATCATATTCTGTAGCATCAAAAATCATATCCTGGAGGATCCAAAATCATATCCTGGAGGATTCAAAATCATATCCTGTAGGATCCAAAATCATATCCTGGAGGATCCAAAATCATATTCTGGAGGATCCAAAATTATATTCTGGAGAATCCAAAATCATATTCTCGAGTATCCAAAATCATATTCTCGAGTATACAAAATCATATTCTGGAGGATCCAAAATAATATTCTCGAGGATACAAAATGATATTCTTGAGGATCCAAAATCATATTCTGGAGGATCCAAAATTATATTCTGGTGAATCCAAAATCATATTCTCGAGTATCCAAAATCATATTCTCGAGTATACAAAATCATATTCTGGAGGATCCAAAATAATATTCTGGAGGATCCAAAATAATATTCTCGAGCATACAAAATGATATTCTTGAGGATCCAAAATCATATTCTTGAGGATCCAAAATCATATCCTGGAGGATCCACAATCATATCCTGGAGGATCCAAAATCATATCCTGGAGGATCCAAAATATTATTCTGGAGGATCCGAAATCATATCCTGTAGGATCCAAAATCATATCCTGGAGGATCCAAAATCATATTCTGGAGGATCCAAAATCATATCCTGGAGGATCCAAAATCATATTCTGGAGGATCCAAAATCATATTCTGGAGTATTCTCGAGTATCAAAAGCGATATTCTGTAGTATCTGATAATATGTACACGAGATGGATTGGATGGGTGTATCAGAATAAGAATGTACACGAGAAGGATTGGATTGGTGCATCAGAATAAGATTGTACACGAGATGGATTGGATGGTTGCATCAGAATAAGATTGTACACGAGATGGATTGGATGGTTGCATCAGAATAAGATTGTACACGAGATGGATTGGATGGGTGCATCGTAATAAGATTGTACACGAGATGGATTGGATGTTTGGATCAGAATAAGAATGTACACGAGATGGATTGGATGTGTGGATCAGAATAAGAATGTACACGAGATAGATTGGATGTGTGGATCAGAATAAGAATGTACACAAGATGGATTGGATGTGTCGATCAGAATAAGAATGTACACGAGATGTTTTGGATGTGTGGATCAGAATAAGAATGTACACGAGATGTTTTGGAGGTGTGGATTAGAATAAGAATGTACACGAGATGGATTGGATGTGTGGATCAAATAAGAATGTACACGAGATGGATTGGATGGGTTATCAGAAATAGAATGTACACGAGATGGATTGGATGTGTGGCTCAGAATAAGAATGTACACGAGATCGATTGGATGTGTGGATGACAATAAGAATGTACACGAGATGGATTGGATGGGTGCATCAGATTAAGAATGTACACGAGATGGATTGGATGGGTGTATCAGAATAAAAAAAGTACACGAGATGGATTGGATGGATGTATCAGAATAAGAATGTACACGAGATGGATTGGATGAGTGATTCAGAATAAGAATGTACACGAGATGGATTGGATGAGTGCATCAGAATAATAATGTACACGAGATGGATTGGATTGGTGCATCAGAATAAGAATGTTCACTAGATAGATTGGATGGGTGCATCAGAATAAGAATGTACACGAAATGGATTGGATGGTTGCATCAGATTAAGAATGTACACGAAATGGATTGGATGGCTGTATCAGATTAAGAATGTACACGAAAAGGATTGGATTGGTGCATTACATTAAGAATGTACCCGAGAAGGATTGGATGGGTGGATCAGATTTAGAGTGTAGAAGAGATGGATTGGATGGGTGCATCAAAATAGGAATATACACGAGATGGATTGGATGAGTGCATCAGATTAAAGATGTAGACGAGATGGATTGGATGGGTGCATCAAAATACGAATGTACACGAGATGGATTAGATGGGCGCATCAGAATAAGAATGAGCACGAGATGGATTGGATAGTTACATCGGAATAAGATTGTACACGAGATGGATTGGATGTCCGCATCAAATTAGGAATGTACACAAAAATGATTGGATAGATTTATCACAATAAGAATGTATTCGAGATGGATAGGATGGGTGCGAGAGAATAACAATGTACACGGGATAGATTGGATGGGTGCGTCAGAATAAGAATGTACACGAGATTGATTGAATGGGTGCATCAGAATAAGAATGTACACGAGATGGATTGGATGGGTATATCAGAATAAGAATGTACACGAGATGGATTGGATTGGTTCACCAGAATAAGAATGTACACGAGATGGATTGGATGGGTTCATCAGAATAAGAATGTACACCAGATGAATTGGATGGGTGCATCACAATAAGATTCTACACCAGATGGATTGGATGTGTGAATCAAAATAAGAATGTACACGAGATGGATTGGATGAACACACAGGAATAAGAATGTACACGAGATGGATTGGATGAACACACAGGAATAAGAATGTACACGAGATCGATTGGATGGACATACAGGAATAAGAATGTACACGAGATCGATTGGATCGGTGCGCCAGAATAAGAATATACATGAGATGGATTGGATGAACGTACAGGAATTAGAATGTATACGAGAAAGATTTGATAACGGCAGCTTTTGGGTAGTTGCCATTTTCTCCTGACTGTTGACTATAATTCTTATATGACTCATGCGCATGTCTGGTGTACATTTGCATATCTCACTTATCTGCCAAATAAAAACCTGTCAAAACATTCCGTGGGATGGGAAAGTAAATCGTCACAAGCTTATTCGTGTATACGTTGTATGTCTATACGTCGCATGTTTTTTCAAACACGTCCCACATGGAAAGAAATAACCACAGCGACAAAACCATCAGCAAAACAAGCGACATACCGGGTGTGCTGGTCATAGCAAGGGGTTAATCATCTACGGTCTAGGGGCCGACTAACCTCTCCCTTAGGCTTGGGAGCCGAGCTTCGTGATCAGTCAGTAATGTCCTCCCGGGATAGCGGTGTTGGGGCCGAAATCTCCAGCATAGCCGTAAGTCCATACGATGCTTCAGCAATCGATGTCTGGAAGTATGGTCCTGGTTCATTAATCAATAAAAACAAAAAAAATTCTATAAACCTCAGCCATGAGGATAAACTATTAATAAGATCCATTCTTAAAAGAACAAGAGGAATCGTAAATGCGAGTTTAACAAGGATCAGTACTCCTACTATTCTCCTTTTTAGGCAAAAGTTCACATTCTCGACAATCCCCGAGTGTATTCTGCATGGGGTATCCAATCACAATTTAGAGAATCCGATCAAATTTTGCAGTATCCAATCATATTCTGGAGTATTCAAAATCATATTCTGGAGAATCTTATCACATTCTGCATTATCCGATCACATTCTGGAGTATCCAAAATCATATCCTGGAGGATCCAAAATCATATCCTAGAGGATAAAAAATCATATCCTGGAGAATCAAAAATTGTATTCTCGAGGATCGAAAATCATATTCTGGAAGATCAAGAATCATATCCTAGACGATAAAAAACCATCTCCTGGAGGATCCAAAATCATATCCTAGAAGATAAAAAATCATATCCTGGAGAATCTAAAATCATATCCTGGAGAATCAAAAATCATATTCTGGAGGATCCAAAATCATATTCTGGAGGATCCAAAATCATATTCTGGAGAATCTGATCACATTCTGGAGTATCCAATCATATTCTGGAATATCCAAAATCATATTCTGGGAGATCCAAAATCATATTCTCGAATGTACAAAATCATATCCTGGACGATCCAAATTCATATCCTGGAGGATCCAAAATCATATCCTGGAGGATCCAAAATCATATCCTGGAGGATAAAAAATCATATCCTGGAGGATCCAAAAACATATTCTGAAGGATCCAATATCATATCTGGAGGATCCAAAATCATATTCTGGAGGATCCAAAATCATATCCTGGAGGATCCAAAATCATATTCTGGAGGATCCAAAATTATATTCTGGAGAATCCAAAATCATATTCTCGAGTATCCAAAATCATATTCTCGAGTATAAAAATCATATTCTGGAGGATCCAAATTAATATTCTCGAGCATACAAAATGATATTCTGGAGGATCCACAATCATATTCTGGAGGATCCAAAATCATATTCTGGAGGATCCAAAATCATATCCTGGAGGATCCAAAATCATATCCTGGAGGATCCAAAATCATATCCTGGAGGATCCAAAATCATATGCTGGAGGATCCAAAATCATATCCTGGAGGATCCAAACTCATATCCTGAAGGATCCAAAATCATATCCTGGAGGATCCAAAATCATATCCTGTAGGATCCAAAATCATATCCTGGAGGATCCAAAATCATATCCTGGAGGATCCAAAATCATATCCTGGAGGATCCAAAATCATATCCTGGAGGATCCAAAATCATATCCTGGAGGATCCAAAATCATATCCTGGAGGATCCAAAATCATATCCTGGAGGATCCAAAATCATATCCTGTAGGATCCAAAATCATCTTCTGGAGTATCCAAAATCATATCCTGGAGGATCCAAACTCATATCCTGGAGGATCCAAAATCATATCCTGGAGGATAAAAAATCATTTCCTGGAGGATCCAAAAACATATTCTGAAGGATCCAAAATCATATCCTGGAGGATCCAAAATCATATTCTGGAGGATCCAAAATTATATTCTGGAGAATCCAAAATCATATTCTCGAGTATCCAAAATCATATTCTCGAGTATACAAAATCATATTCTGGAGGATCCAAAATAATATTCTCGAGTATCCAAAATCATATTCTCGAGTATCCAAAATCATATTCTCCAGTATACAAAATCATATTCTGGAGGATAAGAAATCATAACCTGGAGAATCAAAAATCATATTCTGGAGGATCAAAAATCATATTTTGGAGGATCCAAAATCATATCCTGGAGGATCCAAAATCATATCCTGGAGGATCCAAAATCATATTCTGGAGGATCCAAAATCATATCCTGGAGGATCCAAAATCATATCCTGGAGGATCCACAATCATATCCTGGAGGATCCAAACTCATATCCTGGAGGATCCAAAATCATATCCTGGAGGATCCAAAATCATATCCTGTAGGATCCAAAATCATATCCTGGAGGATCCAAAATCATATCCTGGAGGATCCAAAATCATATCCTGGAGGATCCAAAATCATATCCTGGAGGATCCAAAATCATATCCTGGAGGATCCAAAATCATATCCTGGAGGATCCAAAATCATATCCTGGAGGATCCAAAATCATATCCTGTAGGATCCAAAATCATCTTCTGGAGTATCCAAAATCATATCCTGGAGGATCCAAACTCATATCCTGGAGGATCCAAAATCATATCCTGGAGGATAAAAAATCATTTCCTGGAGGATCCAAAAACATATTCTGAAGGATCCAAAATCATATCCTGGAGGATCCAAAATCATATTCTGGAGGATCCAAAATTATATTCTGGAGAATCCAAAATCATATTCTCGAGTATCCAAAATCATATTCTCGAGTATACAAAATCATATTCTGGAGGATCCAAAATAATATTCTCGAGTATCCAAAATCATATTCTCGAGTATCCAAAATCATATTCTCCAGTATACAAAATCATATTCTGGAGGATCAAAAATCATATTTTGGAGGATCCAAAATCATATCCTGGAGGATCCAAAATCATATCCTGGAGGATCCAAAATCATATTCTGGAGGATCCAAAATCATATCCTGGAGGATCCAAAATCATATCCTGGAGGATCCACAATCATATCCTGGAGGATCCAAACTCATATCCTGGAGGATCCAAAATCATATCCTGGAGGATCCAAAATCATATCCTGTAGGATCCAAAATCATATCCTGGAGGATCCAAAATCATATCCTGGAGGATCCAAAATCATATCCTGGAGGATCCAAAATCATATCCTGGAGGATCCAAACTCATATCCTGGAGGATCCAAAATCATATCCTGGAGGATAAAAAATCATTTCCTGGAGGATCCAAAAACATATTCTGAAGGATCCAAAATCATATCCTGGAGGATCCAAAATCATATTCTGGAGGATCCAAAATTATATTCTGGAGAATCCAAAATCATATTCTCGAGTATCCAAAATCATATTCTCGAGTATACAAAATCATATTCTGGAGGATCCAAAATAATATTCTCGAGTATCCAAAATCATATTCTCGAGTATCCAAAATCATATTCTCCAGTATACAAAATCATATTCTGGAGGATAAGAAATCATAACCTGGAGAATCAAAAATCATATTCTGGAGGATCCAAAATCATATTTTGGAGGATCCAAAATCATATCCTGGAGGATCCAAAATCATATCCTGGAGGATCCAAAATCATATTCTGGAGGATCCAAAATCATATCCTGGAGGATCCAAAATCATATCCTGGAGGATCCACAATCATATCCTGGAGGATCCAAAATCATATTCTGGAGGATCCAAAATCATATTCTGGAGGATCCGAAATCATATCCTGTAGGATCCAAAATCATATCCTGGAGGATCCAAAATCATATTCTGGAGGATCCAAAATCATATCCTGGAGGATCCAAAATCATATTCTGGAGGATCCAAAATCATATTCTGGAGTATTCTCGAGTATCAAAAGCGATATTCTGTAGTATCTGATAATATGTACACGAGATGGATTGGATGGGTGTATCAGAATAAGAATGTACACGAGAAGGATTGGATTGGTGCATCAGAATAAGATTGTACACGAGATGGATTGGATGGTTGCATCAGAATAAGATTGTACACGAGATGGATTGGATGGTTGCATCAGAATAAGATTGTACACGAGATGGATTGGATGGGTGCATCGTAATAAGATTGTACACGAGATGGATTGGATGTTTGGATCAGAATAAGAATGTACACGAGATGGATTGGATGTGTGGATCAGAATAAGAATGTACACGAGATGGATTGGATAGTTACATCGGAATAAGATTGTACACGAGATGGATTGGATGTCCGCATGAAATTAAGAATGTACACAAAAATGATTGGATAGATTTATCACAATAAGAATGTATTCGAGATGGATAGGATGGGTGCGAGAGAATAACAATGTACACGGGATAGATTGGATGGGTGCATCAGAATAAGAATGTACACGAGATGCATTGGATGGGTGCGTCAGAATAAGAATGTACACGAGATGCATTGGATGGGTGCGTCAGAATAAGAATGTACACGAGATGCATTGGATGGGTGCGTCAGAATAAGAATGTACACGAGATGCATTGGATGGGTGCGTCAGAATAAGAATGTACACGAGATGGATTGGATCGGTGCATCAGAATAAGAATGTACACGAGATTGATTGAATGGGTGCATCAGAATAAGAATGTACACGAGATGGATTGGATGGGTATATCAGAATAAGAATGTACACGAGATGGATTGGATAGGTTCACCAGAATAAGAATGTACACGAGATGGATTGGATGGGTTCATCAGAATAAGAATGTACACCAGATGAATTGGATGGGTGCATCACAATAAGATTCTACACCAGATGGATTGGATGTGTGAATCAAAATAAGAATGTACACGAGATGGATTGGATGAACACACAGGAATAAGAATGTACACGAGATGGATTGGATGAACACACAGGAATAAGAATGTACACGAGATCGATTGGATGGACATACAGGAATAAGAATGTACACGAGATCGATTGGATCGGTGCGCCAGAATAAGAATATACATGAGATGGATTGGATGAACGTACAGGAATTAGAATGTATACGAGAAAGATTTGATAACGGCAGCTTTTGGGTAGTTGCCATTTTCTCCTGACTGTTGACTATAATTCTTATATGACTCATGCGCATGTCTGGTGTACATTTGCATATCTCACTTATCTGCCAAATAAAAACCTGTCAAAACATTCCGTGGGATGGGAAAGTAAATCGTCACAAGCTTATTCGTGTATACGTTGTATGTCTATACGTCGCATGTTTTTTCAAACACGTCCCACATGGAAAGAAATAACCACAGCGACAAAACCATCAGCAAAACAAGCGACATACCGGGTGTGCTGGTCATAGCAAGGGGTTAATCATCTACGGTCTAGGGGCCGACTAACCTCTCCCTTAGGCTTGGGAGCCGAGCTTCGTGATCAGTCAGTAATGTCCTCCCGGGATAGCGGTGTTGGGGCCGAAATCTCCAGCATAGCCGTAAGTCCATACGATGCTTCAGCAATCGATGTCTGGAAGTATGGTCCTGGTTCATTAATCAATAAAAACAAAAAAAATTCTATAAACCTCAGCCATGAGGATAAACTATTAATAAGATCCATTTTTAAAAGAAGAAGAGGAATCGTAAATGCGCGTTTAACAAGGATCAGTACTCCTACTATTCTCCTTTTTAGGCAAAAGTTCACATTCTCGACAATCCCCGAGTGTATTCTGCATGGAGTATCCAATCACAATTTAGAGAACCCGATCAAATTTTGCAGTATCCAATCATATTCTGGAGTATTCAAAATCATATTCTGGAGAATCTTATCACATTCTGGATTATCCGATCACATTCTGGAGTATCCAAAATCATATCCTGGAGGATCCAAAATCATATTCTGGAGTATCCGAGATCATATTCTGCAGTATCCAAAATCATATTCTTGAGTATCCAAAATCATATCCTGGAGGATCCAAAATCATATTCTGGAGTGTCCAAAATTATATTCTCGAGTATGCAAAATCATATTCTCGAGTATACAAAATCATATTCCGGAGGATCCAAAATCATATTCACGGGTATACAAAATCATATTCTCGAATATACAAAATCATATTCTGGAGGATCCAAAATCATATTCTGGAGCATCCAAAACATATTCTGGAGGATCCAAAATCATATCCTGGAGGATCCAAAATCATATCCTGGAGGATCCAAAATCATATCCTTGGGAATCCAAAATCATATCCTGGAGGATCCAAAATCATATCCTGGAGGAACCAAAATCATATCCTGGAGGATCCAAAATCATATCCTTGGGAATCCAAAATCATATCCTGGAGGATCCAAAATCATATCCTGGAGGATCCAAAGACATATCCTGGAGGATCCAAAATCATATTCTCGAGTATCAAAAAGTCATATCGTGGAGGATCCAAAATCATATTCTGGAGGATCCAAAATCATATTCTGGAGGATACAAAATCATATTCTCGAGTATCCAAAATCATATTCTCGAGTGTACAAAATCATATTCTCGAGTATCCAAAATCATATTCTGGAGTATCCAATATCATATTCTGCAGTATCCAAAATCATATTCTTGAGTATCCAAAATCATATCCTGGAGTATCCAAAATCATATCCTGGAGGATCCAAAATCATATCCTAGAGGATCCAAAATCATATTCTGGAGGATCCAAAATCATATTCTAGAGGATCCAAAATCATATTCTGGAGGATCCAAAATCATATTCTGGAGGATCCAAAATCATATTCTGGAGGATCCAAAATCATATTCTGGAGGATCCAAAATCATATTCTGGAGGATCCAAAATCATATTCTGGAGGATAAAAAACCATATCCTGGAGAATCAAAAATTGTATTCTCGAGGATCGAAAATCATATTCTGGAAGATCAAGAATCATATCCTAGAGGATAAAAAACCATCTCCTGGAGGATCCAAAATCATATCCTAGAAGATAAAAAATCATATCCTGGAGAATCTAAAATCATATCCTGGAGAATCAAAAATTGTATTCTCGAGGATCGAAAATCATATTCTGGAAGATCAAGAATCATATCCTAGAGGATGAAAAACCATCTCCTGGAGGATCCAAAATCATATCCTAGAAGATAAAAAATCATATCCTGGAGAATCTAAAATCATATCCTGGAGAATCAAAAATCATATTCTGGAGGATCCAAAATCATATCCTGGAGGATGCAAAATCATATTCTGGAGTATCCAAAATCCTATTCTGGAGGATCCAAAATCATATCCTGGATGATCCAAAATCATATCCTGGAGGATCCAAAATCATTTCCTGGAGGATCCAAAATCATATCCTGGAGGATCCAAAATCATATTCTGGAGGATCCAAAATCATATCCTGGAGGATCCAAACTCATATCCTGGAGGATCCAAAATCATATCCTGGAGGATCCAAAATCATATCCTGGAGGATCCAAAATCATATCCTGGAGGATAAAAAATCATATTCTCGAGTATAAAAATCATATTCTGGAGGATCCAAATTAATATTCTCGAGCATACAAAATGATATTCTGGAGGATCCAAAATCATATTCTTGAGGATCCAAAATCATATTCTTGAGGATCCAAAATCATATCCTGGAGGATCCAAACTCATATCCTGGAGGATCCAAAATCATATCCTGGAGGATCCAAAATCATATCCTGGAGGATCCAAAATCATATCCTGGAGGATAAAAAATCATATTCTCGAGTATCCAAAATCATATTCTCGAGTATAAAAATCATATTCTGGAGGATCCAAATTAATATTCTCGAGGATACAAAATGATATTCTGGAGGATCCAAAATCATATTCTTGAGGATCCAAAATCATATTCTTGAGGATCCAAAATCATATCCTGGAGGATCCAAAATCATATTCTGAAGGATCCAAAATCATATTCTGGAAGATCCAAAATCATATTCTGGAGGATCCAAAATCATATTCTGTAGCATCAAAAATCATATCCTGGAGGATCCAAAATCATATCCTGGAGGATTCAAAATCATATCCTGTAGGATCCAAAATCATATCCTGGAGGATCCAAAATCATATTCTGGAGGATCCAAAATTATATTCTGGAGAATCCAAAATCATATTCTCGAGTATCCAAAATCATATTCTCGAGTATACAAAATCATATTCTGGAGGATCCAAAATAATATTCTCGAGGATACAAAATGATATTCTTGAGGATCCAAAATCATATTCTGGAGGATCCAAAATTATATTCTGGTGAATCCAAAATCATATTCTCGAGTATCCAAAATCATATTCTCGAGTATACAAAATCATATTCTGGAGGATCCAAAATAATATTCTGGAGGATCCAAAATAATATTCTCGAGCATACAAAATGATATTCTTGAGGATCCAAAATCATATTCTTGAGGATCCAAAATCATATCCTGGAGGATCCACAATCATATCCTGGAGGATCCAAAATCATATCCTGGAGGATCCAAAATATTATTCTGGAGGATCCGAAATCATATCCTGTAGGATCCAAAATCATATCCTGGAGGATCCAAAATCATATTCTGGAGGATCCAAAATCATATCCTGGAGGATCCAAAATCATATTCTGGAGGATCCAAAATCATATTCTGGAGTATTCTCGAGTATCAAAAGCGATATTCTGTAGTATCTGATAATATGTACACGAGATGGATTGGATGGGTGTATCAGAATAAGAATGTACACGAGAAGGATTGGATTGGTGCATCAGAATAAGATTGTACACGAGATGGATTGGATGGTTGCATCAGAATAAGATTGTACACGAGATGGATTGGATGGTTGCATCAGAATAAGATTGTACACGAGATGGATTGGATGGGTGCATCGTAATAAGATTGTACACGAGATGGATTGGATGTTTGGATCAGAATAAGAATGTACACGAGATGGATTGGATGTGTGGATCAGAATAAGAATGTACACGAGATAGATTGGATGTGTGGATCAGAATAAGAATGTACACAAGATGGATTGGATGTGTCGATCAGAATAAGAATGTACACGAGATGTTTTGGATGTGTGGATCAGAATAAGAATGTACACGAGATGTTTTGGAGGTGTGGATTAGAATAAGAATGTACACGAGATGGATTGGATGTGTGGATCAAATAAGAATGTACACGAGATGGATTGGATGGGTTATCAGAAATAGAATGTACACGAGATGGATTGGATGTGTGGCTCAGAATAAGAATGTACACGAGATCGATTGGATGTGTGGATGACAATAAGAATGTACACGAGATGGATTGGATGGGTGCATCAGATTAAGAATGTACACGAGATGGATTGGATGGGTGTATCAGAATAAAAAAAGTACACGAGATGGATTGGATGGATGTATCAGAATAAGAATGTACACGAGATGGATTGGATGAGTGATTCAGAATAAGAATGTACACGAGATGGATTGGATGAGTGCATCAGAATAATAATGTACACGAGATGGATTGGATTGGTGCATCAGAATAAGAATGTTCACTAGATAGATTGGATGGGTGCATCAGAATAAGAATGTACACGAAATGGATTGGATGGTTGCATCAGATTAAGAATGTACACGAAATGGATTGGATGGCTGTATCAGATTAAGAATGTACACGAAAAGGATTGGATTGGTGCATTACATTAAGAATGTACCCGAGAAGGATTGGATGGGTGGATCAGATTTAGAGTGTAGAAGAGATGGATTGGATGGGTGCATCAAAATAGGAATATACACGAGATGGATTGGATGAGTGCATCAGATTAAAGATGTAGACGAGATGGATTGGATGGGTGCATCAAAATACGAATGTACACGAGATGGATTAGATGGGCGCATCAGAATAAGAATGAGCACGAGATGGATTGGATAGTTACATCGGAATAAGATTGTACACGAGATGGATTGGATGTCCGCATCAAATTAGGAATGTACACAAAAATGATTGGATAGATTTATCACAATAAGAATGTATTCGAGATGGATAGGATGGGTGCGAGAGAATAACAATGTACACGGGATAGATTGGATGGGTGCGTCAGAATAAGAATGTACACGAGATTGATTGAATGGGTGCATCAGAATAAGAATGTACACGAGATGGATTGGATGGGTATATCAGAATAAGAATGTACACGAGATGGATTGGATTGGTTCACCAGAATAAGAATGTACACGAGATGGATTGGATGGGTTCATCAGAATAAGAATGTACACCAGATGAATTGGATGGGTGCATCACAATAAGATTCTACACCAGATGGATTGGATGTGTGAATCAAAATAAGAATGTACACGAGATGGATTGGATGAACACACAGGAATAAGAATGTACACGAGATGGATTGGATGAACACACAGGAATAAGAATGTACACGAGATCGATTGGATGGACATACAGGAATAAGAATGTACACGAGATCGATTGGATCGGTGCGCCAGAATAAGAATATACATGAGATGGATTGGATGAACGTACAGGAATTAGAATGTATACGAGAAAGATTTGATAACGGCAGCTTTTGGGTAGTTGCCATTTTCTCCTGACTGTTGACTATAATTCTTATATGACTCATGCGCATGTCTGGTGTACATTTGCATATCTCACTTATCTGCCAAATAAAAACCTGTCAAAACATTCCGTGGGATGGGAAAGTAAATCGTCACAAGCTTATTCGTGTATACGTTGTATGTCTATACGTCGCATGTTTTTTCAAACACGTCCCACATGGAAAGAAATAACCACAGCGACAAAACCATCAGCAAAACAAGCGACATACCGGGTGTGCTGGTCATAGCAAGGGGTTAATCATCTACGGTCTAGGGGCCGACTAACCTCTCCCTTAGGCTTGGGAGCCGAGCTTCGTGATCAGTCAGTAATGTCCTCCCGGGATAGCGGTGTTGGGGCCGAAATCTCCAGCATAGCCGTAAGTCCATACGATGCTTCAGCAATCGATGTCTGGAAGTATGGTCCTGGTTCATTAATCAATAAAAACAAAAAAAATTCTATAAACCTCAGCCATGAGGATAAACTATTAATAAGATCCATTCTTAAAAGAACAAGAGGAATCGTAAATGCGAGTTTAACAAGGATCAGTACTCCTACTATTCTCCTTTTTAGGCAAAAGTTCACATTCTCGACAATCCCCGAGTGTATTCTGCATGGGGTATCCAATCACAATTTAGAGAATCCGATCAAATTTTGCAGTATCCAATCATATTCTGGAGTATTCAAAATCATATTCTGGAGAATCTTATCACATTCTGCATTATCCGATCACATTCTGGAGTATCCAAAATCATATCCTGGAGGATCCAAAATCATATCCTAGAGGATAAAAAATCATATCCTGGAGAATCAAAAATTGTATTCTCGAGGATCGAAAATCATATTCTGGAAGATCAAGAATCATATCCTAGACGATAAAAAACCATCTCCTGGAGGATCCAAAATCATATCCTAGAAGATAAAAAATCATATCCTGGAGAATCTAAAATCATATCCTGGAGAATCAAAAATCATATTCTGGAGGATCCAAAATCATATTCTGGAGGATCCAAAATCATATTCTGGAGAATCTGATCACATTCTGGAGTATCCAATCATATTCTGGAATATCCAAAATCATATTCTGGGAGATCCAAAATCATATTCTCGAATGTACAAAATCATATCCTGGACGATCCAAATTCATATCCTGGAGGATCCAAAATCATATCCTGGAGGATCCAAAATCATATCCTGGAGGATAAAAAATCATATCCTGGAGGATCCAAAAACATATTCTGAAGGATCCAATATCATATCTGGAGGATCCAAAATCATATTCTGGAGGATCCAAAATCATATCCTGGAGGATCCAAAATCATATTCTGGAGGATCCAAAATTATATTCTGGAGAATCCAAAATCATATTCTCGAGTATCCAAAATCATATTCTCGAGTATAAAAATCATATTCTGGAGGATCCAAATTAATATTCTCGAGCATACAAAATGATATTCTGGAGGATCCACAATCATATTCTGGAGGATCCAAAATCATATTCTGGAGGATCCAAAATCATATCCTGGAGGATCCAAAATCATATCCTGGAGGATCCAAAATCATATCCTGGAGGATCCAAAATCATATGCTGGAGGATCCAAAATCATATCCTGGAGGATCCAAACTCATATCCTGAAGGATCCAAAATCATATCCTGGAGGATCCAAAATCATATCCTGTAGGATCCAAAATCATATCCTGGAGGATCCAAAATCATATCCTGGAGGATCCAAAATCATATCCTGGAGGATCCAAAATCATATCCTGGAGGATCCAAAATCATATCCTGGAGGATCCAAAATCATATCCTGGAGGATCCAAAATCATATCCTGGAGGATCCAAAATCATATCCTGTAGGATCCAAAATCATCTTCTGGAGTATCCAAAATCATATCCTGGAGGATCCAAACTCATATCCTGGAGGATCCAAAATCATATCCTGGAGGATAAAAAATCATTTCCTGGAGGATCCAAAAACATATTCTGAAGGATCCAAAATCATATCCTGGAGGATCCAAAATCATATTCTGGAGGATCCAAAATTATATTCTGGAGAATCCAAAATCATATTCTCGAGTATCCAAAATCATATTCTCGAGTATACAAAATCATATTCTGGAGGATCCAAAATAATATTCTCGAGTATCCAAAATCATATTCTCGAGTATCCAAAATCATATTCTCCAGTATACAAAATCATATTCTGGAGGATAAGAAATCATAACCTGGAGAATCAAAAATCATATTCTGGAGGATCAAAAATCATATTTTGGAGGATCCAAAATCATATCCTGGAGGATCCAAAATCATATCCTGGAGGATCCAAAATCATATTCTGGAGGATCCAAAATCATATCCTGGAGGATCCAAAATCATATCCTGGAGGATCCACAATCATATCCTGGAGGATCCAAACTCATATCCTGGAGGATCCAAAATCATATCCTGGAGGATCCAAAATCATATCCTGTAGGATCCAAAATCATATCCTGGAGGATCCAAAATCATATCCTGGAGGATCCAAAATCATATCCTGGAGGATCCAAAATCATATCCTGGAGGATCCAAAATCATATCCTGGAGGATCCAAAATCATATCCTGGAGGATCCAAAATCATATCCTGGAGGATCCAAAATCATATCCTGTAGGATCCAAAATCATCTTCTGGAGTATCCAAAATCATATCCTGGAGGATCCAAACTCATATCCTGGAGGATCCAAAATCATATCCTGGAGGATAAAAAATCATTTCCTGGAGGATCCAAAAACATATTCTGAAGGATCCAAAATCATATCCTGGAGGATCCAAAATCATATTCTGGAGGATCCAAAATTATATTCTGGAGAATCCAAAATCATATTCTCGAGTATCCAAAATCATATTCTCGAGTATACAAAATCATATTCTGGAGGATCCAAAATAATATTCTCGAGTATCCAAAATCATATTCTCGAGTATCCAAAATCATATTCTCCAGTATACAAAATCATATTCTGGAGGATCAAAAATCATATTTTGGAGGATCCAAAATCATATCCTGGAGGATCCAAAATCATATCCTGGAGGATCCAAAATCATATTCTGGAGGATCCAAAATCATATCCTGGAGGATCCAAAATCATATCCTGGAGGATCCACAATCATATCCTGGAGGATCCAAACTCATATCCTGGAGGATCCAAAATCATATCCTGGAGGATCCAAAATCATATCCTGTAGGATCCAAAATCATATCCTGGAGGATCCAAAATCATATCCTGGAGGATCCAAAATCATATCCTGGAGGATCCAAAATCATATCCTGGAGGATCCAAACTCAAATCCTGGAGGATCCAAAATCATATCCTGGAGGATAAAAAATCATTTCCTGGAGGATCCAAAAACATATTCTGAAGGATCCAAAATCATATCCTGGAGGATCCAAAATCATATTCTGGAGGATCCAAAATTATATTCTGGAGAATCCAAAATCATATTCTCGAGTATCCAAAATCATATTCTCGAGTATACAAAATCATATTCTGGAGGATCCAAAATAATATTCTCGAGTATCCAAAATCATATTCTCGAGTATCCAAAATCATATTCTCCAGTATACAAAATCATATTCTGGAGGATAAGAAATCATAACCTGGAGAATCAAAAATCATATTCTGGAGGATCCAAAATCATATTTTGGAGGATCCAAAATCATATCCTGGAGGATCCAAAATCATATCCTGGAGGATCCAAAATCATATTCTGGAGGATCCAAAATCATATCCTGGAGGATCCAAAATCATATCCTGGAGGATCCACAATCATATCCTGGAGGATCCAAAATCATATTCTGGAGGATCCAAAATCATATTCTGGAGGATCCGAAATCATATCCTGTAGGATCCAAAATCATATCCTGGAGGATCCAAAATCATATTCTGGAGGATCCAAAATCATATCCTGGAGGATCCAAAATCATATTCTGGAGGATCCAAAATCATATTCTGGAGTATTCTCGAGTATCAAAAGCGATATTCTGTAGTATCTGATAATATGTACACGAGATGGATTGGATGGGTGTATCAGAATAAGAATGTACACGAGAAGGATTGGATTGGTGCATCAGAATAAGATTGTACACGAGATGGATTGGATGGTTGCATCAGAATAAGATTGTACACGAGATGGATTGGATGGTTGCATCAGAATAAGATTGTACACGAGATGGATTGGATGGGTGCATCGTAATAAGATTGTACACGAGATGGATTGGATGTTTGGATCAGAATAAGAATGTACACGAGATGGATTGGATGTGTGGATCAGAATAAGAATGTACACGAGATGGATTGGATAGTTACATCGGAATAAGATTGTACACGAGATGGATTGGATGTCCGCATGAAATTAAGAATGTACACAAAAATGATTGGATAGATTTATCACAATAAGAATGTATTCGAGATGGATAGGATGGGTGCGAGAGAATAACAATGTACACGGGATAGATTGGATGGGTGCATCAGAATAAGAATGTACACGAGATGCATTGGATGGGTGCGTCAGAATAAGAATGTACACGAGATGCATTGGATGGGTGCGTCAGAATAAGAATGTACACGAGATGCATTGGATGGGTGCGTCAGAATAAGAATGTACACGAGATGCATTGGATGGGTGCGTCAGAATAAGAATGTACACGAGATGGATTGGATCGGTGCATCAGAATAAGAATGTACACGAGATTGATTGAATGGGTGCATCAGAATAAGAATGTACACGAGATGGATTGGATGGGTATATCAGAATAAGAATGTACACGAGATGGATTGGATAGGTTCACCAGAATAAGAATGTACACGAGATGGATTGGATGGGTTCATCAGAATAAGAATGTACACCAGATGAATTGGATGGGTGCATCACAATAAGATTCTACACCAGATGGATTGGATGTGTGAATCAAAATAAGAATGTACACGAGATGGATTGGATGAACACACAGGAATAAGAATGTACACGAGATGGATTGGATGAACACACAGGAATAAGAATGTACACGAGATCGATTGGATGGACATACAGGAATAAGAATGTACACGAGATCGATTGGATCGGTGCGCCAGAATAAGAATATACATGAGATGGATTGGATGAACGTACAGGAATTAGAATGTATACGAGAAAGATTTGATAACGGCAGCTTTTGGGTAGTTGCCATTTTCTCCTGACTGTTGACTATAATTCTTATATGACTCATGCGCATGTCTGGTGTACATTTGCATATCTCACTTATCTGCCAAATAAAAACCTGTCAAAACATTCCGTGGGATGGGAAAGTAAATCGTCACAAGCTTATTCGTGTATACGTTGTATGTCTATACGTCGCATGTTTTTTCAAACACGTCCCACATGGAAAGAAATAACCACAGCGACAAAACCATCAGCAAAACAAGCGACATACCGGGTGTGCTGGTCATAGCAAGGGGTTAATCATCTACGGTCTAGGGGCCGACTAACCTCTCCCTTAGGCTTGGGAGCCGAGCTTCGTGATCAGTCAGTAATGTCCTCCCGGGATAGCGGTGTTGGGGCCGAAATCTCCAGCATAGCCGTAAGTCCATACGATGCTTCAGCAATCGATGTCTGGAAGTATGGTCCTGGTTCATTAATCAATAAAAACAAAAAAAATTCTATAAACCTCAGCCATGAGGATAAACTATTAATAAGATCCATTTTTAAAAGAACAAGAGGAATCGTAAATGCGCGTTTAACAAGGATCAGTACTCCTACTATTCTCCTTTTTAGGCAAAAGTTCACATTCTCGACAATCCCCGAGTGTATTCTGCATGGAGTATCCAATCACAATTTAGAGAACCCGATCAAATTTTGCAGTATCCAATCATATTCTGGAGTATTCAAAATCATATTCTGGAGAATCTTATCACATTCTGGATTATCCGATCACATTCTGGAGTATCCAAAATCATATCCTGGAGGATCCAAAATCATATTCTGGAGTATCCGAGATCATATTCTGCAGTATCCAAAATCATATTCTTGAGTATCCAAAATCATATCCTGGAGGATCCAAAATCATATTCTGGAGTGTCCAAAATTATATTCTCGAGTATGCAAAATCATATTCTCGAGTATACAAAATCATATTCCGGAGGATCCAAAATCATATTCACGGGTATACAAAATCATATTCTCGAATATACAAAATCATATTCTGGAGGATCCAAAATCATATTCTGGAGCATCCAAAACATATTCTGGAGGATCCAAAATCATATCCTGGAGGATCCAAAATCATATCCTGGAGGATCCAAAATCATATCCTTGGGAATCCAAAATCATATCCTGGAGGATCCAAAATCATATCCTGGAGGAACCAAAATCATATCCTGGAGGATCCAAAATCATATCCTTGGGAATCCAAAATCATATCCTGGAGGATCCAAAATCATATCCTGGAGGATCCAAAGACATATCCTGGAGGATCCAAAATCATATTCTCGAGTATCAAAAAGTCATATCGTGGAGGATCCAAAATCATATTCTGGAGGATCCAAAATCATATTCTGGAGGATACAAAATCATATTCTCGAGTATCCAAAATCATATTCTCGAGTGTACAAAATCATATTCTCGAGTATCCAAAATCATATTCTGGAGTATCCAATATCATATTCTGCAGTATCCAAAATCATATTCTTGAGTATCCAAAATCATATCCTGGAGTATCCAAAATCATATCCTGGAGGATCCAAAATCATATCCTAGAGGATCCAAAATCATATTCTGGAGGATCCAAAATCATATTCTAGAGGATCCAAAATCATATTCTGGAGGATCCAAAATCATATTCTGGAGGATCCAAAATCATATTCTGGAGGATCCAAAATCATATTCTGGAGGATCCAAAATCATATTCTGGAGGATCCAAAATCATATTCTGGAGGATCCAAAATCATATTCTGGAGGATCCAAAATCATATTCTGGAGGATCCAAAATCATATTCTCGAGTATACAAAGTCATATTCTGGAGGATCCAAAATCATATTCTGGAGTGTCCAAAATTATGTTCTCGAGTATACAAAATCATATTCTCGAGTATACAAAATCATATTCCGGAGGATCCAAAATCATATTCTCGGGTATACAAAATCATATTCTCGAATATACAAAATCATATTCTGGAGGATCCAAAATCATATTCTGGATGATCCAAAACATATTCTGGAGGATCCAAAATCATATCCTGGAGGATCCAAAATCATATCCTGCAGGATCCAAAATCATATTCTCCAGTATACAAAATCATATTCTCGAGTATCCAAAATCATATTCTCGAGTATCAAAAAGTCATATCCTGGAGGATCCAAAATCATATTCTGGAAGATCCAAAATCATATCCTGGAGGATCCAAAATCATATTCTGGAGGATCCAAAATCATATTCTCGAGTATCCAAAATCATATTCTCGAGTGTACAAAATCATATTCTCGAGTATCCACAATCATATTCTGGAGTATCCAATATCATATTCTGCAGTATCGAAAATCATATTCTTGAGTATTCAAAATCATATCCTGGAGTATCCAAAATCATATCCTGGAGGATAGAAAATCATATTCTCAAGTATACACAATCATATTCTGGACGATCCAAAATCATATTCTGGAGGAACCAAAATCATATCCTGGAGGATCCAAAATCATATCCTGGAGGATCCAAAATCATATCCTGGAGGATCGAAAATCATATTCTCGAGTATACAAAATCATATTCTGAAGGATCCAAAATCATATTCTGGAGGATCCAAAATCATTTTGCGGAGCATCCAAAATCATATTCTAGAGAATCGAAAATCATATCCTGGAGGATCCAAAATCATATCCTGGAGGATCCAAAATCATATCCTGGAGGATCCAAAATCATATTCTCGAGTATACAAAATCATATTCTGGAGGATCCAAAATCATATTCTGGAGGATCCAAAATCATTTTGCGGAGCATCCAAAATCATATTCTAGAGAATCGAAAATCATATTCTGGAGGATCCAAAATCATATTCTGGAGGATCCAAAATCATATTCTCGAGTATACAAAATCATATTCTGGAGGATCCAAAATCATATTCTGGAGTGTCCAAAATTATATTCTCGAGTATACAAAATCATATTCTCGAGTATACAAAATCATATTCCGGAGGATCCAAAATCATATTCTCGGGTATACAAAATCATATTCTCGAATATACAAAATCATATTCTGGAGGATACAAAATCATATTCTGGAGCATCCAAAACATATTCTGGAGGATCCAAAATCATATCCTGGAGGATCCAAAATCATATTCTGGAGGATCCAAAATCATATTCTGGGGGATCCAAAATCATATCCTGGAGGATCCAAAATCATATTCTGGAGGATCCAAAATCATATCCTGGAGGATCCAAAATCATATTCTGGAGGATACAAAATCATATCCTGGAGGATCCAAAATCATATTCTGGAGGATCCAAAATCATATTCTGGAGGATCCAAAATCATATTCAGGAATATCCAAAATCATATCCTGGAGGATCCAAAATCATATCCTGGAGGATCCATAATCATATTCTGGGAGATCCAAAATCATATTCTCGAATGTACAAAATCATATTCTTAAGGATAAAAAATCATATTCTTGAGTATACAAAATCATATTATGGAGGATCCTAAATCATATTCTGGAGGATCCAAAATCATATTCTGGAGGATCCAAAATCATATTCTCCAGTATACAAAATCATATTCTAGAGGATCCAAAATCATATTCTCGAGTATATAAAATCATATTGTGGAGGATCCAAAATCATATTCTGGAGGATCCAAAACATATTCTGGAGGATCCAAAATCATATCCTGGAGGATCCAAAATCATATCCTGGAGGTTCCACAATCATATCCTTGAGAATCCAAAATCATATTCTCGAGTATCCAAAATCATATTCTCGAGTATCAAAAAGTCATATCCTGGAGGATCCAAAATCATATTCTGGAAGATCCAAAATCATATCCTGATGGATCCAAAATCATATTCTGGAGGATCCAAAATCATATTTTCGAGTATCCAAAATCATATTCTCGAGTGTACAAAATCATATTCTCGAGTATCCAAAATCATATTCTGGAGGATCCCCAAAATCATATTCTGGAGGATCCAAAATCATATTCTGGAGGATCCAAAATCATATTCAGGAATATCCAAAATCATATCCTGGAGGATCCAAAATGATATCCTGGAGGATCCACAATCATATTCTGGGAGATCCAAAATCATATTCTCGAATGTACAAAATCATATTCTTAAGGATAAAAAATCATATTCTTGAGTATACAAAATCATATTCTGGAGGATCCAAAATCATATCCTTGAGAATCCAAAATCATATTCTCGAGTATCCAAAATCATATTCTCGAGTATCAAAAAGTCATATCCTGGAGGATCCAAAATCATATTCTGGAAGATCCAAAATCATATCCTGGAGGATCCAAAATCATATTCTGGAGGATCCAAAATCATATTCTGGAGGATCCAAAATCATATCCTGGAGGATCCAAAATCATATTCTGGAGGATCCAAAATCATATTCTGGAAGATCAAATCATATTCTGGAGTATTCTAGATTATCCGAGAGTATCAAAAGCGATATCCTGTATTATAACCCAACGATGAATTTTCGCGCGCTGTCATTGGTTCAAATGGGTCACGTGCAGGACGGGTATCAGGCGATATCCCCCGTCCGAAGTGATATTCGTCCAGCAGAAGGTAAAAACATTAAAAAAGAAAAGAAAAAACACCGAAAACAAAGAAACTCGGTTTTTACAAACAAGTGAGAGTAAAATACGAAGACTGGTCGAGAAAACTACGCCAGGAAACGCGAAAAAATCAACAAAATATGCTGTAAATGTCTTCAATGGTAAGCATTCATGTTTCGTGAATGAAGTTTTTGGTTTGTTTTCGAAATTGTTTTTATGAACTAGTAAAAACCAACAAAGAATTCGACAACTAATGTCAAACAATAGAATATGTCAATGTCAAACAGGTCTCATTTGCCAAAATAATTGTTTTCAGTATATCCAGCTTGGAGACGAGAGAGAACTATTTTTTGAAAACTCTGAAGATGACGAGTCGATGTAGTTTGCTGAATTAATATCAGTGAAGTCGTTGGGTTATAAGATAAATAAACCCCCTCTGGCTCACTGGAATATCGGCTGATAATGTCCTTGGATGAGAAATGGTCCTCAAAATATCACATTTGCCCTCGAAGCTTCGCTTCTCCGCCAAATGTTCTTTTTTCGGACCATTTCTCATCCTCGGACATTATCAGCCGATATCCCAGCCGCCAGGAGGGGTTTATTTACTAAGTATCTGATAATATGTACACGAGATGGATTGGATGGTTGCATCAGAATAAGATTCTACACCAGATGGATTGGATGGGTGCATCAAAATAAGATTGTACACGAGATAGATTGGATGTGTGCATGAGAATAAGATTGTACACGAGATGGATTGGATGGATGCATGAGAATAAGATTGTACACGAGATGGATTGGATGGATGCATCAGAATAAGATTGTACACGAGATGGATTGGATTGGTGCATCACAATAAGATTGTACACGAAATGGATTGGATGGGTGCATCACAATAAGATTGTACACGAGATGGATTGGATGGTTGCATCAGAATAAGATTGTACACGAGATGGATTGGATGGGTGCATCGTAATAAGATTGTACACGAGATGGATTGGATGATTGGATCAGAATAAGAATGTACACGAGATGTTTTGGATGTGTGGATCAGAATAAGAATGTACACGAGATGGATTGGATGTGTGGATCAGAATAAGAATGTACACGAGATGGATTGGATGAGTATATCAGAATAAGAATGTACACGAGATGGATTGGATGTGAGGCTCAGAATTAGAATGTACACGAGATGAATTGGATGTGTGGATGAGAATAAGAATGTACACGAGATGGATTGGATGGGTGCATCAGATTAAGAATGTACACGAGATGGATTGGATGGGTGTATCAGAATAAAAAAAGTACACGAGATGGATTGGATGTCTGTATCAGAATAAGAATGTACACGAGATGGATTGGATGAGTGCATCAGAATAAGAATGTACACGAGATGGATTGGATGAGTGCATCAGAATAAGAATGTACACGAGATTGATTGGATGAGTGCATCGGAATAAGAATGTTTACTAGATAGATTGGATGGGTGCATCAGAAAAAGAATGTACACGAGATCCATTGGATGGGTGCATCAGATTAAGAATGTACACGAAATGGATTGGATGGCTGCATCAGATTAAGAATGTACACGAAAAGGATTGGATGGGTGCATTACATTAAGAATGTACACGAGATCCATTGGATGGGTGGATCAGATTAAGAATGTAGACGAGATGCATTGGATGGGTGCATCAAAATACGAATGTACACGAGATGGATTGGATGAGTGGATCAGATTAAAGATGTAGACGAGATGGATTGGATGGGTGCATCAAAATACGAATGTACACGAGATCGATTAGATGGGTACATCAGAATAAGAATGAGCACGAGATGGATTGGATGGGTACATCGGAATAAGATTGTACACGAGATGGATTGGATGTCCGCATCAAATTAAGAATGTACACGAAAATGATTGGATAGGTTTATCAAAATAAGAATGTACAAAAGATGGATAGGATGGGTGCGAGAGAATAAGAATGTACACGGGATGGATTGGATCGGTGCATCAGAATAAGAATGTTCACGAGATGCATTGGATGGGTGCGTCAGAATAAGAATGTACACGAGATGGATTGGATCGGTGCATCAGAATAAGAATGTACACGAGATTTATTGAATGGGTGCATCAGAATAAGAATGTACCCGAGATGGATTGGATTGGTTCACCAGAATAAGAATGTACACGAGATGGATTGGATGGGTTCATCAGAATAAGAATGTACACCAGATGAATTGGATGGGTGCATCACAATAAGATTCTACACCAGATGGATTGGATGTGTGAATCAAAATAAGAATGTACAAGAGATGGATTGGATGAACACACAGGAATAAGAATGTACACGAGATGGATTGGATGGACATACAGGAATAAGAATGTACACGAGATCGATTGGATCGGTGCGCCAGAATAAGAATATACATGAGATGGATTGGATGAACGTACAGGAATTAGAATGTATACGAGAAAGATTTGATAACGGCAGCTTTTGGGTAGTTGCCATTTTCTCCTGACTGTTGACTATAATTCTTACATAACTCATGCGCATGCCTGGTGTACATTTGCATATCTCACTTATCTGCCAAATAAAAACCTGTCAAAACATTCCGTGGGATGGGAAAGTAAATCGTCACAAGCTTATTCGTGTATACGTTGTATGTCTATACGTCGCATGTTTTTTCAAACACGTCCCACATGGAAAGAAATAACCACAGCGACAAAACCATCAGCAAAACAAGCGACGTACCGGGTGTGCTGGTCATAGCAAGGGGTTAATCATCTACGGTCTAGGGGCCGACTAACCTCTCCCTTAGGCTTTGGAGCCGAGCTTCCTGATCAGTCAGTAATGTCCTCCCGGGATAGCGGTGTTGGGGCCGAAATCTCCAGCGTAGCCGTAATTCCATACGATGCTTCAGCAATCGATCTCTGGAAGTATGGTCCTGGTTCATTAATCGATAAAAACAAAAAAAATTCTATAAACCTCAGCCATGAGGATAAACTATTGATAAGATCCATTTTTAAAAGAACAAGAGGAATCGTAAATGCGCGTTTAACAAGGATCAGTACTCCTACTATTCTCCTTTTTAGGCAAAAGTTCACATTCTCGACAATCCCCGAGTGTATTCTGCATGGAGTATCCAATCACAATTTAGAGAACCCGATCAAATTTTGCAGTATCCATATCCATATTCTGGAGTATCCAAAATCATATTCTGGAGAATCTTATCACATTCTGGATTATCCGATCAAATTCTGGAGTATCCAATCATATTCTGGAGTATCCAAAATCATATTCTGGAGAATCTTATCACATTCTGGATTATCCGATCACATTCTGGAGTATCCAATCATATTCTGGAGTATCCAAAATCATATTCTGGAGGATCCAAAATCATATTCTCGAGTATCCAAAATCATATCCTGGAGGATCCAAAATCATATTCTGGAGTATCCAAAATCATATCCTGGAGGATCCAAAATCATATTATGGAGTATCCAAAATCATATCCTGGAGTATCCAAAATCATATTCTGGAGGATCCAAAATCATATTCTGGAGAATCTGATCACATTCTGGATTATCCGATCACATTCTGGAGTATCCAATGATATTCTGGAATATCCAAAATCATATCCTGGAGGATCCAAAATCATATCCTGGAGGATCCAAAATCATATTCTGGGAGATCCAAAATCATATTCTCAAATGTACAAAATCATATTCTTAAGGATAAAAAATCATATTCTTGAGTATACAAAATCATATTCTGGAGGATCCAAAATCATATCCTGGAGGATCCAAAATCATATCCTGGAGGATCCAAAATCATATTCTGGAGGATCCAAAATCATATTCTCGAGTATACAAAATCATATTCTAGAGGACCCAAAATCATCTTCTCGGGTATACATAATCATATCCTGGAGGATCCAAAATCATATTCTCGAGTATACAAAATCATATTCTGGAGGATCCAAAATCTTATTCTGGAGGATCCAAAATCATATTCTGGAGCGTCCAAAATCATATTCTCGAGTATACAAAATCATATTCTGGAGGATCCAAAATCTTATTCTGGAGGATCCAAAATCATATTCTGGAGTATCGAAAATCATATTCTCGAGTATACAAAATCATATTCTCGAGGATCCAAAATTGTATTCTCGAGGATCGAAAATCATATTCTGGAAGATCAAGAATCATATCCTAGAGGATAAAAAACCATCTCCTGGAGGATCCAAAATCATATCCTAGAAGATAAAAAATCATATCCTGGAGAATCTAAAATCATATCCTGGAGAATCAAAAATCATATCCTTGAGGATCCAAAATCATATTCTCGAGTGTACAAAATCATATTCTGGAGGATCCAATATCATATTCTGCCGTATCCAAAACATATACTGGAAGATCCAAAATCATATTCTCGAGTATCCAAGATCATATGCTGGAGGATCCAATATCATATTCTCGAGTATACAAAATCATATTCCTGAGGATCCAAAATCATATTCTCGAGTATACAAAATCATATTCTCCAGTATACAAAATCATGTCCTGGAAAATCCAAAATCATATTCTGGAGTATCCAAAATCATATCCTGGAGGATCCAAAATCATATTCTGGAGTATCCAAAATCATATCCTGGAGTATCCAAAATCATATTCTGGAGGATCCAAAATCATATCCTGGAGTATCCAAAATCATATTCTGGAGGATCCAAAATCATATTCTGGAGAATCTGATCACATTCTGGATTATCCGATCACATTCTGGAGTATCCAATGATATTCTGGAATATCAAAAATCATATCCTGGAGGATCCAAAATCATATCCTGGAGGATCCAAAATCATATTCTGGGAGATCCAAAATCATATTCTCAAATGTACAAAATCATATTCTTAAGGATAAAAAATCATATTCTTGAGTATACAAAATCATATTCTGGAGGATCCAAAATCATATCCTGGAGGATCCAAAATCATATCCTGGAGGATCCAAAATCATATTCTGGAGGATCCAAAATCATATTCTCGAGTATACAAAATCATATTCTAGAGGATCCAAAATCATCTTCTCGGGTATACATAATCATATCCTGGAGGATCCAAAATCATATTCTCGAGTATAGAAAATCATATTCTGGAGGATCCAAAATCTTATTCTGGAGGATCCAAAATCATATTCTGGAGCGTCCAAAATCATATTCTCGAGTATACAAAATCATATTCTGGAGGATCCAAAATCTTATTCTGGAGGATCCAAAATCATATTCTGGAGTATCGAAAATCATATTCTCGAGTATACAAAATCATATTCTCGAGGATCCAAAATTGTATTCTCGAGGATCGAAAATCATATTCTGGAAGATCAAGAATCATATCCTAGAGGATAAAAAACCATCTCCTGGAGGATCCAAAATCATATCCTAGAAGATAAAAAATCATATCCTGGAGAATCTAAAATCATATCCTGGAGAATCAAAAATCATATCCTTGAGGATCCAAAATCATATTCTCGAGTGTACAAAATCATATTCTGGAGGATCCAATATCATATTCTGCCGTATCCAAAACATATACTGGAAGATCCAAAATCATATTCTCGAGTATCCAAGATCATATGCTGGAGGATCCAATATCATATTCTCGAGTATACAAAATCATATTCCTGAGGATCCAAAATCATATTCTCGAGTATACAAAATCATATTCTCCAGTATACAAAATCATGTCCTGGAAAATCCAAAATCATATTCTGGAGTATCCAAAATCATATCCTGGAGGATCCAAAATCATATTCTGGAGTATCCAAAATCATATCCTGGAGTATCCAAAATCATATTCTGGAGGATCCAAAATCATATTCTGGAGGATCCAAAATCATATTTTCCAGTATACAAAATCATATTCTGGAGGATCCAAAATCATATTCTCCAGTATACAAAATCATATTCTGGAGGATCCAAAATCATATTCTCGAGTAAAATCATATTCTGGAGGATCCAAAATCATATTCTCGAGTATACAAAATCATATTCTGGAGGATCGAAAATCATATTCTGGAGGATCGAAAATCATATTCTGGAGGATCCAAAATCATATTCTCGAGTATACAAAATCATATTCTGCAGGATCCAAAATCATATTCTGGAAGATCAAATCATATTCTGGAGGATCCAAAATCATATTCTGGAAGATCAAATCATATTCTGGAGGATCCAAAATCATATTCTCGGGTATACAAAATCATATTCTGGAGGATCCAAAATCATATTCTGGAGGATCCAAAATCATATTCTGGAAGATCAAATCATATTTTGGAGGATGCAAAATCATTTTCTCGAGGATACAAAATCATATTCTTGAGTATACAAAATCATATTCTGGAGGATCCAAAATCATATTCTCGAGTATACAAAATCATATTCTGGAGGATCCAAAATCATATTCTCGAGTATACAAAATCATATTCTGGAGGATCCAAAATCATATTCTGGAAGATCAAATCATATTCTGGAGTGTCCAAAATTATGTTCTCGAGTATACAAAATCATATTCTCGGGTATACAAAATCATATTCTGGAGGATCCAAAATCATATTCTGGAGGATCCAAAATCATATTCTGGAAGATCAAATCATATTCTGGAGGATGCAAAATCATTTTCTCGAGGATACAAAATCATATTCTTGAGTATACAAAATCATATTCTGGAGGATCCAAAATCATATTCTCGAGTATACAAAATCATATTCTGGAGGATCCAATATCATATTCTCGAGTATACAAAATCATATTCCTGAGGATCCAAAATCATATTCTCGAGTATACAAAATCATATTCTCCAGTATACAAAATCATATTCTGGAGTATCCAAAATCATATCCTGGAGTATCCAAAATCATATTCTGGAGGATCCAAAATCATATTCTGGAGGATCCAAAATCATATTTTCCAGTATACAAAATCATATTCTGGAGGATCCAAAATCATATTCTCCAGTATACAAAATCATATTCTGGAGGATCCAAAATCATATTCTCGAGTAAAATCATATTCTGGAGGATCCAAAATCATATTCTCGAGTATACAAAATCATATTCTGTAGGATCGAAAATCATATTCTGGAGGATCGAAAATCATATTCTGGAGGATCCAAAATCATATTCTCGAGTATACAAAATCATATTCTGCAGGATCCAAAATCATATTCTGGAAGATCAAATCATATTCTGGAGGATCCAAAATCATATTCTGGAAGATCAAATCATATTCTGGAGGATCCAAAATCATATTCTCGGGTATACAAAATCATATTCTGGAGGATCCAAAATCATATTCTGGAGGATCCAAAATCATATTCTGGAAGATCAAATCATATTCTGGAGGATGCAAAATCATTTTCTCGAGGATACAAAATCATATTCTTGAGTATACAAAATCATATTCTGGAGGATCCAAAATCATATTCTCGAGTATACAAAATCATATTCTGGAGGATCCAAAATCATATTCTCGAGTATACAAAATCATATTCTGGAGGATCCAAAATCATATTCTGGAAGATCAAATCATATTCTGGAGTATCCAAAATCATATTCTGGAAGATCAAATCATATTCTGGAGGATCCAAAATCATATTCTCGGGTATACAAAATCATATTCTGGAGGATCCAAAATCATATTCTGGAGGATCCAAAATCATATTCTGGAAGATCAAATCATATTCTGGAGTATTCTAGAGTATCCGAGAGTATCAAAAGCGATTTTCTGTAGTATCTGATAATATGTACACGAGAAGGATTGGATTGGTGCATCAGAATAACATTGTACACGAGATGGATTGGATGGTTGCATCAGAATAAGATTGTACACGAGATGGATTGGATGGTTGCATCAGAATAAGATTGTACACGAGATGGATTGGATGGTTGCATCAGAATAAGATATTACACGAGATAGATTGGATGTGTGCATGAGAATAAGATTGTACACGAGATGGATTGGATGGATGCATCAGTATAAGATTGTACACGAGATGGATTTGATTGGTGCATCACAATAAGATTGTTCACGAGATGGATTGGATGGGTGCATCACAATAAGATTGTACACGAGATGGATTGGATGTATGGATCAGAATAAGATTGTACACGAGATGGATTGGATGGGTGCATCGTAATAAGATTGTACACGAGATGGATTGGATGTTTGGATCAGAATAAGAATGTACACGAGATGGATTGGATGTGTGGATCAGAATAAGAATGTACACGAGATAGGTTGGATTTGTGGATCAGAATAAGAATGTACACGAGATGGATTGGATATGTCGATCAGAATAAGAATGTACACGAGATGTTTTGGATGTGTGGATCAGAATAATAATGTACACGAGATGGATTGGATGGGTATATCAGAATAAGAATGTAGACGAGATGGATTGGATGTGTGGCTCAGAATAAGAATGTACACGAGATGGATTGGATGGGTGTATCAGAATAAAAAAAGTACACGAGATGGATTGGATGTGTGGATGAGAATAAGAATGTACACGAGATGGATTGGATGGGTGCATCAGATTAAGAATGTACACGAGATGGATTGGATGGGTGTATCAGAATAAAAAAAGTACACGAGATGGATTGGATGAACACACAGGAATAAGAATGTACACGAGATCGATTGGATCGGTGCGCCAGAATAAGAATATACATGAGATGGATTGGATGAACGTACAGGAATTAGAATGTATACGAGAAAGATTTGATAACGGCAGCTTTTGGGTAGTTGCCATTTTCTCCTGACTGTTGACTATAATTCTTACATAATTCATGCGCATGCCTGGTGTACATTTGCATATCTCGCTTATCTGCCAAATAAAAACCTGTCAAAACATTCCGTGGGATGGGAAAGTAAATCGTCACAAGCTTATTCGTGTATACGTTGTATGTCTATACGTCGCATGTTTTTTCAAACACGTCCCACATGGAAAGAAATAACCACAGCGACAAAACCATCAGCAAAACAAGCGACGTACCGGGTGTGCTGGTCATAGCAAGGGGTTAATCATCTACGGTCTAGGGGCCGACTAACCTCTCCCTTAGGCTTGGGAGCCGAGCTTCCTGATCAGTCAGTAATGTCCTCCCGGGATAGCGGTGTTGGGGCCGAAATCTCCAGCGTAGCCGTAAGTCCATACGATGCTTCAGCAATCGATGTCTGGAAGTATGGTCCTGGTTCATTAATCAATAAAAACAAAAAAAATTCTATAAACCTCAGCCATGAGGATAAACTATTAATAAGATCCATTTTTAAAAGAACAAGAGGAATCGTAAATGCGCGTTTAACAAAGATCAGTACTCCTACTATTCTCCTTTTTAGGCAAAAGTTCACATTCTCGACAATCCCAGAGTGTATTCTGCATGGAGTATCCAATCACAATTTAGAGAACCCGATCAAATTTTGCAGTATCCATATCCATATTCTGGAGTATCCAAAATCATATTCTGGAGAATCTTATCACATTCTGGATTATCCGATCACATTCTGGAGTATCCAATCATATTCTGGAATATCCAAAATCATATCCTGGAGGATCCAAAATCATATTCTGGAGTATCCAAAATCATATCCTGGAGTATCCAAAATAATATCCTGCAGGATCCAAAATCATATTCTGGAGTATCCAAAATCATATTCTGGAGAATCCAAAATCATATCCTGGAGTATCCAAAATCATATCCTGGAGGATCCAAAATCATATTCTGGGAGATCCAAAATCATATTCTGGGAGATCCAAAATCATATCCTGGAGGATCCAAAATCATATCCTGGAGGATCCAAAATCATATTCTGGAGGATCCAAAATCATATTCTCGAGTATACAAAATCATATTCTAGAGGATCATAAAATCATATTCTGGAGAATCTTATCACATTCTGGATTATCCGATCACATTCTGGAGTATCCAATCATATTCTGGAAGATCCAAAATCATATCCTTGAGGATCCAAAATCATATTCTGGAGTATCCAAAATCATATCCTGGACTATCCAAAATCATATTCTGGAGGATCCAAAATCATATTCTGGAGGATCCAAAATCATATTCTGGGAGATCCAAAATCATATTCTCAAATGTACAAAATCATATTCTTAAGGATAAAAAATCATATTCTTGAGTATACAAAATCATATTCTGGAGGATCCAAAATCATATCCTGGAGGATCCAAAATCATATCCTGGAGGATCCAAAATCATATTCTGGAGGATCCAAAATCATATCCTGGAGGATCCAAAATCATATTCTGGAGAATCCAAAATCATATTCTCGAGTATACAAAATCATATTCTAGAGGATCCAAAATCATATTCTCGAGTATACAAAATCATATCCTGCAGGATCCAAAATCATATTCTCGGGTATACAAAATCCTATTCTGGAGGATCCAAAATCATATTCTGGAGGATCCAAAATCATATTCTGGAGCATCCAAAATCATATTCTCGAGTATACAAAATCATATTCTGGAGGATCCAAAATCATATCCTGGAGTATCCAAAATCATATCCTGGAGGATAGAAAATCATATTCTCAAGTATACAAAATCATATTCTGGACGATCCAAAATCATATTCTGGAGGAACCAAAATCATATCCTGGAGGATCCAAAATCATATCCTGGAGGATCCAAAATCATATCCTGGAGGATCGAAAATCATATTCTCGAGTATACAAAATCATATTCTGAAGGATCCAAAATCATATTCTGGAGGATCCAAAATCATTTTGCGGAGCATCCAAAATCATATTCTAGAGAATCGAAAATCATATCCTGGAGGATCCAAAATCATATCCTGGAGGATCCAAAATCATATCCTGGAGGATCCAAAATCATATTCTCGAGTATACAAAATCATATTCTGGAGGATCCAAAATCATATTCTGGAGGATCCAAAATCATTTTGCGGAGCATCCAAAATCATATTCTAGAGAATCGAAAATCATATTCTGGAGGATCCAAAATCATATTCTGGAGGATCCAAAATCATATTCTCGAGTATACAAAATCATATTCTGGAGGATCCAAAATCATATTCTGGAGTGTCCAAAATTATATTCTCGAGTATACAAAATCATATTCTCGAGTATACAAAATCATATTCCGGAGGATCCAAAATCATATTCTCGGGTATACAAAATCATATTCTCGAATATACAAAATCATATTCTGGAGGATACAAAATCATATTCTGGAGCATCCAAAACATATTCTGGAGGATCCAAAATCATATCCTGGAGGATCCAAAATCATATTCTGGAGGATCCAAAATCATATTCTGGGGGATCCAAAATCATATCCTGGAGGATCCAAAATCATATTCTGGAGGATCCAAAATCATATCCTGGAGGATCCAAAATCATATTCTGGAGGATACAAAATCATATCCTGGAGGATCCAAAATCATATTCTGGAGGATCCAAAATCATATTCTGGAGGATCCAAAATCATATTCAGGAATATCCAAAATCATATCCTGGAGGATCCAAAATCATATCCTGGAGGATCCATAATCATATTCTGGGAGATCCAAAATCATATTCTCGAATGTACAAAATCATATTCTTAAGGATAAAAAATCATATTCTTGAGTATACAAAATCATATTATGGAGGATCCTAAATCATATTCTGGAGGATCCAAAATCATATTCTGGAGGATCCAAAATCATATTCTCCAGTATACAAAATCATATTCTAGAGGATCCAAAATCATATTCTCGAGTATATAAAATCATATTGTGGAGGATCCAAAATCATATTCTGGAGGATCCAAAACATATTCTGGAGGATCCAAAATCATATCCTGGAGGATCCAAAATCATATCCTGGAGGTTCCACAATCATATCCTTGAGAATCCAAAATCATATTCTCGAGTATCCAAAATCATATTCTCGAGTATCAAAAAGTCATATCCTGGAGGATCCAAAATCATATTCTGGAAGATCCAAAATCATATCCTGATGGATCCAAAATCATATTCTGGAGGATCCAAAATCATATTTTCGAGTATCCAAAATCATATTCTCGAGTGTACAAAATCATATTCTCGAGTATCCAAAATCATATTCTGGAGGATCCCCAAAATCATATTCTGGAGGATCCAAAATCATATTCTGGAGGATCCAAAATCATATTCAGGAATATCCAAAATCATATCCTGGAGGATCCAAAATGATATCCTGGAGGATCCACAATCATATTCTGGGAGATCCAAAATCATATTCTCGAATGTACAAAATCATATTCTTAAGGATAAAAAATCATATTCTTGAGTATACAAAATCATATTCTGGAGGATCCAAAATCATATCCTTGAGAATCCAAAATCATATTCTCGAGTATCCAAAATCATATTCTCGAGTATCAAAAAGTCATATCCTGGAGGATCCAAAATCATATTCTGGAAGATCCAAAATCATATCCTGGAGGATCCAAAATCATATTCTGGAGGATCCAAAATCATATTCTGGAGGATCCAAAATCATATCCTGGAGGATCCAAAATCATATTCTGGAGGATCCAAAATCATATTCTGGAAGATCAAATCATATTCTGGAGTATTCTAGATTATCCGAGAGTATCAAAAGCGATATCCTGTATTATAACCCAACGATGAATTTTCGCGCGCTGTCATTGGTTCAAATGGGTCACGTGCAGGACGGGTATCAGGCGATATCCCCCGTCCGAAGTGATATTCGTCCAGCAGAAGGTAAAAACATTAAAAAAGAAAAGAAAAAACACCGAAAACAAAGAAACTCGGTTTTTACAAACAAGTGAGAGTAAAATACGAAGACTGGTCGAGAAAACTACGCCAGGAAACGCGAAAAAATCAACAAAATATGCTGTAAATGTCTTCAATGGTAAGCATTCATGTTTCGTGAATGAAGTTTTTGGTTTGTTTTCGAAATTGTTTTTATGAACTAGTAAAAACCAACAAAGAATTCGACAACTAATGTCAAACAATAGAATATGTCAATGTCAAACAGGTCTCATTTGCCAAAATAATTGTTTTCAGTATATCCAGCTTGGAGACGAGAGAGAACTATTTTTTGAAAACTCTGAAGATGACGAGTCGATGTAGTTTGCTGAATTAATATCAGTGAAGTCGTTGGGTTATAAGATAAATAAACCCCCTCTGGCTCACTGGAATATCGGCTGATAATGTCCTTGGATGAGAAATGGTCCTCAAAATATCACATTTGCCCTCGAAGCTTCGCTTCTCCGCCAAATGTTCTTTTTTCGGACCATTTCTCATCCTCGGACATTATCAGCCGATATCCCAGCCGCCAGGAGGGGTTTATTTACTAAGTATCTGATAATATGTACACGAGATGGATTGGATGGTTGCATCAGAATAAGATTCTACACCAGATGGATTGGATGGGTGCATCAAAATAAGATTGTACACGAGATAGATTGGATGTGTGCATGAGAATAAGATTGTACACGAGATGGATTGGATGGATGCATGAGAATAAGATTGTACACGAGATGGATTGGATGGATGCATCAGAATAAGATTGTACACGAGATGGATTGGATTGGTGCATCACAATAAGATTGTACACGAAATGGATTGGATGGGTGCATCACAATAAGATTGTACACGAGATGGATTGGATGGTTGCATCAGAATAAGATTGTACACGAGATGGATTGGATGGGTGCATCGTAATAAGATTGTACACGAGATGGATTGGATGATTGGATCAGAATAAGAATGTACACGAGATGTTTTGGATGTGTGGATCAGAATAAGAATGTACACGAGATGGATTGGATGTGTGGATCAGAATAAGAATGTACACGAGATGGATTGGATGAGTATATCAGAATAAGAATGTACACGAGATGGATTGGATGTGAGGCTCAGAATTAGAATGTACACGAGATGAATTGGATGTGTGGATGAGAATAAGAATGTACACGAGATGGATTGGATGGGTGCATCAGATTAAGAATGTACACGAGATGGATTGGATGGGTGTATCAGAATAAAAAAAGTACACGAGATGGATTGGATGTCTGTATCAGAATAAGAATGTACACGAGATGGATTGGATGAGTGCATCAGAATAAGAATGTACACGAGATGGATTGGATGAGTGCATCAGAATAAGAATGTACACGAGATTGATTGGATGAGTGCATCGGAATAAGAATGTTTACTAGATAGATTGGATGGGTGCATCAGAAAAAGAATGTACACGAGATCCATTGGATGGGTGCATCAGATTAAGAATGTACACGAAATGGATTGGATGGCTGCATCAGATTAAGAATGTACACGAAAAGGATTGGATGGGTGCATTACATTAAGAATGTACACGAGATCCATTGGATGGGTGGATCAGATTAAGAATGTAGACGAGATGCATTGGATGGGTGCATCAAAATACGAATGTACACGAGATGGATTGGATGAGTGGATCAGATTAAAGATGTAGACGAGATGGATTGGATGGGTGCATCAAAATACGAATGTACACGAGATCGATTAGATGGGTACATCAGAATAAGAATGAGCACGAGATGGATTGGATGGGTACATCGGAATAAGATTGTACACGAGATGGATTGGATGTCCGCATCAAATTAAGAATGTACACGAAAATGATTGGATAGGTTTATCAAAATAAGAATGTACAAAAGATGGATAGGATGGGTGCGAGAGAATAAGAATGTACACGGGATGGATTGGATCGGTGCATCAGAATAAGAATGTTCACGAGATGCATTGGATGGGTGCGTCAGAATAAGAATGTACACGAGATGGATTGGATCGGTGCATCAGAATAAGAATGTACACGAGATTTATTGAATGGGTGCATCAGAATAAGAATGTACCCGAGATGGATTGGATTGGTTCACCAGAATAAGAATGTACACGAGATGGATTGGATGGGTTCATCAGAATAAGAATGTACACCAGATGAATTGGATGGGTGCATCACAATAAGATTCTACACCAGATGGATTGGATGTGTGAATCAAAATAAGAATGTACAAGAGATGGATTGGATGAACACACAGGAATAAGAATGTACACGAGATGGATTGGATGGACATACAGGAATAAGAATGTACACGAGATCGATTGGATCGGTGCGCCAGAATAAGAATATACATGAGATGGATTGGATGAACGTACAGGAATTAGAATGTATACGAGAAAGATTTGATAACGGCAGCTTTTGGGTAGTTGCCATTTTCTCCTGACTGTTGACTATAATTCTTACATAACTCATGCGCATGCCTGGTGTACATTTGCATATCTCACTTATCTGCCAAATAAAAACCTGTCAAAACATTCCGTGGGATGGGAAAGTAAATCGTCACAAGCTTATTCGTGTATACGTTGTATGTCTATACGTCGCATGTTTTTTCAAACACGTCCCACATGGAAAGAAATAACCACAGCGACAAAACCATCAGCAAAACAAGCGACGTACCGGGTGTGCTGGTCATAGCAAGGGGTTAATCATCTACGGTCTAGGGGCCGACTAACCTCTCCCTTAGGCTTTGGAGCCGAGCTTCCTGATCAGTCAGTAATGTCCTCCCGGGATAGCGGTGTTGGGGCCGAAATCTCCAGCGTAGCCGTAATTCCATACGATGCTTCAGCAATCGATCTCTGGAAGTATGGTCCTGGTTCATTAATCGATAAAAACAAAAAAAATTCTATAAACCTCAGCCATGAGGATAAACTATTGATAAGATCCATTTTTAAAAGAACAAGAGGAATCGTAAATGCGCGTTTAACAAGGATCAGTACTCCTACTATTCTCCTTTTTAGGCAAAAGTTCACATTCTCGACAATCCCCGAGTGTATTCTGCATGGAGTATCCAATCACAATTTAGAGAACCCGATCAAATTTTGCAGTATCCATATCCATATTCTGGAGTATCCAAAATCATATTCTGGAGAATCTTATCACATTCTGGATTATCCGATCAAATTCTGGAGTATCCAATCATATTCTGGAGTATCCAAAATCATATTCTGGAGAATCTTATCACATTCTGGATTATCCGATCACATTCTGGAGTATCCAATCATATTCTGGAGTATCCAAAATCATATTCTGGAGGATCCAAAATCATATTCTCGAGTATCCAAAATCATATCCTGGAGGATCCAAAATCATATTCTGGAGTATCCAAAATCATATCCTGGAGGATCCAAAATCATATTATGGAGTATCCAAAATCATATCCTGGAGTATCCAAAATCATATTCTGGAGGATCCAAAATCATATTCTGGAGAATCTGATCACATTCTGGATTATCCGATCACATTCTGGAGTATCCAATGATATTCTGGAATATCCAAAATCATATCCTGGAGGATCCAAAATCATATCCTGGAGGATCCAAAATCATATTCTGGGAGATCCAAAATCATATTCTCAAATGTACAAAATCATATTCTTAAGGATAAAAAATCATATTCTTGAGTATACAAAATCATATTCTGGAGGATCCAAAATCATATCCTGGAGGATCCAAAATCATATCCTGGAGGATCCAAAATCATATTCTGGAGGATCCAAAATCATATTCTCGAGTATACAAAATCATATTCTAGAGGACCCAAAATCATCTTCTCGGGTATACATAATCATATCCTGGAGGATCCAAAATCATATTCTCGAGTATACAAAATCATATTCTGGAGGATCCAAAATCTTATTCTGGAGGATCCAAAATCATATTCTGGAGCGTCCAAAATCATATTCTCGAGTATACAAAATCATATTCTGGAGGATCCAAAATCTTATTCTGGAGGATCCAAAATCATATTCTGGAGTATCGAAAATCATATTCTCGAGTATACAAAATCATATTCTCGAGGATCCAAAATTGTATTCTCGAGGATCGAAAATCATATTCTGGAAGATCAAGAATCATATCCTAGAGGATAAAAAACCATCTCCTGGAGGATCCAAAATCATATCCTAGAAGATAAAAAATCATATCCTGGAGAATCTAAAATCATATCCTGGAGAATCAAAAATCATATCCTTGAGGATCCAAAATCATATTCTCGAGTGTACAAAATCATATTCTGGAGGATCCAATATCATATTCTGCCGTATCCAAAACATATACTGGAAGATCCAAAATCATATTCTCGAGTATCCAAGATCATATGCTGGAGGATCCAATATCATATTCTCGAGTATACAAAATCATATTCCTGAGGATCCAAAATCATATTCTCGAGTATACAAAATCATATTCTCCAGTATACAAAATCATGTCCTGGAAAATCCAAAATCATATTCTGGAGTATCCAAAATCATATCCTGGAGGATCCAAAATCATATTCTGGAGTATCCAAAATCATATCCTGGAGTATCCAAAATCATATTCTGGAGGATCCAAAATCATATCCTGGAGTATCCAAAATCATATTCTGGAGGATCCAAAATCATATTCTGGAGAATCTGATCACATTCTGGATTATCCGATCACATTCTGGAGTATCCAATGATATTCTGGAATATCAAAAATCATATCCTGGAGGATCCAAAATCATATCCTGGAGGATCCAAAATCATATTCTGGGAGATCCAAAATCATATTCTCAAATGTACAAAATCATATTCTTAAGGATAAAAAATCATATTCTTGAGTATACAAAATCATATTCTGGAGGATCCAAAATCATATCCTGGAGGATCCAAAATCATATCCTGGAGGATCCAAAATCATATTCTGGAGGATCCAAAATCATATTCTCGAGTATACAAAATCATATTCTAGAGGATCCAAAATCATCTTCTCGGGTATACATAATCATATCCTGGAGGATCCAAAATCATATTCTCGAGTATAGAAAATCATATTCTGGAGGATCCAAAATCTTATTCTGGAGGATCCAAAATCATATTCTGGAGCGTCCAAAATCATATTCTCGAGTATACAAAATCATATTCTGGAGGATCCAAAATCTTATTCTGGAGGATCCAAAATCATATTCTGGAGTATCGAAAATCATATTCTCGAGTATACAAAATCATATTCTCGAGGATCCAAAATTGTATTCTCGAGGATCGAAAATCATATTCTGGAAGATCAAGAATCATATCCTAGAGGATAAAAAACCATCTCCTGGAGGATCCAAAATCATATCCTAGAAGATAAAAAATCATATCCTGGAGAATCTAAAATCATATCCTGGAGAATCAAAAATCATATCCTTGAGGATCCAAAATCATATTCTCGAGTGTACAAAATCATATTCTGGAGGATCCAATATCATATTCTGCCGTATCCAAAACATATACTGGAAGATCCAAAATCATATTCTCGAGTATCCAAGATCATATGCTGGAGGATCCAATATCATATTCTCGAGTATACAAAATCATATTCCTGAGGATCCAAAATCATATTCTCGAGTATACAAAATCATATTCTCCAGTATACAAAATCATGTCCTGGAAAATCCAAAATCATATTCTGGAGTATCCAAAATCATATCCTGGAGGATCCAAAATCATATTCTGGAGTATCCAAAATCATATCCTGGAGTATCCAAAATCATATTCTGGAGGATCCAAAATCATATTCTGGAGGATCCAAAATCATATTTTCCAGTATACAAAATCATATTCTGGAGGATCCAAAATCATATTCTCCAGTATACAAAATCATATTCTGGAGGATCCAAAATCATATTCTCGAGTAAAATCATATTCTGGAGGATCCAAAATCATATTCTCGAGTATACAAAATCATATTCTGGAGGATCGAAAATCATATTCTGGAGGATCGAAAATCATATTCTGGAGGATCCAAAATCATATTCTCGAGTATACAAAATCATATTCTGCAGGATCCAAAATCATATTCTGGAAGATCAAATCATATTCTGGAGGATCCAAAATCATATTCTGGAAGATCAAATCATATTCTGGAGGATCCAAAATCATATTCTCGGGTATACAAAATCATATTCTGGAGGATCCAAAATCATATTCTGGAGGATCCAAAATCATATTCTGGAAGATCAAATCATATTTTGGAGGATGCAAAATCATTTTCTCGAGGATACAAAATCATATTCTTGAGTATACAAAATCATATTCTGGAGGATCCAAAATCATATTCTCGAGTATACAAAATCATATTCTGGAGGATCCAAAATCATATTCTCGAGTATACAAAATCATATTCTGGAGGATCCAAAATCATATTCTGGAAGATCAAATCATATTCTGGAGTGTCCAAAATTATGTTCTCGAGTATACAAAATCATATTCTCGGGTATACAAAATCATATTCTGGAGGATCCAAAATCATATTCTGGAGGATCCAAAATCATATTCTGGAAGATCAAATCATATTCTGGAGGATGCAAAATCATTTTCTCGAGGATACAAAATCATATTCTTGAGTATACAAAATCATATTCTGGAGGATCCAAAATCATATTCTCGAGTATACAAAATCATATTCTGGAGGATCCAATATCATATTCTCGAGTATACAAAATCATATTCCTGAGGATCCAAAATCATATTCTCGAGTATACAAAATCATATTCTCCAGTATACAAAATCATATTCTGGAGTATCCAAAATCATATCCTGGAGTATCCAAAATCATATTCTGGAGGATCCAAAATCATATTCTGGAGGATCCAAAATCATATTTTCCAGTATACAAAATCATATTCTGGAGGATCCAAAATCATATTCTCCAGTATACAAAATCATATTCTGGAGGATCCAAAATCATATTCTCGAGTAAAATCATATTCTGGAGGATCCAAAATCATATTCTCGAGTATACAAAATCATATTCTGTAGGATCGAAAATCATATTCTGGAGGATCGAAAATCATATTCTGGAGGATCCAAAATCATATTCTCGAGTATACAAAATCATATTCTGCAGGATCCAAAATCATATTCTGGAAGATCAAATCATATTCTGGAGGATCCAAAATCATATTCTGGAAGATCAAATCATATTCTGGAGGATCCAAAATCATATTCTCGGGTATACAAAATCATATTCTGGAGGATCCAAAATCATATTCTGGAGGATCCAAAATCATATTCTGGAAGATCAAATCATATTCTGGAGGATGCAAAATCATTTTCTCGAGGATACAAAATCATATTCTTGAGTATACAAAATCATATTCTGGAGGATCCAAAATCATATTCTCGAGTATACAAAATCATATTCTGGAGGATCCAAAATCATATTCTCGAGTATACAAAATCATATTCTGGAGGATCCAAAATCATATTCTGGAAGATCAAATCATATTCTGGAGTATCCAAAATCATATTCTGGAAGATCAAATCATATTCTGGAGGATCCAAAATCATATTCTCGGGTATACAAAATCATATTCTGGAGGATCCAAAATCATATTCTGGAGGATCCAAAATCATATTCTGGAAGATCAAATCATATTCTGGAGTATTCTAGAGTATCCGAGAGTATCAAAAGCGATTTTCTGTAGTATCTGATAATATGTACACGAGAAGGATTGGATTGGTGCATCAGAATAACATTGTACACGAGATGGATTGGATGGTTGCATCAGAATAAGATTGTACACGAGATGGATTGGATGGTTGCATCAGAATAAGATTGTACACGAGATGGATTGGATGGTTGCATCAGAATAAGATATTACACGAGATAGATTGGATGTGTGCATGAGAATAAGATTGTACACGAGATGGATTGGATGGATGCATCAGTATAAGATTGTACACGAGATGGATTTGATTGGTGCATCACAATAAGATTGTTCACGAGATGGATTGGATGGGTGCATCACAATAAGATTGTACACGAGATGGATTGGATGTATGGATCAGAATAAGATTGTACACGAGATGGATTGGATGGGTGCATCGTAATAAGATTGTACACGAGATGGATTGGATGTTTGGATCAGAATAAGAATGTACACGAGATGGATTGGATGTGTGGATCAGAATAAGAATGTACACGAGATAGGTTGGATTTGTGGATCAGAATAAGAATGTACACGAGATGGATTGGATATGTCGATCAGAATAAGAATGTACACGAGATGTTTTGGATGTGTGGATCAGAATAATAATGTACACGAGATGGATTGGATGGGTATATCAGAATAAGAATGTAGACGAGATGGATTGGATGTGTGGCTCAGAATAAGAATGTACACGAGATGGATTGGATGGGTGTATCAGAATAAAAAAAGTACACGAGATGGATTGGATGTGTGGATGAGAATAAGAATGTACACGAGATGGATTGGATGGGTGCATCAGATTAAGAATGTACACGAGATGGATTGGATGGGTGTATCAGAATAAAAAAAGTACACGAGATGGATTGGATGAACACACAGGAATAAGAATGTACACGAGATCGATTGGATCGGTGCGCCAGAATAAGAATATACATGAGATGGATTGGATGAACGTACAGGAATTAGAATGTATACGAGAAAGATTTGATAACGGCAGCTTTTGGGTAGTTGCCATTTTCTCCTGACTGTTGACTATAATTCTTACATAATTCATGCGCATGCCTGGTGTACATTTGCATATCTCGCTTATCTGCCAAATAAAAACCTGTCAAAACATTCCGTGGGATGGGAAAGTAAATCGTCACAAGCTTATTCGTGTATACGTTGTATGTCTATACGTCGCATGTTTTTTCAAACACGTCCCACATGGAAAGAAATAACCACAGCGACAAAACCATCAGCAAAACAAGCGACGTACCGGGTGTGCTGGTCATAGCAAGGGGTTAATCATCTACGGTCTAGGGGCCGACTAACCTCTCCCTTAGGCTTGGGAGCCGAGCTTCCTGATCAGTCAGTAATGTCCTCCCGGGATAGCGGTGTTGGGGCCGAAATCTCCAGCGTAGCCGTAAGTCCATACGATGCTTCAGCAATCGATGTCTGGAAGTATGGTCCTGGTTCATTAATCAATAAAAACAAAAAAAATTCTATAAACCTCAGCCATGAGGATAAACTATTAATAAGATCCATTTTTAAAAGAACAAGAGGAATCGTAAATGCGCGTTTAACAAAGATCAGTACTCCTACTATTCTCCTTTTTAGGCAAAAGTTCACATTCTCGACAATCCCAGAGTGTATTCTGCATGGAGTATCCAATCACAATTTAGAGAACCCGATCAAATTTTGCAGTATCCATATCCATATTCTGGAGTATCCAAAATCATATTCTGGAGAATCTTATCACATTCTGGATTATCCGATCACATTCTGGAGTATCCAATCATATTCTGGAATATCCAAAATCATATCCTGGAGGATCCAAAATCATATTCTGGAGTATCCAAAATCATATCCTGGAGTATCCAAAATAATATCCTGCAGGATCCAAAATCATATTCTGGAGTATCCAAAATCATATTCTGGAGAATCCAAAATCATATCCTGGAGTATCCAAAATCATATCCTGGAGGATCCAAAATCATATTCTGGGAGATCCAAAATCATATTCTGGGAGATCCAAAATCATATCCTGGAGGATCCAAAATCATATCCTGGAGGATCCAAAATCATATTCTGGAGGATCCAAAATCATATTCTCGAGTATACAAAATCATATTCTAGAGGATCATAAAATCATATTCTGGAGAATCTTATCACATTCTGGATTATCCGATCACATTCTGGAGTATCCAATCATATTCTGGAAGATCCAAAATCATATCCTTGAGGATCCAAAATCATATTCTGGAGTATCCAAAATCATATCCTGGACTATCCAAAATCATATTCTGGAGGATCCAAAATCATATTCTGGAGGATCCAAAATCATATTCTGGGAGATCCAAAATCATATTCTCAAATGTACAAAATCATATTCTTAAGGATAAAAAATCATATTCTTGAGTATACAAAATCATATTCTGGAGGATCCAAAATCATATCCTGGAGGATCCAAAATCATATCCTGGAGGATCCAAAATCATATTCTGGAGGATCCAAAATCATATCCTGGAGGATCCAAAATCATATTCTGGAGAATCCAAAATCATATTCTCGAGTATACAAAATCATATTCTAGAGGATCCAAAATCATATTCTCGAGTATACAAAATCATATCCTGCAGGATCCAAAATCATATTCTCGGGTATACAAAATCCTATTCTGGAGGATCCAAAATCATATTCTGGAGGATCCAAAATCATATTCTGGAGCATCCAAAATCATATTCTCGAGTATACAAAATCATATTCTGGAGGATCCAAAATCATATTCTAGAGGATCCAAAATCATATTCTGGAGTATCCAAAATCATATTCTCGAGTATACAAAATCATATTCTGGAGGATCCAAAATCATATTCTCCAGTATACAAAATCATATTCCTGAGGATGCAAAATCATATTCTCGAGTATACAAAATCATATTCCTGAGGATCCAAAATCATATTCTCCAGTATACAAAATCATATTCTGGAGGATCCAAAATCATATTCTGGAGGATCAAAAATCATATTCTCGAGTATACAAAATCATATTCTGGAGGATCCAAAATCATATTCTCGAGTATACAAAATCATATTCTGGAGGATCCAAAATCATATCCTGGAAGATCCAAAATCATATTCAAGAGTATCCAAAATCATATTCTCGAGTATCCAAAATCATATCCTGGAGGATCCAAAATCATATTCTGGAGCATCCAAAATCGTTTCCTGGAGGATCCAAAATCATATTCTAGGGATCCAAAATCATATTCTCGAGTATCCAAAATCATATTCTCGAGTATACAAAATCATATTCTGGAGGATCCAAAATCATATCCTGGAGTATCCAAAATCATATCCTGGAGGATCCAAAATCATATTCTTAAGGATAAAAAATCATATTCTTGAGTATACAAAATCATATTCTGGAGGATCCAAAATCATATCCTGGAGGATCCAAAATCATATCCTGGAGGATCCAAAATCATATTCTGGAGTATACCAAATCATATTCCTGAGGATCCAAAATCATATTCTCCAGTATACAAAATCATATTCTGGAGGATCCAAAATCATATTCTCGAGTATACAAAATCATATTCTGGAGGATCCAAAATCATATTCTGGAGGATCCAAAATCATATTCTCCAGTATACAAAATCATATTCTGGAGGATCCAAAATCATATTCTGGAGGATCCAAAATCATATTCTCGAGTATACAAAATCATATTCTGGAGGATCCAAAATCATATTCTCGAGTATACAAAATCATATTCTGGAGGATCCAAAATCATATCCTGGAAGATCCAAAATCATATTCAAGAGTATCCAAAATCATATTCTCGAGTATCCAAAATCATATCCTGGAGGATCCAAAATCATATTCTGGAGCATCCAAAATCCTTTCCTGGAGGATCCCAAATCATATTCTAGGGATCCAAAATCATATTCTCGAGTATCCAAAATCATATTCTCTATAGTATACAAAATCATATTCTGGAGGATCCAAAATCATATTCTCGAGTTTACAAAATCATATTCTCGAGTATCCAAAATCATATTCTGGAGTATCCGAGATCATATTCTGCAGTATCCAAAATCATATTCTTGAGTATCCAAAATCATATCCTGGAGTATCCAAAATCATATCCTGGAGGATCCAAAATCATATTCTTAAGGATAAAAAATCATATTCTTGAGTATACAAAATCATATTCTGGAGGATCCAAAATCATATCCTGGAGGATCCAAAATCATATCCTGGAGGATCCAAAATCATATTCTGGATGATCCAAAATCATATTCTCCAGCATACAAAATCATATTCTGGAGGATCCAAAATCATATTCTCGAAGATCAAATCATATTCTGGAGGATCCAAAATCATATTCTCGAGTATACAAAATCATATTCTGGAGGATCCAAAATCATATTCTCGACTATACAAAATCATATTCTGGAGGATCCAAAATCATATTCTCGAGTATACAAAATCATATTCTGGAGGATCCAAAATCATATTCTCGAGTATACAAAATCATATTCTGGAGGATCCAAAATCATATTCTCGACTATACAAAATCATATTCTGGAGGATCCAAAATCATATTCTGGAAGATCAAATCATATTCTGGAGTATTCTAGAGTATCCGAGAGTATCAAAAGCGATATTCTGTAGTATCTGATAATATGTACACGAGAAAGATTGGATTGGTGCATCAGAATAACATTGTACACGAGATGGATTGGATTGTTGCATCAGAATAAGATTGTACACGAGATGGATTGGATGGTCGCATCAGAATAAGATCTTACACGAGATGGATTGGATGGTTGCATCAGAATAAGATTGTACACGAGATAGATTGGTTGTGTGCATGAGAATAAGATTGTACACGAGATGGATTGGATGGATGCATCAGAATAAGATTGTACACGAGATGGATTGGATTGCTGCATCACAATAAGATTGTTCACGAGATGGATTGGATGGGTGCATCACAATAAGATTGTGCACGAGATGGATTGGATGGGTGCATCGTAATAAGATTGTACACGAGATGGATTGGATGGGTGCATCGTAATAAGATTGTACACGAGATGGATTGGATATTTGGATCAGAATTAGAATGTACACCAGATGGATTGGATGTGTGGATCAGAATTAGAATGTACACCAGATGGATTGGATGTGTGGATCAGAATAAGAATGTACACGAGATGGATTGGATGTGTGGATCAGAATAAGAATGTACACGAGATGGATTGGATGGGAATATCAGAATAAGAATGTACACGAGATGGATTGGATGTGTGGCTCAGAATAAGAATGTACACGAGATAGATTGGATGGGTGCATCAGACTAAGAATGTACACGAGATGGATTGGATGGGTATATCAGAATAAGAATGTACACGAGATTGATTGGATGTGTGGCTCAGAATAAGAATGTACACGAGATGGATTGGATGTGTGGATGAGAATAAGAATGTACACGAGATGGATTGGATGGGTGCATCAGATTAAGAATGTACACGAGATGGATTGGATGGGTGTATCAGAATAAAAAAAGTACACGAGATGGATTGGATGGATGTATCAGAATAAGAATGTACACGAGATGGATTGGATGAGTGCATCAGAATAAGAATGTACACGAGATGGATTGGATGAGTGCATCAGAATAAGAATGTACACAAGATTGATTGGATGGGTGCATCAGATTAAGAATGTACACGAAATGGATTGGATGGTGGCATCAGATTAATAATGTACACGAAATGGATCGGATGGTGGCATCAGATTAATAATGTACACGAAATGGATTGGATGGTGGCATCAGATTAATAATGTACACGAGAAGGATTGGATGCGTGCATCAAAATACAAATGTACACGATATGGATTAGATGGGCGCATCGGAATAAGATTGTACACGAGATGGATTGGATGTCCACATCAAATTAAGAATGGACACGAAAATGATTGGATAGGTTTATCACAATAAGAATGTACACGAGATGGATAGGATTGGTGCGACAGAATAAGAATGTACACGGGATGGATTGGATGGGTGCATCAGAATAAGAATGTACACGAGATGCATTGGATGGGTGCGTCAGAATAAGAATGTACACGAGATGGATTGGACCGGTGCATCAGAATAAGAATGTACACGAGATTGATTGAATGGGTGCATCAGAATAAGAATGTACACGAGATGGATTGGATTGGTTCACCTGAATAAGAATGTACACGAGATGGATTGGATGGGTTCATCAGAATAAGAATGTACACCAGATGGATTGGATGGTGCATCAGAATAAGATTCTACACCAGATGGATTGGATGTGTGAATCAAAATAAGAATGTACACGAGATGGATTGGATGGACATACAGGAATAAGAATGTACACGAGATCGATTGGATCGGTGCGCCAGAATAAGAATATACACGAGATGGATTGGATGGGTGTATCAGATTAAGAATGTACACGAGATGGATTGGATGGGTGCATCAGATTAAGAATGTACACGAGATGGATTGGATGGGTGTATCAGAATAAGAATGTACACGAGATGGATTGGATGGGTGTATCAGTATAAGAATGTACACGAGATGGATTGAATTAACGTACAGGAATAAGAATGTATACGAGAAAGAATTGATAACGGCAGCTAGCTAGCTTTTGGGTCGTTTCCATTTTCTTCCTGTAATACTGTAATACTGTAATACTTACATAAGTTATGCGCATGCCTGGTGTACATTTGCATATCTCACTTATCTGCCAAATAAAAACCTGTCAAAACATTCCGTGGGATGGGAAAGTAAATCGTCACAAGCTGATTTGTGTTTACGTGGCATGTCTATACGTCGCATGTTTTTTTCCAAAGACGTCGCACATGGAAAGAAATAAGCACAGCGACAAAACCATCAGCAAAACAAGTGACATACTGGGTGTGCTGGTCATAGCAAGGGGTTAATCATCTACGGTCTAGGGGCTGACTAACCTCTCCCTTAGGCTTGGGAGCCGAGCTTCCTGATCAGTCAGTAATGTCCTCCCGGGATAGCGGTGTTGGGGTCGAAATCTCCAGCGTAGCCGTAAGTCCATACGATGCTTCAGCAATCGATGTCTGGAAGTATGGTCCTGGTTCATCAATCAATAAAAACTAATTAATTCCATAAACCTCGGCCATGAGGATAACCTATAGAAACCGAATTTAGAATATTCAATCACATTCCGGAATATCCGACAATATTTCGGAGCATCAAAAGCGATATCCGATATTATAACCCGACGATGAATTTTCGCGAGCTGTCATTGGTTCAAATGGGTCACGTGTAGGACGGGTATCGGGCGATATCCCCCGTCCGAAGAGATATTCGTCCAGTAGAAGGTAAAAACGTTAAAAAAGAAAAGAAAAAACACGAAAAACAGAGAAACTCGGTTTTTACAAACAAGTGAGAGTAAAATACAAAGACTGGTTGAGAAAACTACGCCAGGAAACACGAAAAAATCAACAAAATATACTGTAAATGTCTTCAATAGTAAGCATCCATGTTTCGTGAATGAAGTTTTTGGTTTGTTTTCGAAATTGTTTTCATAAACTACTAAAAACCAACAAAGAATTCGAAAACTAATGTTAAACAATAGAATAGGAAGTCAAACAGGTTTCATTTACCCCAAAAGAATTGTTTTTATATCCAACTTGGAGACGAGAGATGATGAGTCAATGTTGATTGCTGAATCCATTCCAGTGAAGTCGTTGGGTTATAAAATAGATAAACCCCTTCTGGCTCACTGGAATATCGGCTGATCTCCTTGAATGAGTGGTCACAACGTATAATATACTCATTCTTGAGATAAAGTTTTAAAATCTTCAACTAAAACATTTAAAAGAAGAGAAGCAAATGAAAATCAAGCAAAGCAAACCTAACATGTACATTTTCTTATTCGATGAATGGTTCTCGGAGCCAAAGGAGATCCCGGCTGGGTTGATTGGGGTTTTTTTGACATAGACCTCGGACTCCCTAACCCGCAATGCAGTTTTCCATGGTCACCATATTCAAAGACATGGAAAACGTCACTCATTGGGTGAGAACCTGCCCTTTTTCCCCATACAACACCGAAGCTTAACAATGATAGCTGTACGAGTTTTGAGGCTCTCTGAATGAAAAAAAAACAACAAAAAAACCCAAACATTAATGTAACATTGATGGTATTTAAGGTGGCTCCAAGGAGTTTTTTTGAGTCACACTTCCCTTTTTGAATCCGCTTATACATACTTACTTTAACTCAATGAATCTGAATTTTACACCAGATGTTGGCATTGGATGAAAGTTTTGAGCAATGGTCTTTTTATGCTAATCAGCGTTTCCATAGCAACAATAATGATAATGTTGGTTTGCGTATGATGATGGAATACGAAATGTATATGTGATCGTACCATACTGAATGGACTCAGAAAAAATTCTGAGCCCCAGATGCAAAACAGTTTTTCCTAAACATCTTTTGAAATCGGGCTACCCTCGAAATGCGAATAATTGCACTATAATCGACACAGAGTATAGCACACTAAATGGAGAAATTTTAAGAAATGTTATCTGTTTTATTTCGAATAAATCATTTTAAACATGGTTGTTTTTCATTTGACTCTCTTGCATCAGTACAGGTTAGACAGGAAGGTTTAGAAGCCTACAACAATTTAGTTCATAAAATAATTTAGATAGTACGCGCGCTCTGATTGGTTAAAAAGCGTGTTGGATGAGGCTATCTAAACATGCTCACGTCATCTGTATGTGTAAATGCCGATTTAGCCTCAAAAAATACTTTATAAAAGAAATAGAAGACGATTATCCGTGTTATATAGCCTGATCTAAACACGCGTGATGTTGGGAGAACATGCTCGTGCTTTTCCTACGCTCTCTCGCGTTCTCCCAACATCACGCTTGTTTACATCAGGCTATACAACACGGAACATCGTCTTCTATTTCTTAAACATTTATACTCTAAAGAGAAAACCATGTGAACAATAACAATATTTAATGTATCTTTTTTGCATTTTTTTTAACATAACTCTCTAGATCTATACTGATAGCTATTCTAGGTATCCTTATAATATTTATAATAATTCATCATCTATCTCATTCCTGCTCCTGCTCCGGCTCCTCCTGTCGGAAATTAAGAATGGTCTGTCCTCTCTCGGGATCCCTGAGCTTGAAGATCCTCACATTACTTCCTCCACCGATAGAACTATGGATATATAAATCAAGTATTGTGTTAGAGCGTTTCTTCATATTACTGCCACTCAAATAGATCCTTTTCCAGCACGAGTGAGTAAATTTTGAATGACAGTTGCCTTGTAAATGCAAGAGCCATAGCTGCAGTGTTGGTTGATTTGTCAAAATCACCCAAGATGGCTGCCATGACGTCACATGAAAACGAGAAATAAACAGACATGAACGAAGGAGAAATAGTCCCTTTCACAGTTCTGTGTGAAATCTTGACAGGAGCAATGACTTTGCACGGAAGCGAGACCAATGGTGAGCTTGCAATGGCAGAAACAAGTGAAAAATTGTTCAAGGTGTTAAAAAAGGGTCTGCAAAGGTGCAGCTACCTTTAAAGATGGCGCACGGAACTGTAAAACGAAAAATTGATTGATTGTTACCTCATGTCCTGTGGAGTGAGTAGAATAAACTGTCTTTCCTCTTGTTCCTTAGCTACCTTGAGCATCATATTCATGCTGATACGACGGTTTACCATATCCTAAACACAATGTGAACATGTTATCAATAGTGCTTATGTACAATGCACTCGACGCGATTCAGCAAAACTATTGCCAACATCTATTACCCAATCAAAGTCCATCAAATGCAAGCTGATCTAATCAACTGCTTGAATACTGTACCCCATCGTTTTACAGATGACATATTTGTAATAAATTTGTGTGTGGAAAGTCTTGGCTCACGACACGGAATGTAAATAATACAATCCATTACGAATTATGACCACAGCAGGTAATGTCCTAGCCTTCTCCATAGAGGTTCTTAGGATCATCACGCAATGTTTTTCATGATGACGTGACGTCCCTAAGAATGTCTGCCTAAGAGGCTAGTAAAGAAAGTGTGTTGCCACTATCAAACCAAACCTACAGTACTATAGCACAGGGAGCCCAATTTAGATAAAAGTAAAAGATGAAATATTTTTTTTAATTCCAGGTCAAAAAAAATTTTTCTGTTGCATTATTTACAGATTTGTTTGCTCATTCATATTATAGACGACATTATATTGACCTGGAATTTAAAAAATTAATTAAAAGCGATTTTTTCCGATTTTATTTTCATCTTTTATCTAAATTGGGCTCCCTGTGCTATAGTATAATATATCCAGACACACTCACCATGAAGACATCAAACTCATCAAGACATCTAAAAGGAGTCTCCATTGCTTCCCACAAGGCCATGATGAAGCAGATGGTAGAAAATGAACGCTCACCACCAGACAGTGACCGAGTATCCTTGGATGTTTTCTTTGATCCTTGGTCAACATTTACCTGCAAATGGTTTCAAACAAGTTGATAAAAGTGTCGTGACGGAATAGCAAAATAAAACAGAAATAATTTTCCTCAATAGACCTCTTCAGCATGACGGAATGCAGCTCAATTTGGAGAGCAAAACAATAGGCTCCACCACAGGTAGCCCAAGCTGGGTTTCTGTAGTGTCATGTTATAAGAAAATGTATGGGGAACTATAAAAAACCTCAATAAATTCTCTTCTTTCTTAACAGTGGAGAAAAAAATGCTAAAACTGGCTTAATCCGAATTCTAACCTGGCAGGGCGATAGAGGTATAACTTCTCAAAGGTCAGCTAAGATTTCTTCACTTTATTTCACATTTTGACAATTTTATTGAGGTTTTTTTTAAGTTCCCTATACATTTTCTTATAATATGACACCACAGAAACCCAGCTTGGGCTACCTGTGGCTCCACTGTGCTATATTCACATTTTACAATTTTCACAACCTGATTTCACCATAAGGGCTTGGGCTACCTGTGGTAATGCATGGACATGATGATTCACACTGTACCTCAAGCTGCAGACTCTCAACTGAATGGTCGAATTTCATTCTTCCCGAGTACCCTCGTTGAGATAACATCATTTGAAAGAAGAACTTGGCTCGTATAGCTATGAACTTGCGATAATCCACATAAGCAGTTGTTCTCTTCTTTAGAACTTCCTCAAGACGCTAAATGAAAAATAGGACAACACTGGTCAAGGTCGACAAGTCTCGCTAGGATAACATTTGATGTGCAAAGCACAAAGGGTTTGTACCAGATTTGTCAGCAGCAGTTGCAGGGATTTACATTGATGGTGTAAAATTCCAATATTGAAGGAGTATTACGAATGTCTCATTCACTGGTATTTTGCTACATATCCCAGCTGCACTTGCTGTGGCAGATCTTAATTTTCTTTTTAGACAAACACCTTATCCACCACCACCATTATTATTATTAAAATTATAAAGATTGGTTAATTGATTGGTGTTTCAGAATACACCAGTCATTTACCTTGTGATATCGCTTCAGGTTTTTCATGGATTCCTTAGTGTCTAGATACTTAGCCTTGGCCTCATGGTATTGTTGTGTTACTTCTTCATGTTTACCATGACTACAAAGAAATAGAAAAAAGGAAAAAGAGTGCTTAGAGGATATAGACCTGCAAAACCCATAAATGATTACTATAATAATAGTATTGTTTTCCACTCAGGAGCTGATCGGCTCATGAAGTCATATCAGCAAGCATTCAAAAGCATATGCTAAGATTAGTATTTAAGCAAAATTTGAGTGCTCTAGCATAAATATTAGGGAACTAAGGGAGGTTATGGCAATTTAGAATTAGGATTTTTTATGTGAAAAAAACAGCCATAGCCCGACCAGCCTTGTTTTCACATTTAAATGCTTATAACTCTGCAAACAATTATCACTATTCTTTGAAATTGTGCACAGTTACTAATTCACTGATGGTATTTCATGTGAAGACAAAAAATATTTTCTCAATTTAAAATATTTCAAAAATATTTTTTTAAGCTTTTTCTTTATGCAAATTAGGAGCGACCGATATTGCAATAAGGTCTATAAGCACAACAACATTGATTTCCAGTAGCATCAAACTTCTATTACTCAACCCCATACCAGCTGTACGAAAAACCAAGCATGAAAAGGATTGCTGTTGTAATTCAAGTGACCCTCGCCCAATTCTTAAAAGTCATATATCTCACAGAATTTGAGGAGATGGATCGCAAAGGTTTACATTAATTTTTTAAACAACACATATACTTCAACTTTTTTTCTCTAAATTCTTTGAAACGCGTGTTTTTGTATTGGGAAGAGACTTGGAGCAAGGGCTGCTTGGCTAAGCATCAAAGCACACTGTGATTCGATGGTTTGTGCATGCTCAGGACACCTGGTAGTTTTTATCCCAGATGTACTTACTTTTGTTCTTCAGTCCTGATTCTTCGTTCTTTCTGGTGTATTTCAGTCTCCAGGCTTTTAACAGTCTTTCTGGTTTCTACTCTCTCACAGTAATCAGTAGCTTGTCCCGTAATCTCCTGTTGACATGATGGAATATTGAAGCATGAGGATTAGAAAAATATAGCAGTACTTCTACTAAGAGGACACCTTCAGGACCTTGCTGGTGTCTACTAAATAGAGTTATGAACAGAGCCGAAAATGCAGTGATTTGTATGGGGAAATTATATATTCAAATAGCCATATCTCTATTTGACCGATTCTCGTCAAATTTGGTGTGTAAACGTCTTTTTGGATTGTCTATCGAATTTGGAAACCAAAAATATGATACAGTGAAATTTTTAAGACGTCATCACTTGAGGACTCTACAGAGATTTGTTTTACTGTAAATATATGGGATCAAGACCTGAGGGGTGTCAATTAAAATTGACCTACCAATGTAGAAAAAAACTTGAGTGTATGATGCATACTGTACCACAGCAAGCCAAGTTTTTTAATTCTTTTATAAAATACAAGTAACAATGACTGTTATTTTAGATACAAATGACGCAACAGAAAGTGAATATGGGTGCTTTTTTGCTCTCATAAATGGTACTGGTCCTATTGTACACCCTATTTATAGAGAAAAAGACTGGGAACGAGCACAATGAATCATCAATGATTTCAAAATATATTTTGACTACAAGAAAGAGCATGTCTAAATTAGTAATTTGGTAGAGTTCTGTTGTTATATATTAAATCACTGCAGAGTTATAAGCATTTGAAATGTGCCAAAAATATGAAAACGAGGCTGGTCAGGCCTTGGTTGTTGTTTCCATACAAATCTTTCTAATTTCAAACAGCTGTTCTATAGTAGATTTTTATCATTTAATGTTAGTAAGCTGAAATTTTTGAAGATTACTAAAATCGATATACTCTTTACAATGAAAGCAATGGTGTTTTCAATAACTGATGAACTAAGGTATTTCCATGGCCACGCCTTTTTGAATAGGGTGTATGATATTATGAATTACAGTCTGTGGATGGTATCACAGGCCATACCTCAACATGTTGCTGGAACTTCCTGAGGTCTGTCTCAGCTTTCTTGACGGCATCATTAGCCTCTTTGGATTTCTTTTCAAAATGTGACTTGTTGTTCTTCTGCTGGGCTATTTTCATTGTGATTTCATCTTGTTGTTGCTAAAGAATGACAAAAACATAATCTTCAAATTATTACTTAACAACAATAATGATACCATATTGTGCCGCCCCTGATTAAACGCCACCCCTGATAAAGTGCAGCCTCTGAAGGCTAGAGCTAATCCCCATATTTATTTGTAAGGACTCCGGCCCCTACTTTTTCAGGGAAGTAGCAAATTTCAGCAGTGGATTTTGTTCGATTATCTATTCAGTTAAGCATTTAAGGATTGAATATGAAAAGTCAATCCCATGGCAATATAAAAATAGTACAAGTAGTCCATTTACAGGGGGAGTGGGATTTAGGGGCAATTCAGGGTTTTGATTCAGCAATTGTAGCCCCCCTGTTTTATTTTTCCTGAAAGAATCTAGCTTGTTTTTGTTGTTTTTGTTATAGTTAGGGTTTTTTTTATGCCTCAGCCCTCCCACTTTGCACAGCTGCCCATGTCCCCAATACTACTACCAATATTATCGTATTCAACAAATTTACTCAATTCTCTTTTATGGTTTTCACACATACAAGTTTACGGGTCTATTTTTTATTTATTTTTTTGAGGAAAACCAAAAATCAAAGTTTAAAAAAAACCAGCTGTAATAACTAATTGATTACTGCGATTCTCAATATTCTGCGAACTCAGACATTTCAACGGCTTGTTGTGAAATTGGTTTTTCGCTGCCGTCAATCAAAACTAATCAGTCGGTACCTTTTATATTTTTGGGGGGCGTCAGCGAAAAACCAAATTCCAACGGGGAACTCCCAACTACCGAGTTCACAGAATATTGAGAATCACAGTAATTGTGAATCTTCATTACCACAGTGTTGTCTTACTTTAAGAGGGTCGTGTTTCTCCATTACTTCCTGCATCTTATCATGGTGCTGTTGTTTCTTCACTTCCTGTTTCTGGACAGCTTCTTTTGCCTTTTCAAAGTCTCCCTCTACTTGTGTCATCTGGAAATGAAAAACAAATAAAAGGCAAGGTCAAACCATGAAAACTGCCAGAGCTGGAAGAATTATGGAAGGATTAAAAAGATTTAAAAAAAAGAGAGAAAAATTGCACGTGTTGATGATGACGACGACGACAATGATGATGATAATGATGATGATAATGATGATGATGACGATAATGATGATAATGATGATGATGATGATGATGACAAGGATGAGGATGAGGATGAGGATGAGGATGAGGATGAGGATGAGGATGAGGATGAGGATGAGGATGAGGATGAGGATGAGGATGAGGATGAGGATGAGGATGAGGATGAGGATGAGGATGAGGATGAGGATGAGGATGAGGATGAGGATGAGGATGAGGATGAGGATGAGGATGAGGATGAGGATGAGGATGAGGATGAGGATGAGGATGAGGATGAGGATGAGGATGATGATAAGCAGTGATGTTGTATCCCAAGTCAGGATTTAGATAGATTAACATAGATTACACTAACAGTACTTTATTTCAACATGGTGCTTGTTCCCCACAACATACACTGGGGGCTTAATACACATCCTGACATGCCACAGTTCACTACTGTAGTGGTTAAATGATTAAAGGTAATCTATATAACAGGGCTAGTCATAGACAAGAGGATGGCTTACACCAAACTCAACACACAATCTGCTGAAAAATACCTGAGTTTTTAGCTCTTCTATCTGTTGGGTGTAAGAAGCCCGTTCATCTTCCTGAAAAAATAATATCACCAAATGATTTGTAATTTTTAAACCTTTGTACTAATTGCCAGCTCAGAGATGAAATCAGAACACTAGGGAAAAATGTGAGTGAATTCTTGATTCCAGACAAACTATGGATACTTACCAGGGTAGTTAAATCAGGTAACTCTTCCTCTTCATAGTTTTCTAACTCAGAAATTTCCTGAAAGCAAAGCAAAGATATCAGAGTTTGAAAGATTATTGTCTAGTGCTTTACATAAAAAAGGTTTCCTCCATTTCAATCACAACTTTCAAATTCTAAGTTGATGCTTTGATGTAAGCAAGTTGCCAGTCAATTTTTCACTTCACAGTCGACTAAAGGTATCAGCTAACTCAATAATAATTATTATTGGTTTGTTTCCCTGGGAGGGGGATTCCCTTATAAAAGGGGGCAGTGGTCCTCGTCATCCCTTTTAGGGTTTGAAATCAGTGTTTTGGTCCCGCTCAGGGTATAAATTCAACAACAATGCTTCTTTTCAAAGACGTCATCATAAACTCATATGAGCAGACGGCGTTTGATGCTAGTACCAAAATACAAATATAATCGAGAAACTGAACCAAAATGATACGTTATTGATTGGTCCCTCTTAGGGGTGAAATTTCATCACTGCCACGCCCATCATCTCAAAATACAGGCCCCTTTTAGGGGTCATATTTCAGAAATTCTGATGAGGGTCCCCGCCCCTTCTTAAGAGGGAGTCCCCCTACCAGGGTTTGTTTATGGTTTGTGCAGTGCACTATTTTTGTCCCTCCATTATTTTCCTATCAAATTTCTAAGGTAACTTTAGAAATTTTACATAGAGTTCACCTTTGAAATTTGATAGGAAAATAATGGAGTGATAAAAAACAAAACGCAGGCACACTTTGAGAGATCAACATCTGAAGGATAAGATGCGATAAACATTTGATCCGTCCACATCAAATCTGTGTAACTTAAGCATCATTTATGATCTAGAAAAATATGCTGTTTCTCCATGAGAACCTATTTTCTTAAATCACTAATAGATATGCCATCCTGGTTAAAAAACCTTTCAGAAAATGTATACTTTGTTGGGATTGCATTGAATATTTAACATGCTATGCAAACTAAAAGCAAACTCAGAAATTGTGTAAGCTGAAACCTTTAACATTGATACATAAGCTCTTAATGCAGTACAATGGAAATTACCTCTAAACTACCATGAAACACATCCACATGAATAATGATGCTTGCTGTGACTGAAGGACTTAGGAATTGGTACAATACTGTACCTTGCAGGCTTTGCTTATGGCCAGAAGGTATTGAACATTACAGGTTCAAAATAACGGCCAGTCATATGCTGGTCAAGATATCTGGCCTATGATATTTTATTTTATTTTTTTTACATGTCTGTTCAAAACCATATTTGACCAGTCAAGTACCATATTTGGCTGGACATTGACCAATGACCAGCCATTATTTTGAGCCCTGCATTACTTCCACATACATACCCCCATAAGACGGTTGACTGTTTCTTGTTCCTTCATGGCTTTTCTTTTTGAGTTTTGTAACTCTTTCTGGAATTAGTATAGATATATACAGTGAATGGTCAGTAGTGGTTTTGGCATAATAAATGCCATGAATGATATATCAGATTTGATTGTATTGGAATTTAATATCACTTTTGTATATCACTACCTGAGAATTTCATGTGACACTGTCTTTTGAAAGTCTACCAAAAAAATTGTTTTCTGTTTTCTAAAAAGCCATTTAAGTTACCGGAGTCAAATTTTCTAGCTGTGCTGGTGTTCCAACTTAAGTTTTGAACATTTTAAGACTTCATTGATGATCAATAAGAGGGCAGACAATGGCAATCTATGTGCAAATTGTTAAGTAGTCACTTCTTTTTGTCACCCCTGTTATCATGGACAGTCCTTTGATGTCAATAATAACAGCAAGTAGCACTAAGTGTAAAAATCCATTGGTTAACGCAGATACAATAGGAAAAACACTCAGCTTGTTACATATATCTAATACTGCACAGATGCCTTTGTAGGTGTGCTGTATATTCAACATGGTTTTGTTTACCTTGCTATCATTGATGTTGGAGTCCAATTCATTATACTCTTGCTGCAGCTGTTGATGATGTTCCTGCTTTTGTCTGATGTCACTCTCTAATCGTCTGAAAGATAGGCCAAAAATCTTTAAATGGGACATCCTAATTATTCATTTTCACACTCAAGACATACAAAATACATCATTAATGAAATATATATCTTCATGTATATATACATATAGAGGCTTTGCACCATTACCTGATTTCCTGTTCTATATCCTGTTGTAGATATTTTGCATTACTGTTTTGTGCTGCATAGGACTTGGCTGATCTTCCACCAATGATCTGGTCACCATTACCTGCATATGCCTGCAGATGATAGACAAGAAATAATACATCAAAGGCAGTACTAACACAAGTCAACTTTTCTGCATAACTTACATTCTAAGAAATTAATAGAATTGAGTCACATTTGCATTGAGATTACTTCTTTCCAGGGTTTACCTATCTCCACATGTATTCCATGGGTCAACCAAGATTGGTAGTGCAGTCAGCCCCTTGGCCCACCCAGCTAACACTGTAGTCAGGTAGGTCACTTACTTATCTGCACATAAAGCTATTTCAAAAAAAAGTTGAAGGGGCAGATAGCAGTTGGCAATCAGTGATTGGCGATTGACGAGGTAAAATAACCAAGTAAAATGAAACCTTTTCAAATGAAAATTCACAAGATGAACGAGCCATACTAATGGCCACCTGAGGACTTCACAGTATGGTGCAGGAATTGTTTGGCTATTAACATGAAAAAATCTTTTTGTTCCTTTTGTTCATGCAATCAACAATCATTGATTGCCATTCGCCCCTTTAACTTTTTTTAAGGTACTATTTAAGAAGCTGTATACAGTGTGATAGAGTGTACATGCTCTGTGCAAGGATGGTCTCATCACTAGGGCATTATTACCAGCACATTCACAACTGTTTGATATTTAGATTATTATTGTCATTTTGTTCCTCACCATTCTTGCTCCTTGTGGTGGTCTAGAGAACATGACATCACGTGCTTCCTTGGGGTTCTGTATCAACAATACATTCTCTATGCTAGCCTGAAGAAAAGCAAAACTAATTCTTAAAATCCAGCTATAATAAAGTTTTTTTAAATTTTTTAAATGTTACTGAAAATAACTCAAAAACTGGATAGTAAAATTTCTTTAAACTTTTCATGAGAGTTTTATTCAAGGGTTTGTAAGTGCTAGGAAAAAAATAAAAAAATTCTGTAATAGGGAACATCCTAAAATAAATCTCATTGATGTTTGAGAATTCAGAGTTACAGAATTTTTCTTTTTCATTCAAATCAAAGATTGGATCATAAAGTTAAAATGTGTCAATTTTACACAATGTTCACCATGCAGTTTTTGAGTTATGATTTTTAAAATGAAAAACTTCATATTATTTGAAGAGTTCTATCTTTGTCATAGCAACATGTTACGTCATATTTTTAGTTTCATTCCAAATCTTCACTTTTTTGGGTCAACTTTCTTTCATATATTAGATAAAGTTTTTCAGGGTCCTTTTCATTAGTGTACATGCCAGTTCAAGAACCCTTCCTAGCCTCTTTAAGACTCTTTTGACAAATGAACAATAAAAGTAGTAGTATGGTACACACATCATGTAGACTTTTTATGGTCTCCATATTAGAGTATTACCTGGTCAATAAGGCAGTTAGCAACAACTGGGTTATCAATAACCAGTTCATCTAATACTGTGGGGTAAGAACATCGTGGCCTCTAGAAACCATAATTAAGAATAAGAAAAACAATATTGTGAGAAAATTGTCAAATTCTAATACTATAGACCTTCTGCATGTGACGTCAGAGCAGCTCAATTTGGAGGGCAAAACAAAAGGATTTTAATCTCCTGAAAATAGGAATCTACTATAGCCTTTAATGTATGATGGTATGGTAACTATGGCAACTGATAACAGCCTCTTTAATTGATCTTACATGCACTTAACACAATAACTGTGCTTCAAAGTATTTTCTCAAAGTTCTCCTGCTTTCCTCTCTCCATGAATATCAATTTCTTATTCTAATTTGATCTTTCTGGGTCATGTATTGCAGTGGTGGATCCAGGGGGATGTCCTGCAGGGCACCGGACACCCCCAAAATAAATATAAGTACAAAATCTGTCAGATCAGGATGATTGATGACGTCACTATTTTGTCACTTTTTTCATTTCGGACACCCCAATAGCTGGGTTTCTTTTGACGTCATTTCCTGTCTCATGCAGAATGTTCATCAGCTGAATCACAAGTTTTCAATAGAATTCCTTCTGGCTGACAGCACATGGTGGTCAGTGTTTGACCACCATTTGGAGCAGATAATGACATTCAAAAACTTTTAACAGCTGACTGAAACCCAGCTATTGCAAATTTCTGGATCTGCCCTTGTATTGGTTTTCTATATATCCTCCCTTGGAGTTCAAAAACAGAATTAAAATTAATATATAGATTTAGGCACTGCCTAAAAGCGGAGCTCCCATAAATAGTATATTTAGTGCTTTTAAAAAACGTGACAATTGTGTGACGCGGCATAACGCTGGTTATAGCGTTACCACATTGTTTGATTTTACCAGAATTCAGGAGGAAAAACTAAAAGAAAAACCATTATTTTAAGCCTTCAAAAGCATTAGAGAACTTTTCAATTCGAAGAATAATAATTATAGATTGTAGAACATATGAATACATGTATAGAACGAAGGATTTTATTCAGCAAATCTTAGTAATCAAAGTTGTAAGTTTTTTAGGTGGAAAGTAAACTACACTGAAAATTGTCGAAAAATATTACTGATAAGCTTATGCTTACATTCACTTGAACTTCACACGTAAAAAGAGACATATTCATTAATGCAAGATAATAATTTTCTTTGTTAGTAAGTTGGTCTTTGAAAAGTTTATTTTTTAGATTTATTCTTAACTTTATTATCGAGCGAAAAATCTTACAAAAACATAAGCTTATCCATAAAAAAAAAGAAGTTCATCATTTTTGCGATTGTGTAATAGTAATAGCTGGAAAAGCCCGATAAATAGCAAATATTTGGTGTGATATGTATTCCTTTTTCATATTTCATTCAACATTAGAATAAATTATCTATAAAAATGTCAAAATATTCATATGATTATGAAACTGGAATCTTGTTTTGACTTCGCGTAAGGTTCGCTGGCCGTCAAATAAGTCTTAGCCTTTTTTCTTGAAATGGGATCAAAAACAAATAATCAAAGCTTCAAATATCGCTTTTTTGGTTCACAAGTAATGAAGAAAAAGATGATAAAAATCTAGAATGCAGTAAAAACGACAAACTATCCAAGTTTCTCTGACAATGTTTGCCGAACCAACGTCCTTGGCTTGTCTGGGAGTTTCTTCAGCTAGTTTACACATTTCTTGTCGATTTTTTACGAAATATTAGTTAAAATTAATGAATTTACCTTCTATGAAGTGTTTTCTACGAAACTGAAATATCACTCTTGCAGTATAATCAGGTTTTTCTGGTCTGCAGGCCACTTTTTCTCTCACTGAAGTTTCAGTCACGAAACTTAATTCATCGTAAGATTAAGAACCTTCCCTCGCTTTCCCTCGCTAAATCTTCTTTAACAAGTCACTAAAGTCGAAAAACTGTTTTTGTTCACTTTAAGACAGACATGACTTCGATTAAACGTATTTTTCGCATTGCAAAAATAAGAAAAAAATACTTCTTGATCCATCTTTGACTACATTATTGCAATTTGTCTGTGCATTTGTGAGTAAGCAAAGCGCGCGGGAACCCTGTGCAAAGTGGTACACGGACGTATGTACGTATGTATGTATGTATGTATGTATGTATGTATGTATGTATGTATGGACAAATCAAGCCATGAAAAATCAAGTCGATGGGTTACCATTTTTTCTTAAGTATGGTGCTCCGCTCGCGCGGGCCTTTGGCCCGCGCGGGAGCTCCGCTATAAGTAAACAAAGTATCAGAAAGTCAAAATATACTCACATTGTGTGACACATCATAAACATGATCCTGGAACCTGCTGATAATGATCTGTGGGACATTGTTCCTAGGACACGCTTGAAGCATCATATTACGCAGCATTTGTTGATCATGGCTGTCATGGCAACAGAAGGCCCATGCTAGCCCTTTAAGACTTGACTCCACTGCTAGCGCCCACTTCTGATCTTTGAGAGTCAGGTGTGCACCTGTCAACATAGTTAAATTTCATGCAATGTTATCCACATGGGTTACCATGGCAACTCTAGATCAAGCTATTCTTTTTAAGAAGGCATTTTACTACATTCTTATCTTTTTCTTTGATACATTAGTTTATCCTTTTGCATATGATGTTGATATAGTTTTTATGATATTGATAATGTAAATATTTGTGTATACAGTTTCCATAAGTTTCTGTATAAAGATTTTGTCAATTGTAATTTTAACATTTTAGGAATTACTTTTTGTGCTATTTGTAAAGCACTTTAGAATATTATATGATAGTTTTAGTGCTACAGCGGTTTGCAAAAATTCTACAAAATTCAACTATAATATCAATATATCGATATATACAAATTTGCATATTCTCAAATTCTTTCTAAAATGCTGTTTTTCTCGCTGGAATGTTTTAAAAAAAAAAAAAAAAAAAAAAAAAAATACCAAGCAATACAATAGTCTGCACTGTATTATAATATTATTTCAAAAAAAATTATCTCATGTAAATCAGAGACTCAGATTGGGATTGGGAAACTTTAAATAACACATTCAAAAAAACATTCCACCCCACCCTACCTATTGGTCCAACAGGAACACGATGAAACCTTCTCTCTGCCTGCTTGACTTTTCTCATAAGCTCAGGAACCCAACTACCAAAGATACTCAATTTATCACTTCTGCTGCTTTGGAGATTACGGAGACTACGCTGAATGGACTCTACTTTTCTGCTAGCATCAGACACCTCATTCCTGAACAAAAAAAATGACAGTTATGAATGAATCGCAACATTAAGTTTTTCAAATCAATAATTACTTTCTTTACAGTAGTAGAAGTAGCTCAGTTGGTTAGTGTGCAGCCTTCAAAGCTAGAGGTCCATGGTTTGATCCTCATGATCTCCACATCTGTTTTGACTTTTCTCTAATTCTTGTAGCATCAGCTCTGAATACTTGAACTTTCAGCTGTTGCAGGCAAATTTTGATTTTGTTCAATCTTTGCTGACATCTCATAAAACAGAGCACAGATGGAGAGTGGGGGATAATAGTGTGCACTGTCATCTCCTGGTAGACTAGTTACTAGCTGAAGGCCTTTACTTTTGTCTACTGCCTGGTATTGCACAATATAACACAAGGTCCCCTTAAAGCTAGGTTGCACCAATTTCTAACTCTCTCAATGTCTCACTCCCTTTGTAGACATCATTACACTAACACCCAACCTGAGTGTTGGTCTGGCCTGGGATTGAACAACCAATGACTTTCCCTTCATGCAAGTCTGATACTCAACCAACTGCATCTGAGAACTCTTATGGCTTTCTACATACCTTAACCCATAAGACTTTTCTTTCCCTCTACTGATTGCTCTTTCTAACTGTTCTCTGTGGTGCGTTGTAGTTGATAGCTGGTTTTGAGAAGCATGGAGTTCATCTCTCTTGGACTGCAGTTCTGCTTGTCTTTGATTCCTTTCTGTCTCCAAGTCCCTCATAGCTCTAAACATGAATAAATTAGGATAATAAATGAAGACAATAAATTCATTGAAACAGAATAGACCTTCTTGGGAATAAAGTATTCCCAATTCAAATGCATCATTCTCTTGAGAATAAAATTCTATATTAGTTGTGTCCAAATTCTTCGTACAGTATGACAACAAGAGTGTGTTACATCTCATCGGACTTTGCTGTGCTTGTTCCACAGTAAATCTCCCAGTCATTTCTCTCATTTAAAACAGGAAGCCAAGTGCTGTGTTTGACTAATACACCAACTCTCATCGAATGCAGGGCCAAAGCAAGTGTTGCAGCATATTTCGTTTTACTTTTTTCTGTGTGGTTTTGTGGTATTCAAACTCCCCTTAACTTATGCCCCCCCCCCCCCCTCGTTGTAGACAGTCAAATACTTACGTTTGTTTAATCTCCTTGATTTTGTCAATCAGTTGTTTTTCATCCATTTTTACAGATGCCAAGTCCTGCTTTAGTTTTTTTAGATTGGACTACAACAATAAACACAGCAGAATCAGCTACATGTACATGCTTACAGACAGCATGTTTATTTATTTATTTATTATTTTTCTTATATATAAACATATTTAATCGCACATTAACCCCAAGAGCAATAGCTCAACGAAGGGGGTCTATATCCTATCTACAATTAAACAAATTACATGGAGAATTACATCAAAATAATTACATCAGATCACAAATCAAGTAGATATTTTATTTTCTAGATTGGAGTCAGAGTGAATAATGAACTCAATATTCAAATAATAAATTCATTAATTGATTCTAGGGGGGTACATCTAAGCCATTTTGACTGTAACTGATGTAGTTAGCTATTGTTTCATGGGTAACCTGTGTTATCCATATTGCCTATGGGTTTCCTGTGTGATATGTACAGTGTGTCAAGGTCATGCCTCATGGCAAGAAAGGGTTGTTGTTAAAACCAGAATCATTCTCAATCTTTGCCATCCTTTTGATAAGTATTACGAGAAGGGCTCAAACTTTGCTCAACAAGATTTCATACCTGCTTCTCTCTGAAAACATTTTTCTTCTGTCTCAGATTAGTATCTATTTCTGCCTTTTGTTCCTGTACTTTTCTTGCCTCTTCTGTAACAAGATTCACTGATTCCTGAACAGTCTGCCATTCCTGCTCCAACTCTGCAATGTTATTCTGAATATCCAACCACAAAGAAATTTTGATATTATTACCACTGGAAGAGTGGATCCAAGAATGTTTTGGGGGGGAGGGGAACTCCAAACTTATGTTAAGAAAAAAGAAGATTTTTTGAGGGGGTCCAAACAGATATGCAAAACAATTGAGCTATTTCTGTCAATAAGATGACAATAGACCTTTTCGGCTTGGGTGTAATGTTGTCCCATTTCAGACCATGTTTCATTCTCTTGAGAATAAGATTCTTTGTTTGAGTTGTATCCATATTCATGTGTCTTCTCATGCACAACCATTAAACAAGGAAATGATACTCTGGGGAATGACAAGTGGTCTGAAATGGGGCAACATTACACCCAAGCTGAATAGGTCTATTGAAACTAGGGGTTCAGGCCTCCCACTCCGACCCTAAACTGCAATAGACAGTTTGCAGGTCTTTAGAGGTGACGCCACTCTGTTTTAGTGTTGGCAGAGCATATGGATGCTTTATAGTATGGATAAAAAGTTAAATTTTACACCATAAAAAAAAGAGAGAGATCATTCACTGACGTTTCGGATGCTAGTCCTTCGTCAGAGTTTTTCATTAGAAACACTGACGCAGCCCACACTAGCTTACCGCTAGTTATCATCTCTTTTGGATGCTTTATACTTTATGCACTAACCTGACAATCAACCACTTTTTGTTGGTATCTTGGCTGTCTTTCTTTTTGATTCTTCAATTCTTTTTCCAGTGGAGCAATTTTCTACAGAAAGATAAATATAGCAAAAACATCTGAAATAATTCCACAAAACACTTCATTTTAAAAACCATAGGTTATATTTATGATATAATGCCATATTGTAATGCAAATTAGCCATGTGGTTTTCAAGTGGGTAAACATTTCAAGAAGAGACCATTCAAAAATCAGCTCATATTAAAAACTTAATTTTTATGCCAAATATTGTCTAGAAAAAAATCTGCACATAGTTTTGGAATTTCTACATTTGTCCCTGACTTGGAAAATTGAGTAAGAACAATTTTAGAAACTGTTTGTTTTCTAAAGAAGTACCTACAGCAGACCCAATTTGAGTATTTGTGTGCCCCCTAGACAACCATGTGGCTAATCTGCAATGTGCAAATCATCATGGCAACGATTGTGTAGCTTTAATGCATTCCAAATACTGTTATCCCCTCAGCCCACCCAGCCAACACTGCAGCCAGATGGGTCCCTTAGTTATCTGCACATACACACTGCACATGATGCAGTGTACATACTCTGTGCGCAAGGATGGTCTCATCATTGGGGACAGTCACTGTCTAGTTCAGTTGTTTTTGTTTGAATAATACTGTATTTACTACATAAACCGGCGATAATTGATATTTTTGCTCTCATATGCGGAGCTGAAAGTGCACCTAACCCCAGATACAATACTTTCTGTATCGATTGATTCAATATTTGACCATTCAACTAGTCACTTCATGTTGAATCGATACAGAAAGTATTGTATCTGGGGTTAGGTGCACTTCAATCGGGGGCATGATTAAATGAATAAATACGGTACATCAATAAGATGTGTTCTGGGATTGGTTGTAACATAGAATGATTTTTCTGTCATATACAGTCTACTCTAGTGTGGATATTGATAAGTACTTTTTCCAGCTCAATAACTTCAGCCCAAACTCTCTCCTTCTTAAGCTCTTCAACTTGTTCTTTCATGGTTTTCAACTGCGCAATGTCTTTGTATTTTTCTTCTAGTCTTTGTACTTCTTTTTTCATCTCTGGTAAAGTCTGTGAACAACAACACATCAGTTATTATCAGACTATATTCCCCTTTTTGCATTTGTATGCCAGGTATTAAATACACACTTGTGGAATTAAAATATGACATTATGTCAAATCTACAAAACTATTTGATGGATGCTAATAGGGATTTTGCACACCTTGCATGACATTTCAAATATTGCTTCTCTGGTCCCAAAAATATCATATCTAGAAAGATCATAGCATTCTCTTTCCAGATATGATATTTTTTCAGGGCCAGCAAAGCAATATTTGAAATGTCATGCAAGGTGTGCAAAATCCCCATTGAAATATAATAATGACATCATAGGTGCCAAGGCATGGAATTAACTTTTAAACCCACTAGCAAAACCTTCATAACTTTTCAATCCTTCAATTTCTGGACTACGGCCATAGTCACAAAACTTATCTAAACTCAACTAAAACTTAGCTAGTTAAATGTTTGGGAGTTTGCAAGCGTTAAATTCATGCCTTGGGTGCTGAGTCTATATAACTTCCATGGAGTAAACTGTGAGATATCACTGCGAGACTTAGCTGTGTCTTGACTTTTGATCAGCCAAAAGACTATAAAATTTAAAGCTTAGCTTTTTACTCACCTGAGACTTGCGAGACAAGGTGTTTTCAATAACCCCTTGTTCTTCTAAGATGACCTGGTAATCTGTGCTCATCTGATCCAACTGGGTTGCCTTTAAGAAGAACTAAAATAATACACACAATTAGAGAGCTTGTCTTTTTATACTTCCAATCATCCTTGAGAAAGCAGGATACAAAAATTATGGAAGGGAGAAAACAAAAAATACATTATATGTTAAGGGATTAAAATTGAAACTTCTTGTATCAGTTCAACCCAAAAAATACTATCATCGGTCGCTGTACTCATGCTTGATGACCTGGTGGATCCCTCCATAGAACTACAATTGGCCACTTTGGAAATGAGCAAGGGACTTGGGTGAGTTTTGATCTAATTAGCAAATGTAACCAAATATTCTTTGTAAATTTTCAACACATTTGAATGCTTGTAACTCTGCTTCTTTTTAACGAAATACGTTCAAATTTGCTCCCATGCTCGTTTTCAAAGTGGCCAATAGCAAATACTGTTATCCCCTCAGCCCACCCGGCCAACACTGTAGCCAGATGGGTCCCTTAGTTATCTGCACATACACACTACACATGATGCAGTGTACATACTCTGTGCGCAAGGATGGTCTCATCACTGGGGACAGTCACTGTCTAGTTCAGCTGTTTTTGTATGAAGAATACTGTATTTACTTCATAAACCTGCTTCTTTTTAACGAAATACGTTTAAATTTGCTCCCATGCTTGTTTTCAAAATGGCCAATAGCACAAGGGAGGGAAGGGTGGGAAATAAGAAATATAAGTCTTCTTGTTGGATAAATATATTAAATATATGTGTTGATTACCTTGTACTTATCTTTTGGGTCGGAGGAATTTAAGAAGTTTCTACTTGTGTCTTGGTTGAGAACAGAGACAGGATTATCAACCTGGAAAGAATGAGAGAGATGTTTAGCATACCTCCTACTGATGTCAACAGCAAATCTAGGTATACAAGGGTAGATCCAGGGGAAGTTGAAAAATAACAAGAATAAAGGTAACGTAAAACCAAAAAAGAACGCTTTTCTAGGTAACAGTCACCCCCCTTGAAATTGTTCTGCCACTGAGTATATGAACCTACTTGAATTCCAAACTGATCAAGAATATGAATAAGCTCGTCTTTCTTTGATGAAACTGTTTTTCCTGTTGAAAGAAATGATGATAATAGGTTACCAAGGCAACCATGTGGCTAATCTGCAATGTGAAAATCATCATGGCAACGATTGTGTAACTTTAATGCATTCCAAATACTGTTATCCCCTCAGCCCACCCAGCCAACACTGCAGCCAGATGGGTCCCTTAGTTATCTGCACATACACACTACACATGATGCAGCATACATACTCTGTGCGCAAGGATGGTCTCATCATTGGGGACAGTCGCTGTCTAGTTCAGCTGTTTTCGTATGAAGAATACCCTATTTACTCCATAAACCGGCACTTTTGATATTTTTGCTCTAATATACGGCTTAATCAACTTTCGGGTCCAAAACGAAAAGTAGTTTAATAAAGATTTTTCTTGCTTTTTCTTTATAATAGGATTTGTTGTCCAAAGTTTGAACTGTTTCAGGTGGAGGTTAATTGATTGAGAACATATTTTGCTTTATTTTATCGTTTTTTTGTGAGCAGTTAGACCCAGAAATACGTCACAACTTAATAGCTCTATACAGTTTACATTTACAATCCATACGATTGATTGATATTGCACTACTTACCATCATGTGTTTTGATTTTATATGAAGAACTGCCGTCACTAGTGATACGTCTCTCAATTATAATAGAGCTACCATATGTCTCAGGACAATAGGCATCTTTCCCTCTGTTTCTTAGCTTGATGATGATTTGACAGTAGCTATGGCAACAGTAAAAAAATGATTAAAACACAGCATACAGGGCACTGCAGGGTAAAGAAGTGATGCCCTATTTTTAAAACAATCCATGTGCAAGCTTTCTCCTTAACTAACCACATTTGTATTAATTAGACAATATGCATCAAAGCTCACAAAGCACTCTGGGAAAGTGAGTTCTGCAAAAATGTAACAGGGAAATCAAAAGAACTATCAGAAAAAAAAAAATCTTTTATTTTCATCTGCTGAAATACTTTTATTTCCATAGAAAATGTCGAAGGAAATATTGTCAGATGAATTTTTAGAGGAGCCAAAAAAGCGAAGAACTCACTTTCCCAGAGTGCTTTGTGCTATAATTTTGAGCTCATGCACATTGGCTATTCGATTACCAATAAACAGTTATCAATATCAAATTGTGCAAGGTGGTATATTAATATATGAAATCACTAAATGAAAACACAACCAATCTAACTCTCTTGTCTCCCGCAGGAGTCTTTCAATTTGACAGATGCAACGACATAGTCATGAGAGGTTGATTTGTCTCTGTGAAGTCAGCTAGACTTTTGAGGAAGGTTATTAGGTATTATTCCCTAATATATCATATAACATTTGTACCTGCATTTGTCTTTAATAAAACCTTTTAAAGAACTTCCTCTATTTGTAGTATTGGCTTTGCCACCCAAACCAACCACGATTCCTGTCATGATGGCACTTTTACCACCTGAAACACATTCATTCTTATCATCAGTAACCATGCAGTGTAAAAAAAATTCCTGATCTTGAGATTGCTTTTTTTCTTTTTGAAAGCTAATTCAGTTTGTACAAGTAGATATACCTTCAGAGTGGCACTGTGAAGGTATACCCTTTAACCAATCAAAATTCTTAGAATACTATAGATTTCACATTTTTTTGTTCAACAACCAACAGAATTAAGACAAGCTAAGCTTTCTAAATATGCACAGATCAAGCATGCTTGCAATACAAAGTTTCATACTGGCATAATGGCATTAAAACAAAATTCTTAATCAATCTTAGCTGCTCAGGGCTCAAAATAAGAGCCAGTCTACATCTAATGTCTGGCCAAATAATGCCTGGCTCAAATATGGTTTCAAACGGACATGTTGACCAGTCATATTTGAAAAAATAAAATAAAATATCACACCCTGGACATCTTGACCAGCATGTGATTGGCCATTATTTTGAGCCCTGCTGCTGTTAGCAATGTTTTCTTTGCATTCGTAAGTTTAGCTTTGAAATCAAGCGAGAACCCTGTGGTGGTACAGGGAGGGACATATGTTGATTGGCCATTATTTTGAGCCCTGCTGCTGTTAGCAATGTTTTCTTTGCATTCACAAGTTTAGCTTTGAAATCAAGTGGGAACCCTGTGGTGGTAGAGGGATAGCATATGTTGACAACTCCATGGGTTACCATTTTTTCTTAAGTATGGTGCTAGGCTCATGCAGACCTTAGGCCCATGGGAGCTCCGCTACAACAAGAGATATTTGTCAATTGCTAAGGTAACAACACACTTACTTCCGTTACGTCCAATGACAAAGTTAACATTTGAACCAAAAGGTACTTCTAGCATGGTATGACACATGAAGTTGATCAAAGTAATCTTCTCTATAATACCAACTTCTGCTTCAGACTGTTAAGTGATAGAAGTTAAAAGAATATGTATATGATGTTAGGTGTTACAGTTACAAGTGTAAAAGTTTGAGACACAAATGCAAGCACAAGAATCTCAACATGCTTGAGGAATGATTGTGCTCTTCATACAAAGCTTATCAGAATTGGGAATTGGTGTTTCAGTGTATGCATAGGAGACTGCCGAACATGGTTTCATGACAACTATGTTGGGATATGGGTTAGAAAGAATTCAAAAGTGAAAGCGATGGCACAGCCAACTGTAACACTGAATCAATAGTTTTAGCAGATTTCACAGGAGTTGGGAAACCACAGAAAAAAATCCCAGTCAAGCCAGGAAGCTGTAGCCAACAACACATGTACTGCAGATGCACACCACTACACCACCGTTGATTCCCAAAAGGTTTGAAAGTTATGTTGTGTGTGTGAACTTTTTCACATTCCTGAACTAGTTTTATATCTTTGGATGAAATCTGATCTGGACCTAAGCGATGTCAGGCTTGAGGGATTTAGAATGTCATGTTTGACTATTAAAAGAATCCAAACTCTCACCTTCGTAGCAAGTTCAGGCTGTGTACAGTCATGATCATCAGAATCCATCTCTTCATTATCGATCTCTTCGTCATTTCGGTCTACAGAACTCGATCTTCTACTCTTCTTTGCCGTACTTGGAGCCTTTGAACGTCTTTCTCGTGAGGTCTCCGCGCTGTCTTCTTCTTCCTCCGTCGGTTCCTCACTCGTGTCCTCGCGTCTTCGTTTGCTACGCTGTCGACTCATTTTGCTTATTCCAAGGAAGAGAATCGGTTATTAAAGATATAAGGTGCTTAAGAGGACATAATGTATAGAATCGCATGAATATTAAGGAATAAAAGGGAGGTTTTAAAGGACCTCTGCTGTGCTTCGTGTTGTCAGTTTGGATATGGCGGGAAATAGATGGATCACGTGATCAGTACCTAACCCGCTGTGGATTGTGGGAATAATGCAGAACCGGAAGTGAAATGGGGACTGAGATTACTGTGGATAGTATCCAGGTAAAGACTTTGGTTTTATGCTAGTTTGTGACACCCAGTGCAAAGATCTTGGTAAAGTATGGCGGGTAATGACGACTGGGCTCAATTCTCTAACACAGGAACAGAAGCTAAAGTAAGTTTGATTGATAAAATTACCAATCTTAGTAAGTTTTAGTGGGTCTTGCTTTTCAAGACAACTACATGGCATTCAAAAATCTTTGAAAACAACGTACAAGAGGATAGATCTAGAATAAAATAGAAATAGAAATAGCCTAGAATCAAGATGAGCCACAGGTCTTGTTGTTTCGTAGGAAGGACAAGACGAAGACTGGGGTGATTTTGGTGGATTTGAGGTAAGTTATTGCTGCTAGTATTTTAATAAGAAATGTTTATATTTCAAAAAAAGGTTGGTAAAGTTTTTATTGCATGTTATTTACCAAGTTTGAAATGCAGATTTGGGAGGTTGGGTGGTTTGTCCCCCGGAGGGGGGTACTCTTAAGTTAAAAGGGTAGGGCAGCTCATCGTACCTTTTAGGGGTTAATTTTCATCATAATTTTGCTACCTTTTACTTAGGGTATTCAAATGAAAAATGAATTAAAATGTGGTGGTTTCTGAAACCCCACCTCCCCCCCCCCCCCCCCCCCCCATAAATATGTCTCAATTAAAAATGTACTCAAAATAACAGCCGGTCAAATTATGTTTTTTAACGGACATGTTGATTGGTCATTGAATAAAAAATTTGAAAAAAATAAAATGAAAAAAATATCATATGCCAGACATCTTGACCGGGTATGATTGGCCGCTATTTTGAGCCCTGATACTAATGAAATTTCTATGAAATATATTTTAAGACAGCTCAGCCAGTCACAGATCCAACAGCTAGCAACACTTCAGGAGTTATATCTTGGGCTACAACTTTTAGTACACAACCTTCTCCGGCAGAGCAGCAGAGTATAAAAGAGAGTGTTTCCCCTGAACTCAGTCAGGGAAACCAGTGGGCAGCATTTCCACCAGGGGCACCAACAGGGGGGGATTCAACTTTTGAAGCAACAGTTGAACAAGTGCAGAACACAACTAACTTGCAATCAGTTCCTTATACTGACAATGATTGGACTTCAAAACCAGACTTACCACTACAGGCAGATATCAGTAATAATGATAAGAATACTGCTACTTCAGGCAAACAGCAAGCTGTTGAAGGACCTTTAAATGCCATAGTGAGTATAATAATGCCAAGTACTGAGCTTTAAACTTATAATATATAGAGTAATATTAGTAATTGGGTCCAAAAACCTGGGTGTCTTAGGCATCAGTATCATGAGCAAGATTCAAAAAAGAAATTGGGGTTTTTCTCGGTGATGCTATTCAATGTTTTCAAGGAAAATCTGGCCAGGAAGAGCTGTATGTAACAAGCACTGGCCAATGAACCTCCTGGTTTTTTTTTATCATGGTAGTATCCCTGTTTTTTTTTTTCTTGAGTTTAAAGAGTTTAACCTTATCATTATATTTTCAGAGTGATGGTTCTTCTTTACAAAAACACATGGAAGAGTCACAGAAGACTGCTAAAGTAATAAATGATCTTGAAGGAAAATTGTCGCTGGCTGAACAAGAAAAGCTCAAATTAAGAGAGGTACCTTTGAAACATTCAGTGAAACAAGTTGTAACATTGCAACAGTTAAAAGCATGTTTAAACCAGCTTGGTTCCTGAGCAATGCATGCGCATCCTATATGTGATTGTTTGCATTATCAATTTAAAATCTATATTTTAAAGGAAAAAAACAAAACAGGGGGTTATGATTTGCAAGTACCCAGCAAAATGAATATTTAAGGCACAGCCATTATAATATTAAGTGCTAGAGTCACCACCACTCTAAGATGTACATGTATATACTATGTACGCATATTAATTGTGTATGGAAAAGTGTGTGTGCAATGTATTCATTTTTGCTCTGTTTCTCTATACATCATGAAGGAGCTTGAAAATCTGTTGAGAAAACAGCAAGAACTTGAGGATATTTCCAAGACCACACAAGAAAACTTGGAAGAACAAAAACAAAAATATGCAAAACTTCAGGTAAGACAATTATATATCTAAAATGTCTTTAAATTTGACTGAAATGCAAATTAAAGTAAACTTTATAATTTATTGTCTTCAAAGGAAGAACATCACCAACAGCTACAGGATATCCGTCAAGCAGGTCACGATGCCCTGGCTATTATAGTAGAGGAATACAAGGTAATCAAGAGTGTTTTTAGAGAGTGCTTTCAATTGATGAAATGACATGGCTCACAGCAGTGTCACAGCTACATAAAATAAAATAAAATACATGTGATCAACCCACACCATACAATATGTCAATAAGTGGTAGGTAAGGGACCCCTCATTATTTACAGGGAGGGGGGCTGGTGCAAATCAAGGGGGCAGCATTGTTTATGCTCCACAAAAGACAGGGTTAAGAGAGAAAAACGATACTTTGGAGGGAGGAGTCATGAAAATTTGTGCAAGCAAAAATCAAAATATGTACACCAGCCCCCAGGTTGGTAATTAAGTGGTTGTCAAGTACATTGGTGGATAAGTGGTTTATCATTATAATAGTCCTGTCATGGTATGGTGATATTCTTTGAACCAATCACAGCCCAGCTAGGACATGATATTAGCTTCTCTCTCCACCATCACTTAGGCTGGTCTTAGCATGGGACTTCTTGTCCTGTTGATCATGCCTTCAACTGGTTAAATCAAAGTTGTAAAGCAGATAAATAAATAAATAGATAAATAAAATCACATTTAGTGCAATGTGTTAATTTTCATAGTCATGAGAAATAACATATAAAATTGCTTTGAATGAAGCTGTTATCTTTTAATAATTCCAAGGAACTATCCAAACAAGCAGTTCTGGAGGAAAGAGAAAAAAATCAAGCTGAGCTGCATAATTTTCTAGAGGATGAGAGAAGGAAGTTTCAAGAGATTTTGACCCAACAGGTAAGACTTTTAAATTATGAACCTGAAAAAGCATATATCCTAGCTAGCTGAAATTTTTCCCCCTAACTTCAGTTGATATTTATGCTTATTGTCTTACAGCAAGAGCGTTTTGAAAGAATACTTGCAGAGGAAAGAGATAAGAATGATGAAAGAGTGAAGGCAGTTATAGAAGAGGAACAGCAAAAAAATAAGGTATTATTTTTGTCCCTAATACACATGCAACATTGCACAACTTATTTGAAGTCGCAATGTCACAATGTTTGTAACTTTGAATGGGTGGTGTAGTGGTTTACCACTTGCCTCTCACTTCTGTGGTCCAGGATCGAGCCCCGGATCGGGTTGGATCATATGTGAGTTGAGTTTGTTTGATACTTGCTCAATATTGATGTAAATGACCTGAAACTTCACAGAGACATAAGTTAGAACATTTATTTGTATTATTTATCGAATTTAAATTTTTTTCTAAGGATCACCATACATTGCCTTATAAGTCTGATATGATATCACAGAAACCCAGCTTGGGATACCTGTGATATTTGCACTATTTGTGATGCCTCAAAAACTGTCACCAGGAATGTTACAAACAACAGTTACAACATTTCCAAACCTTTCATATGAAACACCAATAATATTGCCTTCGTTCAAATTGTAACATACACTGTCTGGTATTTTCTCATAGCTTGCAATAGAATCTGCATTGAATAAAGAGAGAGATGAATTCAAAGGTACACTGGAAATGGCTATCAAGGTATGTTAATATTAGTAGAAGGGGCTTTCATTTGTTACTTAAGGCATGGAGTTTAGCAAAATTTGTGTCACCATATTTCAGGGCTCGACACTGACTTTTTTAGGTACTAGTCCTTGGGCTAGTCACTGTGGATAATCAATAGTCCCAAGGTCTTTTTCCCACTTGTTCACAGCAAACCTTCACTAGTCTGAGAATAGTAGACATATGTTAGTGTTGAGCCCTGCATTTTAACAAGGGGTTACATAATATCTTAACGACAAACCATAGAATGAGATGTGATTTTCCCAAACCCTCCCCCCCAACACATTCTTCTGTTCTGAAAAATAAATACTATTAATAAATTATGTACAAGTTAAAAGTGACTGAAGTAAAATTATCAATTTATTTCAATGGTAATTCAACTTCACTGTCAGGAAACAAGAGAACAGGGAGAGGAAGCTGTGAAAGGAGCTGTGTCTAAAGAAAAAGAAATGCATCTGGCATTGATGGTAGGAATTATACATATCATAATATACCAGTAGATTCCCAGACAAAAACGTTGGTGGACAAGAAGTTAATAAACATCTGACTTGTCTTATCATAGGAGAAAATGGAAAACACAATGGAAGAAGAAAGGGAAAAATTCAGAACATCAATAAAAGAGGCACTGGATGATGAGCGACAACAGAGCAAGGTAATGTACATGGGCAAGGGTCATCTGGCAACATTGTTCGTAGGGAAGGGTGGCAACAGAGGGTTGGGGAGAGCTGTAGGGAAGGGTGGCAACAGAGGGGTGGGGAGAGCTGTAGGGGAGGGTGGCAACAGAGGGGTGGGGAGAGCTGTAGGGGAGGGTAGCAACAGAGGGGTGGGGAGAGCTGTAGGGGAGGGTGGCAACAGAGGGGTGGGGAGAGCTGTAGGGGAGGGTGGCAACAGAGGGGTGGGGAGAGCTGTAGGGGAGGGTGGCAACAGAGGGGTGGGGAGAGCTGTAGGGGAGGGTAGCAACAGAGGGGTGGGGAGAGCTGTAGGGGAGGGTGGCAACAGAGGGGTGGGGAGAGCTGTAGGGGAGGGTGGCAACAGAGGGGTGGGGAGAGCTGTAGGGGAGGGTGGCAACAGAGGGGTGGAGAGAGCTGTAGGGGAGGGTGGCAACAGAGGGGTGGGGAGAGCTGTAGGGGAGGGTAGCAACAGAGGGGTGGGGAGAGCTGTAGGGGAGGGTGGCAATGAAGCAAAATACTACATGTATGCAGGGAAGATGAGGAGAGAGCTGCATTGTATAGACGCATCATTGTATAGCGCATGTTCAGGGGATTAAAAAGTGGGATAAATTTTGTAAAATATGCTATATTTTAGTTGTATCTTTCTTGTCGAGTACAATTTTCACTAAATATTCAAGATCGCGTACCGTTAAGTGAATTCTGAATCAAATATACCGAAAAATTGCATATTATGCAAAATATCATCCCACTTTTTAAAGGTTTATGATTATGACAACAGACCAAGAAACTGTGTGGGGAAGGTGAGGAGGGCTGTATATGTAATGTAGAGGTGCAGTGGAAAGCTGTGTAAAGAATGGATGAGGTACAGTATGTGGGTAATGATGTGCATGGTAGATGGTCTTCTGTATGTTGACAAACCTTATTGGGTCCTTCTTCGTGTACCACACACAAAAGAGGACATGCACGGTGTGCGTAATTCAAGTAGAAATATATTGTATTCTTTGTTAACTTAGTTCTATTGTATATCTTGGAGTCCTTTGTTGTGGCTATTGAATTATATACTAGACTGTTTGTGGTACATGGAGAACCTCCCCCCTAATTCAGAGTTCTTTATCCAGGAAGCAATTCGAGAGGCTGTGGCAGAGGAACGTATCAAAACTAGAGAAACTGTTAAAACATCTATTGAAGAAACTAAGACTTCCATGAATGAGTACATAAGGGAAAAACAAGAGGTGAGTTAGAGTGGTTTTCATTAACCCATGAAACAAAGTGTATTAATTAAAGTGTAATAGTCAGATAAACACAATAGAAAACAAAAGAGTGAAGTAGAGTGTAATATGCTAAAGTGTATTTCACGGGTTTATGAGAATCACTCTAAAGTCAATTGACTTGTAATAATGTCAGCCACCACTAATTTATACAGCTAGATTACTAAACACATTGCACTCCCAACACCACAGTTATTAAGCTTGATGTATAATGCACCTATCGACATTATAACCAAGTAGGGAGGATGGAGTGATGACTTTGAAAATGTTACTTTGAGTAGTTGGCCTCAGGGTTTTTACCCCAGCACCTCTTGGGAAGTCTTGGTTTGGAGGATTAAGGGGGAATCACATGGTTTTTAGCCAACTGGAGGAGGGGATCATCTAAAAATTGACAGGTATCAAAGGGGAAACCACTTTGTAGAAAACATTAATAAGGGGATCATAAAAATAAGCCTCTTAGGACGATCAGTTAATAAAATCAACTTCTAAATTCCAATTGGAATGCAGTGGAGGAATAGCCTCTCTGCATTTATTTATTTTATTTATTTGTTGCAACAAAAATTCCCTAACCCCCACCCCCCAAGATGATGAGTGATGACCACAGCCCCTTATTCTGTTTGTTTTTCTTTATAGATTGATTCACAGGTTCAGCAAAAGCAATATTTAGTCCTGGATTTGTTTCTTGAAAGTGCAAGAACACAACTAAAGAACTTAATGGAGGGTAACCAGAAAAGCTAACATAATATTGACTTTAGGTAACTTGAAATTATGAACCTCTACACCTATTTCAAAAAATGCAGTGTAGGTGGGAAATCTGAAATGGGCACTGAGCTGAGCAGAAAAAAACAAAAAATTATATTTCTAACTCAAATGATGTTTCAAGTTCCAATCTAAAAGCCTGCTACATTGTTAGGCTGTGAAAATATTACAAGTTGCAGCATTACTTCGTCTCAGATCTTAGATTTCCTACCAACAACATTTTTGGGAAAAGGTGTATATGTGACATGGGTCCAATACAACGCAGTCAATCAAGACTAAAGGGGGGGGGGGTGCATATGTGATATGGGTCCAATACAACGCAGTCAATCAAGACTAAAGGGGGGGGGGGTGTATATGTGATATGGGTCCAATACAACGCAGTCAATCAAGACTAAAGGGGGGGGTGCATATGTGATATGGGTCCAATACAACGCAGTCAATCAAGGCTAAAGGGGGGGGGGGTGTATATGTGATATGGGTCCAATACAACGCAGTCAATCAAGACTAAAGGGGGGGGAGGGTGTATACGTGATATGGGTCCAATACAACGCAGTCAATCAAGACTAAAGGGGGGGGGGTGCATATGCGATATGGGTCCAATACAAGACTGAAGGGAGTGGTGCAATTTTGAATAGATAGGTATTAAATAGAGGTTGGCCAATTAATGAGAGGTATAGTTTTAGTGCTGCCTCATGGGACTTTGACAACTGGCTGCTAATGTAAATTCTACTGTAGTGTAAAAGTTACTACAGCTGAGCACGCATCCTCCTGGATACTGTTTGACTAGTGAACCAGAATATGGAAGGTAGCCTAGCGTAACAAGACTGCTTTCTCAATTTCTCTTAGGTAACCATGCATATAGCATGACTCAAAGTCAAGGTTGAATTTGATGGAATACAACACGAAAAGTATGCAAAACTTATCGCTATTTAGTACTTACAAAATAGTAAGGGAATGGTCAATGTTTAGAGTGCATATCCAGTTCTGGATGCATGTGGGAGGTTGTTTAAGCAAGAAAGAAGAGTTACACGAGAAAAAAGCGCATGAGGTGCAGCAAAGGGGAGCTTAGGTTTATTCACTGCTGTTCTTCACTTAATTTGGATAATAGCTAATTCTTGCCCTCAAGCCATCCCTCTTTTACTAATGTTACGTCCCCTCAGTGAGACTGTTGACAGAGTAATGACTGACAGGACAATTATAGGGTTTTACCAAGGGAGAGGGGTCCACAATAGACCTAATTGGCTAACGCGTTGCTATGTACATTTCCACCCAACTCAAAACCTCTGGAAATAAGAACTTTTGTTTGAAACTTTTTCCACATCATATGAAAATACTAAAAGACAAAGAATCTTATTCCCAGAGGTTTTGAGTTGGGTGGAAACGTACATAGCAACACGTTAGTGGATTAGGTCTATTTTTATACATTAATGAGCATTAAATAATACAAGGTTTTCAAAATCAATTTATTTAACTTAACCACTTGGCATTAGTATTAAATTAATTAATGAATGCTATAAATTTAATAAATACTAAGTGAAGACCACTTGTTGTTTATGCTACAACAAAATATACAAATTCTAAATTATGAAATCATACTCACACCTTAACGTGTACGTCTCAAGTGATTTTCTATAACCCGTGAAAGAAAGGCGACTGTTTCCTAACTACTAGTCAATAAAGAACTACAGAATACAACAGATTTGGTCTACTATTAGTTTGCCAACTTTTTCACGGGCTAAATTAACCTTAATCACACGGCAACCGTATTGGTACAATAAGTTCTGAACTACATGTCCCCTTGCACTCACTTTGAGGCAAACCAAAGTTTTTGATATAAACATGGCTGTCGTGATAAAAGCCCATAAAATCACTTTAATATAAAATGAATATTAGTGTTAGGAACTAGTCACCCATTTTTGTATATTTGCTTATTGTCACGCATGAGCATTTGTCTGATAGTTTGATTATAAAAACCTCTGAATTCTATATGAAATGAGGCATAAAGCTTTTGTTTAGCAGGCAAAAAAAAGGTCAAAATTTTTAGCTTATAGGTTTGCATCAAAATGAACATAATGAGTAAGAAAAACCTTTCTCCTATTTACTGTTTATCTTACATATTTTATATAAACGTTAATATAATATACTACAAAATCTGTTAAACTAAATGTTACTAGATGACAATAAGGGAAACCTGTGCTTACGGTCTTGAATGGCTGAGACTATAATTTTGAAGTAAAGGATTTCTCAATACTAGCTATTTCACTATTACGTCACAGCTTGTTCATAGCTTGTTCGTGAGGGGGACAGAATGATGAACAATAGATAATAAATGTTGCTTTTCAGTTATGTTTGTGTTGTTGCTGTTTTGTCCCCCTCCCACAACCATGATTCTTAGTGTTAAAAAAACAAAAGATCGTTTTCATGTGACATCATATTGAATATTGGCAACTGAGCAGCTTTTGAATGAGTGGAAACTTAACACTATGCTATAGCTGTACATGTCGTAAAAAAATAGCTGCAATTGAAGACTGTGCAATTCATAAAATGTTGCAAACCATTAAACTTTCTGCAGTGATTTTTATTATTGACAGCACTACTCGGTACTGTTGATGCAGAGATGTTTTTGGCTGCAATCTCATTTTATGCTGGAGATGTATCAAAAATAAAATTGCTTTACTACATGAAGACTGGAGTTTGCATGTACAGTCCCAAGTCAATCCCAGGTTTTTCCCACTCATTTAAAACCTGCTCTTCCCATAAATGTCATGTTTGGTTAAACACTATTAGTTTTATAATGCACCTAATGCCTGATACAATACTTTCAGTAAAATATTTCTTCGTTTCAGTGTTGCATTATAAAGGTTATACTTCAAATATGTTAATGACTGTCACGTCATACTGGGCAGTTAGGAGTATTTCCTAACCTGTAATACGAAACACTGGCTGGCATTATGAAAGGCCAAATTTACCATGGAATATGATGATGCGATCTAAATACTTTTTGCTTTAAGACTCTTAAAGATGCAACATTTAAATGAAATACTTCACCATTCAACTATTCACTTCATGTAGAAACAATACTGAAAGTATTATCTCAGGTATAAGATACACTTTAATTACTTATTTACATAGCACAATTACATGCACAAACACTAAAGCCTGGTTATCACTAGCGACGCAAGCAGTCACAAGCACAAAACACATGCACAAGTATCAAACATTTTGTATCCCTGCACTTGTGCTTGCGTCATAGTGAACGCCAGACTTAACAACACTACACAACATTAATTTTTTCCCCTGCACAAATGAGAAATCAAAAAATCAAGATATTCCTAAAATCTTGAAATGAAATGCCTGGATTATTATTAGAAAGTATGGTGGTTTGTAGCTAAATCAGAAAATATTACATCTATTTATTGTAATTTTAAAAGATTTAGAATCAAATTAATAACTAAATATACAAGAGTAGAATAATTTAAATTTAACTGGCAGAATTAAGGTAGATTTTTAGACAAAAAAAATAAATTCCGATAGTCTCAATTTGTAGGAAAAAATAACCTCTTTAGACTTTTACAAATAGAAGAATATTCCTCTACACTGTGGAAAATTGAGCATTGGTAAGAATAGGTGCATTAGGGATTCATCCATTGGGTCCAGTGACCCATCCAATATCCACCAGAAGGAAAATACAGTAAGAATAGTCCTAAAGCAATGCCCATTCGTGTTACTATTAATATTATAATAAAATATTAATTTTTATGGATTTATGAAGCAGCTACATGGTTGACTATAGAATAACTAAACAATTCTAATAACTTTTAACAATTATGATGCTGTTGCCTTGTGGTGTTCTAATTTGGCAAATGTAATGTCTGTATTAGTCTAAGAAATTTGGGGCCAATGATTGACTCTAACCTCCCATCAAAGTTTTGCCCCATCCTAAATACTGAAATAATAGCCGACTTTCGATATTCTGGTTGAGTGATCATGCACAAAGCTAGACCAGGCTCCGCAGAAACAATATATCAGTATTACTTATCTATTATGATCATTTCCCTGGAGCCTCGTCTTGAATTGCTTTGTGCGTAATCACAACCAGAATATCAAAAGCGGGCTTAATTGCTAAAATATATAAATACTGTGTAACTCTAAAATTATTTTGTAACTCCTATATCACAAATTTAGACTTCTCTGAGAATTATAAAAAAGGTTGAAAAGCTTAAAAGCATTTGTTCTTCATGACAGTCATGCCATGCCATAGATCACCCAGTAGAGGTTGTACAAAAAAATGGATGTTTGATATTTTGGACTAAATGTTTGTACTGGGATAACTTTCAACAAAACCATGGCAACTGAAAGAGCTACCTCACATCATTTCTGTTATCATTGCTTTTTTGTTGGTGGTGGTGAAACCTTAGACAAATCTAAATTTGTGGACAGTGTTGGCAAAAACCATCTCTATGATGATCAGAATTGGAATTTTTAAAATATTTATCTTGTACTGTATACCTAGTAGATAACAGCAACTAGTATTACAGTAATATACAATGTATACAAACCAAGTATAAAAGTTATCTCTTTGTAACAACTACAGACTCAATATACTAATAGATTACTAAGGGCTAACTGTTGTATTGAGACTAGTGCCGTTTCCAATAAGACTAGTGCCGTTTCCAATAAGACTAGTGCCGTTTCCAATAAGACTAGTGCCGTTTCCAATAAGACTAGTGCCGTTTCCAATAAGACTAGTGCCGTTTCCAATAAGACTAGTGCCGTTTCCAATAAGACTAGTGCCGTTTACAATAAGACTAGTGCCGTTTCCAATAAGACTAGTGCCGTTTCCAATAAGACTAGTGCCGTTTCCAATAAGACTAGTGCCGTTTCCAATAAGACCAGTAGCGTTTCGAATTATACTAGCTCCTTCATACATTGATTCGTCATAGAGAATTCCTAGAAAATTAATAATATATGTGAGAAGTAAGAAATATACTGTAGATTGATAAATTAATGATTATAAGGGTGACTGGATTAAGAAGTGGTTCAACTAAATCATGGCTTAAATAAGATTGGTGAGTGGACATTGTATTCATCCAAGATGATTTGTAATTAGCCAACCAGCAAAAACTTTACATTTCTGCATCCCTCATGATTCAAGATTTTCATCTTAACAAAAAACTTCTACATAAAAACAAATATTTTCCTAAATATTCATGGACAAGGCACTGACATGGTCAAATCAAATTCCAAAATGGTTTCACTAGGGCTTGCAGAATGTGTACAACCAAAAATCACTTAATCTCAAAAAAATGGCCAGGAGTATAAAGGGTTAATCACAAAAACGAAAAGAAAAATAAATTCTCTGCATAAGAGTGATTTTTTTCTGGTGAAATCAAATTCTAAAATGGTTTTACTGGGGCTTGCAGAATGTTTACAACCAAAAATCACTTAATCTCAAAAAAATGGCCAGGAGTATAAAGGGTTAATCACAAAAACAAGAAGAAAGATTCTCTGCATAAGAGTGATTTTTTTCTGGTGAAATCAGCCACTGAACAGGTTTTAGCGAGAGAGAATGGGACATATCACCTTACCTCCTATTCCACCGAGGATGGGTTTTAATTTGTGCATTGCACTGCAGGGTCTACTTACCAGCAACACATGCCGTCATAAAACAGGCTATAGTGCCTGCAAACAGTGCTCGTAGTGCTAGTTTAGACATATCAGGGATCCTGTGAGGAGCCATTGGCCCAAGGCCACCAAGTTGAACTCCAACTGAACCCAGGTTTGAAAACCCACACAGTGCATAAGTGGAGATAATCTCTGAACGTATCTATACAATAAACATTAAAAAAGAATATAGCACTCACCAGCAACACAGGCAGTCATAAAACAGGCTATTGTACCAGCAAATAGAGCACGCATTGCAACCTTGGCCATGTCACCAGTTCTTGTTGGAGCCATAGGACCTAGCCCTCCAATCTGGATGCCGATTGAGCTAAAGTTCGAAAATCCGCACAGTGCATATGTAGCAAGGATCTCTGATCTCACCTGTTAACGGTGTTATGTGTATGACAGTTGTTAATGTGAAAAATGATTCATGAAATAAAGTGTAATAATAAAGAAATTGAAAGAAAGAAATTATAAAGTTATTCAAAGAAAAAAGATGTATTGAGATATATGCTTGTAATCAGAAATCAAAATACCCTATTGTTACTATTGCTGTTGTTTTTATTGTTTAGGATGCAAAGCTTAGAGACATTTCATATTGATGAATTGGGCTATGAATACCAGACAAAAGAGTGTCAGTCTGAGAAAGGAAATCAACACAAAATCCAATTATTTGAGATTTTGGCCACCATTTTTGATGACAGATGACAAACAGCACGTTTTACCATATATTAACACAAAAATTCCAGAAACTTTATTTGCCCATAGCTCCAGGGCTTAAAATAAAGGCCAGTCATAGGCTGCCCAAAATGTCCAGTCTAGATCAGATATATATATTTTTTCAAATATGACTAGTCAACATGTCCATTCCAAACAGTATTTGCTCAGTCAAGTACCAAAGTTAGTCATACACTGACTGTTGACCAGCGGATATTTTGAGCCCTGAGCTCATTTCATAAATGCCCTAATACTCCACTATTTTGATCAGTTGTATTTTTTTTGGATTGACACTGAACATTTTTTTGGCACCAACAAAAAATGAGGTTTCAAACAAAAAAACAAAATCTTGGTCAAAGCTATTTTGATTCCCAATTACAAGGTGCACAATCTCAGATAACATGTGTAATGTGTGATCCGTTGGTACAGATGACCAAATAACAATGTTAGAAGTTTTCATACAACATTTCAACCACAGGGAGCCCAAACAACAGGAAATAATTTACCACAAGTACGTAGAGGAATATAAAGAAAGCAGATACTCCAGGAAATCACAAAAGAAATATCAGGTATCAAGCATAATGTAATCATGAACTGGTACAAGACAAATTCACAATACACACAGGTAACCCAACAGATTAAACAAATTCATCAATACGATGGCCACAGGCACAGGTAGCCCAAGTGTAGAGTTAATGGTTTAAAAATGACATATGGTTTGAAAATATGCTTTCAGGAGGACTTAAATTGCTACATAATTTGGAATAATCTCTACAAATGTTGTTTGGTAATTGAGGAACATTTTAGTAATGAAATATTGGCATGAAATTATGTTTTTGAGGGGTTTTGAGCAATTTCAAAATTTTGCTTACTCTTCCTATGTATGTATATTTTGGAAAGGTGTGCAACAGCACTTCCACAATTTCATGGTAGCCCTTTCTTTTAGCTTCATGTCTCCAAAATAACAAACTGCTAAAAAAAGTTGCTCCAGAAATCAATTCTTAAGAATATTTTCTCTCATTTGATGTTTTGTGCTGAATTTTCTCACAGAAAAAAATTACAAAAAATATTTGGTGAAAAAAAGAACAACTTGCACTTAGTGGGGAAGGGACAGGTACATTTGGCCTGTCCCTTCCCTATCAAGTGAATTTTTTTTCACTGAATATTTTTCATGACTTTGGTTTGCAATAAAATTCCACATATCAAGGTCTTTTTTTTTTTTTTTCAAAAAAATATTTTTCAGCATTGTGAGAACAAGAAAATTCTCTAAAACATCAAATTAAAGAATACTTGTAAAATTGATAATTTGGTCTGAATTTTCTGAGAAGTTTGTTATTTTTGAGATATGAAACTTAAGTGTAAAATTTTAGAGGTGCTGTTGCACACCTTCCCACTATTGTTACATAAGGAGAGAGAAAAATATTTAAATGGCTCAAAACCCCTCAAAAACACAATTTCATGCCAACATCTCATTACTAAAATGTTCCTCAACTACCAAACAACATTTGTAGAGGCTTTAGTCAAAATCATATAGCAATTGAAGTCCTGACCCGGAAGCACATTTCCAAACCATATGAAATTTGAATTGTTCACTTGTTAAAACTGGTGTCACAGCACACTAACTCTGTGCCTGGAATACTTGTGCCACAGGTAGACCAAAGATAGAAGATATTTCAAACACAGGTAACCCAAATAGCAAAAATTGAATCTCTTTCATCAATAGAATGACTAAGAATGACTAAGAATGACTAAGAATGACTAAGAATGACTAAGAATGACTAAGAATGACTAAGAAAATCAGGGGAGTCCAGTTTTTTATACTTTTTTTAAGGGAAAAATAATTCAACTTAATATGCAAACTTCCAGTAAACAAAAAAATTGAATTATTATTTTGAACATCTACAGAACTGGTGAGTAAGAAAAGAATGTAAAAGAAATAACAAATAACAAAAGTAAAGAAATGAATAAACCTTTATCAGCAATAAGTTGTTGAGTTGGATTAGACACTGCAAGTACAGTTTTCGTGTTTTAATAATGATTATCATGGTTACCATGAGAGATGGGTTATAAGATTTAAGATTGAATGTGACATATGCGTGATGAATGGTAGTTTGATCGTGAATTTGGTTTAGTGTTGTGGGTTATTTTTCAGTACACTGTTCAATATTTTTTATTTTTTCAGTACACTGTTCAATATTTTTTATTTTTTCAGTACACTGTTCAATATTTTTTATTTTCATTGTTTAGCTTCAATTTTATCTTTGACCAGGTTGCAATGCTTTTATTTGCTGCTACAAAAACCAAGTGGGAAAAAAAACAAGCAATGAAAAGACAAGGACTGCTGGAGTAAAACACCCATTATCTGCCTGTCTACACTAAGTTCTCTTTCTAAGAATGGGTGACAACGTGAGCTGATGTTTATTGATGACTAATAAATGAATAACTAATCATCTTTCATATCTGACATTAAAGGTTACACCTTTATAATGCCTGCAATGTGGAAAAAATGTTTGCCAGTTAAGACCATACATCATCTGTAAATACTTATAATTTGTAATGTATTGATAAAATAGAATGTATACATTGAATAAAACCTTGTAAGCAGGTTAAAGACTATATTTGTATTAGATTCAAACTCAATTCATCTACATGTGTTCTAAAATATCATCTTTTTAGCATTTCAAAATGACCATTTACAATAATTCACTAGGAATTCATTGCAATGACGTTATATTTTGCACTGCTGTTTTAAAATGTATATTATAGAACTACATGCAGTCTTGATTGTGTTCAATCAATAAAATATAAGTATTTGCCTTGCCTCAAGGTTTTTTCAATTGAGTCCATTCAATTTATTTGACATTTCAAATGTATCAAGTTATTCAGATTGGAAGAAAACTGGCAAAAATTTATGCAGAGACAAATAGGAAAGACATGTTTCTTGTTTGTCTCTTGTTGTATCAGCTCACAATGCCTTTGCTTCTTTATTAAGACGCAAAGACTTTTCTGTCTCACTCCAAGTCCTTGTCAAAAATAAAATCTCTATTTTAACTATCATTCTAGATGGACCTAAAAGTTTAACTAGTTAGGTTGGTTTTAGTTTTAGATATTTATTTGGTGCCCAACTCATGTTCTTGTTGCTGATGTTGAAAAGTTGTATTTTTTTTTTGCTTTTTTTTGAAAAGTTGTATTTAAAAAAAAAAAAGTTGTATTAAAAAAAAAAAAAGTTTTAGTTTTTGTTTTAGAAAAGTTGATGAAAATTTCCTTCAAAAAAATCTTAAAAATAAAGAAATACTAAATGAAGAAAGGGAAAGACCTTTTCTAATCCAACTTCCTTGAAAACTTCTAAAAAACAACTTTCAATGTGTAAGGGACATGATAAGTATCATTCACAACAATCTTTTTAAAAAATTGGATGATCTGGAGCAGGCTAAGGACAATACCTCAAATTATATGCCTATTTCATAAGGGTTTCAAACTTGTGATTATCCACCGTGATAACCTTTTTCGAAAAGTATATGTACTTACAGCAATTTCTCTGCCAACCAATTCTTTTCTGCGGTTTTCGATGAATCCTGACAGTCTGATATATGCTACAAACTCATTCAAAAATGTCTTGATACCAAGCAGTTCAGCCACGACGTCACAGTCTTTCCATCGCACACCCATCATGAATGCCACTGGGCGCAGTACGTAAGAGCAAATATACTAAACAGAATACAATAGGTAATGTGAATTCACACTCACACAAATATTACCCCCCACCAATCAAAGGAATGAATGGAATTCTTAAACATTTGAACATTATGACAGAGACAAATAAAGGCAAAAAACGTTTCTTTCTTCCTATGTACATATTAAATGTACATATTCCTTGAGGTCAGTTCAAAAAACTAACAGGACCCATTTCTTGGAAGCTTGTCAAATTGATGGAAGAAATTTTGTCATGTTTAATACAATATCATAGATGGTTTGTACCACTTGGAGATTAAAAAATCCAGGAATTTACCAGGGTACAAATATGAAAAATCCTGGACCCTTATTTTTGCGTTGAAAATTTACTACCTACAATAATTTCATGCTTTTCTTTGCAAAAACAAGTCAACAATTTCTTAGTTTTCCGATTACTTAACCTTATATTTATAGAAAATTCAAGGAGTTTTCCAGGAGTTGGTGTGAACATTTAAATTTCTATGAGCTTTCCAGGAGCAGTGCAAACCCTGATCATAGATCACCAAACAAGCTAAGCTCTGAGACCAAAAGCAAATACTGTAGCCCCTTAACTTAGGTATCAACTTACCTCGAAGCTGAGTTCAGGGTGGCCTACCATGGAACCAAGCCAAGAGAGCATAGCATTGAAAAAGGCCAAGAATGCAAGGAATGCAATCAAGTTGGCAGCAATGTTAGCGACCAGGGAAATGGCTGTGCTGGCACCCTTAGCGGCTGCTTCTATCACATTACGCTCACCACTAGAATTAAAAGTTAAAAGTACTAACTTTAACTTCGGAACCTGAACCCCATACAGTCTTTATGATATTATACATATTACAGTTGGAGTAGAAAAAGGCACAAGTGTCTATACACTGTGATACAGCCAACTGGCTTTGTATAGCTTTTCAGTTGGCTCAAACCTTTATGTAAGGATAAATACATGTACTTATCAATTTATTTGTGTATTTTGAATACATGTAATCGTGCTGGAAGCTTAGAGCAAGAGAGAAGTTGTAGAGAAACATAAGACATAGTAAAACGTTTTCATGAGCAATTTTTCTGTCCACTTTTATAAATATGACTTTTTCAAGTGTTTTGACCATTTTTTTTTTTTTTTTGAGCTCATGTAGTATTTCAAATATTTTATAAATTGATATAATCTTAACTTGTGGCTTCCAAACAGGATTATGAAAACATAACCCTTTTGGCCAGATCTTGTCTGGATATCTGATACCGGTAGCTCTATTTACATGTACTCCATGGAATTTTAATAAGACTCACCTTGATGGTAGGTCAATTTCCTCATCAAGTGTTTCTGGTTGGTCTGTTTCTGGATAAAGAAGTTTCGAAATTGCAAGTGCAGCAGGAGCTGACATAACAGAGGCACTGAGAAGATGTGAAGCAGAGACCCCAAACTCTATGTAAGCAGCCAGCACACCTCCAGCAATTGTAGCAAAACCACCAGTCATAATGGCATGAAGCTCGGACTTTGTGACATGGCTAAGGAATGGTCTGACAAGTAATGGGGCTTCAGTCTGCAACAGAAACAAAAGACATTTCACTTAAAGGTCAATACCAAAACATTTAAAAAATGCCATTGTCTACTGGTCTACTTTTGTCTATTCAAGATTAAAACTTTTTTTCTTAATGAATAGACTCTTACATAGTTGCCACAATAATTAAACCACATTTTCAAGTGCTGTGTGAACAATAAAATTCCCTGACTTAATTGCTCAAAATCTAATTTTTTTCTGACTGAAAGCAGAAAGAAAAATTTTCCCCCCTTGACTTTTCTTTGGCCTCTGGCAACCATATATCTCAGACTCAGACATCCAATAATGTGGCTTACACAAAACCCTTACATTCCATTTTTTGCAAGAAACTAAGTTTACTTTAAAGATAACTACGCTTCCCAGTTGAGCTTGGAATGACCAAAGTTTTGTCACAAAGTTTTATCTTTGAAATGTGCATGTTGTCAGGGCCAACATCAAGAGTATTGAACCATATTGTGTGGGAAAAATTTACGAGCTTAATTACTGCTGTGGTGACATCAGTATTATGCTTGCTTCCTACTGAATACTTTTAATGTTGTCCCTGACAACATGTACTTTTCAACGACAAAACTTTGTTCATTCCAAGCTCAACTGAGAAGCATAGTAATCACTGTTATTCATCTTTGAACTAACCTGGCCAACAAATATGTTTCCTGCAGCATTAAGTGATTCAACAGCTGATGTTCCCATGGTGACCTGCATAAGCCATGCAACCTTCGTAATGACAACTTGCATGATGCCAATATAATAGCACAGGGAAATGAAAGAACTGAAGAATATGACGACTGGAAGAACCTAAAATAACAGAATAAAGAGATAAAAGTCATCATAAATAAATAAATTCATTTATCATATTGTTGTGGGAGTTTCATATTTATTTCTCACTCACACACAGTACCACTACTTACTTCTATTTACAGACAACCCCCCCCCCCCCCCCCCCTTAGAACAGAACAAGCAAATCAAATTTTTATTCACATTTAGTTTACAGCGTTTTTCATAATTCTGCAACCCATAATGGACTCCAGGCGTCTGGCACTAATGGCTGTAGAGAAAGTTTCGTGACTCAACACCCTTTCAAATGGGAATTTCTTTATCATTCGTGATCGGATTTTTTTGACGAGAAGACAAAACTCCAAAGCCCTAGAGGCAGTTAGGTCACAGATTTATGAAAAGCGCTGTAAGGAGTCAAATCAAACCAACAATGTAAAATATAAAGTGGTAAAAGAAGAATATTTTACTGCTACACCACCACCACACAAGAAGCTAATTATAAAACTTCTAGAAACTAAGGTTATAGTTCATTCCTTTCACAGAGGGATAGGAATTTACTAGGGCTGCATGATGTCTTGCTATTTCCTTCATGAAATATATATCCTGAATGCTGGTTGGAACATGTATAATATGCATACAAACACTATCTATTCATACCTTGAAGGCAAAAAAGTGATCCATGAATTCATCTCCAAATACAAACTTTGCACCAACATCAGTAAAGTCCAAGAAGGTCTGAATAGTCCTGCCAAAGAAGTTGAAGGCAGAAAAACCTTGTGGTGTGCGGAGAATGAGTAAACCAAAGATAAACTGCAGAGCCAAACCCCACAGAACAGGACGCCATCGTATCTGGAAACATGAGGATATTAAAATGAGATTTCTAGCTTTGCACCACTGAGTCTGTTAAACTTATGCATAACTTAAATTAATAGTTTTTAAAAGAACAGTTGTGATAAAAAGTTAAATTTTACACCGTAAAGAATAAGAGAGATCACTTACTTTAGTAACTTTTTTTTAAAAACTTTTTATCACAACTGTTTCATTAGAAACACCGACGCAGCCCACACTAGCTTACCGCTAGTTATCATAACTTTTTAAAAGACATGAAACATGCAGAGAGAGCTAGACACATACAAAAATGAAAGCTACAAAGCATGACGTGACGCATGGTTCTAATGGATAAAACCTTAGTAAGGAATTCAAGGGTTATATGAAGATGCAAATCAAATTCCAATGAGCTTCAAAACTTTTCTTAATAGTTATTAAAAAAAAAAAATACCCCATTACAGTAAAAAGCTTTCAAGCCAATTTGTGAGAAAAATATTGTAGTACCTTGCTTCTGTGTGCAGATAAGAGCCAGCAAATAAATATGTTGAGAAAAAGACCAGCCACAGATATAAAACGCTCAGGTTCTTTAGCCGTGTCAAGACCTAGGAAAACAGCTATGAGGGCCAGGATGATAATAATACACAACCTAGAAGTGAATAACAGGAAATAGTTAAAATACCAACAGAAATGCCAGCAAAAAAAGAAAACACAAATGGAAGGTCATTAGTTACAATGCAAACACAAGCTTTGGATGAACTTATTTTTTTAGGGTTCCCACTTATCTGGAAAAATAGAATTCCCTGACTTTTCAAATAACATTTTTTTTTACTGCGACCACACTGTGCACTCATTTTACAAACAATTATACTTATTATTTAGTCTTTTCAGAATTCACTGACTTTACCCTGACCATGGGAACCCTGTTTTTAGCTACAGGAACAAATTTAACAACAAAAAAAGGATAAAATTATCTGTGAATAAATTTAAAAAATTAGAATATTTTGTCAGTTATTGCTGCATTTCAAGTATTCTTGAAAAAAGAAATTTAGATTGAATGAGCTGATTGAAATAGATGTTTTCTTATTACAAATACCACACGTATTTACTTCAACTCAATGGAGATATGTACCTGCCATTGTACTTACCATTTCAACCACTTCCATTGGCCATTTATGACAGCAGCACAAGGTTTAATACATGCTCTATAGATTGCATGTCCACAGTGTTCGCGTATGAACATGTATATCAGGCAGTACCAGAGAGTCATGGTCAGGCCAAACAGGACTTTCACTTTCTCGAAACCACTAATAGCAATAGCAATGATGCTGTAGACCAGTAAGATGGAAGTAATGAAGACGAAAACAATGTTGAAGTTATGACGTCTCCATACTTCTCCAAACTTGCTCACTTCAGGGATATCCACAAATACTTGAGTCTTGATTCTTCTAGTGGGAAGTGGGCTATCGTCATCAATTTTCAAGGCTTTTTTGGAATCGCCAACTCCAGACATTTCTAACTGATCAGTCTGATGAAGAATAAAGTTATAGGTTAGACTTTTTTTAGCATACTTCACAGGTGAGAGATGCATCATTATGTTATCACTTTCATAAAGAAAAATCAGTTGGTGCTTTTGAATTGAAAATTAACAAATTATAAATAGAGGGATCGTTAGCTGCGATTCGACTTGCAAATTTACAGCAAAATTAGAAAATCAATATAGAGCTCAAAATAAAAAATAAAAATGGCCAGACTGTCAGTTTCTTATTTTTGGCATGATAAATAATCTTGGTAGAGCAAAATGTCCTATTTTATTTTCCATATTGCAGTTTAAAATTGTTTTAGCCTGCACGTAGTAAAATTTGACCTGCATTCTGCCTATTGGCAGGCCGCTATTTCAAGCCCTGCAATCTAGTCACAAATTGGAAATATTTGGGAGTTATCTGTACAAGAGGAAAGCAAACTTCAAGGATTAAAACTTAACATGTACTGTAAATATATATATATATATATACATATATATAGTAGTAATGTTCTTAATAAAGTTAAATAGAACCTAATTATTGTTTTTAGATAGCAATAAGAAAAACTGATATATCCTTGCAGGGTAACATGGGGAGTATATGCTGTTAATACTTTGTCTTTTGAACATCACTTTGGTTCCAAAGGTTTGCATCACTGGTTCGAGTCCTGCTGAGTCCATATGTGAAATGAGTTTGTTTGATGTGTTGTTCTTTCCCTTGCTATGAGGGTTTTCTTGATTCTCTGGTTTCAACTTTCCTTAAAAATCAACATGTGAGGGAGCACTGTGTGTACATGATACCAAATGTAGTGTGAGTGAAGTGTCCCCAATTAATGCAAAAGCTCTAGAACGACTTAACACTTAAATAAAGATATATATATATTTTTTAAATAATTTATCTATCCTAAAATATGTCCCCAAATTTCCTTGTGATTCACGGAGGGAAAATTAACCCTGGTCTGTGACCTTCCTTCCTTCCTTCCCCTGGGTCCTTATGTTTGTATATATTAAAGCATTGTTTCAATTTCCATCACTTGGCAACTCGGAATTTCATAATCTTGTGCTATGGTAGCTTATCCTTATTAAAAAAAAAGATCTCTAGCAAAAAATACAAATAACTTCTACATTACAAAATAAAAAGTTCGTGAGAATGTAAACAAAGAAAGATAATCAAATTGTTTTGGATTAGGAGCTACAGATAAACATCTTGTTAGAAAAGTTATTAAATTTCTAATATCTAAAAATTAATATTCATTTTAAAATCTTTTAATCTTTTAACCTTCAAATTTTCTTCAAGGGATTAATGTTGTGAGGAACAACTGTTGCTACCTCAAACTGTCTTTGCTGGGTTATTTGCTGGCTATAGTCTTTGACCTGATTCATAAAGCAATAAACACAAGGCTATTTGACTAACAAGGACGAATGTTTGCAAATTAAACACTTCGGTTTCTAAACTACATATTTTAAAATTAGCATAAGCATTTGAATATAATAAGCTTACTATTATAATAGATCATTTTCAAATGCAATGAACAAATTCAATGTACAAGTTAGAACTAAACAGTGAACTGTTGTACAAATAAACACAAGTTGCAACAACTTTTAAAAATGTTAAAACCATCATTAGAGGATGAAGAAAAACTTTCTTGATGCCAAAACCGATAGTGATTCACTGTAAGAGGTCTGAAAGTATTAAATCATAAGTCTTGCAAAGATATGTGTTATAGATGCGGTGTTTAGCGATCCACATCGTTTGCACTCAAACAATGTATAAACCGAAAATTTTCGATTCAACATGACTTTCCGTCTCATTTGTAACGAAAACTCCCCACTAGCCTACAAGCGATGGGTTGCAACACGTGCAAGGTAAAGGGAAACCCGTTATTTTCTCTACCAAACCATCGCTTATTCGTACAAATTCAAAATTGTATTTCGATATAAATTTATACATGTGTAAATTTACAAAGTAAAGAAGAATACGGATAAAAACACGAATTTTTGCGTAATATTTAATAGAATGAATCCATGAGACTGGACTGTATCGCCATCGCACCACACTATGAAGAAACAGAACTCTAAACAACGTGGATAATGTAACAACGTGATGATATATAGAAATCCTTCGACAATGTTTTCATTGTACATATTGGTCGTACTTTTCTTGAAATAGTAACATTTTATCGTATACGAATAAAAAACTGACATTTAAATATAACATCTGATTTTGTAGGTTGACCTTTAGAGTACAATGAATTGGAGGATGGCGATCAAAGCGATGGCTTACAACTATTGCGACACAATAACCAGCAAACAATCAGCGAAAAACCTCTATAAACATAAAATATCTAACAAAATAAACACAAAATACATAAAATGTTACTTACCGAAGCCATATCGTAAGCTTCGTGACAAAATGAACGTAAGAAAGAACAGTTTTTGATCAACTTAACCTACACGTGCTTCAGTGAACACTAGAATGCGCGGATAACGTATTAGTTTTTGGGGGTGTTCCTCTGACGTCACTCTTATACATAATGCATAAAAACGTAAATAAAAACCCTCCCGCGGATTCTGCTACCTAACCGACTACAAGATATTTACTTGATTTACTACACCAGAACTTGAATATCTACAGAATCAGATATTTTAAGGTATCGGAATGGTCTTAGCAGAGGTGATTCTGATAATTTTTTTTGTACTTCGAACTTTTCATTTACATCAAGTCTTCTAGTAATGTGACACAGAGTGATTCGAGTGCTCTCGTTCTTGATGGTGGGTTAAAATCATTGAATATCAACGAAATATCGGAAGTTAAATAAGAAATACACCTAATTAATATAATAATAGACTATGTTATGAATATTCGCTTAATTTTTATGTTTTGAAATGTTCGATCTTTGATCAACTGATTCGTTGTGCTTGTCATAGTTTTCGCGGGAAACCTTTGAGTTCAACGAGTCGCGAATCGAAAAAAACTTTGATATTGATGTATTTATAATTAATAGAGAAGAAAAAAAGGGTTTTAGAGATGAAAATAGATGTAAAGAGTAGTTACCATAGCTGATTCGTCACTAGAACGTCCATCAATGCCACTGTCATTGAAGTTGATCGTTGTCTTTGGCGCGCTTTTCTTCGGAGTGGAGTAACTAATGTTGTCCATACTATCGAACTTTACCACGGTTTCCATAGCAGATGAGCAGTCAAAAGATAAAGTTGAACAGATTCTGAAAGCAATTTAAACAGAAAATTAGTAAAGAAATAAGGAGGAAAGCGTAAATTAGAAATATCAATAAGTTTTGGCGCCAACTTCACTTTGCAAATCTTGGCTCGTACGATCGTAAAGACACTCAAAATTGACCGAGAAATCATAATTTCACACTTACTTCTGAAAATGGATTAAGAGGTTTCCTAAGGTAAAAGATTTGCCTGTTTCTAAAGCCGTAAAAACGGTTAAAAAAACGAGAGTATAACAGTGAGAACCTAAATCTACGAGAAGACTATGTGATCTGCTGAACTATCGCTTCGTAGCATTCGCTTCGTTCAAAGAACAAAAGGTTTCGGCGCCAAAAACGATCCACCAATCAGAACCCACTAATCTAATAATAACAACCAATCAAATGTCTGTTTGTATAGTAATTTGAATGCTATCGAATCAAAACACAGGATTCTTTTGTTAAGAATTTTCTATTATTGTAAAATTAAATATTAAAGGTGTCGTGTCACGATTTGAATATGAATTAGAAAAGGAAGTGTAGTTGTTGGCTGGTTATCTATTGTAAAACCACGTGTAGTACGAGGGAAGTCGAAAGCATGTGATTTTAGCGTGGTTCAAACGAAAAGTATTGAACAAATTATTTCAATATGTGACTCCACGATAACCAAGCCTCTTTTTTTACGCTTTCTTACCTTATTTTTTTTAAATAAATAAGGCAAAGTTTAGAAGTTCAAAATTTAGGGAAGTTTCCTGGCTAGGGATTCATAAAACTTTTTTAAAGAATGCTTGATTAAACAACGACAAAAATATTTTCTGAAAGAAAGCTGAATGAAATGATTTTAACACTCGCTTTATGGCGACACTGATTAGTCCAAGATTTCCTTTTTTACTTTTTCCGTTCGAAAAAAAACAGCTTAAAATCAAGTCCGTTCAAACTATTTAGTCTTTTATCCGTCATTATTTCCCCCCCCCCCCCCCCAAATAACTCGGCAAATACTGATAATCATATCAGTCAATTAAACAAATTCGAGGTTATGTAAATAAACAAGTATCTCCGCTTCATTTCGTTCCCTTTTATTTCCTTTCCTTTCCTTCATTTAATTCAATTTGATTTAATCTCATCTCATCTCATCTCATCTCAATGACAATGACAATTTACTTTATTGGCCCCGTATAGAATGAAATTTACTCCGACGAAGGACTAGCGTCCGAAACGTCAGTAAGTGATCTCTCTTATTTTTTACGGTGTAAAATTTAACTTTTTATCCATACTGTATAATATATAATAATGCGTAAGACATAATGTCAGCGATCACAGCCCCAATTCATTCGTTATTGGGAGCCTTTTAAAGGGCCGTGGCAGGGGGAGGGGCGGGGGGGGGGGGCAGGAGGCCCGGGTCCCCCCTCCTCAATCGTGCCGTACCTGTTTCTATGTAGGTTGGCCGATTTTTAAGATTTCTTTTTTTTTTTTTTTGTTTTTTTTTTTTTTGTTTTTTTTTTTTTTTATTTTTTTATTATAATTATTTGTATTTTTGTTGTTTTTTTGTTTGCCCGTTGTTTTGAGGTTGGCGGTTTTTTTTTTTAGTTTGGGGTTTTGGGTCCCCCCTATGCCAAATTCCTGGCTACGCCCCTGTAACCCCCAATACTTTTGACATGCCCCCCCCCCCCGCGATATTTTTGGCCTTGCTACGGCCCTGTTTTTGCTAACTCCTAACAACATTTTACAAAATTTTACATGAACGGATCAGTATTCAGGTTTTTTCTTGATCTCAACACCCCAGACCTCACAACCATAAAACAATATTGGTTTGATAAGAGACGTATAGTAAGATTTAGTATCAGTTCTGAATTGATTGCCGTATCTACGAAGCTTAAACAGGGCTTTTAGAGATGAGATGAGAAGACCAAGATATTTATAAGTTTTTACATTTTCAAGTTTGTTTTTATTGAAGTAAAATTTATACTTGAGCATTCGTTTTCCAGCATTATTAAAAACTATAACTTTTGACTTACCCAGATCTACGCTTACTTTCGAAACGTCACAAAAATACTTCAATTTGTCAGGTTGAAATATTTGGAAAACTTTTAATATCTCTGCAACAAAAAGAGATATCAAAAACTTGAAGGAAAGTTTTTTGTTTCATATAAATTTTGATGAACTTTAACCAACTAATTGAGAGAGTGTCGTGCCTCCTCCCGACCGCCATTTTTTGGCACCCACCCCTAAATCTGTTTATAGTATACCCCAAGGAACATTTGTGCCAAGTTTGGTGCTTGTACTCAAAAGTGCACGATCTTTGCTATATTTGTCGCTAACAGACCTGACTAGTAGGCTGGAAGTCAAACTTCCAACCTAGCTTTTGAGCACTTAGTTTCCACCAAGAGAGCATAAATACTGCTCCCTTGCTTCTATCGTATCTTATGGTAAGTATGTTAGAAGTGGAGAGCGCCCACTGATTTTTCGAGTGAGGGCTTTAAGTGGCGAATTTTAAACGATAAAAAAGCGTTATAAAGAGCTTTTTTTTATGTTGCCTCTGGCTGCATTTATAAAATTGTTAATTAGTCCTATGAGAGTTTTTTAAAGTAATTTTTGTGGTAATGAAAGTTACCTGGAAGACATGATAGACTGATATTCTGCCAGAGATGATCAGTCTTACATTGTTTTAGTTTTCATAATAATACGAACATTTATGTGCAAATGGTCTTTGTTTTGGGTATTCCCTAACAACGTGGGGGTGTGTTTGGAGGTTTGGCACTAACCAATACAAAGATTGCGTCATTTGCTTTGAAAACAGAAAAGTCGTTTGGAGGGGAATTAAGACAGGCTGCCTGATTTCTAAATCACAGATTGATGAAAGATATAAAAATATATATATAGGATAAGAAGAACTAACAATAAAAGGGTCTACATACCACAAAATCGAAAGGAATCGAGCCGTCACAGACCTTGATGCATCCAAACTGGTTTGAATTCGACTGTGATGCTCTTTGCGTGTGTACGCAGGTTTTTGTTTTCATGCTTCGATTCGCCCACGCTTCGTTTGCAATCACGACATTTTTGCGGAAGCTGTTTATATCCAAGCAACTAGTGTTATCATTGACGCATGATATAGAACTATATTCACCAATATAGAACTATTTCAAATCACTGGCAAAACTAGTTCTATGGATAATATTTGTGTAAACTTTTTAAGGGAGTAACTTATTCCATTAGCCAAGTAATCATTGGCACAGAAAACAGCTTTGATTGATAGTCAATCACCGGCAGTCAAAACACGAGACGGACCTGACTTGGTAATACCATTACCAGTGTGTCTGAGGACAAGCTGTACTGCATGGCATCTCAAATATTGTACAATATCACACGTTGAATAGAAACTTTTATACTTTAATAGTATCGGTACTCATCTAAAAAGCATGTATTTATAGTGTTTTTCTTCTTCGATTCGAGGGCCAACTCTATATTGCTGATACATAAAGAGTTTTTTTTTTCATGGAACCTCTTAATCAGTGAAAGAAAGTGGCAATTGAGGTTTTTGCCAAAAATAGATTATTGATATTCTAAATTCAGCTATTTGCTAAATTTCAAATTTTGTTTTACTTTTTGAAATTCACATTTTCTTGCCTTTTTACATTTTTTTTTTCTCAATTTAATAACTTGAAATTTCCCACGCAATCTTTCTCAAAGCTCGTCAAAAAGGTGCTATTTCCATCTTTTATAAATAATTTTAAATGTTGAAAATTCATACCCTTTTTACAATTTTTCTTCCTTGAGCGATAGCATATAATTTTCCTGCATTTTTGCAACAGGACTTATAAAATGGTGCTATTTCCAAGTTAACTTAATTTTTTTATTGTTGGGAATTTTTAAAGGCCTATTTTCATTTGATGAGTTGAAATTGATATTGTTTTCATTGAGCTTGCGTGTCCCTAGCTTGTGCCTCAAATTCCCGCCAAAACTCGGCTTCGAGCGGTTGATTTACAGCTAGGCGTATCGTTATAAAAAAACGACTTACACGAGGAAGTTCCGACTTGTGGCAATCATGGCGCTTGTGAACGTAACTTATGGGAGTCGTTCTGTTATGCTCAGAGAATCTTCGTTAACGGTAAATAATGTACCCATTATCTTCAGACAAGAAGTTGCCGCTCTTGATCGAGTTCTAAGAAAATTACACGTATTTATATACTAAAACTCAAGTAATACTAGTATATAATAAAGTCAACTTGACAACTATCCTATTCGCAGGAAAAACCTCTTCGTACTTCAGGAAAATTTTCATGGAATAACTCACTAATTTCTTGATACGTCAGGTTGTTTTGGCGATATTCTGGTATACGCTCGATATTTGCCTCCAAATATCCATTATAATTCAAAGAAAATAGATCTTTGGCGGGGAAAAAGTATTGCGCTCGTACCACGCATTTTTTCCCCCTCTGCATGGATACGAACGCAAACAAAATCATGAAGCTTGACATCTTTTAGCGCGAATATTTTTTAGTAGGCCGTTTTGGGATTTTGAGGCACAGGGAATTTGAGGGACAATAACACGCAAGCTCAATGAAAACAATATCAATTTTAATTCATCAAATGAAAATAGGCCTTTAAAAATTCCCAACAATTAAAAAATTAAGTTAACATGGAAATAGCACCATTTTAAAAGTCCTGTTGCAAAAATGCAGGAAAATTTTATGCTATCGCTCAAGGAAGAAAAATTGTAAAAAGGGTATGAATTTTCAATATTTAAAATTATTGAATAAAAGATGGAAATAGCACCTTTTTGACGAGCTTTGAGAAAAATTGCGTGGGAAATTTCAAGTTATTAAATTGAGTAAAAAAAAAATGAAAAAAGGCAAGAAAATGTCAATTTCAAAAAGTAAAACAAAATTTGAATTTTTTTTGGTAAAAACCTCAATTGCCACTTTCTTTCACTGATTTCTCGGTTCGCTCTTCTCCTTCTATTAATTATAACAATGCACTATCTAATGCCTGTAATCCTGATAACTTTAACACTTGGAAATCGATCTCTCTTTTTAACTTAAAAGTGTTGTTCAACGTGTAACCTTCTTTCTTCTAATCGCTGTTGCTACTAGCTTATGACCACGTATTATATATATATATCTGGATGTGTCTATTCTGACGGTAAAGTGCTCAATACATTGACATGTAGAGCGTTATAGAAAGAAAATAACTAGCAACAGCCCCGCAACCTCTTCACAGAACGACTGCAGCTGCCGAAAAAAAGACCAATGCCCACTAGAAAACAACTGCCTCACAACCAGCATAGTGTACAACGCACGAGTAACCACAAAAGACGACATACCCGCAAAGAACTACATCGGACTAACAGAAGGAACATTTAAACAACGGTATACGCAACACAAGCTATCTTTCCGAAACAGAAAATACGCCAACAGCACTGAACTATCAAAACACATCTGGACACTTCAAGACAACAAGAAAATTTACCACAACAAATGGTCAATCATCACCTCAGCAAAAGCCTACAATAATATTTCTAAGAAATGCAATCTCTGCTTAGCAGAAAAATTGAACATTATTAAAGCAGATAAAGCCAACCTTCTCAACAAAAGATCAGAACTTATTTCAAAATGCCGCCACGAAAACAAATATTACTTAAGCCGGATAACATAAATTATCGCACCTTGATAGAACAATAACACTACTGTAAATACATAACAATACTCCAATTATAGGGATTCGGTGTCATTATGTTTTTATTTTACGATTTTTTTTTGATTTTTTTTTTTTTTTTTTTTTTTTTTTACTCGTGCACTTTATTTGGAGCCTCGCTCTGTTCTGCTGTCCCTCACCTTTTAGATTTTTGTCTAATTAACAATTAGAAGACGAACTCGAGGTTTCTATCGGCTGATAGTTGACGAGGGGCTCCGGCCCCGAGTCAACTATCAAAGCCGATAGAAATCGAGAGTGAGTCTTCTAATTGTTTTAGTAAAATTCTCAACGAAACTATACAATTGCAAACACAAAAATCGCGAAGGGAAAGCCGCCATTTTTTTCAAAACAAAGCCGGCTTTCTCTACCCACTATCTATCGGCTGATAGATAGTGAGTACGTTAGCCAATCAGAATGCAGGATTTGCAATAGTATAGTAGTAGAATTTTACTAATAATTATTATATATGTTCCTTGTATTACTGTCTTTATTTATATTTTTGATTCATATTTTGTTATTTAGATTTTATATATTTTTAAGGTGGAAGCTATGTAAATAAATAAATAAATACATAAATGATAATAAGACTGATTCAGCGTTTCACACGAGCAATGCCACATTTATAATAGTATAATTATCTTTACCAATATTGCTAGTAGGGTTTTCCGATTTAGCGGCTTTTTAAATTAAATTTTTTATTAATTGTAAGTTCGGTGATATAAGATCAATTAAGCATAATATTCGAAGAAAGAATATGAACGTGAATAACAAATTTGATACATGAATCGTTCAGAGTTTGATCCGCGCACCTTTCGACATCAAGGCAGCTTCTGACCGACTAGACGAAGCGAAACAACACAATGAATGCCCCCGCGTGCAAAACGCAAAATCCCCGACAGATAGTTCAGTACTGTTCTTTTTGAAAATATGAAAAATAATTCTGGTATGTGGATTTGACTAGTACAGTTTTCGGTGACTCAAACTTGCATGGGTGAGCGAATTCAGTAAGCCAATTTGCTCTCTTCTTTTTTCTTACATCCACTATGTATCTCATTTTTTTCTTCCCTGACTCTCACATCACCATAATGCATTGTGTTTCGGGGACAACTAGAAAGAAAATTATTTCAAAATTCAAAACTTTTCGTGTATATGCAGAGTACGTCATTTACTATTATCGGTGAAAACCCAGTATCAGTTTAATCAGAGTTATATAGCTAATTCCACACGCATGGGAAAATGAAACGTTTGGTGTATGGACTAAGAAATGTCATGACATTAACTTATGAAGCTGTTCAAATTTCTTTCTTTCTGGTCTTTGTAAATTCAGATTGACGCATCAACATAGGTGTCAGTTCAGATGTTGTTTTCTTTCTTCATTTTATTTATTTTTTATCTTCATGGTATTGACGGTTTTTTCTCGTTGCTGCCACCCATGCAAAGACGCAAATTATTATGGAAATATGAAAATGGTGAATATGTCATGTCGATATATTATTTTGCTTTACAGTGCATTTCTTATTTCTACTTCTGATGCATGATGAAATGACTATGAAATTATTCGCCAAATATTGTCATGACATCTTAAACACTTACAATAGTTAATAATTTTCTAACTTTATATATTCACACATATGTTATATAGTTATGTTACTGTTCACTATATATTTTCTCATTATATATAGTTTTATTATATAGATTATATAGCTTGATAATCTTATTCAATGTTTGTATCCATTGTATCATTTTGGTATGTAAAGGATTAAAGTTATTATTATTATAGCCAACATTATTGTTGGTTATGATGGTCAGTCGATTGATTTTTTGAAATGCCAACAACTATCGTTTTACAAATCCAGTCTGATGTTTGAAGGAGTTTGAGAGAAACTTGCTCTTGGGCAAGTAAAAATGATATGAACCTAGAATAAGATATGAAGAATTTGCTAACACCTCCCTTGTCTCTCATTTTATTCAAATTGGCTGCAAAGAATCGTATTATTAAAATTACGTTCAGAGAATGATCGGCCTTTTTCAACATTTAAAGTCAAGAAGTTTCGGTATACAGTCAACAACAAAAATAAAATAATGTCCTGGAAAAAAATGGATCTAGCTGCAATATTTTTATTCCTCGCTTGCAGTAGCCGTGATGGCAATATAATTTATTCTAGTTTACACCAACATATACTTGCACGTGCGTTGCACAAGATCTGTGATGAAAATTAGACGATAAGTTGGATGGTTACCAGTATTGCTATTATATCTAAAGAACACTACACGAGACTTTGAGAATGTCGAAAATGTTCGTTAGAGCAAAAAACGTCTAATCCCTTCCTTGGGGTCAAAACAATGAAAAATATTCATATACCTAAAAATATTTCACTGCTATTCTCACTGTTCCCACTGGTGCGAATATATGAGAATCTATAAGCATACAGCATATATGATCACTTCTCTTTCAACCTGCATAGCCAGCTGAGTTAACCTTCAGTACAAACTCAAGGTCAACCATTCAGAAATAAGGATTCGACATCGTATTTTGATTAGCATTTCCCATTATTCTGCCAAGAGAATTTATGAAATACGAGTTCTTCCTTCTTTAAATTAATCGTAAACACTAGTCGAACTCATGACGGAATTTTATTTCAATCAACAAGAAAAGTCTACATTGTTTACTTGGAAAATGCTCGAAAAATGCTAACCAAAAATAGTGACTCATAACTCCTTTCGGGGAAAGCGATCAGCTCAGCTGGAGGTCGTACGGTGTCCAGCTAGTGCACTTATGTGGTATTTTAGTGGGCGTCTCGCTATGCTCCCCCTCGACCTGCAATTGCTCTCCTTGTTTCGCTTTTTCCCACCCTCCCCTCCCTTGCGCTGCTGTGGTTCTTTGGAGAACTCCGCAAGGTCTGCTTCCATCTCTCATCTATGAACACAGGGGGACCAGTGAGGATCTTTTACTATCTTCAAAAGAAGGGGATTCTTTTGTCTTATTTTCTATCTTATTATTTTCCTCGAGCTCTGATTTAATATTATTCAGTATTATCATTATCGACCTAGATTGATTCCATAAGTCGGTGTTTTCGCTCTTTGACGATTATGGAATCAGTCTACATCTTTCCCAAGACCACCACCCGCTACCACCACCACCATCATCATCTTTACCAAGACCACCACCCGCTACCACCATCATCATCATCTTTACCAAGACCACCACCCGCTACCACCATCATCATCATCATCTTCACAAAAGAACACCACCCGCTACCACCATCATCATCATCTTCACCAAGACCACCACCCGCTACCACCATCATCATCATCTTCTTCACCAAGACCACCACCCGCTACCACCATCATCATCATCTTCACCAAGAACACCACCACTACCAACATCATCATCATCATCTTCACCAAGACCACCACCGCTACCACCATCATCATCATCATCTTTACCAAGACCACCACCCGCTACAACCACCACCATCATCATCATCATCTTCACCAAGACCACCACCCGCTACAACCACCACCATCATCATCATCATCTTCACCAAGACCACCACCCGCTACCACCACCATCATCATCATCTTCTTCACCAAGACCACCACCCGCTACCACCAACATCATCATCGATATCTTCACCAAGACCACCACCCGCTACCACCATCATCATCATCGGTATCATCACCAAGACCATCACCCGCTACCAGCACCATCATTATCATCATCTTCACCAAGACAACCACCAACTTCCACCACCACCACCATCATCATCTTTACCAAGACCACCACCACCATCATCATCACCATTATCTTTACCAAGACCACCACCACTACGTACCAACTTCATCGACTTTCTGGAGTAGAAAATGGCAGTTCGATCTTTACTCAGTGGAAGTTTTTAATCTGTAACAATCATATGTTTACTTGAAGTGTTCTCGAAATACCTTACAAGCTGGCATTAATTGGCAGTCAGATAAGAGGGAAAGGTTGAGCCTTATTTGAACCTTACGAACTGGTATTTATCTACAAATGGTTTGAAATTACGCTCGTGCTGGACGAACTTTACCAAACATAGACAACTACTTCTCCTTTTCCTTTTGAGCTCCGAAAAGACAACTGAGATTTTTTTGGCATTGATAAATTCAATAAAATTGAATGTCCAAATAACTAATAAACACGTAGACATTGGTCGGTGACCATCAGATGCAGTTCTAGACTGTGTGTATTGTACCTGTCTAAGAGCCTCTCGTGTTCAAATATTTACCATGTAACAATTTGAGGTTTGTTTTGCGGCAGGATCTTGTATAAGTTCTTCGGTTGCCAAGTTCCTCGCCTCTTTATAAAGAACGTCCCAATCAGACATTCACAAGGCGTGAGGAATATAATTGGTAAACTCTTAAACTCTCACAACAAGCGTTGTTCATCATATCTACGCAAGCTTTTAACTAAAAGAAAAAACTATGCCACTTTCTGACATCTAGCTTTGCCTCTCAACTTGATGCCAGTTGATTAAACAGGACTTTGTGAATAGTCTGCGAATAGTTTTGTCTAGTCGATTTTGTCGATTTTGTGTCTAGTCCTGCGCGCCAATCTTGACAAAGAGGTCAAGACAAGCAACCCAGACTTAAAGTTTACTCTCAAGTACAACTGGGAAACAAAGAAACAATACTTAAGAAATGAATAACGTGGTGTAAAACTGGAAAAACATCACACGCCTGAATTCGTCAACAGAGGCTTTTGTTTTGCCCTCCAAATTGAGCTACTCTGACGTTACGTGAAAGAGGACTTTTCTTCTAAACAGACTGGGTGTGTCTGTGGATCTTAAAACTAGCATATTTCTAGGCTATAAACTGATTCCTGCCTCGTATTCGCAATTCACTTATTATATAGTGCGATGATTTTATCAATAAAATCATTATTACTAGATTACTATTCACCATTACCCATATATCGGTTTGCTGGTCACACATGCACAAACGTTTGAATTTTACCGATACCCTGAGTTACCTATGGGATGATCAAAGTCAGAAAACGGCTAACTAACAGCTGCAGATCCAATAGGGATTTAGCATATTTGGTTTTGCGGAGGGATAAAAACCGGGAAAACTCTGGGGAAAAAACTAACCTGAACGTTCTTGAAAAATAGTAAAGAAAATTGGATTGGCCGAGATCTTGGAGAGACGAGCAGAAAATAAACAAATCGAGCCTATATATTTACTATATATCTACTATAATACTTACCACTTATCAGCCCAAAGAATCGATTTCCAGGCGCGAGTTTCTTAAACTGTTTTGATAAGATATCTTTTCCTTACACTCGATGAGTTCTTGTACCGATCGAAGTCTGAAAACCAGGAACAAGTTCAACAACATCACATCCTGCAGCTATTCCTGATTCTGTTTAATTACGTGCGTTAAACCTTGTTACTCGTGACCCTATACTATGGTCATGTATATTCTTGTATTATAACGTGTTGGTATGTTCTTTCTATGTAACTTTATCCCATACTCTTTCTAGGAACGCAGGTGACGTCATACTCACCCTCATCATGTTGAAGGAAACGGCCTGTATTTTACAGCGGAGAATGTATGTGACTCATGAGTTATCAGACTTCATGTTGTGGGATAGTGCCGGAGTTCACGACACGTGACGTGACGTCTGGTATTATAATCAATTTACGTACTTAACTCAGTAGAGAGCAGTGGCTGTTGGTGATCGTATGTCAGGAAAGACTTAATGCACGGTTTTTTCTCCTTTACGCCCAGATTTCAGATTTCAGATTTTTATTTCTTCTTACACCACTTATTTTTAAGGTAAACAAAAAGATACAAGACAATTAACAGAATTTAGGTGTTAGGATACCTGAAGAGTTTAGGGCTAATCAGAGTCAGGTACCCTTGTACAAATAAAAGATATATTGTATGCTATTCCTTAGCCAATGAAATACGGTGATTCAAGTATGATATATTTGATCATACAAGTATTGGAGTTTAAATCTATTTATAAAATAACTTTGATATTACGCGCGCTCTGATTGGTCAAAAAGCCATGTTTTATGAGAGTATAATACATGCTCGCGCTATTTTTTTCTCTCTCTCTGCTTCTTAAAAGCATTTGAGCGCTAGTTATTTTATAAAAGCAATAAAAAACAGTTTTCCGTGTATTATACTCTGATAAAGACACGCGGGATGTGGAGAGAACACGAGAGAAGCGTAGAAAACCACGACGCGTAGCGGAGTGGTTTTCAGCTTCTCAAGTGTTTTTTATTCCTTAAATATAACGAGGCAAGCAAGGAAACAGATCACTGAACACATACAAATCTCTGTAATTTTGATTCCAAATAACTTCACTTGAATTCGTCTTTGTAAAGGCTGACGTTTACACGGTACAATTTTGCTTACAAAAGAACTGTCGCATTTAACTGTCGGAAAGGGGGGGGGGGTGACTCCGGGAGTAAAGTATCGGCTATGCTCGTCGGAAATTTCCAAAAATACCCCTAAAAGATACCGGACGTTTTTTCAAAAGGGCGTGGCTTGGTAAATTTTAATCCCTAAGAGATACCACAAAAATAATACTATTAAAAAATACATTAAATTACATGGAGTAATATTCTGAGTTTTGCGTTATTATGCGATGGGCTAGTTCCCATAAAAGTACAAACAAATATATAATAAATATCATTGTTTTAACAATAGAAATAAAACAAATTTTCACTTTTTAGTACTAATTCTAGTCTTACATTACTCTCTCCCTTTTTGCTCTGGAATGAACGGCCAAATCATCAGTAAATCCCGACATCTTTTTTCACGTTTTTGGAAGAATTTGGCAGTCGCCTCAAAGAATGTTTACGAAGTGTCACGAACCTTGTCTTCGTATTCCGTACTTTCAAACTTTAATAACTTCTCTCGAATTCATCCGATTTCTCTCAAAATCATTCAACAAACTAGAGCTGCTCCTCTGAGCCCAGGGCAGAGGGTTTGAAGTTCATTCCTTCAATTCCGAAGATTTTCAAGTTTGAGCCAAGTTCAAAAATTAATGACTTGTCGCCTATTCCTTCCTTCGGCCTCAAACCCACTTTTATACGCGCTACAACATCCAAAGAACTCAGGGCAAGGTGATTGGAGATCACAAACAATATAAAAATATGCCAAAGAAGAACCCGAAGTCTGCTCATCGACACGTGAAATCCGACACCCTATATTTGTACCTGATCACTTTGAACAGAATTCGCACTTTCAAACTTTAATAACTTCTTTTGAATTCATCCAATTTCTCTCAAAATCATTCACCAAACTAAAGCTGCTCCACTGAGCCCAGGGCAGAGGGTTATCTTTTATATTTGGAGTCAATATTTGGTAGTCAACTACCAGTCAATGGTTTTGGCTGGACAAATGAATCACAATACCAAGGATTAGCTGGTATTTTATAGACATAATCATCTGAATATCATGTAATGCTTCCTAACTTTTATGAGCAATCACTTTTATGTCTTGTTAAAGACTTGTTAAGATATTCAGTTTATATTTAGTGATTTATCTTTAAAGGGGCACTTGGATGAAAACACCCCATATTTTGAAAGTCCGAATAGTTCAAGTATTTAAGAATAATATGACTCAATCATGATTATGAAAACCAGATTGGCAAACATTTTAGCCTGGGAACCACTCGCAGTTGAGAAATTTTGGTTTAAAAACTAAAAGAACAATAGGGTTGAGTAAATGACGTCATTTACTCACAATTTAGATGTTGAAAAAATATTTAACTTTTATCCGCCACTTTTGACTGTGAAGAAAATATGTTGCTTGGCTACTATTGGGGCCATATAGATAAGTTTAACCAAGTTTCAAGGCATTTCCAATTTTCATGGATTTTCGTTGATATTCTTGACCGTTTTCGATATCATGTCGAACGTTGGATTTTTCACAGATCCCCTGAGGGATTCCTGTTTTCATCTCTACAAGAAATATATGGCAGAAATGGCTCGCGGGGCAATCAAAACAGGCCGCAATCCTACTTTGTCTATCTGGCCGGATTTGATGCTAAAAGCTCAAAGTGGATGAAACATTTTTTCATAGGCTTCTAACTGATGTAGCCAGAGATATTCAATCTTTTTCAAGATTTGGTCAATACTATTAACGAAGCCTTCATCCTACCAATGAGTGATTTCTCACCACTCGCAGCTGATTTCCAGCTTCAAAGGAAGGACGCTACCCTATCTCCCCCGCTGTTGGTCTCAGCTCACTCCGTTTACAGAAAACTATCGGCGCTAAACCCCACCAAGGCGAAGTGCCCAGACGGCATCCCAGCTTGGCTTCTAAAGGAGAATGCGGATATATTAAGAAGGAATAAGAATGGACACGAGATGGATTGGATGGACATACAGGAATAAGAATGTACACGAGATGGATTGGATGAACACACAGGAATAAGAATGTACACGAGATGGATTGGATGAACACACAGGAATAAGAATGTACACGAGATGGATTGGATGGACGTACAGGAATAAGAATGTACACGAGATGGATTGGATGGACGTACAGGAATAAGAATGTACACGAGATGGATTGAATGAACACACAGGAATAAGAATGTACACGAGATGGATTGGATGAACACACAGGAATAAGAATGTACACGAGATAGATTGGATTGGTGCATCAGAATAAGATTGTACACGAGATGGATTGGATGAGTGCATCAGAATAAGATTGTACACGAGATGGATTGGATGGGTGCATCAGAATAAGAATGTACACGAGATGGATTGGATGAACACACAGGAATAAGAATGTACACGAGATGGATTGGATGGACGTACAGGAATACGAATGTACACGAGATAGATTGGATGGGTGCATCAGAATAAGAATGTACACGAGATGGATTGGATGAACACACAGGAATAAGAATGCACACGACATGGATTGGATGGACATACAGGAATAAGAATGTACACGAGATGGATTGGATGGACATACACGAATAGAAATGTACACGAGATGGATTGGATGGACGTACAGGAATAAGAATGTACACGAGATGGATTGGATGGACATATAGGAATAGAAATGTACACGAGATGGATTGGATGGACATACAGGAATAAGAATGTAAACGAGATGGATTGGATGGACATACAGGAATAGAAATGTACACGAGATGGATTGGATGGACATACAGGAATAGAAATGTACACGAGATGGATTGGATGGACGTACAGGAATAAGAATGTACACGAGATGGATTGGATGGACATATAGGAATAGAAATGTACACGAGATGGATTAGATGGACATACAGGAATAGAAATGTACACGAGATGGATTGGATGGACATACAGGAATAAGAATGTACACGAGATGGATTGGATGGACATACAGGAATAAGAATGTACACGAGATGGATTGGATAGACATACAGGAATAAGAATGTACACGAGATGGATTGGATGGACATACAGGAATAAGAATGTAGACGAGATGGATTGGATAGACATACAGGAATAAGAATGTACACGAGATGGATTGGATGGACATACAGGAATAAGAATGTACACGAGATGGATTGGATGGACATACAGGAATAAGAATGTACACGAGATGGATTGGATGGACATACAGGAATAAGAATGTACACGAGATGGATTGGATGGACATACAGGAATAAGGATACGTCTTGAAGTTATGAAGGTTTTTCCATGCCATATGCTAGTGACTGTGACGTCATGGGAGTCATCATTTCATATACAAAACCAAGAGAGCATAATTAAGAGAGGGAAACTTCTTAATACCATGCGCGCCATGTGCATTCCCGGTTGGGCTATTTTTAGCATCCAAAGTCGTTTGGTTTTTAATTTTTTGATGGCGAGGACGTCGTGCGCGCGCTCAAAAACAACATACTTGCACTTTTTAAAATTTTGTTATATCTTATCAAATTAGCACTAAACTTACCAGAATGAAATTTAAAAAAATAGCTCATATATTTTAAGCACTGAATATCTGGTAATTTTAGTGCTGATTTGATAAAATATAACACAATTTTAAAAATTGTAAAAAAAAAAAATTCCATTCCCCCTGAGTACCAAATTTGCCTCCCCCTGAATGAATTCGAGGTGGGCCAATAACTGAAATCAATCAGCTTGTCCTAGGCTTGGTGCCAAGTTTGGTGCCTTTAACCGAAAGTGCACAATTCAACCGTTCTTTTGCACCATATTGCTGGACTAAAGGGAGCTGTAGTCAAACAACCGACTGAGGGTGGGATACGATAAAAAATTTAAAAATGTATACAAAAATCAAAACAAAAAAAAAAACAAAAAAACAAGAGGAAGTCATTGTTTACCCTACTGAAGCCTTTATTAGTTTATTGGTTTCTTTCATTTAGACATTTATTCCCATTCATTTATTTCTTTACTTTATTTTATCGAATTTTAGAGTTGCAACCTTAGCCAGGTTTTATCTTGTGGGTCTTTTCACCATGCATGATGGAACCTGTAGGCCAACATAAGATAACACCACATTATTGATAAATTGAACAAAACAAAAGGTATAAAAGGTTTGCTGATCTGATATTATAATGAAGAACATTCAATCGGAGATATAGAATAATAGGGAATGGCAAGAAGAATTTTAATCTCTTTGAAGTTTGCTGGAGAAAAACAATTTATACTTGGTGCATTCCTATCAATGTCTTGTTTGCATTTATTTATTACCTTTATTTATTATATGATTATCAATGAAATACCTATATTTCTCTGTTTCAAAAAATTGATATTTTCACATGTGGAAATAACATGTTATCTTTACATGTGAAAATATCATCACTATGGTTACGTATTTCTTATAGCAGAAAAAAGCTCGAAAAAGCTTCCTTTTCTTTTTCATTGATAATTATATAATAAACAGAATATTACATGGGCGCTTGGAGATACGAATTTTATCTTCTCGTGATTAAAATCTCTAACTCGTTTGCTGCGCTCACTCGTGAGAGATCTTTTCAACACTCGAAGATAAAATTCGTATCTCCGCGCGCCAATGTAATATCCTCTATTTATTACCTTTATTGTGCTCCGTATTTCTTGCAGATCGATAAACCTTCCAAGCTTGAGGTTACACGGTGCATCATTATAAAGACCAATGTTACTGTTAGAAAACATACTCATACAGTTTTCATTTCCACCTCCATTTGGTTCGCCTCCACTCCATTTGAAGAATGAGACAGCGCTCTCATCGGTATACTTCCAGTGGCCTTCGCTTGGTGAATCAGTCAGTCATGCCGATGAAGTACTGATCGTGTATGCCGCCTGGTCGAATATGCCTCTTCACAAACTGCCTTTCATCTTCGTTACGGATATCAACCAAGTGACCACCGAGAAGCTGGCATGCTTTAACTGCATCGTTCCAATCAGCTTTTCCTTTTAAATCATGATTGAAGAAGTAGCCGAGTTCTTTCCAAACTGCAACCAGCCTTCATCACAACCTGGATGTTTACAAAAATAAGAGACTATGAAATACTAGAAATTAGTATACACGGTGTGACACTAAACAGTAGCGTACCCAGGAGTTTGCCTTAGGGGGGCCCCAAACCCTTTTCAGAACCAAAAAACGGCAGACCAAATAAACGGCCGACAAAAAATCCACCAACCGAAAAAGAGGCCAACCAAATATAACGGCAAACACGATGGAGGAGGGGGCCCCCGGCTACGTCTCTGCTAAACTGGCTCATAAGAAAGCATCGCAAAGCAAAAACAATATTGAAGGCAGAACAGCAGAAACTGAGGCTGTCGAGAAATCCTTATTGAGCATTGAATACATAAACTAACTAAAGTTTTATACATTGTGCATGTAGTCAGAGATTTCCCTTCTCGTGAACTCTTTTACATAATTTCATTCTCTTCCCTTTACTTTTTTCTCCACCTGTATTTACACGTCACAAAAAAGTGATCAATTCAGGAATAAGAGAATTTAGACCCTTCAAATGTGGTCTACACCTGCCCGCTAGGATTTAGAGGAGTTGTGGGGTTTATATAGAACGGAGGATACTTACAGGATTGGCTTCGCGATGGAAAGCCAACAGAAATGGCCAAAACCCTCCTTTTTTTGTTTTTTGTGTTTGAATTTCACTTCTTAAAAATTCAAACGAAAGTTGAACATCCACTAATTTAATGACAAAAATATCAGTTAACTGTTTACTTTCATTTGAAATGGGCAATTAATCTGCCAAAATCTTGTAGATTCAAAAACCAATTCATGTATACTAAATATCATGAATTTTATCGGCATGAATTTTATCGTGATAATGATTATCACTCCTCTTTTTATAGAACAATTTTATGAAGATAACGATTCACTGATTTTGTGCTATGGATTTTGGCAGATTTTTCAAGAAGACGGACTCCATGACACTTTTAATTGGTAATATCGAGATTTTGGGATTTCCAGTCGGTTGTCCTGGATACCAGCAGAGACCTTGGATGTTGACTTTTAGTATGGCGGGGTTGTGTGTTTATCCAAACCAAACATGAAAATATACTACAAGTATTTTGGCCGCAATTCTAGTCTTGACGAGTTATAAACAATTATATACAATTATAAACAATATACTGAGGCTGTCAATGGGGTTTACAGTTAACTGACAATTGGCCTAAAAAAAGTAGTTAAGGGACAAATGAAAGTAAACAGTTAACTGATATTTCTGTTATTAATTTTCATATCATGGCCAGCGCTTGTAAAATTGATTAGTTCTAATTTAATTAATTAATTTTTACTGCCGAAAAATTCATGATATTTAGTATACATGAAATTGGTTTTTGAACAAACAAGATATCTAAATCTTAATATATATTAATTTTATCTTGATTGTTTGTCTTTAACCATAAACGTGATAATGAAAACTGGCTATTTATTTGATCTTTTGCCCGATTACGAAGCACTGCCATGGATTTTGGCAGATTAATTGCCATTTCCCATTCCCAGTTTTAATAACGTCCCACTAAAGTTGTTGATAAGTTCTCTCGGTGAATGGCAAATAAAAAATCAATAAATGAAATAATAATGGTATGGAAAAGCTGTGAAGAACATGAGGGGTGTTTTATCAAATTAGTGGATGTTCAACTTTCGTTTGAATTTTTAAGAAGTGAAATTCAAACACAAAAAAAAACCACAAAATGGAGGGTTTTGTGTTTGAATTTCACTTCTTAAAAATCCAAATGAATATAAAATGAACGGAACGCCCACGGATCCACCCACCCATATTCTTTCATTGTTTTTATGAACTTCTGGGCGGACACACTAACCGTGATGTTAACCAATCATAATGCAGTATGGTGAAACAAAGCGTTTCAACTTGAACCAATCAGGAGGAAGCAACGAAGTCAAGATGTCATTCACATATCTGACAGACAGTCTTAGATGTGACAAGACCACGTGGGAATGAATGAAACTCTCTGCTGATTGGTCCAAGTTTTCACTGTACATCATGATTGGCCACTATAAAAGAGCCCACACCTAAGTCTATGCTTAATCTTGAAGTTTTTCCCGAGGTTTCAAGAGAAGTGTTTGTGATGCGTTTTCTCGAGATTTTGCTGTTGTTGGCCATTTCTGTTGGCTTTCCGTCGCGAGGCCAATCCTGTAAGTATCCTCCGCTCTATATAAACCCCACAACTCCTCTAAATCCTAGCGGCCAGGTATAGATCAAATTTGAAGGTCCTAAATTCTCTTATTCCTGAATTGATCACTTTTTTGTGACGTGTAAATACAGGTGGAGAAAAAAGTAAAGGGAAGAGAATGAAATTATGTAAAAGAGTTCACGAGAAGGGAAATCTCTGACTACATGCACAATGTATAAAACTTTAGTTAGTTTATGTATTCAATGCTCAATACGGATTTCTCGACAGCCTCAGTTTCTGCTGTTCTGCCTTCAATATTGTTTTTGCTTTGCGATGCTTTCTTATGAGCCAGTTTAGCAGAGACGTAGCCGGGGGCCCCCTCCTCCATCGTGTTTGCCGTTATTTTTGGTTGGCCTCTTTTTCGGTTGGCTTTTTTTTTTTTCTTTTCGGTTGGTGGTTTTTCCGGTTGGTGTTTTATTTGTTGGCCGTTTATTTGGTCTGCCGTTTTTTGGTTGTTCTGAAAAGGGTTTGGGGCCCCCCTAAGGCAAAATCCTGGGAACGCCACTGTTTAGGGTCACACCATGTATACTAATTTCTAGTATTTCATAGTCTCTTATTTTTGTAAACATTCAGGTTGTGATGAAGGCTGGTTGCAGTTTCGTAAGAACTGCTACTTCTTCAATCATGATTTAAAAGGAAAAGCTGATTGGAACGATGCAGTTAAAGCATGCCAGCTTCTCGGTGGTCACTTGGTTGATATCCGTAACGAAGATGAATGGCAGTTTGTGAAGAGCCATATTCGACGAGGCGGCTTATACGATCAGTACCTCATCGGCATGACTGATTCAGCAAGCGAAGGCCACTGGAAGTATACCGATGGGAGCGCTGTCTCATTCTTCAAATGGAGACGAGGCGAACCAAATGGAGGTGGAAATGAAAACTGTATGAGTATGTTTTCTAACAGTAACATTGGTCTTTTCAATGATGCACCGTGTAACTACAAGCTTGGAAGGTTCATCTGCAAGAAATATGGAGCACAATAAAGGTGATAAATTTGAATAGAGGATATTACATTGGCGCGCGGAGATACGAATTTTATCTTCGAGTGTTGAAAGGATCTCTCACGAGTGAGCGCAGCAAACGAGTTAGAGATTTTAATCACGAGAAGATAAAATTCGTATCTCAAAGTACCCATGTAATATTCTGTTTATTATATAATTATCAATGAAAAAGAAAAGGAAAGAAAAGTTTTTTCGAGCTTTTTTCTGCTATAAGAAATACGTAACCATAGTGATGATATTTTCAAATGTGAAAATAACATGTTATCTTCACATGTGAAATTATCAATTTTTTGAAACAGAGAAATATAGGTATTTCATTGATAATCATATAATAAATAAAGGTAATAAATAAATGCAAACAAGACATTGATAGGAATGTACCAAGTATAAATTGTTTTTCTCCAGCAAACTTGAAAGAGATCAAAGTTCTTCTTGCCATTCCCTATTATTCTATATCTTCGATTGAATGTTATTCATTATGATATCAGATCAGCAAACCTTTTATACCTTTTGTTTTGTTCAATTTATCAATAATGTGGTGTTATCTTATGTTGGCCTACAGGTTCCATCATGCATGGTGAAAAGACCCACAAGATAAAACCTGGCTAAGGTTGCAACTCTAAAATTCGATAAAATAAAGTAAAGAAATAAATGAATGGGAATAAATGTCTAAATGAAAGAAACCAATAAACCAATAAAGGCTTCAGCAGGGAAAAAACACTGACTTTCTCTTGTTTTTTTGGATTCTTTTATACATTTTTATCTTTTCTCTTGTCTATCGTATCCCTCCCACAGTCGGTTGTTTGACTTCAACTCCCTTTAGTCCAGCAATATGGTGCAAAAGAACGGTTGAATTGTGCACTTTTGGTTAAAGGCACCAAACTCGGCACCAAGACTATGACAAGCCAATTGATTTCAGCTATGGGCCCACCTCGAATTCATTCAGGGTGAGGCAAATTTGGAAATTTTTCTTAATAATTTTTAAAATTGTGTTATATCTTATCAAATCAGCACTAATCTTACTAAAGCTATTTTTTAAAAATTCCATTCTGGTAAGTTTACTGCTAATTTGATAAGATATAACAAAATTTTAGAAAGTGCAACAATTTTTAGCTCTTTTTAGCATCCGCGTACAAACAATTTTCGCCATACCCTACTCCTGTGCGTCAAATATTGTGTGGTTATCCAAACCTGGAAGTAGCGAAAGCATGTACAGATTTTTTGGGGAAAACATAAATTTCGCGTCTTTTTGAGTGTTCAACAGCCTCAGTCGTGTTTTATCAGAGCATAGTACATAGCCAATCCTTATTTTTTTGCTTTATCTAATAGATTTTGTCGAAAAAAGTGAGAAAAATCTACAAGTATGTTGTTTTTGAGCGCGCGCGCAACACACAGATTTAGATATCTTGTTTGTTCAAAAACCAATTCATGCATACTAAATATCATGAATTTTATCGTGATAATGATTATCACTCCTCTTTTTATCGAACAATTTTATGAAGATAACGATTCACTGATTTTGTGTTATGGATTTTGGCAGATTTTTCAAGAAGACGGACTCCATGACACTTTTAATTGGTAATATCGAGATTTTGGGATTTCCAGTCGGTTGTCCTGGATACCAGCAGAGACCTTGGATGTTTAAGGGAAGCAAGGGTGGCGTAGTGCGTAAGTTCTCGCCTCTCACCGCTATGGTCCCGGGTTCGATCCCCGGACTCGGCACCTTAAGTGAGTTGAGTTTGTTGGTTCTCTCCCTTGCTTCGAGGGTTTTTCTCCGGGTTCTCCGGTTTTCCTCCCTCCGTAAAAACCAACCCTAATTCGATCTGAGCTGTGCTCCGTGGTCAGACATGAGTCGTATGGTGGCAGCCGAGGCGCCTTTGTATGCCTTCGACTCGACCACGTTGAGCTGCGTCCTTCGTAATTCAGCTCTTCAGCTGCAAGCAAGGATGATTAGCCCCTCAAAAAAAATGTTGACTTTTAGTAGGCGGGGTTGTGTGTTTATCCAAACCAAACATGAAAATATACTACAAGTATTTTGGCCGCAATTCTAGTCTTGACGAGTTATAAACAATTATATACAATTATAAACAATATACTGAGGCTGTCAATGGGGTTTACAGTTAACTGACAATAACACGGCGGTCAAACGCAATGCGCATGCGTGGGCAATGTTGCAGCGCGGCAAATTTACATTTGTAAACATTAGGATTTTACGTACGACTGAATTCAAAGCTGATTTATAAGAAATTCTCTGCATATTTAAGCTCGTTTTTTTCTGTACGCACTCTTTGTCATACCCTCAAACTATTCTCAGTTTACACTTTTTTAATTCTTTTTACATTTTGAGAAAAACGCGATGAAAGTTGCCTCCTTCGTAGTTTTTTTATAATATCAGATAATCTTACTTTTGAGAGTGTGCTTGTAGGACTTGTTTGGTAAACACCTGTTTCTTTATTTGGATGCACATCTGTTTTAGTCTGAAAAATAAAAAACATTTCAGAATAATTCTTATTTTGAAGGATGTGATCTTACATTTTGATAATGTATAACAATACAGTAAACACTCGCAGTCAAGAACCTAGTTGATTAAGAACCTCTTGGCAGAAATTTGGCATTTCAATACCCCTTAATATAAGAACCTGTTTAGCCAAACAGGATCAAGAAGGTTCTTGTATGTGGGTTACAGCCAAATTACAGGATGAACAACCCAGAAGTTACTTCGCACAGTTTATTGGAAAAATTAATAATATAATTTGACAAGAAAATATACAGTATTAAATCTTTGTTTACAGTTACTGTTGTGAATTGTAAGTTGATTGTTTATTTGTTTGTTTAAAGTCACAGTTATATGTAATGTTAGTCCAAACCGAGCTTATTTATTATTCTTATAATAAGAAATAATAACATATCCCCTTTATAAAAGAACACTTACTCGTTTCCGCTTTGTAGGTGGCTTGTACTCCTCTGTGCTTTTCAACTCCTCTTCACCGACTTTTCTACAGTTCGTACACCACATAGTTCCTGGTTTATACGTATTTACTCCTTTTCCATACTCATCAATCGCAGAAAACAGTCTTGATGGTATCGGGACCAATGTTGTAGAATGCCGGTCACACGGAAAATAACAGTGATTATCTTGCTTTTCTATATCGTTCTTGTGTTTTCTACACACTTTGGAATTCTCTGGAATTTCTCCAGCCCTTGCTAATTTATAATTTACCTTAAAAAGGCCTCCTAGAGTACAGTTATCTTTGTGCGACCGAGTTTTTGAAGCTTTTTCACAACCGTAGCTACTCGCAAAGCTGACACTCGTAGCGATTACTACAAAAACTACGAAGGAGGCAACTTTCATCGCGTTTTTCTCAAAATGTAAAAAGAATTAAAAAAGTGTAAACTGAGAATAGTTTGAGGGTATGACAAAGAGTGTGTACAGAAAAAAACGAGCTTAAATATGCAGAGAATTTCTTATAAATCAGCTTTGAATTCAGTCGTACGTAAAATCCTAATGTTTACAAATGTAAATTTGCCGCGCTGCAACATTGCCCACGCATGCGCATTGCGTTTGACCGCCGTGTTACTGACAATTGGCCTAAGAAAAGTAGTTAAGGGACAAATGAAAGTAAACAGTTAACTGATATTTCTGTTATTAATTTTCATATCATGGCCAGCGCTTGTAAAATTGATTAGTTCTAATTTAATTAATTAATTTTTACTGCCGAAAAATTCATGATATTTAGTATACATGAAATTGGTTTTTGAACAAACAAGATATCTAAATCTTAATATATATTAATTTTATCTTGATTGTTTGTCATAAACGTGATAATGAAAACTGGCTATTTATTTGATCTTTTGCCCGATTACGAAGCACTGCCATGGATTTTGGCAGATTAATTGCCATTTCCCATTCCCAGTTTTAATAACGTCCCACTAAAGTTGTTGATGAGTTCTCTCGGTGAATGGCAAATAAAAAATCAATAAATAAAATAATACTGGTATGGAAAAGCTGTGAAGAACATGAGGGGTGTTTTATCAAATTAGTGGATGTTCAACTTTCGTTTGAATTTTTAAGAAGTGAAATTCAAACACAAAAAAAAACACAAAATGGAGGGTTTTGTGTTTGAATTTCACTTCTTAAAAATCCAAATGAATATAAAATGAACGGAACGCCCACGGATCCACCCACCCATATTCTTTCATTGTTTTTATGAACTTCTGGGCGGACACACTAACCGTGATGTTAACCAATCATAATGCAGTATAGTGAAACAAAGCGTTTCAACTTGAACCAATCAGGAGGAAGCAACGAAGTCAAGATGTCATTCACATATCTGACAGACAGTCTTAGATGTGACAAGACCACGTGGGAATGAATGAAACTCTCTTCTGATTGGTCCAAGTTTTCACTGTACATCATGATTGGCTATCTTTGTAAAAGAGGCCACTATAAAAGAGCCCACACCTAAGTCTATGCTTAATCCTGAAGTTTTTCCCGAGGTTTCAAGAGAAGTGTTTGTGATGCGTTTTCTCGAGATTTTGCTGTTGTTGGCCATTTCTGTTGGCTTTCCGTCGCGAGGCCAATCCTGTAAGTATCCTCTGTTCTATATAAACCCCACAACTCCTCTAAATCCTAGCAGGCAGGTGTAGATCACATTTGAAGGGTCTAAATTCTCTTATTCCTGAATTGATCACTTTTTTGTGACGTGTAAATACAGGCGGAGAAAAAAGTAAAGGGAAGAGAATGAAATTATGTAAAAGAGTTCACGAGAAGGGAAATCTCTGACTACATGCACAATGTATAAAACTTTAGTTAGTTTATGTATTCAATGCTCAATACGGATTTCTCGACAGCCTCAGTTTCTGCTGTTCTGCCTTCAATATTGTTTTTGCTTTGCGATGCTTTCTTATGAGCCAGTTTAGCAGAGACGTAGCCGGGGGCCTACTCCATCGTGTTTGCCGTTATTTTTGGTTGGCTTCTTTTTTGGTTGGCTTCTTTTTCGGTTGGTGGTTTTTTTTGTTGGCCGTTTATTTGGTCTGCCGTTTTTTGGTTGTTCTGAAAAGGGTTTGGGGCCCCCCTAAGGCAAAATCCTGGGTACCCTACTGTTTAGGGTCACACCATGTATACTAATTTCTAGTATTTCATAGTCTCTTATTTTTTTAAACATCCAGGTTGTGATGTAGGCTGGTTGCATTTTGGTAAGAACTGCTACTTCTTCAATCATGATTTAAAAGGAAAAGCTGATTGGAACGATGCAGTTAAAGCATGCCAGCTTCTCGGTGGTCACTTGGTTGATATCCGTAACGAAGATGAAAGGCAGTTTGTGAAGAGCCATATTCGACCCGGCGGCTTACACGATCAGTACCTCATCGGCATGACGGATTCAGCAAGCGAAGGCCACTGGAAGTATACCGATGGGAGCGCTGTCTCATTCTTGAAATGGAGTGGAGGCGAACCAAATGGAGGTGGAAATGAAAACTGTATGAGTATTTTTTCTAACAGGAACATTGGTCTTTTCAATGATGCACCGTGTAACCTCAAGCTTGGAAGGTTCATCTGCAAGAAATGTGGAGCACAATAAAGGTAATAAATAAATGCAAACAAGAGATTGATAGGAATGTACCAAGTATAAATTGTTTTTCTCCAGCAAACTTCAAAGAGATCAAAATTCTTCTTGCCATTCCCTATTATTCTATATCTCCGATTGAATGTTCTTCATTATAATATCAGATCAGCAAACCTTTTATACCTTTTGTTTTGTTCAATTTATCAATAATGTGGTGTTATCTTATGTTGGCCTACAGGTTCCATCATGCATGGTGAAAAGACCCACAAGTTAAAACCTGACTAATGTTGTAACTCTAAAATTCGATAAAATAAAGTAAAGAAATAAATGAATGGGAATAAATGTCTAAATGAAAGAAACCAATAAACTAATAAAGGCTTCAGTAGGGTAAACAATGACTTCCTCTTGTTTTTTTTTTTGATTCTTTTATACATTTTTAACAGGTGTCCGGAGCACGCACGAACCGTCCAATCACAGCGCGCTTCGATGCTTAGCCAAGTGGCCCTTGCTCCAAGTCTCTTCCCAATACAAAAACACGTGTTTCAAAGAATTTGGAGAAAAAAGTTGAAGTATACGTGTTGTTTAAAAAATTAAAGTAAATCTTTGCGATCCATCTCCTCAAATTCTGTGAGATTTATGACTTTTAAGACTCGGGCGAGGGCCGCTTAAATTACAACAACAATCCTTTTCGCGCTTAGTTTTTCGTACAGCTGGTATCTTTTCTCTTGTCTATCGTATCCCTCCCACAGTCGGTTGTTTGACTTCAAATCCTCTTTAGTACAGCAATATGGTGCCAAAGAACGGTCAAATTGTGCACTTTTGGTTAAAGGCACCAAACTCGGCACCAAGCGTAGTACAAGCTAATTGATTTCAGTTATGGGCCCACCTCGAATTCATTCAGGGGGAGGCAAATTTTTCTTAATAATTTTTAAAATTGTGTTATATCTTATCAAATCAGCACTAATCTTAAATTTTTTACTAAAAATTCCATTCTGGTAAGTTTATTGCTAATTTGCTAAGATATAACAAAATTTTAGAAAGTGCAACAATTTTTGTCCTCCCCCTCCAGAATAGCCCAACCGGGAATGCACATGGCGCGAGCGGTATTAAGAAGTTTCCCTCTCTTATTTATGCTCTATTGGTTTTGTATATTAAATGATGACCCCATGACGTCACAGTCATTAGCATATGGCATGGAAAAACCTTCATAACTTCAAGACGTATCCTTATTCCTGTACGTCCATCCAATCCATCTCGTGTACATTCTTATTCCTGTACGTCCATCCAATCCATCTCGTGTACATTCTTATTCCTGTATGTCCATCCAATCCATCTCGTGTACATTCTTATTCCTGTATGTCCATCCAATCCATCTCGTGTACATTCCTATTCCTGTATGTCCATCCAATCCATCTTCTGTACATTCATATTCCTGTATGTCCATCCAATCCATCTCGTGTACATTCCTATTCCTGTATGTCCATCCAATCCATCTTGTGTACATTCATATTCCTGTATGTCCAACCAATCCATCTCGTGTACATTCTTATTCCTGTATGTCCATCCAATCCATCTCGTGTACATTCCTATTCCTGTATGTCCATCCAATCCCTCTGGTGTACATTCATATTCCTGTATGTCCAACCAATCCATCTCGTGTACACTTATATTCCTGTATGTCCATCCAATCCATCTCGTGTACATTCTTATTCCTGTATGTCCATCCAATCCATCTCGTGTACATTCGTATTCCTGTATGTCCATCCAATCCATCTCGTGTACATTCCTATTCCTGTATGTCCATCCAATCCCTCTTGTGTACATTCATATTCCTGTATGTCCAACCAATCCATCTCGTGTACACTTATATTCCTGTATGTCCATCCAATCCATCTCGTGTACATTCTTATTCCTGTATGTCCATCCAATCCATCTCGTGTACATTCGTATTCCTGTATGTCCATCCAATCCATCTCGTGTACATTCCTATTCCTGTATGTCCATCTAATCCATCTCGTGTACATTCCTATTCCTGTACGTCCATCCAATCCATCGTGTGTACATTCCTATTCCTGTATGCCCGTCTAATCCATCTCGTGTAAATTCCTATTCCTATTCCTGTATGTCCATCTAATCCATCTCGTGTACATTCTTATTCCTGTATGTCCATCCAATCCAACTCGTGTACATTCCTATTCCTGTATGTCCATCTAATCCATCTCGTGTACATTCCTATTCCTGTATGTCCATCTAATCCAACTCGTGTACATTCCTATTCCTGTATGTCCATCCAATCCATCTCGTGTACATTCCTATTCCTGTATGTCCATCTAATCCATCTCGTGTACATTCTTATTCCCGTATGTCCATCCAATCCAACTCGTGTACATTCCTATTCCTGTATGTCCATCCAATCCAACTCGTGTACATTCCTATTCCTGTATGTCCATCCAATCCAACTCGTGTACATTCTTATTCCTGTATGTCCATCCAATCCATCTCGTGTACATTCCTATTCCTGTATGTCCATCCAATCCATCTCGTGTACATTCTTATTCCTGTACGTCCATCTAATCCATCTCGTGTACATTCTTATTCCTGTACGTCCATCTAATCCATCTCGTGTACATTCCTATTCCTGTATGTCCCTCTAATCCATCTCGTGTACATTCTTATTCCTGTATGTTCATCCATTCCATCTCGTGTTCATTCTTATTCCTGTATGTTCATCCATTCCATCTCGTGTACATTCTTATTCCTGTATGTCCATCCAATCCATATCGTGTACATTCTTATTCCTGTATGTCCATCCAATCCATCTCGTGTACATTCTTATTCCTGTATGTCCATCCAATCCATCTCGTGTACATTCCTATTCCTGTATGTCCATCCAATCCATGTCATGTACATTCTTATCTCTGTATGTTCATTCAATCCATATCGTACATTCTTTGTGCTGTAGTTTCATTTAATCCATTTTGAAGTAATGTTTTTTTACTATGCGTTCATCCAACCCGTTTTAAATGAACTAAATGGAGGACAGTTTCCAGCCCTTTTCGTGAGCTTTATAGATTTCGATTTCAGGCCTTTTTCCTTTCTCGGCATAGAAGAATACAAACTACCCTAATCGTGGCACTCGGACCCTTTTTATCGGCAACTGCTGGGAACGGTTTCAAATAAACTAAATGCTCGGCAGTTACAGATAATTCGGCAAAACAACCCAATTCAATGTGTTTAAGCTACTCTATTCTTGTTGAGAAATATCAAACGCTTTTCGTGAGCTTTAAAGATTTCTAATTCAGGTGTTTTTCTTTTCTCGACATAGAATATGCACGACTCTTATCGTGGCACTTCCGGGAACTTCCGGGAACGGTTTCAAATAAACTAAATGCCGGGCACTCCAAATTTTTCCAAATAACTGCTGTATTCTAATTTGTAAGTTTGGGATTCAGGGCTCGATTCCTGATAGGATTTGTTGAAATTTATTAGGCATTTGTTTTAGTTTTTTAAGATATAATATGTATAAGTGTGATTGAAAAAAAATTCAAAAGTATCTACATAGAATTAGGAGAATACAATATTTCTAGTCCTCAAACCTCCGTAGTAAGATGGTAGTAAACTCTAGGAGAACAAAGGAAACTAAGCCAAAGAGGATATAAATGCGAGTATAAAGTTGCTTGTAGGTTCTTTCCTGTGCTTCGAAATTTTTGCTCCGGTTTTTCCTTCCTCCAACAAAATCAACTTCTAAATTCCAATTGTAATCCAGTAGAAGAAGAGTCACTCCACATACTATATAGTCGCTTATAACCCAATGATGAATTTTCGCGCGCTGTGATTGGTTCAAATGGGTCATGTGCAGGACGGGTATTAGGCGTTATCCCCCGTCCGAAGTGAATTTCGTCCAGCAGAAGGTAAAAACGTAAAAAAAGAAAAGAAAAAACACGAAAAACAAAGAAACTCGGATTTTACAAACAAATGAGAGTAAGATACAAAGACTGGTTGAGAAAACTACGCCAGGAAACACGAAAAAATCAACAAAATATACTGTAAATGTCTTCAATGGTAAGTATCCATGTTTCGTGAATGAAGTTTTTGGTTTGTTTTCTAAAAAAAAGAAAAAGAAAACTGAATTTATATAATACAATAACACTATACAAGGTAACTTGTGCGCATGTCGGACAGAAGTGACAATCTTTAGAGTTCATCCCACATGGAGTAATGATAAGGTAGACACTTGGTTAATTTCAGGAATTTCTCTAAAGTCGCTGGTCACAGCAAGGGGTTAATCATGCACGGTCTAGGGGCCGACTAACCTCTCCCTTAGGCTTCGGCCGAGCTCCCTGATCAGTCATTATGGATAGCGGTGTCGGGGCCGAAATCTCCGGCATAGCCGTAAAAATGCTTCGCGCTGCCGTACTGTGCTTCAGCACTCGATGTCTGGAGGTATGGTCCTAATTTAAAGTGCTACTCTGATCAAATTTCAATGTCTCCAATTTTTAATTTTTTTAATACATGATAAAGTACATTATAAACTGGCCTTTACTTTTTCTTGTTAGCATTTTTAGTTCGCGAGATACACCCTTTCCGAGAAAGTTTGTCACCCGTGAAAAGCACAGAAGCTAGTGGCGCAAAGGATCATGGATGAGTTCAGATAATTAATGTGGTGATTCGGAACGCCTTTTTGTTGTTTGATAATTCAAAATGGACATTTTTCAATAATATATTGACAAGTGTAGCAATGTGGCCATGAAATCCATGCGTTCTAATAAAGTATATATAGGTTACCCACAGTCCCATGCGCTACTAGTTTGTAGGCTTTTCACTTCACGGGTGACAAAGTTTCTCAGAAAGGGTGTATACAAGTTTCAAGTTCATGTTAATTAGGACTTTGATGACGTCATACCCTCAACTAACAGTTTGCTTCAATATATATTTCAGTATATTTCTCAAAGTTTCTGATGAATGTCATTCAAACTTTGGCAGCAGTATACTTGGATTCAAAGTATGAAACATGAAAAAGCACAACCTATGGTTGCTATGGCAACTTATTGGAGTCCAGGCCCCCGATAACATTTTTAGCTTTAACTGCGATTGTTTTGTTATTTGAGCAGAAATTGCTGGGATGAAATTTTGCCTATGACCATATCAGATATTTTTACCAATCCTTATTTGATACCATTTCTTTATAAAGGTCGAAATGTTAAAATTTGAATTTAAGGTAGGGTTGGCCTGGAACCGAAGTTGTTGCTATGACAACGGATGTGTATAATTGATTTTGAAGAACAGCCAGAGTACTACAATACTGCTAAATTTGGTCGATTTTGAATGAAATTGGGCTGAGATATAGCTTATCGTAATCGGGAAATGGGATTGGGACCCCCTTCAGGACCCCCACGGTATATCGTGTACTGATATGCGCACAATGGACTACTTCGACGATCCAGCGGCCATTTTGGTAGGGGGCAAATATACAAATCTGTACACTTAGACAACTTGACAAGAGATGAATTAAGAAGATGGACATGAAAGAAAGACAAATAAACGAAACTCTATTTTATCCGACAGTTTTGTTTACTTTTGCCCCCTGGACGCCCCATAATGCATTGCGATTCAAGATATCAAAATAATGACTGATACTACGTAGAAAAATGAAATGCTTGTCACTTAACCAGCATGATAGGGCCAGAGAAACCCAGGATTTGTTTTTTTCTTTATCAGATCCTACGTATATATACCCCCGGCATCTCGCTAAAAGTTATTTTCATTAATTCAGATTCAAGATGGCCGCCGCATCGTCGAAGTAGTCCATTGATCCCTTATAGCATATACCAGTAGCTTTGTACTGTCTTCTACTATGTAGGAATGTAACGCGCTGTCCACACCAAAATCACAATTTTCTCAGTGATCATTATTTCTTTTTGCAGGTGTCCCTGGTCATTACATAATGCAACCTCTTTGTCGGTATCTATAGACAGAATACAAGATTTAAAAGCTTGTCTCCTTAGAATGAAAAGCGCATGAGCGTATCAAATGCTAAGTTTTGGCAAGTCAGGTTCCAAACGTCGGAATAAGACTCAAACTGTTAAGCAAAACTACACAAAAATACTGATTCATAAACTCTATGAAAATTAGTTTGTTAGCATTTCCTAGATAAAGCAGTTACAAAATATAAAACTGCTCGTCAGAAGTCCATAACTTATTATACATTTTATACTTGTGCGACAAACACAGGTCTGTCAAGATGCCTAGGTTTTTTGGCTTAATATTAGTTTATTAGTGTAATATTAGAATACGAACTCAGACTTTTGGAAATTTGATTGACAGAAGCCAGAGTTCCAAGATTGATTTCAAGCTAGTTGGCTTTGCTGCATCTATGAAAATGGATATTGGCCAGTACTACAGTATTGTCACATCACTACAGTTAGAATCCCATATCACAAAATAAACTCGCGCGCTGATTGGTCCGAGATGACGAATATGTGACGTAGATAGCGAAGGATTCAGCGCGGAATCCAACGCTTTCAAAGCTGAATTCAATGAAAGATCAGGAAGCCCGCACAAAAATTTTTTGCTTTTGTCTTATTATCACTTGATTTTCTTAACGTATGGCATTAAAAAACAATCAAAAAAGGAAGATTAGTTTGCAAAGAATATAAATGGAAATAGTTAACTTTGTTAAAAAAAAGAATTTTGCTATAAAAACGAAGAATGTTTAATAGCAGTCTGAAAAGATGAATTCAATGAAAAATCAGGAAGCCTGCGTTTTGTTTTTCTTTCTCTTGCTTTTTATCCTCATCCGAGTCGCTCTTAGAGCAATTATTTTGTGATATGGGATTCAAGAAAAAGTCATTGGATGATGAGGGAATTCCACGATGAATTTCACTCGCGACTCGTGCGATATCGTTTTTACTCGTAAAATTCATCGTGGAATTCCCTCGTCATTCAATGAATTTTTCTATAGAATTCGTGAATTGATGTTCAAATGTAAATCGTATTTACGAAAACAGAGAGAAATGATGAGGACCAAAAGTAATCTATTGTACAAATACAAGGTACACAAAAGTATCTCAGAAACAAAACACTCCTTACAATAACCCCATTGAAAGTGCTAATGATTCATCAGTAATTTTATTGGATATTACTACAAGACATTCATCACAAACACGTGGTACTTAGGATTGGATTCAATAATCTTAACGCTCTGACAAAGCACTAAGAAAGTTGTAAAAATGTAAACAAAGGTTAGATTGAGTAACAAATAAATATTCAAAAATTCTATGAATTTTCAAAACGTTTACATTGATGTAGCCATAAATATATTTATTTAGGGTAAAAGTTTAAGCGTGTTGGGGAAAAAATGGGATTTAACCATAGATATTGATGACAATGGTACTCGAGTCATGTTCAATCATTCGTAGAGGTGTGTAGTACCTGCCTGGGTCTCCTTGTCGGCGCTCTTTGATCCTCCCAATGTTTCAATAAATAAAATTGGTGCCTTCCATTACTATAACTAACAAACACTGAGGCAAACCTTTCATTCATCCCTGACTCCTCGCCAGGATATGTACAGAAAACCTTGTGTGAGGTGAGTATATGTATGTACCTTATACTAACCGCTGGACTGTCGATGGAATGGTAAGTTGTTTGTAAGATATTGACGAGCGTTGATACAAAAGTTGATTATCATAAAAGCTTATTTATTTTTACTTTACTCACACGAAGGACTCAAAAGTCTAAAACGCACGCTGCGCAAATTACCTTCATAGTTCACTCGCTTGTTCGCGATATGCACGGAAAACTCGTGAATAAAAACGATATCAGGCTCTTAACATGTGATAATCTCTATATATCGCGCGATGATTTTATTGGACAGTTTACCGTAAAGTGATATCGTATCACTTCACTGATATGGTTTTTATTCACGGCTTTATTTCACGGATATCGACCCTAAATGTGTAATAAATATCTAAAGGCGTTTTTTATCATCTGTGCTTCATATGACGAAGTTTAAATCAGTTTTCTTGCTAACCAGTTTTCTTTTGTGGTCTCCAGTGTAGTTAACTAACTCAATGAGGTTTTAACATGACTAGGTACGTGGTCCTTTCATAGGGACATTACAATTTTACATTCCATAGCTTAGGAAGCCCTTTTTCAGTTACATTCATCTGGTCACTTGCAGATCAGTTGGTGTGTATCTTGCGCTATCGTCTGTGTTGCCATTAGATTTTCTAGTACGCCATAAGTTGCTTTGGACCTTGAACTGACATCAGAGAAGGTACTTGTGTCTTGTAGTTTGCCTTCGCTTTTGCTTTGCTGGCCATCCAAGTATAATCTAAATTACCGTTAAAGCGGACTGCCCTCTAACATAAATCAGAGTAAAGGAGATTTTTAAGCCCCACTTAGGGCTAGCTGTAGTAATCCATGTAAAAAGGTTTAGAAAGCTTAATAACTGGTCAAAACGCGACCGTGCGCAACAGGGCAGAACCTTTGGAATCAGCATAAGAGCAGAATAAAACTCGCGCGTTGTCCTGTTTATAACAGAGTAAGATATATAGAGACTATTTAACAATTAGAAGACGAACTCGAGATTTCTATCGGCTGATAGTTGACGAGGGGCTCCGGCCCCGAGTCAACTATCAAAGCCGATAGAAATCGAGAGTGAGTCTTCTAATTGTTTTAGTAAAAATCTCAACTAAACTATACTATACTAAACTAAACTAAACTTCACAAAAGCGCGAAGGAAAAGCCGCCATTTTTTCAAAACAAGTCCGGCTTTCTCTACCCACTATCTATCGGCTGATAGATAGTGAGTACGTTAGCCAATCAGAATGCAGGATTTGCAATAGTATAGTAGTAGAATTTTACTAAATAGTATTAGTTAATGTGCTCCTAGTAGATCTACATGAGCAACACGTGGTACGCTTTTCTTCACTCCATCATGCGATATAGGGCACTCAAACGGTCTGCTCCATGAGTGCCACTCATGGGACCATGGATATGGACCGTGGATATGGTACAAACATTGACTATAATCTACTAAGGGAAAAAGGAAGAGTTTTAAAAGAAAAGGAAAGCATCATTAAAGCAACAACATTAGGGATGGGCCGGATCCGGATTTTTCCCGTAAGTAGTTTTGTTGTTTACTAAGAAACGATGGACCAGTGAAGAAAAGTAAGAGGTAGGACAATGCCACCTTGACTGTACAATGAAAACTGAACACGCGTGTCCGGTACAAAGGAAAGTGCTCCGTATCTCTCTCAGCAAATTTGTTTGGTTTCATAGATGGCCACCATTGACTTTTACAAATAAAAACCTAATCTTAAAAAATAAGCACCACCATCAGAAAGAGAAAACAGAAATATGTATTTTTGGAAAGTTTCATTGCTGTAAATTGAATTCAAGTGAAGCTATTTGGAATCAAAATTACATAGATTTAAATGTTTAGTGATCTGTTTCCTTGCTAGCGTCATTGTGTTGTTGTTTTTTTTTACATTTTTAAAATTAGCTAATATTCTCATAACTTATCAAGAATTTAATATTTTTGTCTCAAACTTTCTAACTTTGGTAATGTAATTCTAATCGATAATTTTAATGTAGAGGTCAACTAAAATATGAATTTAAAATATGATGATAATGAGGTGACGGCCATATTGGCAATCGGTCATTACAGCAACTTCTCAGCTGTCATAAGACCTATGAATGCAGGGTTGTAGGATATGAAATAAGGTTTAGCTCACTCAAAAGGGACATTTCGTCCCCAGGACTTCGTCAGCGGAAGGTAAAGATAGCCTTCAAATCAAAATTGGTGAAGTAACTAGCTAACTTTAGCACCAATGATTATTATAAGTAATAGCATGACTTGAGGGTGATTAGTGATTAAGTGTCCCCGAAAGCCGAGGGAGGTTTTGTTGAAGTCCCGACGCCGAAGGCGGAGGGACTTTAACTAAACCTCCCGAGGCTTGAGGGGACATTTAATCACTAATCACCCGAAATTTCATGCTATTAGTTTGTAATATTATGATTACCAAGGAATAAAACTGCTCTTAGGAAATATGTTAGCTCTCGTACGATGCATAAATTACAAAGTTTTACAAAGCTGTTGATATGCGGCATACTTAAGGGAATGTCCCTTTGTTAAATGCGACAATGGCGAATTGAACCAGCATTCATTCATTCGTGCTGCTTGATTCTAATTCACTTTGGTTGGCCTAGAGCGGTATTAATGAAGTGTTTTAAAACCGTCTTGATTACGTCACAAATAGTAAGAAAAATTCTCGGCTAGTCAACGTATGCGCAAAGATTGTTCAATGGATCCCACAAGTGCTGGGGTATTCAACAGTGTGTAGTCCAGAGTCATTGCGCAAAATTTTCGATTGGGTCAATGCTACCCAGCCATGGTCCCGGTGATTGTCATATGAGGGACCATGCATCATGAATAGTGATGAGGGATATTTAGTTACTAAATATCCCTCATGATTATATGTTAGACCTTAAACAGCCCTCTGGAAACAATGAATCCCGAGGTAATCATGATATTATCGTCTTAATCAAGCAGCTAGGAGCTGGGAGGGTTACCATGGTTACCATGGTCCTAGGTTGAGTCCACCACAGGCTTCCACAGATGGATGAAAGCAAAAATACAAACATGCACGGATATGGTCCGTATTTTTCGACTCTGCTAACATTAACATATATCTCACAGAAATTAATATTCAGTGCAATTCATTTCTCATTCATGCATACGCTTGTGGCTTTCCGTGTCACTCATATATTGTACAGTCATGCGCCACCTTAACACCGCCGGACGGGCCTGGCCACGTGCGCTGAAAGGCCACACTGCCGTACGCACAGACAAGGATTACAGAGAAGGGGTTAGTATTCGTAAGTTGAGAATTGAAACTTTACGTAACTAGTTCTCTCTTTAAAAAATTTTGATGGGGTAAGTCAGCCTCGAAAATGCGTGGCATAGCGGTAGTCCACTCCGCCTCTCATCTCTTGGGCCTCGGGTTCGATTTTCTGAGAAAGAAACGAGTGCTCAAAGGATGTACTGACTTAAATCATACCAATACTTGTTTTTTTGTTTTTTTGAGCTTGAGGATTTTCACAGGAGGTGAAAAAGTAACTGGTAAAATATCTCAAGTCTATCAATAGTAGTCATTCAGAAACATGTGAAAATGTATCTCCCCATAACCGTTCTCATGGATAGTGCATGTGCGTTCGACTGTATCTTGGAAAGGCCTATTCAAGGTTTTTTCTCGAGGTCCTCTAGTTTTCCTAGCTCTACAAAGCGTAAAAGGCTAAATTCTAATTCAGTCTGTTAATTCAAGGGCGGATCCAGGGGGAGGGTCGGGGGGTCAGGACCTCCCCTGTGATACGTAGGGTTGCACTGTATTTAAGTAAATTTAGTACGAACAACACATTTGGACCCCCCTTTTTTGCTTCGGCGACTCTTTTCAACGTTTGGACCCCCCCTTTTAACAAATTCCTGGATCCGCTCTTGTAATTAGCCGTGTTCTGAGGCTTAGATCGGCCCAGACGTTGTTTCAGGGTTCGACTTTGAGTTAGTCGTGCCCTGACTTAAAAATCAGCTCAGATTTTAGGGTTCGATAAAATTTGATATTTTTTCCCAGCAGCTAAATCACCGAAGGACTGCAGCTCAACGTGTTTACTAGATGAGAAACCTTCAAAGACACTATGCTCACAAGCATACGATCCTGTCTATAAGTATGTGAACAGGCTGAATCTTGCTGGAGGTACATGAAGATAAGACTTATATCACAGAACACCCATTGTACTGGAAACTACATACACTTGATGCAATAAGCTCGGAGCATACTTTCACGTTTTACGATGTGAAATTATGCACCGAACTTGCTATGTCAAGATGTTTGAACAATCAAAGGAATTTATTATATAAACACGAATATTCTTGTGCTTTGTCAACTATCCAGAATGTATGCACCAATGTAGTTCCACTACTTTCTGCAAAGGCCGGTTTAAGCTGAAAGTCAGGATTATTTAATTCAACTACGTTTGTACGTTTGGGGGGGGGGGGGGGGCTTATTGGAGAGGGGGGCTTAATAGAGATTGATTAGCCGAAACGCAGTAAGTTCTATGCTATCAGGATATAGTTAATATGATGACTTCATTCCAACACGGTAAACTCAGGATTAAACTGTATTACTATGGACTTTCTCACATAATTTATAGGGATGTTAATGACATGGTATATGTATTGTTCAAATTACAAAGTATTTTCAACATTTGATTCACTTGTGTTTATAGTCTCTCAAGTATGATTTACCATTATTGTGAATTTAGTTGTGAAAGGGGAGGGGAGGGGAGGGGAGAGGAGGGGTTAGGTTAGGTTAGGTTAGAATGTACTTTATTGGCATGACCTTGCTGATTACAGGTATTGCTATAAAGCATGTAACAGTAACTTAATATAAAATTATTTTAAAATGGTTTTACAAATCAATAAGATATGGGTATATATATATATTCATATAATTTACAAATCAAGGTATTATTGAAGTTAGTTATGGTATATTGAATAATTTGATAATTTTGATTATTAACATTTCGATTGTCTTAGTTAGAGGAGGGGAAAGGAGGGGAGAGGAGGGGAGGGGGCGTAGAAGAGAGGGGGGCTTAATGAATTTCTTCCTTTAAAAAAGGGGGGATTATTAGCGAGGGGGGCTTATTTTTTTTTGGGGGGGGGGGGGGGGGGCTTAATAGAGGATTTACTTTTTTAATGAAAGGTTTACCAATCAAATTTTTGGAATCACACATAGTAACCATACTAGCTTAGGCACGCACAGCAGGCCTATATAGAAAAGGTGCATCCAATCAAAGGGTATGTTATTCCAATCTACCTGTCACGCAAGCAAGGTATTAGACGTTTGATTTGACTGGTCGCATTCAACTTGACCATTAAATTTAAGGGTGCGCACTAAGACCGGTTTTCGTACAAAATTCAGCACCACTCACCACTTTACCAAGCACAGCCAGCAGAATTAAATAAATGCGCATGCTGACTCGTCAAAACGTTTAGCTCATGAGCAGCGCGCATGCTGAACTCGTCAAAACGTTTAACTCATGAGCAGCGCGCATGCTGAACTCGTCAAAACGTTTAGCTCATGAGCAACGCGCATCTGAACTCGTCAAAACGTTTAGCTCATGAGCAGCGCGCATCTGAACTCGTCAAAACGTTTAGCTCATGAGCAACGCGCATCTGAACTCGTCAAAACGTTTAGCTCATGAGCAGCGCGCATGCTGAACTCGTCAAAACGTTTAGCTCATGAGCAGCGCGCATGCTGAACTCGTCAAAACGTTTAGCTCATGAGTAGCGCGCATGCTGAACTCGTCAAAACGTTTAGCTCATGAGCAGCGCGCATGCTGAACTCGTCAAAACGTTTAACTCATGAGCAGCGCGCATGCTTTAGGTTAGACTTGCCAGCCGAGTGTTGCCGACTTTTTTTCGCAGGAATTACATTTGATTTTCGAGCAAAAAAAAAAAAAAAAAAAAAAAAAAAAAACGGATCCCGCGTCATCTTTCACTGATTGGCAAATTCTTCGTTAAAAATTTAGCTCGCACTATACCTGAGCAGAGATAAAAGTCCTCCTCACAACACGTTAAAGATTGTAATAAGAAAGAGGGACAATAAAGGACTTTTTAAAAGTCTAGTCATTGGATAATTCGTCAAATATCATTCATGTCTAGACTTTGGACTTTGGATTGCAAGTTTGAATGTCTCGTCTCTCCATTAAACAGTTATCGTAGATTTATAAGTTTTACACCGTAGTGAAAATGGAAACTGACGTTTCGGACGTTAGTCCTTCGTCGGAGTCAATGACTCCGACGAAGGACTAACGTCCGAAACGTCAGTTTCCATTTTCACTACGGTGTAAAACTTATAAATCTACGATAACTGTTTCATTAGAGACACCGACGCAGTCCACGCTAGTGTTCACTAGCCATCATCTCCATTAAACAGTTATAGGACGAGGTTGATTAAAAAATCGTGATTTGTTAGTGACGAGAAGCTAACAAATCCCTGGGGGGGGGGGGGGGGTACTTCGGGTCATCTCATACGGGGATGCTCTCGACCCCTTACCCTTTTCTATACCAAATTTGAGCAAAAAGTTACCCCTTTTTATACCTTTTTGCCTGAAAAGGTACCCCTTTCATATACTTTTGAAGAAAATCTACCCCTTTTTATACCAAAACTCACAAATTTCCACCCCTTTTCTATACGTGCGGCTTGAAAAAAGTACCCCTTTCGGGCGGAGCATTCCCGTATAGTCAATTATAGGGAGTACCCCCCCCCCCTCCCCCCGGAACAAATCACGATATTTTGTGATAACCGAGTTCAATAATTGTTTCATTATCCAAAATGTATTTTTGTGTTTTGCTTGTTTTTGCTGTCAATTAAACATGCCAAGTCCTTTTCTGACAGCTCAGGGTAGCGAGCCATGTTGACAAATGCTACGTTACTGCGCATGAGCAAACCATTACTTGCAGCAATTAAAACGGCTTTGTATCGTAATGCGCATGAGCAGACCACTATCTGTAGGTAGTTTTTTGCAGTTCTCTCGGCCAATCAAGACGACGGAAAAATAATTTGAATAATAAGCTTAATGTCTATGGAACAGATTCCGTATGAGTGCGAAAGACGCGTGGTACAGCGAGCTGATGTGGTGTGACCGTGATGCGCCTGGTATATACACAAAAATGTTTCTTATTGGATAAAAAAATTTCCTCGTGAACTGTGATTGGTTAAACAAATGTCTTCTATTCCATGCCGTGACAGAGACTGTATTTTCACATTCTTAGAATTCTCACCCCGACTCAAGAAACGTAGGCTTTCTGATCTAGATACAAAATTGTTCAAGTACAAGCCGATGTACATGGGTCGAGAGAGATTAATTAGAGTTGGCTTTTGAAGATATTTGCACCATCTTAGTTTGCTTAGTGGGGGCAAAAAGAGCATCTGAGTATTAAGATAAGAAAACTTTGAACATGACTCATTGCCTTACTCAATGGGTTCCAAGTCAGGAATGTCGCGAAAGTAAACTCAGATATTTTTACTCTTGAAGCGACATTTCAAAATTATAAATATATTTTTGCTTAAAAAAAAAAAAAACAAACCTCAAAATACTTGTACTGGGAAAAAAATAAAGCAAAAAAAAAAAAAAAAAAAAAAAAGTAAAATATTGAAAATAAAATATTTAAATATTTAAATTTACATATTTAAAATATGCAAACTTGTAATGTACATACTAATAGAAATGTGAATAAAAAAGTATTGTATTCAGCAGTTTCAGTTCAACTGGAGCACTCAAGTGGGTCTCAATTATTGCGTGACTTTGATCAGCCCAGAGGTTACTTCAGGGTATGGCGATAAAATTTGAAGGTGAAGTTTTTATATTTGTGGAGTCTTGGGACAGGCTGGGAGTCACAGGACCGACAAGGACGGCTACAAAAGAAACTCATAAACTGCTTTAGCTTGAGCGTAATGTTTTGCCATTTCAGACCACGTGTCATTCTCTAGACACATAAATATGGATGCAACTCAAACAAAGAATGTTATTCTCAAGAGAATGACACGTGGTCTGAAATTAGAAATAATCAGAATACTGAAATAAATGGGATTTAGCAGTGGCTGTTATACAGAGTAGCTATTCGTCCACTATGATTCCATTTGGAATTTAGAAGTTGGCTTTTACAGAGGGAGGAAAGCGGGAAAATCAGCCAGAGGAAAAACCCTTGAAGCACAGCCGAGGACTGAACTAACAAACCGTTCTACTCACATACAACGTGCTCCGAGCCCGGCAGGACGAGCGGTACACGCCATGAATGGGAAAACATTACGGCCAAGCTAAAGAGGCGGTCTATTTAAGTTTAATCATGATTTCCTTAATTTACGAGATCCTGAAACACTAATTTCATTGTACTTTCGAATTTGACCGTGATATTAACGGCAAACGAGTATAGATTTCCCTTGAAGATATGAACTGCTTTACATAAACGCTGACAACCTGCAAAACAGTTCCGACAAGAATCCTCAATATTAGACTCCCAATATTGTCTCTAGACGCTTAAACCAATAAAACAGACGGAGGAATACTGGCGCCAGGACATTAGAGCTGAAGGACGTCATGTGACCTACTTCCACGCACGCGCAATGCGAAAAACTGAAAACTCCACGATTTTATGACTATTTTTTCCTAGCATGATGGAGCATGATGCATGTGAGTTTGATAAGAGAGCGCGAAAATCCCGCGCGGCACGCGGCACACGATAATTATTTTTAAGTGCACACTGAAAAAAACCCCGATAAACTGAAAAAAACTGATGTATTTTTTTCATTCAAAACCGTCAGTACCGCTGTCGCCTTGACATAGAAGTTTCCTTCTTAAATATATATATATATGCGCAACACGGAAAAAGATCAAATCTCTTTCATTTATATTATAATAGTGTATTTGATCTCATTTTGTGATAACACTGGATTTATTTGCTGTGAATGGGTTTCTGGCAGACCCGCAATCAATATCGTTTCATTGAGTTTTGGCGGTAAAAATCACCAAAGTTTGTGAATTATCTTGATTTTCAGCATTTTTGTAACAATTGGGCGTAGGTCACTGGTACTCCAACAAACTAGGTATCGGAGAAGCAAGAGGCAGCGAGGTAGAAAGAAGAATTCTCTACCACACAGTAACAAAGACAACCGCGGCTTTGTGATGCCAAAAACGATAAGAAATTCACTGATACCCAAATCCCCATGGAATATTTAAGTTTAAAGAATCGATATTAATAGTTTTGGTATCAGTTGAGATCAGCAATACTAAGGCCTGTATTGGTTGGAGCTTGCTAAGTTTTTAGGCGCTCTTTTTATCTTATAATCTTGACCTATCGCAGATCGTTATCATATAGACACATCGGCACCCTCCAGCAAATAGGGCCAGTTTTCAACTATATTTTCTATTTTGCTTACCGATGATCAAAGAATATACACTTATGTTTTGTACTAACCACATAAAACACTGTTTTTTCGAGCGTAATTTGGACTAAAAACAGCTTGGAAATGTAATAAATCACGCTCAGAGTGATTTAACGGAGTTATCTTGTTGAGCATCTACTGACAAACAACGAGTCTCGCTCATATACTCGTAACGGGCGCTTTATACGTAAGTCAGTATCTCAGAAAGAGATCTTCCGCTCTAGATGGACTTGATAGCCAAGCACTCTCTTATCTTGCTATTGGTGGATCTTGCAGTGTCTTACGCTGATTGCGAATCGTTCGCCATTTTGGCTGCGTCTTATCTAAAATGGCAGGACCTCGAACACATCAATGAATGGATCATTCTACACGGGGAAGAGTGAAAGCAACATTCTTTGAAATCCTGAATATAGCTCTTCTTCGTCTTTTTGACGCTTTTGGTTGTTTCATAGACACCAAACTATAATGTACAAGTCGAGAGCTTCAAAAAGCTGAAAACAGGATAAGTAAATAGTGTCCCATTTTGGCGCTCTTTCATTTCATGCTCAAGCCTACCCCCTGTAGGGAGAGTTTTGTCACGCGTTTCCAATGGTTGGGAGATTTTAGACTTGAGCTTCTACACTTCAGCGCATTTTAGGCTTTTCTTCTGTTTATTTTCCTCAATCCTAATACCTGAACCGTTCAATTTATTTCTTAAGAGGCGTAAAATCAAGTTTTCGTACAGACTAGAGGAATCTTGTTTTGATTTTGATTGAGTTTTTTGAAGGTACCTGACTTGTTATCTGTTGTCTACCAACAAGCAACACCAACCACAACACTCTATCGTAGCTATCCCATCCGTTTGATAACCACTACATGAGATAAGGCACTATTCATCTGCTCTGACAGCTCAACGACACGGGGGACCTGATCTGCACTTAAAGCATCTGGCCCTAAGAGGTATTTTGCTGTGACCAAATCACTTCTCTCTTCTCGCATGGGCGGCCATCTTGGAAACTGTTGAAGGCGCGAAACTCGTGTTTTTCATCATGGCTGAAAAAGAAGACAACGTGCTTACTGAAGGCGATAATACCTCTAGAAACGGCGAAGAGAACTTCAAAGAAGAAATTAAAGTAAGTAAACAGTTAAAAAGGGTTGAAAAAGAACGTGAAAATTATGCTTGAAGGACAGACGCAGTGAGTGAGCTTCTGTTGTTTACGATGTTGGAGAACTTTTCATGGTGAATGTGTGGGACACTTGATCATTTGGGGGCGATTTTTGAAGCTTTGTTTATTCAAACCAAAACTTCATTAGTGATTAGTTATAGAATTTGCTAGCGTATATATACAGTAGATAATCAAATGAAGAATAATACCTGGTATTTCTCTAACTATAGTCATTATTTGACTTGTTTCAAAGTACAAAACTGAAAAAAAGTGTTGTTCTTTTGTTGCCAGCTTTATATACGAAAAAATATGCTATTCATTTATTCTTTATCAAACAATCTTCGAGTGTTTTTATTCTAAATATTACCCACAAACAAGCCATTCTTTTACTCTCAAATTTTCCTTCACTTTCCATCATTTACTATTTATTCAGAAAATCTTTTTTTCACAATCCATTCATTTAATAAGTTCTCAAGATGATCGGATATTACCATAAATAAATGGATTTTCACTAATATAGAGCTAGGTTTTGATGTCTTTATCAGCTTAACAGCTAATCCTAACCTTGTATTTTCTTTTTCTTGCATTGAAATCTGATTAATTTTCCAAAATTCTAGCATGTGCCTATGTGTCCAGACAATTGACTCATTTTTGTTCTTTCCTAGCAAGATTACAAAGATATGGCCAGAAAATTTGCTTAACTTATCTTTTACTTGAATGGAATAACTGTAGTAGCTAGGGGATAAATTCTGATGGTTTAAAACATTCTGTTTGAGACGTCATCATCACAGTAGCAGGTTCACTTTTATCCAACTTTCTAAAAATGTAAAAAACATTTTCAAACCCTGAAATGAAAAAAAATGTATTACTGGCATTTACAGGTGAGACAATTCTTATCTATCACTATGAAATTTTTCATGAAAACAGCTTGATAAGAAGTCTTTATTTATGTGAAAACTTCCATGCCATATCTTGTGTTCTAAATAAATCACTGGTATGCACATCTCCTGAAACTATCTTGTTCTGTTTGCTGTCTAGCCATTTTGCAGGTGTAAGTATCTATCTAGAAGACAAACAGTCATTTATTTTGGAATTGTCATTAATTGAACATCAGTGCTGTCATTCACACTAACTGTGATATGTTTGCACAAGGGTGAGCCTCTTGCAGGGCAGGTTGAATAGTTATTTTTAAATGACTCCTATTTGGAATTTCAAAGCTAAGAACCTAAGAACTGAAAAAAATCTTTAAAAAGCACTTTTACTTTAAATTCATGACTCTCAGATTGCAACTGCAGCACAAAAGGGATTGAATTTTCCTTTTCCAAAAATATCTTGACAAAACAAATTTCTGGGAGTACAATTAAGGATTATTTGTACTCCTCCCAACCAATCAGAATGGAGTAATTTCATTAAGCATAATATAAATTTTTTTAAATGAGAATAAAAGCTTGTTGGACTACGGTATTTCAAAATACAAAAATATGCATTCAGCAATAATTGCTACGTTCAATTATTGAATGTAGCTACTGCGTATTATTTTATAAACTTTGATATTGTTCATGTAAGCTAAACCACTATACTGATTTTAATAAGCAAGCGCAGTAGCTATGACAATCTGTTTTTGTAGAGAGAGGAAGACCAGAAAACAGAGAAGAAACCTCTTTAATGCAAGCAGTCACCACATAATACTGATTGAAATTTTTTATGTGCAACATTGTACTGATTTGACTTTGTTAGTTCTAGATAACCCCTAGCCTTTCATAATATGAATGGCTCAACAGATCAGTAGCTGTACACTATGACTGTATTGATCATTTTTTTTAAAAATTATATAACAAAATGTAGTCTTGTTTTTGTTAACATGCAAACATTGTCCTTACTTGTAGAACTAACTCTTCAGAATTCATGTTTATTTATCTAAAGAAATATCTAAGCCTTCAATTTGGAGCTGGGTTATCATGGTTTGTTATCTTTGATTCAGGATTATGCCAAAACAACTATGAATGAACTTCTTGGCATGTTTGGCTATGATGACGAAATCACCAGTGAATCTGTAGACAGCCTGGATATCAAGGTTCCAAGTGCTGCTGATGAAACTAAAGCTACGACATCTACAACAGCTTCATCTAAGGTTGTCATAACAACAGCTAGGATGTCAGCCTCTGCAACTATGACATCAGTTTCCATGACAACCACTCCACCAGTTATTCTACCTGTTTCAGAAGACTCATCGAGTGATACTCCTATCATTATTAAAGTTGAAGGTTTGTTAAACTTTGTTTGCTTTATGATCAAAATCTTAAAACTAACAATACAGGTACAGGCTGTAGAGTGTGAATTTGACTCACCATTTCTCACTTGTAGAGCTGTATTATTCTCTACTGTAGGTCTATCCTCATAACCTATAGTATATATATACCTAGCATTCATATGATCTAGCTTTCAATTAGTTTTGTTTTCGTAGAGTTTTTTAATTTTTAATTTTTTTCTTTTTTTTTTAATTATTTTATTGTTTTTGTGATTGTAACCAAGAGATTGAGACCAAGTTGTGATGCCTTAGAACTGTTTATTATTATTATTATTGTTTGACTAAGCATTCCTGAAGGCCCATGCTCACATTTCAAAATCAAAATAACAGTTAATTTGGCATTACTTCAAAGCTGTTTTCCCCGCTATTTTGATCTTTACACCAGGAATGTGTGCATGGGCCTTCAGGAATGCGAAGTTAAACAAGTGAGAAATGGCGAGGCGAATTCACACTACCTGTTTTGGTAGTAAATTATAATGATAATCATGATGATGGACTTTATTTAGAGAGGGTAACACAACTTAGCACTGATAAACTTGTGATGTCTTAGTAATGGTCGATGTAAGAACTAGGCAAAAAACAGCAACAGTAAACAAAGGAATGTGAAAAATTAATTTAATTATCCAATTATACAGGACATTGATCTTTTTAAAATATGGCAGCCTCAAATTCAAATTAGTTAAAATAAGAACCATGCAAAAAAACAGTAACAATTATAAGAACTAGGCAAACATAATATTCATTAACTGCTTCCTTTAAAATACAATGAGAAAAAAATTCTTAAAAGTGCCAGGAAAAAATCCCAAAAATCACCCTGACTGTTTGTCCTGTGATTTCCCACACAATAGACTGGTGCCTAACCAACTGGGTCAATCAGGAAGTAGTTCAATGGCCACCGGTGATCACATTAGGGGGTTTTCATTATTAGTGTGTGTGTGGGGGGGGGGGGGGAGGGGGAGGGGGAGGTCGGCAAAATTGTGGGGGGTCATGTTATTATCGGAAGCTACGGGGGGTTGTTACTAATTGTAATTGTAATTGTAATAAACTGGATGAAATACAGGTGGTAGGATATTTTGCAAACCCAGAAAGGGGGGGGGGGGGGAGGTAGAGGTTGGGTAATATTTTGAAAACATAAGTGATTTTGCCAACCCTCTCCCTATATGCTATAAGTGAAAGCCCCCTTACCATGATCTCTGTGTAGTGCTTCTAACATGGCTTTCACATAATTTAGTTTCAATGTATCCATTATTGAACTTGTTTTCTTGTCTCATTGACATGAATGCAAAACAGGATTTAGCTGCAACAAATAATATACTCAAAACTGTTATCTTGTTCTAGGAAATACAAGTGTAAGTGACATCATACGACAGCAAAAAGATGTGGCTGCAACCACTGTAAGTAAGATTATAGATCAGATTATGTAAACATACTGTGAAACACATTGTTTAATTAGTTAAATCAATCCCTGCATGCAAAGCTGTTTTGGCCAGTCATACTTGGACACATCACTGTCATAGTAATAGGATAGTATATTCATCCAGTTTGGCATTGGTTAAGGACGTTCGTGGGCATTGTTTGTGCGCATCCATTCTCCGCATATAGCGTGACAGCACAAGCGCGTGATATGTCTTTCAAGATCAACCTTCGTCACGCTCATTGCAAAAACAATTTTGATTGGCTATATTTCAAAAGCAACAATGGTGATGCCCATTTTTTATTTTAGTATTTTATGAAGAATTACATAAGCTGTCAGTGTTCCAAATTTGAAGGAAAAAATATGGGAAAATCATAATAAAAACATGTATTTGGATGAAAACTTCAATCTACATACAGCCAAAGCGTCACTGAATGGTGCAAGTTATTTGTATACAAGTTATACTCTCAAGTTATTTGTATGTATTCATAAATATTTACACATTATATTTATCTACATGCATAGGTTATTGGATTGTTGTTTCAAAAATATGTAGCAATCCGTTTAGTTCTTCTACAAAATAATGACTTTATTCCTCGACTTATACGTATAATAATAATAGTAAGTCTAGCATATGTATTGCACGCAAGCGATTTTCGACAAGAAAAAGGCTGCACTTTAATATCATCTCAATCCTAAACGAGAACAGTTAAACCCATTTTTTTATTTGCTCAGGGAACTTCTATGATGGTCTTACATGCATTTCACCCTGCAAAGTTTAAAGAAAAAAACATGGGATTTTTTTTGCCTGCGACATCCTAAGTGCTGATTGGTCCCAAAATTTATCTATTGAGTACTTTTGGGCTTCCTGTGGTGTTACTTCCGGACTTGCAACCAGATTACATAATAGCTTTGCATCTAAGATTAGCCATAAAAACGGAAATTAAATAATATATCAGACTGACCATGACTAACATTTCAAACACTAAGCAATAACTCATAAGCCTTTGATCCAATCGGAGCAACCCCAAGTCTTCAGAGATAATGTTGCATCCAAGTTTAGATGAAGACTTGGAGCCTCATCAAGATCAGTCTCATGTTTGATCACTGACGACCCATGCACAAAGTCTCATTGACTAATGCCTGCTTTAAGTTTGGCATGCTATCTTCCACTTGTGGGAGTCTTTTTGGACTAACTCAGGCATAACAGACTAACATACAAATCTCTATCAAAGTACAAATTAAAGTACATTTTTGTGACATGTAACATTATTCCTGAGTTTTTGAAGCTGTTGAATAAATTCACAGATCGTGATTTAAAACAGTACATATTGTATCATCTTTACACACAGCCAGTAGATTACAACTCAATCAGAGTACAAATTGAAGTAGATTTGGTGATGTATCATTATTCCTGAGTTTTTGAAGCTGTTGAATAAATTCACAGATTGTGATTTAAAACAGTACATAACACAGTTGTCCCTATTGCAACACCTTTACACACAGCCAGTAGATTACAACTCAATCAGAGTTATCCTTTAATGCACAACATGCTGTTATTTCCCCAATCTTGCAAGTTGGATAAAACCATCATTTGATTAGATATCCATCTATCAGATATAACACTGTGATGTTGTTCCTTGTTTATCAGATAATCTTCTCTAATGTACCAAAATAGTTCCTTCATTACATCTACCACATCAGATAATGCTTTGAAATGTGTTTGATTCCAAATTTGTATTTTGTATTGAAAATTCAATTTGTTATTGCAATAGAATGCTAAAGCTTTTTTAATCAAATTATGAATATTTTATAAGTGGGAATAATGATCTCCAGTTCTTGTTTTTTAATTAATTTACTATGAAAAAAAGAAAAAAACCCAGAATACTTTTATAAACTGGTATTTGACAGTAAATGTGATGTAGATTGTCTTCTGATCGGCATTGCAATCTTGATATTTATGACAGTTTTCATGAATTTAATAATTAAATCTTTACCGCCCCAGTGTGAATCAACTAATGGATTTGACTGTTTTCCATGTTTATCAATTTTTGTTTTCTTATAAAGAGAATAATCTCTTTGTCCAAAAGAATATATTGAGCTTAGACATTTGTATGAGATAGGTGATGTTATAGTGAGATGTTTGTCAGTTGAAATGAGATACAAAGCCACAAGTCTAGCATAGTTAGAACTGCAGATTATAAACTTGCTGACACTGTCACTGTTTTTTTTCTGTTTGTCTTGGAATTCATTCACAAAAAGGGCAGTAATTTTCTCTGTACTTTTTTGCTTTTGAGAAACTTATTTTAAAGTTGTTTAGTCTCGGCAAATGTTTGAGTTAAAGCTGGCTCTGAATTCAAAAAGAGTGTTAAGCTATTCACCATAACATCACAGTTAAAAATCCAGTGTCAAGAAAACATTTTACTTAAATTATGAATTTTTAAGGTTGTTTCTTGGTGTCAAAGACTATTATTGTTTGGTCTACCTTTCTCTAATTGCTTATTTTCAAGAAAATATTCATGCCTTTCCTCAGCTTCGGGAGGGGGGGGGATAACCTTAGACTCCCCTCTTCCTTGTATCCCCAGCATGCTCCTTCTCAGACCCTCCTCACCCAATTCTAATCTGCCTCTGTGATGGCGGTAGGGGGTATAAATATTTCCTGGGCCTGTGCAATATACCCTCCTCAGATGGAAATTCAATTTTCTTGAATAAAAATATTGTTTTTTTTAGTACTCCAACAATTTCTGATTTTTGCTATCATTACTAATAGGTGTCTCCATCAGTAAGCAAGACCCCAGATCCTCCAGCAACTGAACCAAACAAAGTTACACAACCAACTACTCAAGCTCAGTCTACTGCCACTACTGTCAGTCAGTCAACAGCAGCACAACCAGCACTGGTGAGTACAACAACATGTTATTATAAATCCATATCTTATACAGTACATTCATCTTAGGCTTAATGTAAGTATAAAATAACTGTTATAAATCTTGCGTTTTGATTGGTTGGGGGTGCATGCATCATAGAGCACACAGCACTCAGCTCACTTCCTCATTTGTTTCCAAAATAACAGTTATTGTAACTTGTATTTAAGAGAAATAAAAAAAACTTGCTTGCTGTGCTGTGTTCATATAAACCTATTTCAATAAATACAAGAGAAGTATTAGGATTTGCTCAGAAGTAAAAGAAATCTGCCAAAAATTAGATGTCAGTGTCATGTCTATAAAAAAGTATTTTGATTGATGGCTGTCAAAATACTAGTTTGTAAATGAGACATCAAACTTTGTGGGTGGCACTTCAACGAGAACCATTATTATTTCACTTTTTTCTCTAATTCTGGTTCAGTGATGCTATGTTCCTGTACCTTGCTTTGTTAACCTAAACACAATAATCAATGTGGGATGCCTGTACCAAACAATGTTTGTATTTGCTGTATTTGCTTTAATAACACTGCTTTTGAAATCTATTCTTCAGAAATCAGTATATTCATTAAAAATGAATGTAATAAGAAAGATACAATGAATATTGTTAACAATGGATATACAATCACGAGTCAGATATATCCCATTGTCACTCATGCTGTATTTATTACCTAAAATATCACCTATGATAGTGTTCCTTCTTCAATGAGAACCCTTCTGTTCTTCTTATTTAATTATCTTCTATTTCTTCCCATTCACTTTCTTGTGTTTTGTTATCCCATTCCCTTTCCCATTCCTTTCCCACAGACAATCTAGGTCTTGGGGTTCAGAGGTTTCAGTTTGGGTGCAGTACTAGTATTTCTCGTTCTACTGAGCAGGAATCCTTATTATGCAGTCACACTCAGTAAATTTTGGAAGTTTTAAAACACTAAACTACAGTATACTCTTAAAATCCTGAAACTTGAGAATAGTGTTCACTGTTTGAGTTGAATTGGCCGTTCCGGAATTCACGAGGGGACTGGGAACGAGTCTAGAAATATTCTAATTAAAAAACTAACTCCATCACACGAAAGATCACACACTAATTAATAAATTTACCAAGTTTTAGAATGTTTGGACAAATACTGACTGATTTACAGGCTTTAAACAAATCTTAAAAATAAGAGAGAATATATGGTTTTTGGGGATGCTGTCCTCAAACCCCATACATTCTCTCTTATTTTTGCGACTTTTGAAAGCTTGCCACTCAGTAAGTATACATCCAAACATGCTCAAACTCGTTTCATTTCTTAATTAGATTGATATTTCACTCGGCCCCAGTCCCCTCATTACTTCCGGAAAGGCCTAATTCAGCTAGCACTGATTTATTTTCGTGCCAGTGGATTCTTTAAAGTCTAAAAGCGCACAGTCCAACCTCTTCTTAAGTTTTGGTGATTTTTTAGTCATTTCCCCCCTAAAAACAACATTTTGTCAAAAATAGCTTTAAGAAATTAATGAATCCATTCGTTTGTTTGTCTTTTATCACAAACTGAAGCCTCTGTTCTCTGTCTTCCCAGGCCCCTCACTTCTATGCTGTTCCCCCGGCGGTCCGCGGACTGTACTGTGTGGTTGCCAATCTTCCATTGGTCGTAAACCAGAATAAAAGTGCAATGACTTTCAAATTCTGGAACTGTATCACATGTTCGGAGTATTTCCTGCAGAAACCAGAGGTGGTTTTTCGAGTACAATACCCTCATTTATTTAACGGTCAACCTGATTGGCTGTATCAAGCTGCAGTCTGTGCCAAGTGCTACCATACCCTTGTAAACACGGTGGAGCCAAGAACACACATCATCCCCGAGAACCAGAGCAGAGCTACCTTCAAAGTCATTGACTGCAAACTCGAAGATAAAGATGGCACTGGAACATCTCCAAGTTATGTACTAGGAGACAATGTTTGTGTGAGCAATATTGTTGCTAAGGAGGTTACCGTGGCAACCACTGATACACAGGATAGTGACCGAGTACAGCCTAGTGTTAAGGAGGGCAAAAATACTGAAGAATCAGGCCCTCTTGACACTTCACTTCAAGATGAAGAGGTGTCCGAAGGCACAGAGAGCACAGAAGAAAGTCCTGAAAACCACGAGTCTTACAAGTGCTATGTCTGTTCGATATCGGTCAGCAAATCATCACGTCAGGGAAAACTCAGACGAAGCAAGTTTCCATCTCTCTTCGTCGATGTTCCTGATAATGTTGGTCATTTCAAAGTCTGTCATACCTGTTTTGATCGCATGAATCGGCAGCGTGATAGATACATCCAAGCCAATGTACCAGATGAGGAAAGAGACTATGTGGCACATATCAAAGTATGGACCGGCATTGACATTACTGCCAAGTCTTGCTCTTCCTATACAACTAATGTTTGCTTCGTTTGCGAGAGAATTCTCGATGAAAACAAAGACCCTAGTCGACCTATTTTCAGGTCTCGCTACCCGAGTTTATTTCGAAATCTACCTGATCACGTGATTCACCTTCCGATCTGCGATAAATGTTACAAAAAACTGCAAAAGGTGAAATTACGATACGATAACGGCCAGCAAGACGAAGATCAACGAGATTATATACAGTTTATTAATATGTGGAGGGCCAAGAAAGGTCTTGGAAAACACGCAGTACTTGTGTGATATGCTGTAATCTTGATCATATGATTCATACTTTAATGTGTGGTGAACAGATAAGAAAAGATCTGACTGACCCTGGTTGTCACTAAATACCAGCAAAAATAGAAGAAATGGGACGGACGTCTGGTGATACAGATCCCTTATGTTGGGATCACTCCTATCAGCTCTTGGCTGATAAAATTCAGTCTTGTCAACCACTCTGGCAAGTTCCTGAAATAAGGAGCGTTAATTTCCATTGTGGGATCCCTGTGGTCAAACTCTCAAGACCCACTGTCGAAGTCTTGGCAATCTCTGAGAGAAGTTCATGTAGAATACACAAATACAACCGTTATTTTTCACAGATTTCTATTTTAAAGTTATTAGTGCTATTCTGAATAGTTTCCTATCTTATTCATAGTAGAGTGTACTGCTTATGGAATGAATGAAATATCGGTATGTAAACATTCATTGGAGAGGCATAGAACTACTCCCCGTAGCCTTGCAGTACACAGTACCAATGGAGTAGATATTGCAGAAGTGTTATAGATAGCGTTGCCTTGCTGTACCTTTGCTATGTCTGGAAGTGTAACACTTGAGGCTGGTAACGAAAAGGTTCACAGAGGCGTGACGTCTTGCATAGACCACATAATTAGCCCAGCAAATGAAAATAGAAAAACAATCTTATCGGTTTTGAAAGTGAGTTTTCATTGGTTCATAATTGAAGTCTGATTTATTTATCGAAAGAATAAAAGGTTCAAAAGTCGACATGAAACTTTTGATGCAGTCGATAGCAGGCGAACAGAAATGACGTTTTTCGAAAAAAGACTGTGTGGCTATGAAGCCTCCTGTACCTTTTCGTGATCAGTCTCCTCACATTCGCGAACTAGAATTTGGAATATTGAACGAACTCCTCAGAAACCGGAAATTCTTTTCGAATATAGCGTACCACTTGCTGTAAGTTTCCCATTCTGAGTGAGGTTTTCTGCCTTGATTTTTTATATTTTGGTTTCCAAAGTTCCCATGTGGCAAGATGTTTTTAGCTCAACCTTATAAAACTGAAACTAAAGTGGTTCATTATTATTTTTGATTTTTTTTCGTTCTTGAATCGCGCATCGAATTTAACTTCCTTCGTTTCCAAAGAAGACGTGCCGGGGTAATATTTCGATGCTCAAGGTTGAACTACCTCTTGATTTTAATGAGAATTTTTAATAAAAATTTGATTTCAAGGCCGAATAACGGACCAAATTTACGAAAAAACTTCGTGTTTTTATTTCATTTTTTGAACAAGGATATGTTCGGGTCTTTTTATGCCAAGTTAAAAAAAATTGTGATGGCATATATAATTTGGCCGCGAGCGTCCTTATGATGTTCGAGTGTTAACCGCGCTGGCGCGGTCTATAACATAATGCCTTGTGATAGGATGCAATCTATTCACTGGTTTCTTATTCTCGACTTTGAGGGGTACGTCATAAATACAATAGCTTGTTATCCTTCACTGAACATGAAAACTATTGTGTTTATGCCAACTTAAGAAAGCACATCCCCGTGCGTGCCCTATTATAATTATTTGAAAATCTATTTTTGGTTCCGCGCGCAGACTGAAATATTTTTATCATGCGAAAAAGGCCAGATTCAGTGCTCGCGCAGATAAAAAATAGCTGTGCGCTGAGCTATGAATAGATTTTCAAATAATTTTCATGGGGATAGACCTATGTATGGAAATGTGCTCTATTACTCCATACTTTTGATTTATGCAAAGTGCCCCTCAAATTTGATGCAAATGAGACAATTCAAAATGCTTTATTTGTCGTAAGAAAGCAGTGTAAAGGCGTCATGTCAAGCAAGTTCCCTCACCAAAATCGAAAACTTACATTTCCTTGAATCTCAAATGGCTTTCGCTATGAACCAATCAAAATGCACGAAATTATAGTTCAGCACTAGTAAAGTGGTACGGCGCAGCAAGACAGCCAATCCCAAGCATGCAGTATCTACTCTGTATATTACAAGCTAGGCTCATGAAATCTTTGTATATAGACCGACAACATCTAACGAGCATCGACAGATGTAAAACAGTGTGAAATTCAAGATAAGATTTCATACTACAATTATAACGAAAATTTAATTTTCAAATATATATTCATTTTGTGTGAGGCTGAATTTTGTATTCACTTTTATTCTAATACCAGTTATTCTCGGTATCTCTGGGTGGGTGACCTGCAGATCTTTTTCAAAACTCAGTTTTCAAAAGAAGACCCTTCTAGCTTGTGCGTGATGTTTTCCCTAGACTTGCCCCAAGTCGACCTCTCCTTGCGAGCGCAGCGAGAGAGCGACGAAGTTTAAAATTCTTTGTATCCATATTCATGTGTCTTCACATGCACAACCAATAAACAAAGAAATGATACTCTATAGGAAATGACACATCGTCTGAAATGGGAAAACATTATGCCCAAGGTAAAAGGGTCTTGAAAAAACCAGCTGGGACCAAGTGCTGCGAACCTTGTGAAAAGGAAAGGCTTTAGGGCTGTATATTATACACTGTTGTATCAAATCTTACTAACATTTACGTGAACTTTGCATGGAAATTCTGTTACATTTTTTTGTCACTCGCATTGTACATACTAGAGGAGTTTTTACCATCGAACTAAGTTGTTTTGCAAAGATTGCGGTCGCGATTGCGGCAGCGGTGCCTCTTTTACAGCTAATTTGCGTCACACGTGACCATAAAATCCGAGAATTCAAATGCAGTTTTCAAGTCTTCATATTAACATTTCAAATCTCCGATCAATGGCTCCGATATTCCAAAAAAGAGTTTTGATCATAGTTTTGATCATAGTTGTCGCCGAGATTTGGAATTTCAAACGAAGCCGCCTAAACTCCAATCAAGACATCCGGGTTACTCTGTTACACGTGACGTAAATTAGCTGTAACATCCTCTGTTTAAGATTTTTGGGATATGTACGATTTACATAATTCTTTTAAGCGGGAAAACAGAATGATTATCAGTATTGAAGGGTAGTCAGGGAGTCTAGATATGATTGTTATGCGTCATCGTGATATTTCTGTATTGTTCCAGAGAAAACAGCCAATCACAAAGCAAAGCTCTTCGGGTTCATCAAATTCCAAAAGCGTCCAGAACACTACTAAACCTACCTTGTCTACTGCACCTGTTGTGAAGAAGTTGTCTCCTTATTTACAGTACAGTTATCAGGTATGTAGTTATCCATTCCGAATTTTTATCGACCTTCACAATCTATTTTTCTATACCGTACGTGTTCACTGGGTCAAATACAGCATTCATTCCAGACTGGGAGGTAATTTTAAATTGTTTTGTAATTAGGGGATTCGTTGGGCTCCCTGTGATAAAATCCTTTGTGAGTCCATGTTGAGTCCATGTTTTGAAGTACATTAGGTACGACACCGTCACGATCATCCAGCTGATCTGAGAAAAATATAAGCCAATCAGAATCGAAAATTTGCAAACTCGGGAAACGGTTAATTCTATATTTTGTTTTCCCACTCAATAATGAATATCAAAGTAAATGTATACAAAATATCAAAAAACTTCTCCTGAAAATCTAGATTTACCTCAAATATAAACTTTCACAAACTTTCATAAGTCAATTTTCGCAGCCTTCAGGACACCTCGATTTTGCAGTGACGTCATTTCTACGTCACTATTTCAGATCAACTGGATGGCATTGCACGGTCCGTACTATAAAATCTGTTAAAACAGTCCAACAAAATGTGCTCTTTCTTGCCATATTTTGCAGCTAAACCAAAATGACCGTCCATGTACCTGGTGTAAGAAAAACACCCAGCTAAAGAACTTCACGTTCAGAGAGGGTGTTCGTGTTCTGGAGTGCCGTGGTATCTGTAGCGAAGAGTGTTTTGAGAAAGCAGCTCTAAGCATCGATGTAAACAATGAGAACATCAAGGGTATACAGGAGAGAATACGACAACTGCGTGATTCAAAAAGGAAAAGTAAGTCTCTCAACTTAGCCTCCTCAGCAGGCATCTTCTTTGGGGTCCTCGGGCTTCCTGTGGAGAGGAGAAAAAACAAAGGGGGAGGGGGAGAGGAAGAAAAATAGAAGAATAAGCAGGCTACTCCTCGCTTTTCTCCCTCCTCTCGCCCACAGTTCTTCTCTGCCATATATTTCAACACAGGAATCCCAATTGCGTTCTGGAGACACAAGGAATATAAATAGTCAAACATTTGACGTCATATCCTGTCTCGTGTGGAATGCCCATCAGCTGAATCGCAACGTTTTGATAGAATTTTCTCAGGTTGACAGCAGGTGGTGCTCAGTATTTCAACACTATTTAATACAGATAACGAAATTCTTAATCCAGCAATGAAAGTACATCTAGTGCCTTTAGTGCCTGGATACTCTTTAATTATCTCTGCAAGACGATTTGTCAAAAAATATCACATTCAGATGAGATATCAGCTTATTCAAGGAAAATGCTGAGTCACTCAGCTTCATGGCAAATATAAACCCTCCCCCGACTTTTTCTGTTTGGCTTTCATTTCTTAACGTCTTGTACAGTGGCGGATCGAGGAATTTGAGAAATGGAGGCACAGAAAAATTCTACGTTAGACGAATCTTACCGCTGACTGTAAAACAAATGCAGGATGCTCCTAAGGAAATTTTTAAAATATGGGTTTCAGATATGAAATTTTCTGTGTTTTAGGGACATTTTGGACAACAACAAAAAATGCATCTCATGCAATCCCCGATCCCAAACTAAAAGGGGACCCCCAAAGCCCCCTGGGCCCACCCCTAAATCCACCCATGTTATAACTCATTCTCTTGTCCTCTTTTCTCAGAGGTTTCGTGGCCATTGTTTGACTGGGAGCGGTACCTGAAGATGACTGGGTCTAAAGGCGCACCTGGTTCTTTCTTCAAGCAGGTAGGACTTTAATCAATACGTGCATGGGATGACATGGTGTGTAAGCTAGTCTGTGGATGCGTTTCATATTTGTTAATTGTGCGTCATTCTTCGAGCAGTGCGTTTTAGTTATGTATCTCATAAAAGGCTCTCCGTGCTTGCAGAACATGCCCGTACTATGGTTGAAAATATAGTATATGTCATCTCCATGCATCGTATGCACTTATTATCCAACTTGGTACAGCCTCTTATCAGTATCTTCTTTTGTTATATAATGCGAATAAAACTATGGGTTTCTTTTCTAGTGCCTAACACAAGTACGTTATTTATTTCTAAAATTTTTTTTTACGAGGGTAGCACTAATAGACAGTGCCTAACAAACCTGTGGCCCTCGTCCAATATATATCATGGTTGCCACAGGTCAGGGAAAAAATTTTTTTTCGAGGTCAGGGAAAAGTCAGGAAATTCTACTTTCGGTGAGGAAAAAAAATCAGATTTTGAGCAAAAGTCAGGGAATTTTATTGTTCACACTACTTGAAAATGTATGGTCCCTCCTAGCTGCATGGTATGATGGTTTTATATCATTGTCATCTGCTTAAGATAGGGAACACAAAGGGAACACCTGGCTATGCAGGCTAAATTGAAAACATAGAATATATGAATTATCGGTTCCTGGAAAATCATACTTTAGTCAGGGAAAAGTCTGGAAATTATGTGATTCAATTATTGTGGCAACCATGTATATGGTGTTTACGAACAACAATCTTGAAGTATTTCGTACCTATCATTATTTATGTCTTGTATGGTGATATTCTAGGCTACTACCCCTCCACACAATGGCTTCAAACAAGGAATGAAGTTAGAAGTATCAGACCCACGTATCATAAAATGTACTTGTCTGGCTACCGTTGTGGCGACGCTTGGACCGCGTATCAGATGTCGCTTCGACGGTACGGACAAGTCGAATGATGTTTGGCACATTGTGGACTCTACTGAGATACACCCTGTAGGGTGGTGTGTGGCGAATGAGGGTATACTACAACCCCCTATAGGTGAGTTCACTTGAAATATGTATTATGAGAAAGATGGAGATGGTAAGTCATGCACCTTCACTTTTGCAGCTAAATTACGTCACACGTGACCAGTAAATCCGAGAATTCAAATGTAGTTTTCAAGTCTTCTTATTAACATTTCAAATCTCCGATCAACGGCTCCGATATTCCAAAAACATCTTAGATAAAAATTAGGTTTTGGACCCGCTATCAAGAATGATTGTTAAATATTTTCCAAAAGAATTCTGTTGCCAACCACATCGCTAAGTATCAGTTTCAAAATGTTTATTTTTTTGAATAAAAATATTATGAGTTGCCGGAGTTTTGAATACTTGAGTTGGCGCCGAGATTTGGAATTTCAAACAAAGCCGCAGAACCTCCAATCAAAACATTCGAGTTACTGGTTACACGTGACAGAGCTTAACAGAGCTCCGCCACTACTGCTCATAGGCGACGGAGCCGGGGTTGTCGGGGTAGCACCCCACGTTTTGGGAATTTAACTGTGCAATCTTATTTTGGTTGTAGGTTCTTTTATTTATGCCTCATTCCACCCACCCACTTTTATTTTGTTCCGCCGCCCTGAATGTAACGTAGTAATCAGTATATACTAGTCATACAACGGTTTTGAGTGACATACCATAGAACATCCTACGAGTCACTCTTATTTTCTGGTATAAAAATAAGTCTTCAGGCGAGTGTTTTTACTAAGAAAAAAACGAGAAAGCATTGTATAACTATTTTATCACACATTACTCGAAATGAAATTGGCCCAGGACAGACAGAGATGGTCATCCTTTGTTGCTGCCCTACATGCCGGCTAGGCATTATGGGCAGTAAGTAAGTAAGTAAGTACTCAAAATGAATGCACTTAGGTCGTAATGTCTGATGGGAAGATACAGAGGTATACCGACGAATGTTCTACGTGTTTTATGTTTGAATGTGTTATCAATGGTGTGGGATAAAGATTAGTACATAACCCGTCATCATATGTTGTAATGCTTCAGGTTTTCGCAAGGATGTTGGTCAATATCAAATGTTTATTACAAAAACCTTGGCTTCTGATTCACCTGAATCAATTGTTGCTCCTGCCAGAATTTTTAAGAAGGTAAAGTCGTGGAGTCTTGGATATTTAAAGTAATACATTTTATTTAACCTTTTCAATTTTCTTAACTCTGGATTACCGGTAATACCTCACAAATAGACACATTTGCTTTGACCCCTTTGGCCATTTCATACTGTTCTTTCTTTCTTTCTTTCTTTCTTTCTTTCTTTCTTTCTTTCTTTCTTTCTTTCTTTCTTTCTTTCTTTCTTTCTTTCTTTCTTTCTTTCTTTCTTTCTTTCTTTCTTTCTTTCTTTCTTTCTTTCTTTCTTTCTTTCTTTCTTTCTTTCTTTCTTTCTTTCTTTCTTTCTTTCTTTCTTTCTTTCTTTCTTTCTTTCTTTCTTTCTTTCTTTCTTTCTTTCTTTCTTTCTTTCTTTCTTTCTTTCTTTCTTTCTTTCTTTCTTTCTTTCTTTCTTTCTTTCTTTCTTTCTTTCTTTCTTTCTCTCCTCTATATCTTTCTCTCAACATTTTTCATACCTTGGAGCTACATGGATCAGTAGCTCTTGATGTGCAGCAGAAGGCTCAAAGTGTTTTCAGCTTCGATAACAGCCTATTACTCCCCCCCCCTCACAGTGTCAATAGGTTCACCAACGGTCGTTACTTTTCTTAAAGGAACCAGATGGCCCTGAAAAGAACAAGTTTTATCCAGGATTAAAGCTAGAAGCCATGGATCCAAAGAACCCTGCCCTGATCTGTGTGGCTACTGTAGGGAAAGTAGAGGGAGAAAAGATACGTGTAGACTTTGATGGTTACCTTGGATCAGACTATTGGTGTAGATTTGACTCTCGAAGTATCTTCCCTGTTGGTTGGTGTGCATTAAGTGGCCACCCCTTACAACCTCCTGGTAAGAACATGAATGAGCCAATAACTAACACAGGAAGCCCATCATACCAATAATGTCACATTATTTCTTTTCGCCATCAACAGGTAATTCAAAGAAATTGTCCAAACTGCAAAGTGCTACCAGGTAAAACTAATTTTATCCATGCAAATGCCGATTACAACGACATCCCAAGGTCGCAAAATACAGCTAAAACATCTCCAGCCAGTCTTGTTAATTTTTTCCCAACTCCTATTGAACTTTTTGGCAAGTTGGCCTTAGTCTTCCCCGCTGTCGTCAAGCAATGCTCCATCCTCACGGTGGGAGGCGAGGGGAGAGAGAGCGAGCGTTGCGTGACGACATCTAAAAACTACTTTGGGGGAGGCTTGGCATTGCCAACTTCTTTCTTGGATTTCAATTGGAGGGGTTGGGGGGGGGGGGGGGGGGGGGGTGGGACTTAGGGAGCGGCGCATCTCTGCCATACGAGGCCTGTTCAAACTTCTACCAATTAAAAAACCTCAAATGGGTGAGTTCTTTATTGTTCGATTTCCCCTTTTCCGGTGATATCAATCAATCTTTATTCGTACCAATTATTTACGAAGTAATAATAATGTAATGGTATACACTGCTTTTGTGGTACATGCCAGCTGTAACAGCTTTAGACTAGTCGAGAAAGCTGGCATTATAGCTGGTGATATATCGTTAACTACATGCAATCTTTTATTTCTGAGGTATCTGTACTCTTAACTTTGCAGAACAAAAAATTCAAAAGAACCAGAAGATCCAACACAAAGGTCTTCCCGAACCCACATGCCTTTATCCGCAACCTCATCACATCATCTCACATCCCCAGCACAAGATTCCAGTACAATATCCACAAGCTCTTCTCAATTAGAAGTCCCCCAGTCTCACTTAAATCGCTTGTCATTCCCAACTGTATGCGTGTATGTCAACCACGGCTGTAAAATAGGTCAATTCCTGGACCCCAAGAAAGTGGGCAGATTACCGTCCTTCTGGCGTGGTCGTATTTCAGATGTTCTCAAACCATGTTTACAGGGGTACAGGGGATAGTAGACTGTGCGTACGAACAGCCAACTGTGTTCGGCTTCCTAAGGCCTGGTACTGGTAAAACACGTATTGTAGCTCGTGGTAATGGTCAGAAGTTAAGCTGTATGTTACAGACCATCGACCGTGTGCGTATCTTCTGGAAAGTGTTGGACAGGTTCATCGAGGATTTACGGTGCTGCGAGAACTTTATGTCTAGCACTCAAATCAACGGCGGCTGCAACAAATGTCAGAGAACGTCAGGTATTTTATTCTCCTTTATTCTTTTTTTTCTATCTTTAAGACCCCAACATACGTTGCAATTGGTGTGCGCAAAAGACCTCTTTACCTTCGTATGCAAATTGCCCATTTCAGACCACATGTCATTCCCTTGAAAAAATTTCTTTTAAAATATTTACACATGAAAGAATCAACTCCTAAGAGTGGCATCACGTGGTCTGAAATGGCCACAACAAACAACGAAGGTAAAAAGGTCTATTTTCCTGACGCAAGCGTTGTAGTTGGGTGTTAGCAAGAAAATAATAATAAGCAAAAAAACGTGAGCAAAACGTTTTAAATAATAATAAAGAAAAATTATTTACCCTTTATCAAACAGATCCAAAAGGTCGAGCAAAGCGGCCCTCCACGGAAGCGGCAAGCGAAGCCCCGCCCAGCAAGGCCCTCAAACTATGTGTCCAGGAAATCGGTAAGCATAAGTCTACCAAACATGCCAAGTCATTTTCTGACAGCTGTGGGAAGCGAGCCTTGTTGACCATTATTTACAGCATCATCATTGTTCATTACAGATGAAAGTCCCCCTCAGGTTTGTTCAACTTCACCAGCCAAGACCTGGACGGTGGATGAAGTCATCAAATACATGGAAAATACAGAACTCGCTGATCACACTTCACTCTTTAAGATACATGTAAGTCAAGTGGAGCATTCAAAGTGCCTATACCACATCTGGCAATATCTCAGTACAGATTCTACACGAGGAGAGCTGTTCAGTGGCCAAAGAAAATATATAGTTTGAGTGATAATCTTGACGCTTCGTAACGTGTATCACTCAAACTATATAATCTTTTTTGGTCACTGAACAGCTCACCATGTAGAATCTGTACTGCGAATATTGTCAGATGTGATATTGGCACTATAATATCGTTCATTGCGCGCAATGTTGCACCGTGTATCTGTGCCTTGACTGTATAGGAAACAAAAGCAATCACGTGGTGTAATCTAGCCAAGTAGCTGCTCTAAAATACGTCACGTGGTCTATTATAGCTACTGAATATCTTGTTGAAAACATGTCACGTGATTTGCCATAGCCGCTTGAGATTTTGGGGATTTCACGTGATCTGTTGTAGCCAATTCGCTGTCACGTGATCAAGTTGAATACGATTTTATGAGCCAGTTCAAAGTTTAAGAATCGTTTTCAGTGCGCATGCGATTTTATCCCGAATTTCTCACCTTCTTTTGTTTAATTAAAAACAAAAGAAGGTTTAAACAAAAGAAGGTGAGAAATTCGGGATAAAATCGCATGCGCACTGAAAACGATTCTGAAACTCCGAACTGGCTTATATTGCTTGGTAGTCGGTTGTAGCCAAAACACATTCATTCAGGATTGTTGTCAAATTTGATGACTAATCTTTTGAACATGTCACGTGATGATTGATGTCAGCTAATTCTTGTTTGATGGTGTGTTTTTGACAGGAGATCGATGGCAGGGCGTTGCTTCTGTTGAACCGTGACATGATCATGTCATATATGGGTCTAAAGCTCGGACCAGCCATCAAACTACTCAACATCGTACAAGATCTGAAGCCAAAACAGACATGTGAAGCCTAGAGAACAAAAACAGACCTTACCCGTTCAACACCCTCTTGTTGACTGAGATTTTATTTGTTTATACTGTTAAGTAACCGATAAACCCCTTGCAGCACGTCGGAATGCTGCTCAATGGCTGGGTTTCACTTGACGTCATTTCCTGTCTCGTGCGGAATGTTCATCAGCTGAATCACAAGTTTTCAATAGGATTCTTTCTGGCTGACAGCACATGGTGGTCAGTGTTTGACAGCCATTTGGAGCAGATAATGAGATTCAAAGACTTTTATCAGCTGATTGAAACCCAGCTATTTGGAGGGCAAAACCGGCAAAATAATTTCAAACTCCTGAAAATTGGAAACGATTGTTTTGCCCTCCAAATTGAACTGCATTCCGACGTGCTGCAATGGGTCTATTGTTCATGCAAACCACAGATTGGATAACTCCTTTTACCAGTCTTAAAAGACTGGTTTTCACAAATGACATACGCAAATGCAGATATTTCTTTAAGTTTAACTGAATGTCTTGTTGTACTCAAAGGGGTTGATCAATAACGTATGTATTCGCATCACTAGTGAAAACCAGGCTTTAGAAACGAAGCAAGAAACATCTTCAGAATATATGTGCTTAAAGATAAAGATAAGGTTGATTAAAGGGGCACTTGGACGAAAATCGATGAAAATTGGAAATGACTTGAAACTTGGTTAAACCTATCTATATGGCTCTAATAGTGTATCCAAGCAACATATTTTCTTCACAGTTAAAAGTGTTGGGTAAAAATTATTCATTTTTTTCAGCATCTAAATTGTGAATAAATGACGTCATTTACTCAACCCTATTGTTCTTTTAGTTTTTAAACCACAATTTCTCAACTGCAAGTGGCGCCCAGGCTAAGATTTTTGCAAATCTGGTTTTCCTGATCATAATTGAGTAATATTATTCTCAAATATTTGAATTATACGGACTTTCGAAAATGGGGGCGTTTTCATCCAAGTGCCCCTTTAACAGTCGGCCCTTGTTCATGTATAGAATTTAGACTAGTTTTACTAGCCCGCGAACCAAACTCGTATAGGGCTGTTAACTTGTGACGTATTTCCTGGTCCAACTGCTCACAAAAACCGCTAAAATAAAGTGAAAAATGTTCTCAATGGCTTTTAAAACCTTTCCCTGAAATAATTAGAACATTGGGCAACAAATCCTGTCTCAAAGAAAAAGTAAGAAAAATCTTTATGAAACTGCTTTTCGTTTTGGACCCGGAAGTTGTTTTTTCATTCGATTGACATCACACTTTAAAGTGCTATAATTAGTGAGTAATAAACAAAGTAAACCAAAAGAAAACAATGGAATTAGTGTCTACCACTATTTATCCCACACCATAAAAAATACAGCCAATCAGAAAGCAGGAAAGCCGTTGTATATTCGTCGGTATTTCATTCTTCCTTCCCATCATGCACTGCGCGTTGAATTCACGCATTTGTATTTTCTATGGTGTGGGATAAAATGGTTATACAATGGTTTCTCGAGGCATACCGTGGATATCCCACTCGTCACTTGTGTTTTCTTTGTATACACACTCGCCTAAAGGCTCGTGTGTGTACTAGAAACTACAAGTGACTCGTTGGATATTCCACAGTATGCCACTCGAAACCATTGTATAACTAGTATGTATTATGCTGACTATTTACGACTCCGGCTCAAAACTCCAGTTCATGGGTATTCTCCTACGCAGCCGCTGTTGGGATAGAATGTAGAGATTACCCTAACAGCGGCTGCGTAGCTCATGGGGGCTTAGTCTCACTTCTGAGATCAGAAAACAAAAGCAGAAATTAGAATATCAAAACAAGCAACTCCTGCATGTATTTGAGGCTACAGTAAAAATCAAAAGTGTTGATACACTACCTCATAATGTTGGAAAAATTAAGCATGCAGTGTAAGAAAAAGCGCTTTAAAAATCGTATATAAACTAAATCCCCCCCTCCCCCATTCAGTGTTGTTCCTTGAGAATGTGGCTAGCTCACGGTACCCAACTTGGGCCATTTAGACAACATTGCAAGGGGAGGGGAGGGAGAGCGTACAGTGGACATCAGTCATTACACACAGCCAATTTAGGGAGCATTATAGGGGTAGTGTATCAACACATTTCGATTTTTACTGTAAGCCCGCATACACTGGAGTTTAAAGAGTCGTCAATTTGTCAAGAGCAAAGTATAACCACTCTATAAGAATATTCTGTGCTTATTCAGGGGCTACATTTTTTATCTAAGGTACAAAAAACAGTCAAAGTGAAACAAAAGAAAACAATGGAATTTGTGTCTATTTATTGAGATACTATAATAAAATCAGCGTACCTACGAAAAGCCATGACAAAGCAAAAACAAACAAACAAAGAAAAAAAAACAAAAAAAACCCGGGCTATCAGTGACTGCGCATGCGTTGGATTAACCAAAAAAAAATCATCACTTAAAATAACTGAACTTATGCATCTATTATATTACATGAATAGGTCTCGTACAACAACCGATATCAGAGATACTCTCCATTCACCACTTTCACATCCCCATAATGATTTGCGTTTTTGGGGGCAACAACGAGACAAAATCGTTAATATTACCATGAAGATTAATAAGAATTGAAGAAAAAACATCTAAAAACACTTATGCATCTATGATAGATTCTATCAGAATTCACAAAAACCAGATAGAAATTTGTACAGGTTTGCGAGTAAAAGTCATGATATTTCTTGGTAAGTCCGTACATTGTCTGTAACACCAAACGTTTCATTCTCCCATGCGTGTGGAATTAACTCTGATTAAACTGATACTGGATTTTTCAGTGATAATAGTAAATATACTCCACATTTGCACGAAAAGTTTTGAAATTTTAAATAATTTTTGCTATTGTTGCCTCCCAAAACGCAAAGCATTATGGGAACGTGAAAGTGGTGAACTGCCTTCTAAAAATTGTTTCAAGTCGAGGCATTCGGGTATTGTTGACCCAAATGCCTCGACTTGAAACAATTGTTCGAAAGCAATGGAGCGTAATTCTGATGTCTGCTATTCATTACATGTGCACATTTGTACTGTTATGTTTTTGCTGTTTTTCTAATTCTATTTTTGTTTCGTTCTTACCCAAGGGATTTATTAGCTCTGTCTTGAATAAATTCTCCACTCCCCAATCAAATTCTATTCCTATTATTTTAACTTCATCAAATCTCAAATACTCTCAAGGTTATAAAAGTGATTGATATTTTTTCACACACTTGGACATGTCGGGTCCGCATTCTGAGGGACGATGGTGATGCAAGGACTGATTAAAAGTTTTCCAAGAAATGATAGGACGTGTACGGTCATCTCAATTGAAATTGTTATTCCTGGATACTCCTAGTTATCTTGAGTCAACTCATCTCAAATTTTGACCAGCCGAAAATTTGGTATCTTTTTAAGAGTGAACTCGAGTGTGGTATCCTGCTTCTTCTTGCCATCTGATCCAGGAAGATCTCTTACTCGTTTCGATTCCTTGTACGGTATGCAAAAGACACAGAAACTTATTTCTTACTGTTGCCAAGTTTCTAGATTTGACCAGAAGAGCAAAAAAATTAGACCATTAGTAATAGAATAGGGATATATATACGAACTTTACCTCGGCGTACCACAGCGAGCCCAAACATACATATGAGCTGAGTGAACTAACTTGACGAATCACGATCCGATATCATAGATTTTGTAAACGTGCCTACCCGAGTAAAGACTTGAAGCTCTGCCCGGACGGCTGATGTGGTGTTCTTTTCTGGATGCAGGAATATCATGTATATCTTCGGCACAAATATGCATCCCAATACGCCGTAACCGCTGACCAGAGATGTGGCGCAAGAAACCACTGCAACATACCAGCCTTGGAGAGCATAACCAACCGGGAAGTACGCAATCCATGACAGAAGTATGATGTACATTGAGAAGGCGATATACTTTGCTTCGTTAAAGTTTCCAGGTAGTTTTCTAGCTCTGAACGCGTAGTAGGTGCAGACCAAAGCCTGGACTATGAGGTAGATGAGCATACACATCATTAGCACTAGACCAGCATTGCTGTTGAAATTCCTACATGACAGGAATATGAAGCCATCATTAGTGACTGACGTGTCTAAGTGTGGTGGATCGATGGATATCCAACATACGGCCAGCAGAACGTCCACCAGAACCAAAGCACCTAACGACAGGAGTTGACGGGTTGCGGTTTTGATGCATGCTTTGATGAGTGCCTTGACTGGTTCCATCTGAAACGCCTGTACGATACGTATGGTCTTGAGAACAAGAATAGAACAACAGCTGGTGAAGGAGATGTAGCGTAGTGGCTGCAGCAAGGCACAGATCTTGTCTGTAGGCGTGGCTATGTAAAAGAATGTCAGCATGAAACACGAAGTTGTTGCAAGTAGCAGAATGAAGCTGATCTCTGGGTTGCTAGCCTTGACAACTGGAGTGTCTTTGTACTTGATAAGGATGATCAAAACAGCACCGGACAGGAGTATCCCAATTAGGCTGATAACAATTAACATCATGGAGCTCGCATCGCCCCATTTGATGTTCAACAAAGGTAAGTCCACACAAGCAGTTCGCTTGTTGTTCGAGTATTGTGTTCTGGGGCACTTGGAACAGTTCATTTGTCCTGATTTAGACGTTATCCAGCCATCTGAACACTCGATACATTCCCAACAACACTCAGTGGTTTTGGTTTTACGTTCACCTGGTTTGCACTCCTCTCGGCACTCGGAGGGCCCGGGACCTTGCAGATTTTCACTTGTTCGCCAGCGAATAAGCTCGGCCTTTAGAGTAAGGGATGTTATCGCTCTCTTTTCCCAGGATCCTATCGTGGCTTTCATGGGTAACTGTGTGAAGTTTCTATTCGTCTTGTTGGTGTTAAGGTAAACAATATCGTAAAGAGCATCTGGTGGATCCCCTCTGCTGTCAAATTCAACTCTACCGGTCAGGCCTTGAAAGCTCACATTCCTGAGGTATATCAACAAGTCATTTGAATCAACACGCGAGATGGTTCCTTGGGGACATTTGCCTGCTTTCAGCAGCCCATAAGGCTCTTTGCATCTTAGTATGGCGTCAAGTGCATGCGCAATGGCGTAGACCGCATCAATGACAAATGGAACATAATCATTGATGAGTTTAAGAAGTAAAGCATCCGTCACGCGAAGATCATCTTTACATTTACCCGGTGAACAACCAAACTCTGTCTTCCATAGTTCCTCCCACCAGGGATTCCCACGGGAGTTTGAAGGTGTTATTTTCTTGATGTGGGTCTTGAACGGCTCGAAAACGTGTCTGCGCGGTAGAACACCGATAAAGTTTCCTTGAGTTATTAGCTTTTCTCCGAGATATTCTGGCTGCTGCATCGAGAGAGACTCACTCATAATCCACGTACGACTGACCACACCCTGACTGGTGGCCTCATCAAGTAAGGCTTTCCCAGTTGAATGCAGCACCCATAAAACCACTACTTTAACCGTCCGACGCTGCTTCAACCGATAAACAATCGACGGAATCCGATCGATCTGCGACTGTTGTACGAACTCGGTCATTCCAAGGCAAAAAGTATTCCTTCTTCTTGCTTCTCTTTCAAGTGCTAGGATACCGGTTCTTCCATAAGAATCGTCTTCACCGATTGCCGCTACGAAGTTCCACCCAAAAAAGTCAATAATATCAGCAATGGCTTTAGCTTGGTTTCCATCCGCTGGGATAGTTCTTAGAAATCGATGATGGAACTTAGAGCTTAGTTGTTCAGTCGTTGCCAGGGATCCGATTATTGGAATCCCAACGGCTTGAAGTAGCATGGACACAGCGAGCGCGGTCTCCGACACCAAGCCACCTACAACAGCAACAACAGGTTTCAAGGTATTACTAGCATTATGGGTGTTTATCATACTGGCCTTTCGATTTCTTATCGCGAAATCGTACACGTTTCTTGCTCCCAGAACAGGACTTTGACAACAATCGAGTATCTCATAGCCAAGAGTTACATCTGGTAGAAGTTTTTTGTCTTGATTAATCTGTTCTATGGCAAATACAATCGACTCAGCGACTCCCAGGGCTGGAACGTCAAACTTTCCACATTCTGCTACATTTTTCCGACCATGAAGAGAAGTGAGCGCTCCGATATTCACATTCCCTTCAACTCGAACTTGTCCTCTGCTTACAGATACTTTAAAAAGTGCAAGCACACTCAAAAATATGATCGACAGCTGCATTTGAATTCAATTCGATTTTCTTCCGTTGGTCTTTGGCAGACTCGGCCTCTCCAAACAGCTCAGCAAAAGTGTTATCTTGTCATTAGAGCGAAGACAGGACCAACGCTGGTGTTATCAATTCAAAGACTTGCGACGAATGAAAAAAATTATTTCGCAGTCGCTCGCTTGCAAAGCTCCAAATTACGCTGAATTCTAATGTTGTCTCTGCGAAAGGAACTCATCACAAACTCAACACAGGAGTACGTCCGGTCAAACCTTCTTGAATCCAAGCAAGTATAGAATAGTTAATAGAAATCAGCGTATTATCCGGATATCAACTTCAGGAATAATTTCATTCTCTTGTAATCATGACAAATAGAAATAAATGAAACGATTACCATGGAGCGATGTGGAGTCAGAGAAAAACGTAATGGACTTCTTTTAATATTAATGAACCTGCCAGGGATTAATCCCTTCTTAACTCTTCTTAACCGAGCTCGAACTATTTTGAAATTTCACCGGCGGTCATTTGGCTTTGGCATATGTCGAGATCTGGAAATGCCGCTAAAATTTCTGGAAAAATAGATTATTAAAAGCGGTTCTAGTGAGCGAGACACCTCATTGTGAAAAAAAGCCTGATTGCTTTTGGCTGGGCAGATATTATGCTGAAGCAATGATTAATCTTCTCAATAGATACCGCAATTGTTTCATCAAATGAGTATGATTGTTCATTTTAGCTCGAAGCGTTATTGGTTTCAAAACTGCTTCATTAGATAACATCCGTCCTTTCAGTTTGACTTTTCATCACGTAGTCTTTCTTGTGTTGTTCGAAAAGTATAATGAAAGATCCCCACCTCTAATTGCAAAGCTGGAATCTCATATCCATTTTATTTCTCACTTTTTTTACTAAGACAGCGATGAGAAAAAGCTTTGAATAATTTATCACATTTTACGACATCGCTCAGCTTTCTTTCTTCTTCTTTCTTCGTAATTACAAAATGCCTAAGAAAGCTTTTTCAGTTTTTACACAGAATTAACGCTGGATAAAGAAAGAAAAATGGGGTGTCCCGAAGTCGTTTTTGAGATATTAATTCAGTGAGGACACTCGAACCGTGAACACTTTGAGGTTTTTTCATACTTTTTTCTCCTTTTCCCTTGTGTGAATCGATTGGAAATATGATTTATTGTGAACAATAAGATTATTTGAGTTCAGTTCTTCATTTTCAGAAGGTTTGAAGCAGTAGAAAATTCATGGAAAAAAAAAAATAAAAATATCAAGTGTTCATGGTTCGAGTGTCCTCACTGTAAATTTTGAATATTATCATCTTGACAAGTTTTAGAAACAAAAATGGCGGAAGCTTTGCAAAAAATCCAAAACTCGAAAACTAAAAATGCTATGGAACTGGAGAATTTACTCTGGTCATCTACATTTAACGCGTTTAACATTTGCTGAACTCAGAACTCTCGAACTCTCTAAGCCATATGGTCTTAAGACTAAACATACCCAAGTATATAATACTTTCTATGCGAGGAAGAAACGTTTCAACATCAACAGTGAAAAACAAATGTTATTAAAAAAAACCGGGTAAATGATTAGTACAGGTGTAGAGTGTTGACGGTAAAGGTGTGAATACGACGTCATGTTGGTGGCTGTAGTGACGTTCAATCGCCTTCTTCTTCGTCATCACTGAAGTAAGAACTTTGTACTATCCTTCTTTTTTTAGATTCACTTGGTTGTTGGTTTTTGTGTTCGTCTTCTTTCTCGTCAGCGAGTCGAGCACATTCATCAATGGCGGCCCCAAGACTCCACTCAGATGGGTCTTCTCCTTGTTCTTCTTCCTCCTCCTCTTCCTCTTCTTCCTCCCTAGAATGATATCGGAAATGACATGTTAATGCACGGGTGCCGAATTGGGCGCGGGGAGAGGGGGAGTTATTCCATTTTCTAGGCCAAAAAATGTGGAAAAATCTCAGTCTCAGTCTCAAACAAAGAAATAATTCTGACCCCTCCCCTCCCCCTCTGCTATAGAACTGCACCCCCCTGAACTTAGATCTTTTGGTAAACTTTCTGAAATCAGTCATTTTCTACACAAACAACACCTTTACAAAACTTTGTGCTCTTTTTATCCCATAACTCAGATTCTTATTCTATAGATGATTTCACCCCTCCCCTCCCCCTTTGGTACAGTAGTGCACCCCCCTGATTCCGGATTTCTTGGCACCTCTTGTGAAATACGTTTTTACACCAAAACCAACTTCTGTACCAAATTTGGTGCTTTAATCCACTCTGTAACTATTGACCCATTTGTTTGACGCTAATCCACCGCATGGAGAACGCTTGTTTTCACTAACGACAAAACTGGAATCGAAGTCGCAATTAGCCTGCCTACCCCCCCTCCACCTCCCCCCCAATGAGCCACTACGCAGGCTAAGTCGCAAGCAGCTTAATGACGAAGTGAAATGGTAATTGGAGTCAGAAGTACGTCGGAATTGGAATTAGGAAGATCAGAAAGTTTCCTTTTACTGTTTTTTCTAATATTTCTTTACTTGCAATTTCATGCATGACTTTGATGGTTTCTGGGTCATATTCCAGACCTTTGACCCGCAGGCTAACAAATGGTCTAATCAGGCAGTGTTTCTGACACCCCCCTGATTTGTTGGCTCGACTAAACAGTCAAACCAAGTGTTTCGTGTTGTTTTATTATAACATTATTTTTCATTCTTTATAACAATATTTTGCAATTGATTATTTTTATCATAAATAAAATTTTGTTTCCTATTCCCAGTCACTTGAAACCATTCTTTGTGCATCAAATCCCATTTGACCAATGAAAAACTACTAAGCACATTCCAGTTTGCTCTTCCAGAAACCCTCTCTCGGTCTTAGAACAAGGTTTTCAGCAATGATTTTGTATCCGAAAAAAACAGAAGTGGTTTGCGTGCAAGTGCGAGTATTAATGAAGGTTAATGGTTACCGTATCTGACTTACAGCACGTACACGGTACGACTGGCCGTGACACTGAAATGGCTTCCCATAAGAATGGTTACCGTATCTGACTTACAGCACGTACGCGGTACGACTTGCCGTGACACTGAAATGGCTTCCCATAAGAATGGTTACCGTATCTGACTTACAGCACGTACACGGTACGACTGGCCGTGACACTGAAATGGCTTCCCATAAGAATGGTTACCCATAAGAATGGTTACCGTATCGTGGAAACGTTTGGCAACGATTGGTCGTGACACTGAAATGGCTTCCCATTGTGTGGTTGTACGATTCATCGAATCGCATCCTATAGATACCATGATTATGGTAAAATACGATTCAGGTGCAATAATAACAATGTCATGCAAAAAAAAAATCTTAGTCACCACTAATCCGTTCTAAAGCGCTAACACCTTGAGCGAAACAAATTTAACAAGCAGCTTCAGAGGAGAGCGATGAACAACCTGTAATAAAGATTTGGTATTTTGATCGTCGAGTTTTTGTATAGTTGCATCAAAAACATTGCGACACAAGAATATAATTATTTAAGATTGTATGAGTTGAGAATCCGGTAGAAATACACGGGAAGACTAACTGACCAAAATAGATGTACTAAAATAAAATATGATGCTAAGAATAGCGAGTGTAGGAACAATGTACGTGAAGATATGTGACCTGTTAACATAATGGAACACACTGAATGGAATATCTCTGCACTGACTTCAAATACTGTTTTGTGTAAAGACACTTGGTTTTGTTGTTGGATTCAAAACAATAGTGTTCTCAAGGGCGAAAAATGAAAAACGAGATTCTATATTCTTATTACTTTAATTACCACTACAATATAATGAATCAATTTGAAAGATAAAAAAACAATTCTACTCCAAAACAGTATTGGTTCTACAGTAACTAGAGTACTTATTAAATGGAAATAGATGCACTTGAATGGGATTAGGATATCGGAATAGAAATAATCAATACAAGATGGGAATAAGATACTCTTCCCCTGATATACAAATGTAATGGAAGCCTCTAAAAAAAGAATCATTTTCTATTCACTCTGAAATAAGTTTTTTTTTAAAGCTATGAAAAGTGATCTCAGGCACTTGTTTGACTTTGGATACTTTTTCTTGATTCTAAGCCAGTAAATCAAATGAAGAAACGAGGGGTGGGATCACGAAAACATAAAAATTTCCTTATCAGTAAAAAGGTTTAAATTTAGAATTAATTTTACTTGAGTTCATATTTTATATTTCAACATTATTGCTGCAGAGATTGATGTATTATTATAGACTATGAGTCTATTTTTTCTTTTCTTTTCTTTTTTTATGATAAATTACAATCACTAAGATTGCTAGTTCTTCACCAAGAGATGCCACTGATTATCTTACAAAAACAAAAGCTCCTATAAGACCAAGTTTTTCTCCCCCTGCAAAAATCAACTTCTAATTTCTGATAAGATCATGGTTAACTAACCACTGTCTAACAATTTTCAATTTCTTTAAGCAAATCCCCTTCCCAGAGCAGGGCACACCTTAACATTTTATCCCTTTGTCTTAACATCTTCACAATCAGCCATCAAACCAAAAAAAAACGTCTCTGGAAATTAATTCTTACATAAAAAAAATTGTTTGGCTTAAAAAAGGCTCAAGGGATTAAAATGATTACCCCAAAATTTTAATTCATTAAAAAAAACCCTGGAAACAAATTTCATAATTGCGATGCTAAAAATGAAAATATTTCCAAATTTAGAAAATACAAAAACCAGGAACTAAGGTAATAAAAGTCAGGAAAATATTCTGTACTTACTCTTCTAGTTTTCTCTTCTTTTTCTTGGGTTTTTTTGGGGGCCTTTCTCTATCTCCCAGTACATTCTTTGGGCATTCATAACTCAAGTGACCACCTTCCTAGACAAAATGCTTTGATGTTAGAATGTACCTTCTATTTTTAGTAGATTTTCTTGGAAGAAGAGGAAAAATAGAAAGGAGGAATGAAAGGAAGTGTTGACAATGAAAGAAATTTGAGAGGAAGCAAACATTCTTTGGGCATTTATAACTCAAGTGACCACCTTCCTAGACAAAATACTTTGATGTTAGAATGTGCCTTCTATTTTTAGTAGATTTTCTTGAAAGAAGAGGGAAAAAAAGGAGGAATGAAAGGAAGTGTTGACAATCAAAGTAATTTGAGAGGAAGCAAATATTTGATTAGAAAAAAAAGTGCTGAACGGCAGGGTTTGGCATATCTCACAAAATATCATTAAATTTATTTATTATATGTATAAAAAGCCTGTCATTACAGGAGTCGGTTGTATGAAGCCTGGATAAAGTTATCCACCAGGACCCAGTCGTATGAAGAATGGATAATGCTATCCGATGGATAAATCCTTATCCAGTGGATAAGTCGATGCTGTTATCCAATAAATTTATCCAAGAAAGGAAATATGGGTGTGTAATTTTTTAACATCCAAACACTTTTAGGGAAAATGTTTTACTGTGTGACTACTATAACCAGGAACACCAATGTTGCATGAACAAATCAAATTGTAGAATGATCAAATGCACCCAAGATTTGACACATTGCTTCAATGGCTCAAAAACTCTCTAATCTTGGGAGTGAGTGAGCAAGTGAGTGACACATTTCCAGGTATTTGATTGGTAAGACTACCCAAAGTTGGATTTTTGCATTGTTTTCATTCTACATCTTGATTGGTTCTTGGGCTCTTGTTGTCTAAGTGGCACTAGTATATAGTAGTTGCACAATAATACCAGTGGTAGTAAGGGAGTTTGAGTATAATATTTATATAAAGTAAAATATAAATATGTTATGACATAAACTCTGTGTTACTGAATGTATATTGAGTAAAAAAATTTAATTAAGTACCTGCAAACAAAGAAAACTCAAAATCCCTTGAGATATAAATAACAATGAAACAGCCGCCATCTTGGTTGATATAACAAGAGAATTTTAATGAGGAATGCTTTGTCTAGTCAACCAACATGGTGGTAGTGACTTTACATGCACCCAGGGGTTTCAATAATATTTAAGGTAGACGGATGGGATTCAAATGTAGGTGTCTGTGTCCACTAATTTTACTTCTTATTTATTGAGACTGATTCGTAAAATAGCCGGTGGCATGAAGTTAAGTACCCGGTGATCGACCACTGATAGCCGCCTTCTATTGAAACCCCTGATGCACTCAAAGAATAGTCACAAGTGTTTATTACCCAAATGGTCAACAAAATATATGTACTGCAAACTCAAAAAATAGGCAGTCAATGACTGCATGTGGGTACTGCCGTATTGCGAGACGTTAATTGTAAAAGTACAAACGAAACTTTTAGTAAATAAAATACAGACAAATACAGAGAAAAACAGGAATTTGATAAGTAAAAAATTAAAGTAAGAAGTAAAGTAAAAAGCACATGGTAAATGTAGCTTTGACGTTTCTTTCTACGATCGAACGATGAAAAGACGGCAATGGGCCGATCAAATACGGAAACGCTTCGGAGAAACATCGGATGACTATCGTTTGGCAACCATGGCAACCTGCGATCTTATCCGAGTTTGAGCATGCTCATTATGAACGCAATATAGCATCCCACACGGAAAACCAGCATTTCAAAATCGTTATATAAATATGGCATCATCGTATTATGTAGTAACGAAGCATTGAATTTCGTATTCGTTCACGTGATTAGACCCGAAGAAGATCGGGAGATCTTCGGAAATGACCACTTACTTACTTACACACTCGATGACATGGTGGGTACCGCTTCTCTAGAAGCAGTACCCACAAAAATTATCCACCTGTACTGCACTTTTATAAAATGTCTAAGTAAAGGTTATATACCGTTACTGAGGTGGATATGAGATATATCAACCCCCGGCAAAATATCTCATATCCGCCGAGATATAAGGTATATAACCGCCTTATATCGTCATTGGGGAAGTTTCTTAAGCACAGGGTTTATAACTAGACATCAACCTGGTAAGCTGCCATTGGGTGAATATGAAGGATAAAGACTGCCAGTGAACAAAAGAAACTGACTCAATGATGATATAATAAGATACTTATTATAAAATGTACTAGTATATATTCCATTACAAAATAATACAAACACTAATATCATGAACTTCAACAAAAGGTGGAAGACACTTACCCCACATTCATAACACTGTGATTTATCAGGGTATTCTCGCCGTCTGATGAACTCTGAAGCCCTGCCATTATCCTTAGCTATGCAGCATTTAATTGTACGGCCAAACATCTAATCAAAGAAAATAAAAGTTATCACATTTTTCCATGGTATATCTCAGTGCTTATAGATAATGATTCTTGATATAAGATGGAAAACAGGAAAGCTTTGAATCTCTAAAATAGTTGCAGTAATACCAAACACTGTTTTATCTTATTCAAAATTTTCTCAGATTTTTATAAAAGTTTGAAATTGAGATGCCTTTGGTTAATTGGTTAATGATGGAAGCAGATTTTCATTCATCATACCATAAAACCTGGGGTATATATACAGCCATTCCCATCAACGTTGTCCAGGTAAATAGATATTACGACTGTCATATGTCTTATTAAAATAATATTCCTTTCTCGTACGAAATGTGGTTTGTGCTCATGGAATTCACAGCTTCTGAGCCAATTAAGTTGAAGAAATAATTAATACTTAATACGACACATGACATTTGAAATATTTCCAAAAATTTTAACTTGATAGTTAATGCCAGATATGATAAAGGGGAGGGGGATTGGAAGACTCAAACTTGCTTTCTATAGGAATTGGGCTTCCTGTGTTGTCTCAAAGTATTTATTCGCTGACTGTCGGTATTTTTGCTTATCTGTTTGCATTCTGACTCATTATATGGCTTCATCAAGATATGAAATGATCCAGCCACATTCTATAGTGGCCATGTTGTACCCTCTAGATATTTTATGAATGCATCTCTATTTGTACCTGTTTTTTATTGACTGCAGAGACAGCTGCTTGTGCTGTCTGTTTGTCAAGAAATAAAATGAATGCAACACCCTTGCTTTCTCTGCTTTCTTTATCCTTTAAGATGGTAACTCTGAGGAAAATAGAGATTAAAAGATCAACATTATTCTCATGAGTTTGGGTTGAACCTGAAGTATAGTTTCATTTTCTCTCAAACTAGAAAGTAATGCTCCTTTGACCACTGCAAAATTTTTTTTTTTACAAAATTGACAACTTACTCTTAATACTCCAGTTTCGCATTCGACTCAAACCACTGTTTTTGGAGACCACAGACTCATTTGCATTCAGACTTATTCATTTATAATTCATCTATTCAAATACACCATTAAAAGTCTGTGGGATTGGTATTATTCAACTTGCACATTCTTTACATTACAGTTGGCTGTTGCTAATGATTTGCAAAAGTCAACTGTAATGTAAAGAATGTGTAAGTTGAACAATACCAACGTTTTGAAATCCCACAGACTCATAATGATGTTGGTGAATAGCTGACTTATAAACGAGGCTATTCCTGTGCAAATGAGCCTGTGGTCTTCAAAAACAGCAGTTTGCATTCAATTTAGCATCTGAGATATTGCAAGACCTCGAATCTAAACTCATCTCAAAACTGGGCATGTTGCCATATTTATAATAGCCGGGACACTATTCCAGTATCAAATAACAGAAAGACCAAGAAAGTGTTGAAAAGCCCTCTTCTTCTTTAACAGTTCCCACAATAGCTTATGCTGGTGTAGTTCCTGTAACACCTGGAGTGTTTTCCATTTGTCCAGAAAAACCGGTAATATCGGTTAGAGTACAAATGGAACTGTCACTTTTTTGGAACTTCCAACTGAAAGAAGGGGAATACCTTTCTAGGTTGTCCAGCCGTTCTGGTTGGTACGAACCAACTGGAATTATCTGAACCATTTGAGAATTTCTTGAAAATTCTCAGGCCCAGTTCTCTAATTTGTGTGTTCATGATGAAAACTTTCAAGATGGTGGACCATCAGGTGTATAGTCAGTTTGAACTATTCCATTAAACCATTCTTGTCTCAGTTTCATCAACCAGTTTTTTTGGACAAATGGAAAACAACCCTATACTCCTCCCCCCCCCCCCCCCCCCCTCCAATATATCATCATGCCTAGCCTCCCTACAGGTTCTTAACCTCTGATCTTCACATAAATGTGCATAGCATTCAAAGAAGGCTTTAATGCAAAGGGTCTCCCTTGAGTAAAGTGAGTATTCTCTCGGAAAATGTAAAAAAAATGGACCTCTTAGATCAATTTTGGGGTACTCTGATACCTTAATATCACACAAACTGAGCGCTGGTATGCTTACCTGACAACCTTGCCATATCTACTGAACACCTGAAATTAAGAAGATATTGGCTTAATATCAAGCAAACAAACAAGACCTTATTAAAAACAAATAAATCTGGTCCAAATTAAATGTGTTAGTTATTGACACAGCTGTTATTGCAGCGTGTATTTACCTTATACAGGTCACTGTTTGTGAGTGAATAAGGCAAATTGCCGACATATATAGTTGATTTACTTGGTGCTAGACCTCCACTCATGCTTACACGACAACGTTGTCCAACTTCAAATGAATAAACTTAGGATATTAATCTTATTACGAGAGTCTTGAAGTCCATGTCAAGTACGTGTAACTGTGGTGTTTAGAAAAAATCCAAATGTTTTTCGTTATTTTAGATATTTGCCATCCTGAAGAAAAGTAATAGGTTAAACAATTCCGTTGGCATTCAAGAATGCCTTCTGTTGCTTTGGACAAAGAATTCACAAAGATTCTGAGAGGAATTATAGTGTTGTAAACACCATATGATGGAGTCACGTTCTTCCAACCGATGAATCAGTCGATGAATAATCGTTTTAGCGTCGATAACTAAGCGTTGACTAAGCGTTACATCTTCGATTCATTCGAGGTGAGCTCGGATGAACTCGAGTTAACCCGAGGTCAGGTCTCGCTCACGAGTTCTCTCCGAAGTGAATCCGAGCCTTGACAAGTGACAGCTAGGTCCCTAAGCGAATCTTTTTGAATTGAAAAATAATTGAATATTCAGCAAAACAACGAGTGAGCCAAAGGATTTAAGTAGCCTCGTGCAGATAGCGTGTTAGTATTGGCACTTTTGTTCAAATGTTCACTGATCCTTTACACAAATCCTAAATGTGCTTCAAGAACTGGCCTCCAGTGGATGTATTTCTATCCATTTGGTCTTTATGAATGCCATTCGTGGTATCACACTTGTTTTTATATTTAAGATTTTGGTTCCGGTCAAAATTTTAACTTTACCTAATAATAATTATCTAAATAGACTCGCAGCTTTTCCTAAACCGGACTTCAGCACGAACTTCACGTTACGTTCTCAACAAGGTTTGAAGTCATTCAAAGAGATTCACCATGGCTTAGGAAGAGAACCTTTCTACGTGCGTGTTTACGCACAACCAAAAACAGGAGCTAATCAAGGCTTTTGCTTCAATGGAATCGGGGTAAACCAAGTGGACTCGAGTCACACTTCATATGGAGGAATTATCTACGCTTATAATTCAGAGTATATTCGAGTGTGGGCTCCTACTCAGCCTAGTGGACATATAATATTTATCAAGGATGGCTGGGGAGGGGGACGTTATTCTCAACAATCAGACGAAGCATTAGTCGTGGTTGAAATCTGGGCCTCTGGTCCCGAGCCAAATTTTCAGATTGATACGGTAATAGGAAATGGTACGAAAAGGGGAAGCTTTGGAGAAGTGGATCATCAACTACGACAAATACCTGACCGAGTGTTGGTCCGAGTATCGCCTGAAAATACTGTCAACAGTAAAGACAACCCTAATGGAGGGTATTGGTTTCATCCTGTCAGCTTCTCACAAAATTCCAACCCTAATGGCAGCTATGGAGGGGTTATATTCGCTTATAATGAACGAATTATTCGTTTGTGGGCACCAGACATTGGTATTAATAATACTGGGTGTATTTTGATTGACAGGGGGTGGGGTGGTGGAGCATACAGTCAGCGAGAGACAAGGTGTCGCATCCATGTCAAGGTTTGGGTCAATATGCTCCCAGTACCCTCATTTCAAACAGACTGGTTTAATTTCAAGGCTCAGAGAGGGTCTAGCTCATTTAAAGAAATTCGTCACAATTTGAACAGTTTACCAGCATTTGTGATTGTCCAAGCTCAAGCTCTTAAAGGGATGAATTATCTCTTTACATTTGAAGGGCAAGGATCCATACAATCAGACGATAACAGTGATAATGGTTACGGAGGCATAACATTTGCATATAATAACAAAAATGTCCGTCTTTGGGCACCAAGTCAAAATGATAACTCCAAAAAGGGTTATGCATTAATGATAAAAAAAGGTTGGGGTGACAATAGATTTCTCCAAGAAGGTGCAATCGAAGTACGAGTTAGAGTACTGGTATATAACAACAAGTGCACACCAACAATTGAAACTACATTCACTAATAATACGTGCGTACGGACCGACCATGAAACGTATTTCTGGCTGACATCCTCCTGGTCCAAGTGTTCAAGCATATGTCATCAAGGTCAAGTACGACGTCACAGCACAGGTAAAGTTCTTTTAATTATCTCTAAAGTGATATTTAGTGGTTATCATTTATCTAAAAAATGTGAATGCTGTCAAAATTTTTTTGTATTTTCATTTTGTGGGAAAAAAATACCCATTAGCCATTTGTCGTAACTAGGCGACTTACCTAGCAGCTAAGATTTCTTGAGGGTATTTGATAAAAATTATTAAGCTATGCACGTGATTCTGTCTAGAAAACACTTTTTTATGATTTATAGTAGTTTGAATCAGTCGGCTTTAGAATATTTAAATTTAGTTTTGAGTATTCTGTCGTGGCTTGATGTTGTCAGACCAGATATCATGAAAAAAGATAAGATTTTTTCTTGTAATTAAGCGATGAAAACAAAAGAAGTGAAAAACAATTTTGCAGGTTGCTTTTTTCTCTTTAAGTCTTTTATTCTTGCTCTAATGAATTTAAAACCTGTGAGAGCAAATTTTATTTCAATTATTATTGATTCAAAGTTAACAATTTTCTGATAGCCTTTGATAAAATAAAAATCTTACTCTTGCTTTTGAATAAAGAAATCCATTATAGAATAGCCTGCCCCCAGGCTATGTCATGTCTTTGCCTCCTTTGAAGCATACAATGAGTGGTTTTAATTGATATTGGAACTACTTTCATTGTTAATATTTATTGCCCTAAAACCAGTTCAATTTAATCTTGCGATAACCCTTATTAAAATTTTGTTATTCACCTGCAGTTCATGAATAATCAATTTCAAACCACCCGCAGCACCCGTAATGGATATATTGATTTGTATATTCTTATTTTACTAGCGATAGACCATATACACCATATGATTTGTCATAAGATATCTTAAACTGTCTACTAAGATATTGGCATTTCCTTGTTGAGTGTTTTTAAGCAGAGCTACAGTGCTACTGTTCAGTGATTAGCATTGTTAGAATCAATTAAAGCCAAGGTTACAGTTCTGAATTCAATTATTGCTTGCCGCTTCTTTGATTCTTTTGTTACTTTTCAATTTTTTTTTGCCAAACCTAAAGAAATTATAAAGAAATTACGTAGTTATGCGTAGTCGTATACTATTGCATTTTTGGTCGTTGAAAATAATGTTCCTGATTTATAAGTAAATAATTATTCTAAACAAACCTTTCTTTTTTATTCTGATTTTTTTAAGAAAGATGTATATTGCATAATAACTGAAATCGCCTGAAGTCTTTTTGTCTGGTTTACGTAATATAGCTACAGTATTTTTAAGACACTAATGGCATACATCATTAGATTTGAAGAAGGATTTTTGACAGAGCACTTGAGTTGTAAAGAAGTTTGATGACACAGCCCAAGTAAATGATTTTGAATTAAAAAAGAAAAGACTTAAGGCTGTTTCACACTTGACTTAAACATAAGCATAAAAAATAGAAACATTTCCATTTTCTTATGCTTGTGTCTATGTCAAAAAAAATTCAGTTTGTAACTTATATATTTTTGACTGGCGGCAGTGAAAAACCAAATCCCAATTGGCAACTAAAAACTACCAAGTTAATTTGCAGATAATCTAGAATCTCAGTATAAATTAAAGTAGAGAATCATAATAAAATATTAAAATTATGTACATTTCCTTCTCAAAGCAATATTTGTGCTCAGGATTGACTGAATCTCTATACTAAGGATGGTTATTGTGTGTGGACAATCATGCAGTACTATGCTTATCACAGTTGGTTGACAAAGCATCTGAGGTGCTGTCCTTGTGTATTACCCAAACATACTACTGAGTACACTTATCACTTGAGTGAGAAACAGGAAAGTTTAGAGACATAAGTTTTGTCCCTTGCCCCTAACAACATTGTAATTTTGACAGTAAAACTTATGTCTCTAAATTCTTTTCTTTCTCACTCAAGTGATAAGTGTAGTATGTTTGGGTAATACACAAGGACAGCACCTCCAACTGTTGGCTGTTGTCTTTGACATCCCACTATTACTACATCAACAGTCTACTGTCACCTTTGCAATCTTGGTTAATGTAGTGTAGAAACGTAAGTCATGAAAAAACAGTTGCTTTCTCATAGAATTGATAAATGTAGATATCATCATTGCCAGCATTCATGAGTGACAGAAACTTTGATAATTGAATGTGCAGCTTTAATTTGAACCTATATAAAAATTATATGTTTTAGGTTGCCAAGTAACTTCCAAGAAACTTATCCCTGAAGGATCTTGTGACTTTGAACAAGGCATGTGTGGATGGAAGACTACTTCATTAACTAAAATACAAATGAATTGGAAAAGAACAAATGGGACTACAAATAAACTGAACAGTGGCCCAATGTGGGGATATCCACGAGGGTCATATTATGTATATACCAACTCTGATGGAGTAGTGCCACGTGGAACAGGTATAAAGCATAGCAAAAAACACTGATTAGATATGAGTTATTACTACTGCTGACTGCTGATAAAGACATTAATCTAATAGTAGACAACCATCAATAAATAAATGGTTAGTGTCAATGGCGTAGCAAGGGGTTAGAGGATGGGGGGGGGGGGGGGGAAGGGATGTAGCTGCCCCCCAAATTTTTGTGTTCAGCCTTTTTTTCTTTCATGTATGATGTCAATGGCACTAGCATAGGGAGGAGGTGGCCAGGTGTCCCCCCAAATTTTTGACAATGACAATGACAATGACAATGACAATGACAATGACAATGACAATGACAATGACAATGACAATGACAATGACAATGACAATGACAATGACAATGACAATGACAATGACAATGACAATGACAATGATTTTATTTCCACCTTAATTTAGATATACAATTAAGTTATAAAATATTTGTATCCTTACATAAAGGTGCGAGCCAACTGGATTAACTTAAGAGCTATACAAAGCCAGTTGGCTAACATCTTTTATATTTTTTACAGTTTATCGGTCATTTATCAAAATTTACATCTACAATAACAAAATAGTGAAGTAATGAAATAATATTATGTCAGTTTAAATATGAAGTTGAATAGCAGGAAAAATCGCCATCTTGACGCTCTGACCGCTCTTTGTTAGTTTTTATTCCATTCCATGTGTGCCCCCCCCCCCCCAGATCCTGGGTCCTTGAACTGTGGGAAGGTACATTTCAATGATTTATTTGATTGATGGTGGTCAGTAATGTCGAATAATTTATTTACACTTTCCTCTCAATCAGTACATAAAACAAAAAAAGTTGTAAACATCTGTTGCAAAGTGAAATTTAGTTGAAAATTATAATATTGTAGTTTCAGCAAAAACATTCACTTTGTAACAATGATCCTAGTCTTGTAAAATTTCAATAGGGAGAAGTACAAAGTACCATGATCCATGTTCCCTTCCTTGTCTTTTCTTCACCTATCCCCTCCAATAAATAATGAAAATCGCCTTGTATAAATTTTACATATTAACATTTTTTGTATATTTGGATGACTGGTATCTTGTTTTCGATGATAGCCCAGCTGAAGTCATTTAACTGCAGTCAATAATAAGACCATCTGTTCTGTAATGTTTCAGGTTCGTTGGAGAGTCCTTCAATACCAGGACCCAGTAGATGTCACCTCAGTTTTTATTGGAATATGTATGGGGCTGATATAGGAGACCTTTCTGTAGAAGTGAGCACTGCTGTCTGGGGTGAATGGAAGGACACTGGTATGTAAATATTGTGTACTAGAAACTACAAGAGTGACTCGTGGAATATTCCATGGTATGCCACTCAAAACCATTGTATAACTAGTGTATGATGATGATAGATTTCATTTAGAAAATCACTTGACAGTCACATTTAAAAACTGACAAATTTATGACCCTCTGTTTAAATGAGATGGGACAGCTACTGTACAGTGTATGGTTTACGTGATAATAGACCTGATCGGCTAACACGTTGCTATGTATATTTGCACCCAATTCAAAACCTCTGGGAATAAGAACTTTTGTCCCAAAACTTGTTATATCGAAATGCAACTTAATCTTATTACCAAAAGATTTGAATTGGGTGGAAACATACATAGAGATGCATTAGCCAAGTCATGGACTGTGCACCACCCTAAAAAGTGTTGGGGCTATAATAAGTGACTAGTATGGGAAAAAGTGGCGGGACTAAGATTGGAAAATGTAAGAGACTAGTACTGAGAAAAGGACCGTTTCACACGGTCCCGGCAATTAGGTCTATATGAGATCCAAACCACATAAACATCTAGTACATGTATATTTTAGAGCAAAGGCAGCTATTTCTACTCTCAGATATTTTAGGACCATGTGTGTTAGTCACTTAATGGTCCATTTGGTGTTCTAAAGGTTATACCATACTATGAATGCTTCAATCTTTATAATTGTTTGTAGGATGGAAAATGTCAGAAAGTCAAGGTCCAATCTACTGGAGAGCAGCTTATATTGACCTAGAGCAATACGCTAAAGTATATGGCATCCGCTTATTTCATACACTGCCAGAACGATCAAACTTATGTAATAAATGCCCCAATTGTCCTGAGTGTAAGGTGTGCCCTGGAGGGACATGCAATCTTGCTAATGTTGCTATTGATGATATTCAACTGTGGTGCGAAGCTTCATCCAATGTGACAGTTACATCATTGTGTCAATCAAAGAGAGCACTATCGATTGGGTGTGAACATACTGCCGTTATTAAATCTCCACAATTAAGAGGTAATTTACTCCTATAATAGTGTTTCAAATAAGCTCATTTTATTAATACGATAATAATAATGATAATAATAATGATAATAATAATTTCTGTAAGCCACCTCCACTTTCAAGATGTCTGTGGGACATCAAAGTGATGAACATGAACATTGAGAGGTGGGAGACATGTCTTGCATACATTAACACAAATTAACTAGTATATAGCAAATATTTTTCAGAACTAAAACTCCTTATACCAAACCTCTAGGATCAGATACATATTTTCTTCATTAAACTTTATATGAAATGTACCTTTTTCCTTGTCCTTCGAATTCACTTCCCTAGCTATGGGAAGTTATAAAATTTAATCTCTATCAAACACCACATATATCTATTTATTTATTAGCCTCTTTGTTAGTAAATTACAGTGCGAATTGAAAAACCATGGGCACCCAGAAATAATTTAGAAATCGTTTATTGTTCATTGAACAATCTGAAACGCCTCTCTAACTACAAGAAGTTTATCTGACTACAAATCAGTTGACATTCTTGTAGTTAGAGAGTTGTTACAGATTGTTCAACCAACGATAAACAATTTCTGAAATATTTCTGGATGCCCACGGTTTTTCGATTTGCACTGTAATTTCTTCATTGACAAGTAACACAGACTACTATAATGTTACAATCTTTCTAGGGCCTGCATACAGTGAAGAGGTGGTGACATATTCTTTACAGAGGGGAACAGTAACATTTGTCAAGGCAGTTGGTACAAGGAATGACATTATTGGCATATACCATGTGCATGTTTACTACCCAGCAGAGTATTGCCTGTGGATGAGTGTATATAGCACCAATGAGTCTAACAATGCAGTGTCCTTTAGGATTGATCATGGTGACTGGCATCTGTTCAATACAGCAAAGAGATTATTGCATCATCTCTGGGTTCACTATCGACAGAAGGTGACAATTAATTTCAGATGATAATAATAATAATAATAATGATAATAATATTAATAAATAATAATGATAATAGTAATAATGATAACAACAATAAGTATAAATTTTTAGCTAGTTTTTTTTTTTTTTTTTTTTTTTAAGGATACTTTATTTGTTTATTTATTTTAATTCTATAATAGATACTATTAGGATTTACATATTATATATTAGATATGATTAAGATTTAAGATAGATCAGTTTTGAATTTACCTATAAGATATAAGATATATTAGATACAAGATATAGGGAATAAGATATAAGGAATTAGATATTACACACTAGGTCTTTTTTTTATTTTTTTATATAGATATTTACTTATTAACTTATATTATACGAAATTTTAACAACAATAAGGATTAAATTTTAGTTTTTCAGTATTCAGTATTAAGTACCATGGTTCTAATATTTTGTAAAAGCATTGAGATTTTTATTATTATTATTATTATATATGGATTCAATAAATAGTGGTTAATATTATTATTATTATTATTATTATTATCTATAACAATGATAAAATAATAATAATAACAATAATAATGTACTATATTTTTATTGATGGAGAAAGAAAAAAAAACAATTTAGCTAAAGCTAATCTTACATTGGGCCATCAAAAAAAAAAAAATTATGGCATTTAATTTATGCTTGTTTGATGATGATGATGATAAACATAGTGCTGTGGCAGATCCAAGGGGTGGTGATCACAGGGTGCCCAATTTTGTGACCCCCCTACTCAAAATCCTAGATCCAACCCAGATACCCCCTCTCTAGATCTATTGCTGACTTCCGTGGATGACAATGATGACAAAGTTGAAGCTGATACCAATGATAAGATGGATAACCATATAAAATGTACTGTAAATAATCTAAATGTACTAGTCTTATTTCGACAGGTTTTTCTTCTGATGCCTGGGGACCACACTATTACATTCCGTCAAGCCAAAAGATACTTTCGTTTTGACAAGTTAATCCTGTCGCCTGTCAAACTGGAAACCTGGGTAGATCTTGGCATGGAAAGCCATCTGATTCCTGATTCCTTCTTGACTGCTTACCAATATCAGTCAAGACCTCAGCCAAAGTTTGGAAGGCTCAACAGCCCAGGTGAGTATTAGGGTGACAATTTACATTCCTATTATTCTACTAGACCTTACTATGCCCGGGGGGGGGGGGGGGTACTCCCTATAATGGACTATATGGGGATGCTCCGCCTGAAAGGGGTACGTTTTTCATGCCGCAGGTTGTGAATTTTGGTATAAAAAGGGGTAGCTTTTCTTCAAAAGTATATGAAAGGGGTACCTTTTCAGGCAAAAAAGTGTATGAAAGGGGTAACTTTTTGCTTAAATTTGGTATATCAAAGGGTAAGGGGTCGAGAGTCCGGGCGGAGCATCCCCGTATGAAACGACCCGAATTCCCCCCCCCCCCCCCGGGTTACTATGCTTCTCAGTTGAGCTCGGACCGACTGAAGTTTTGTCGTTGAAATGTGCATGTTGTCAGGGGCAACATGAAAAGTATCAAACCATATAGTGTGGGGGAAATTCACGAGCTTAATTGATGCAGGGGTGACGTCATTATCAAGCTTTCTTCCTATTGAATACTTTAACGTTGCCCCTGACAACATGCACTTTTCAACCACAAAACTTTGTGACAAAACTTTAATCGTTTCATTCCAGAACATGAGTCATTCATTCCCATAAGAATCATTTCTTTGTTTACCAGTGTTGTGTAAAGGGGAAAATGTAATATATGGATGGGAATCAAACAATCAAAAAATCTTTAATTCTCAAGGGCAGATCCAGGAAAGGGGGGGGGGGGGGTCCAACCAGCTGATCGGGAATAATGACATAGAAATGATTTACCAAGCTAATCGACCGCCGTAGGCTGGAGCAACTAGGGAGATTGAAATTCAGACTCTCAGAAATGTGATTTCCAGCGGTTTGAGAGGCATTAGACTTCCTTCGAAAGTCGAACATTCCATTTGTTACAAAAGAAGTGAAATCTTGAAATCGAATTTATAAGCTCCTCGATATTTTTTGCCGTATTTGATGGTGAACGATATTTTTTTAAAGGATCGAGACCTTGCTCCATCAAATATCAAATTGCCCATCCCTCCCCCTGGATCTGCCTTTTACTTTAAGATTTAATGATTTGGTGGTTTTTCCACAATTATCTTGACCACGAATTAAAAAAGATAATTAAACGCGATTTTTTTCCGATTTTATTTTCACCTTTTACTTTTATCTAAATTGGGCTCCCTGTGGTTTTTCACTCGGTCTGATTTTCTTTCCTCCACAAAACATACTTGTCTACTAAATTGCAATTAGATATTTGAGTGAGTTACCCTTACACTAACTTATATCAGCGTAGAGGTTATGTTTCAGGGTTTGAAAAAATATTGTTTGTTTGTTTGTTGGTTTAGGGGCTTGGTGCTCCACAGACAGCAATATATTTCATCTATTCTATGCAATTAATCTACCCCAATTGGCCATCGTATCCAGGATTGCTATCCAGGGTGGTAAGGATATCTACCAGAAGTCCAATAACTATTGGATCAAGAGGTATGCATGACTTAACTCTTTTTATGATATTCTAAATAAACAGGATGCAATGATGGGGTCTACTCATGATACAATCAACACCATGCGAAAACGATGTTAGGAATATCTCCATTTCCCAGTGATTTCTGTTCATTTAGTCAAGATTGGGCTGCATTTGTTGAGACAGTGTGGACACTCAAACCTTGAACCCTTCAACTTTTTTTTTTTTTTTTGACATTTTTTAAAACTATCCAATAAGTGCTCTCAGCAGATGCATAAAATGAAAAATGAAAAAAATATTCACGTACTGTAGACCTTAGATAGAAAGACTGATTTAAACAATATTTGCGCTCGGGCGCAAAATCGACGCTACTCGGGCCACAAAAAAACAATATACCCTCCAAAAGTCATGTTATTGTCCTATTATGACGAGCCCTTGTCAGCTTCTTCAGCTTTAGTTGAGAAAGGCTGGGTTCTCATTTTCCATCATCGACACGTTGAAGTAACAGGAAAAAATGATTTAATATTGTTTAAAGTTCTCGCCTCTCACTGCTATGGTCCCAGGTTCGATCCTGGACTCGGCACCTTAAGTGAGTTGAGTTTGTTGGTTCTCTCCCTTGCTTCAAGGGTTTTTCTCCGGGTTCTCCGGTTTCCTCCCTCCGTAAAAACAAACCCTAATTCGATCTGAGCTGTGCTCCATGGTCAGACAAGAGTCGTATGGCGGCTCCCAGAGGCGACTTCGTATGCCTTCGACTCGACCACTTTGAGCTGCGTCCTTCGTAATTCAGCTCTTCAGCTGCAAGCAAGGATCATTAGCCCCTCCAATTTATTTATTCATTTAGTTTATTTATTTATTTAAAATAGTCTCTCTATCTAAGATCTAAGTAAATATTTTATATGCATGTGCCGTAAGCTTGTTAATGTCTTTCAATTTTCAGCTACAGATTGAAAACATCTATTAATGATGGGCGCATGGGTTTCTTTACCTGGTATCGTGACAGGGCAGGACGTAGGACCTTCAAAGGAAACAATGGTAAGAATGTGGATAAATCTCCATTGCTTTCTTGAAATTCAGAATGAATTTTTGTGCAAATGTGAAAAAATCCCGGGGGGTGGGGGGGGGGGGGGGTGTGACTCCTGGGGTGAAGTATCGGGTATGCTCGTCGGAAATGTCCAAAAATACCCCTAAAAGATACCGGAAGTTTTTTCAAAAGGGCGTGGCTTGGTAAATTTCAACCCCTAAGAGATACCACAAAAATAATACTATTAAAAAATAAAGGCTTTTGAAATGTTCTTCCTTGAGTAATATTCTGAGTTTACGCAGGCATACATATTGCGTTATTATGCGATGGGCTAGTTCCTTTTTCAACACCCTAAAAGATACCAGAAAGTGGTGATTTGGTAAACCTCAAATTTAAGACCCTAAAAGATACCAAGTCGCTAATTTTTACCCCTAAGAGATACGACGAGCATACCCGATACTTTACCCCCGGAGTCCCCCCCTCCCGGGGGAAAAATAACTGGTTTGCGTACAGCACAGTAATGATATGCAGTTCCATTAGTTTATGAAATGATCAATATAGTTATCAAAGAATTCAGAAAGTAGGCTAGAAAACATGTAATTTCTGTACTTCCATTGCAATTTATAATCTGTATTTGGAAATAAGGCCTCACACAAGTTCAGCCTTGATGTGTGATCACAGAACTGTTGAATATCTTTGTGACTTTGTGAACATCATTCTACGGTTGATCTGTTCTTAGATTCCTTCAGTGTGTTTGAGAATGAGCTGCCCTTTGCTGTGCCAATGAGAGCTGTTCGTATCCACCCCTGGACATACGAGAATTGGATATGCATCAGGGTGGAGTTGTATGGTGTGTATATGCCCAGTTCTGCTTGTGCGTCGTCAGGGCCTGAGCTATCCAAGACCAAACCATGTACAGGGGATAGGGATTGCGGCAAAAATGCTGACTGCAAACCAAAAAACTCTGGGATCATCAAACAAAAAAGTAAGAAACTAAATGTACAGTAACTATCTCACAGAACATTATATTGTGCTCCATGGATTCCACTTTCTCATTCTCCTCCTTTGACGTCGTAGACGGCATATTCGAAAAGGGTCTATTGGGTTAGTTCTTGGAAAAGTAAGAAAATAATGCTCAAGGGAATGAATGACACATGGTCCAAAATGGGAAAACATAATTTGCAAACTAACTCCAGGTATTATGCATTTAGTTGGAGATCTTTGGAGGAAGTTCTATTCAAATGATACAGCAAAAGAGTATTGCACGTGTCATCCTGGTTACCATGGTGCCAGTTGTCAACACTACGGCTGCACAGTTAATCCATGTCAGAACCAGGGAACTTGTGTTGAAAAACCCCAAAATAGAGCATTCGAATCCTGTTCGTGTCCCCCTGGTTTCTATGGTACATATTGTCAAGAATCATGTCCAGCTGGTCGCTATGGTTACAACTGTTCAAGGCAGTGTCATTGTAATGGGCGTGGTAGTTGTGATGAGGTGACGGGCAAGTGCCACTGTTTACTTGGGTTTAATGGCACACAATGTCAATATAAGTGCCACCCTGGTTACTATGGTTACAACTGTGGTCAAAAATGTCAGTGTCAAAATGGAGCACTTTGTGATCTTGCAACAGGTGCTTGCAACTGCACATTAGGCTGGTCTGGCCAATTCTGTGATCAGCGGTGTCCATGGAACACGTGGGGGGCGGGGTGCAGTCTAAACTGTTCCTGTTCCAATTCAGCCTTGATGTGTGATCGCAGAACTGGTGAATGTCTTTGTGACCGTGGCTTTTATGGCAGGTAAGGTTTTTTTCAAAGTTAGGATGTCAAGGGTATAGATTGCTAATGCTTCACACACCAAAACTGGAACCTTTGGGGACAATATTTCAGGAGATCAACTTGTCTTATAGGAGCAAGTATAGCTAAGTTTATCCCACTAACTGATTTCTTAACATCTAATGTTGTTATTTTACGATGGTAGCACATAATACTGTTGATACATTAACTATCTTTTGGTCGTGCTCTTCTTGAGCACACATCCATCATTTTACAGACGACAGTCATATTTTTTTTCTAATTTACCGAACTCAAATATGTGTGCAGTTTTTTCTCAATCAAAGCTGTAGGTTATTTGGTGATCAGAAAACAGTCAAGTGTTTTTTTCTGCCTGCTTCTGGCATTGCTCTATGCTTTCTGTGCATTTTAATCACTCATACATTGGACGTGTCTCTCAACAGATACTGTGAAAACAAGTGTCCTACAGGGACATATGGATGGAACTGTAGCCAAACCTGTCAATGTGCTTCTAAGAGCTCTTGTTCACAGAGGGATGGATCTTGTACGTGTACCCAACCAGGGTTGACTGGGGTTCTGTGTAAGCAACCATGCCAGCAAGGATTCTATGGGGTTGATTGTCAAAAGAAGTGCTTGTGCAAGAATGGAGCTGACTGTGATGGTGTAACAGGTGAAGACAATTCTGTGCATCGCTTTACCTTTACGATAATACTGCATGGTTCAAAGTTAATCAAAATGCTTGTTATGTCTTATTAAGAAAAGCAATGGGTAGTAATGCATAATGCATAAGAACTCGCCGCTCATCACATCGTCTTGTGTGGGTTGGGTTATTGGTTCGAGTGTTTTTCTTCAGCTGCTTCATTTTTCTTCCCTCTGCCAAAACCTTAATCAATATGAGCTCTACCTTCAGCTATTATAAATCTGCAAGAATGTAAAAAGCATTGATATACATGTTTTTGTTCCATTCCCAGGCAAGTGCTTTTGTCGTAATGGATGGAAGGGTCAGTTTTGTGACACCTCCTGCCCAACAGGATCATGGGGTCACAAATGTTCCTTCAAGTGTTCGTGTGTGAATGGAGCTGTATGTGATACAGTTACTGGTCAGTGCTCATGTACGACAGCTGTCGGATGTGTTTGTCATAAAGGATGGGCTGGACTGGACTGTAGTGTTTCTTGCAGTGACGACAAATGGGGGATCAACTGTTCCAAGACTTGCCTCTGTAAAAATGGTGCAATCTGTAATCCAGTAAGTATCTAGCCACACGTCGATACATCATTTATCAACGATTCCATCAGAGTTAAAACTTAAGAGACACTTTGCTTGTTAGACCTTGTTAGGGTATAGGGTGAAGTTGCAGCCAACTGGAGAAATGACAATAGAACACGCAGTCTTAATCTCGAAAGGGTTTAATCCAAACAACCTTCATTGCTTTTGAGTAGAGCTACTTATTGGTTCTCTCCTGTGATTCAAGGGTTTTTCTCCAGGTTGTCTTGTTTTTCCTCCCTCTGCAAAGCTCAGATTCTAAATCATAATTCAATCTTTTGGGTCGTAAAACCTGTCACGGTGTCTAGCTATATTCAGATTGGGAAACTTATTTTAAATCCTTAATAAGGAACTATGTATTGAGGATGATCATCGATATTTCAGGTTAATGGAACATGTAGTTGCCTACCAGGATTTCATGGATCATACTGTGAAAAGCCATGCTCACCAGGTTTCTATGGTGCAAGCTGCATGTCACCTTGTGGTTGTAACTCCTCAACATCCAACAGCTGTGATACCAAGACTGGTGTATGTAGATGTGTAGCAGGATGGAAGGGATTGAAATGTGATATTCCATGTAATCAAGGTTCTTGGGGACCAAACTGTAATCAGTCATGTGTCTGTGTCCACGGCTCTTGTGACCCAGTAACAGGAAGCTGTAGCTGTAATCGAGGATGGACGGGGAAACTCTGCAACCATACGTGCAACAACTGTAACAATCCATGCCCTAAGTGTTACCATAGCAACTCCAAGTGTGACGCATCATCAGGGAAATGCCGTTGCTATGCTGGTTACCATGGTGATGCGTGTCTAGAGTCTTGTCCAACAGGGTACTATGGTCAGGGGTGTCAACACAAGTGTCAGTGTGTTCATGGTTTGTGTAGACCAGACAGTGGTTCGTGTGACTGTACACCAGGATGGACTGGTGCCATTTGCAACAAACGTATGTAATCACTTATATAGACCCCTTGCAGCACGTCGGAATGCAGCTCAATTTGGAGGACAAAACAATAGGTTCCAATTCTCAGGAGATTGAAATTATTTTGTTTTGTCCTCCAAATTGAGCAGCTTTGACGTCACGTGCAAGGGGTCTATCCTATCCTACACCATAGAAAATACAGCCAATTTGTAATGTTGAGACTGGCGACTTGGGAAAAGGTTGTTTTCTATATTTATTTTCCCACTCAATATTGAATAGCATCATGAGTAAATGTATACAAAATATCAAAAACCTTGGCTGAAATCTAGATTTATTTCAGATATAAATTTTGAGCTCAATTTTCGCAGGCTTCAGGACCTCTCAGTTTTACAGTGACGTAATTTCAATGTCACTATTTTAGATCAGCTGGTTGTATTTCTTTCTGAATCTTCACTTGTCTTTCACAGCATGTCCTATTGGTAGATATGGCTACAACTGTTCCCAGGTCTGCTCATGTGCAAATGGTACCTGTAACCCACAGAACGGATCCTGTTCATGCCCGCCTGGTTACCATGGTAGTGGATGTAGACAAGCATGCCCTAATGGGTGGTATGGCTCTGGTTGTGGCTTTAGGTGTAGTTGTTCAGGCAGTGCTTTATGCGATCATGTTACTGGTCAGTGTTCTTGTGCTAGTGGATGGATGGGGGACAGATGTGACACTAAATGTAGTCCTGGTTATTATGGAGTCAACTGCTTAGCAAAGTAAGATTATACGGTGTTATTACCCTAGTATAATGTAGTGTAAGTTTGGAGGGGCTAATGATCCTTGCTTGCAGCTGAAGAGCTGAATTACGAAGGACGCAGCTTAACGTGGTCGAGTCTGACCACGGAGCTAAGCTCAGATCGAATTAGGGTTGGTTTTTACGGAGGGAGGAGATTATGTCGAAATAACAACTTCCATGAGTAAAATAAGTAATAGTGTCTTATCCTCTATCCAAACAATGAGATAATTTGAGTCGTAGCCGAGCTTTTTTCTCCAAGTTTGTGGTGTTTACATATCGGATGAAACACTCTTTTGTGAGTTTGATAAGGCTTCTCAAATGTCATGCCAATAGACCTTTTTAGCTTCGTTGTTTGTTGTGCCCATTTCAGACCATGTGATACCACTCTTGGGAGTTGATTCTTTCATGTGTAAATATTTTAACAAAAGAACATTTCTCAAGGGAATGTCATGTGGTCTGAAATGGGCAATTTGCATACGAAGGTAAAAAGGTCTATTACAGCGCTTTTCATAATTTTGCGACCTAACTGACTGCACACGTCTGGCGTTTTGCCTCCCGTCAATCAAACTACGACGGGCCGAGTTCATTCCGATCGAGAGCGATAAAGAGATTCCCGGGACTGAACAGCCATTTTCACATGGGAATTTCTTAATCGCTCGCGATCGGGATGAACTCGGTCCGTCGTAGTTTGATTGACGGGAGCCAAAACGCTAGACGTCAGGAGTCGGTAGGTCGCAGAATTATGAAAAGCGCTGTAAAAGCATACATCCAAACGGTATTGATTAACTTTTCTTTGTCCCTATTGAATATGAATAAATGAGTTTGAGAATTCAGTTTCTAACCTCTGTGTTCAACAGCGTTCGGAGACTTGAATTTCTCCATTATTTTCATATTTTTGCCGTTTTCATTTTTTTCCCGATATTTTTCTTTACAAAGGTGTCAATGTAACTTCTGTGAAGCAGTGACTGGTACTTGCATCTGTCCAGCAGGATGGCAGGGTCTGTCCTGTACCCAACCCTGTCCACCTCGTTACTATGGCAACAATTGTTCTGAGGTCTGCCAGTGTGCCAATGAAGGCACGTGTAATCACGTTGATGGCAGATGTACCTGTAAACCGGGCTGGATGGGTGCCCAATGTACTAATCTCTGTCCAGCTGGTCGCTTTGGGATGTTGTGTTCTATGTCTTGTAACTGTGGCCTTAACGGGACTATCAGTTCCAGACCTTGCCATCATATCACCGGTACATGCATTTGCAAGCCAGGCTTCCATGGGTTAAGGTAACTGTTAACACCCAAAATGCGTTTCTATGGATAAGTCAATTGAACAGTCATTAAAAAAAGGATAAATGTATGTTAAACAAAGCCTGAAAAATAATCAAAAAATGTGTGATTTCTTAACAGATGTCTAGAACAGTGTAATCCGGGATACTACGGTAAAAACTGCCTTCAAAAGTGTCATTGCCTCAATAGCGGCGTGTGTGACGTCATCGATGGCACATGCATTTGTTCCCCTGGTTACCATGGAAACGTATGTGAGAAGACATGCGCACGTGGTTTCTACGGTGTCAAGTGTAACAGCACGTGTGAATGCATCAGCAGCAATACCCGTGTGTGCAACAAGGTAGATGGAACTTGTTCATGTTTAGACGGGTATACCGGTGTCCTGTGTGAGAATCGTTGTCCACAGGGAAGCTATGGTCATGGTTGCCAAGGGAACTGTTTTTGTAAGAATGGAGGTCACTGTGATCACAGAACAGGGGATTGTACCTGTACTGATGGATATAAAGGCAAGAACTGTACTGAGAACTGTGATGAAGGCACGTTTGGACCAGGCTGCATCAGGAAGTGTTTGTGTGAGAATGGTGCTAAATGTAACCGATTCACAGGTAACTACTCTTCATTCTAGATACTACAATGGCAACCTTATTTGGTTAGATTTGGAACCCTGTGGTGACGCGCGAGACTGTAAGAGAAAGACTGGTGAACCACAGGAATCTCAATTCTATCCCGCAAAGAAATACAAAAATTTACCTTCGTGTTTCGTCTCCCTCCCCATTTCTCTTACTTTAAATCCTTTTTTCTCCATATTATCTCCATTTTTTTGTTTTTATTCGTTTGCAAATATTTCCCAATGTTTCGAAAACAACATCAGGCGGCCATGTTGGCCCAAATAGTATATTTTATAGCCTCGCCTTGAAGCACCTCAGAACGAGTTCACCGGGACTGGGATACACAGTTTTATGACCGTGACAGTAAACACGATATCAATTAATCTTCCATGTATTATAATTATTATTCTTGTCAGGAGACTGTGTTTGTGCCCCAGGATACGAGGGTCAACGATGTTCTGACGCGTGTCTTGAGGGTCGTTATGGTGTCAATTGTGTTAAGATCTGTGACTGTAATCCTAGTCAGACCAAGAGATGTGATCACAAGGATGGCACATGTCACTGTATGCCAGGATACACTCATCATAGATGTGATCAGGTAATCCTAACTATTTCCATTCTTTTTGGTCCATCTTTTGTGTAAGGCTCAGACACACGGTGGTGTTGAACTAACAACCTCCCACACAACAGTCCAATGCTCAACCAACTGGACGCCGGTTATAGAACATTGCGCGCAACATTTACGTGTACAAGAATTTGATTGAGGGTATCTATCCTTCGCTCCCTCCCATCTGTGCATCCTTCCTCCTTGTCTGCCCAAGTTCCTTGTTTATTACCTACTTCGATTCATTTGTTTCTTCTCATTCACTCGCACACCTACTAACTCTCTTATTTGTTTTTCTCGGTTTTCGTTTCTTTTTTTCTATCATCACTTTGATTCACCTGTTGTTTCTGATGTACAGGAATGTAAGGATGGATTCTATGGCCAAGACTGTAAGATGTACTGCCCAACATGCTCACGTCACGTGTTAGGTGCCTGCAACAAAAAGTACGGCAACTGCACCTGCTCGCCAGGTTACCTTGGTTACCAGTGCTACGACGACTGCCCCCTTAAAAAATTTGGTTTGCACTGCAAAGAAAAATGTGCATGCCGTAAAAGTATGCTTTGCCACCACGTGTACGGGTCTTGTCTGGAGTACAACCATGGGTTATTTCCTATCGTTGTCATGGATACGATGGACATGTTCAACGATGTCGATAGTTTAAGGGATCTCAGAATAGGCATTGAAGACATAATGTTTAAATACTTCGATAAATATTCATTGTTACCTGACGACAGCTCTGTTTCATCTCAAGTCAAGCAGAACACTAAAAGTATGGCTAGTCCTCTAGAGGCCCTCAAAGACACCACTGTGAACCAGTCTCTGAGTACACCAAAACCTACAGTCTCCCCCACTGGCCATGATTTTGTAGTACGAATTATCAGCATTGGTCCAGTCTTGGTGTCAAAAAATGTAGAGGCAACACGTGCTCTGTGTGTGTTACTAGACAACGATACTTTGATCAATAGTTCATCTGTCATGATGGTATTGAAGCATGTACCGAACTCTGAAATATCCACGGAAATTGCTGCTATGTATTATACTGGAGAACTGTACATTCCCCTCAAGCCTTCCAAGGTCCAGGTTCACCTACCGTGGATCATTGGCGTTTCTATTGGTGAGTGGGTACCTTAGGAGGGGAGGGGTGGGGATACATTAGGTAAAGGGTCATTCTGAGTATCGTAGGTCCAGGTTCACCTACCGTTGATCATTGGCGTTTCTATTGGTGAGTGGGTACCTTAGGAGGGGAGGGGTGGGGATACATTAGGTAAAGGATCATTCTGAGTACCGTTGATCATTGGCGAAACGAATTCTACTTTTCGCAACGATTGCTGCAACTTGTCTCGCAACATTTTTCAAATTGCACTGTAGGTTACACGCCGCAATGCTCCATGCAACACGTGTCACAACGCCGTTGCGAGACAAGTTGCAGAGAAAATTGCTTCGTGTAATCGCGCCTTACATAGCGTTCTCGCTGATTTTTTTCAAACTGTAACAGAATGGTCGCCATTATGTCATAAGCTTTTATGTCTTATCACTTTGCATTGAGCCCAAAAAGATTGTGCAATTCGGTACATGTGAAACGATTATTTATCAAAGCTTCTACATTAAATGTCATAGGTATCCTGCTGGTGATTGCTATCTTGGTCATGTTCAAGTTACGATACAGTCATATCATCAGACGAGGCTACCCTAGCTACCGAAAAAACAAGAAAGATCATGCAGAATTTGAGCTCCAACCCTGCTTGAGTCATGGCAGCAGCCATCTTCTTGCCTTTGATAACCCATACTATGATGTGTTGGCAGCCATGGGTATTGATGATGATATAGAAGAGGAATATAGTAATCCACTATATGATGATGTCAGTTTATGTAGTGATAGTTATACCAGCAGTACAGATGATACTTGTAATAAGGACCTGCAACACATGATCATAACGTGACTGGTTCTGTACCATATACTATATATATATATATGTAAACTGTATAAGCCAGTTCAAAGTTTAAGAATAGTTTTCAGTGCGCATGCGATTTTATCCTGAATTTCTAAAAACAAAAGAAGGTTTAAACAAAAGAAGGTGAGAAATTTGGGATAAAATCGCATGCGCACTGAAAACGATTCTTAAACTGTGAACTGGCTTATACAACTATTTCAAAAAACGTAGAATACTGCATACTGAATAGTTCATTCCAAGACCAAAGGGCATTGTGGGTCTCATTTGAAATAGAAAGTAAATATACAGCGATTTGCTCTCTATAAGCCAGTTTAAAGTTTAAGAATCGTTGTCAGTGGGCATGTGATTTTATCCCTAACTTCTCACCTTCTTTTGTTTAAACCTTTTAATTAAACGAAAGAAGGTGAAAAATTCGGGATAAAATCGCATGCGCACTGAAAACTATTCTTAAACTTTAAACTGGCTTATATGTAGCTAGTATGTTGTTTCGGATGGAATGCACTAAAATTAAAATAAATAATTATTTATTTTACTTTAGTCAATATTAAATGACCCAAAATGCATTTCGGTCTTGGAATGCACTATTCAGTATTCAGTATTCAGTATGCAGTATTCATTGTTTTTTTGAAATAACTGTATCATACAACTGGTGTCTGGAACACTATTATTGTCAGGTAAAACTTGACGCAGAATATTTAGAAATTATATTTTTGGTAGGTTTATTTATGCAACAAGAAAATAATATCGCTTTATGCCATGGATTTCCCAGCCTTTTCTAAACATATTTATAGAAAAAGAACAAAGAAAAAAGGTCAACGGAGAACAGCTGTTGTTTGGATGCTTTGTTTTGGATTGTGTTTTATTTAAAAAATCGAACCGTTCAAATTCAATAGAAAATTATGGAAAAGAAAAAGAAAAACCAACAGGGAATAGTTATGTACGTTAAAATAGAGAATAAAATTGCTATTTACAAAGTTCAATGATATGATGAATTATAATATATAATAAATCAACAGGGACGACTATGGGACTCAGAAAAAATCCCAGATGGGATTCGAACCCGGCACGACCATCTGAATACTAGTCGGATACTCTGACCACTGTGTGAGTAGGACTGAGACCTGTTTTGGTGGCCCCTGCGAGCTTTGTCTGCCACATTTCTTGTAGAACTTGACACAGGGAGACCCACCAAGGGGTCAGTGAAAAATCCAACTTTCCTCTTTCGCACCTCAAAATAACTTCTATCTATCGAAAACGGTCAAGAAAATCGGGTTTTGGAGTGAATATCGAGTCGAGGAAAAAAAGTCAAAAAATCCTGTTTGAGAGCCATACATTGCCTTATAATCTATTTCGCGGGTATGGGAAGGCTTATCCCAATTAAATATCGAAAATCTCTGGCTGTACACAAGCTAGCTCCCTTAGGTAAAAAGTTTCATCCACTTTGAACCACTGGAATGCTATCTAGGTAGGTAGTTTGGTGAAATCACGCACGACAAAGTAGGATTGAGACCTGTTTTGGTGGCACTTGCGAGCTTTGTCTGCCACATTTCTTGTAGAGCCTGACAAGGGCTGACCCACCAAGGGGTCAGTGAAAATCCAACTTTCTTCTTTCGCACCTCAAAATAACTTGTTGAAAATCAATATGCTATTGAAAACGGTTAAGAAAATCGGGTTTTGGAGTGAATATCGAGTCGAGGAAAAAAAGTAAAAAATCCTGTTTGAGAGCCATACATTGCCTTATAATCTGTTTGCGGGTATGGGAAAGCTTATCCCAATTAAATATGGAATATCTCTGGTTGTACACAAGCTAGATCTCTTAGGTAAAAAGTTTCATCTATTTTGAACCACTGTATCTTATCCAGATATGTAGTTTGGTGAATTCACGCACGACAGTACTGAAACTCTATGGTGAGCAAGGGTCATCTGTGGGTTTTTGACTAGAACTGCATCGCGCAGTCACACAGTCACAGTCACGACAGAATACATTAATGGCTTAACTGCATCGCACAGTCACATTATCCATCAGTAATAAACTGATAAACACAGCCATGCAAAGTTGAGCTTTTTTTTTTTTTTTTTGACACTTGTAGGTCTCTAGCTCCTTCGCAGCCGTCATTAGTTGGGGTCTCACCCGGGCCCTCTCCACTTATAACTAATGATGGCTGCGAAGAAGACTACGCACTAGGATGATGATGATGACGAACGATGACATTTGCAGTTTAACATCTTTCACTAATTCACGAAGTGAAAATGTTTTGTGAATTCGCGCCAACGTCATGTCTATTAATTCTCCGGCGTGGTTTCAGATTGAAAAATCGCGTTCAGAAAATATATTTTTCGTAATCTTTATCATGACCTTTAAAAGGATATATAGTTTTGTTGAAAGTGTTGGGTAGAGAGACTTTTGAACGAAACATACCCCTGAAGGTCTCCAGTAACCTTAGTAGACAAACTGCCGAAGCCTTGTACGCCTTGCTAGTCTTGCCATGGTGCCAATTCGCGTTGATAAAAAAATGAAATTTTCACAAATTGATTCTTCGTTTTGAAAAGAATGAATAAATTCTGGAAAAATTGTTTACTACTGATGACTCGTGCATGACTCGTACTTGGCTCGGGCTTGAACTTGACTCGCTCAACCGAGCAACTCGACAATGATCACGGTTAAAATGACACGGGTGAAAAACGCACTGCGCATGCTCGGAAATTCGGCAGAAAATTCAGACTTGTATGGTGGTGGCCCATTGAAGCCATAGCATTTTTTAGTCTTTTTTAATTATTGTTTCCTTTTTTTTTAATAAATATTTTCATGTTTTTTTGTTAATCTTTTATTTAATTTTTGTGCTTGTTTTTATATTTATCGTTGTCAGCCAGAAAACTCTTCCAGCTGGAGGGTAACAATGTCAACTTCCGGAGTGATAACTTTTCCAACCTTTAGCATTTGGCTCAATGACACGGATGCCACTACTGAAGGGGCGATTATACCATTTTCTGGTTTGGTTTTGACCCTTCCGCTGGGTTCACGGACCAGAGTTTCCTTATGAAGTGGTGAAGGACTGCTGTCAATGACAGTGTGCAGGCTAGCATTATCAATAACATGTAATACCTTCCAGTTCTCGATCTGGCTGACATCGATAAATGAGGGTCCCCTCTCTCCAGCTAAGACATCGCACATATTTGGAGGATTAACTTCTTTCTCTGGGTCCAATTCACTTCACAACTACCGAGTTCGCAGAATATTGAGAATCGCAGTAACTGTTCACTTTTGAGATTTACTAAACGCCGATAAATCTTCAATGGATTTCTCTGTAAACACGACGAACTTCCGAGTATGCGCAGTGCGTTTTTCACTCGTGCCAGTTTAAGTGCCAATGAACCCTAACTCAATATTTTCAGTATTAACATATTGGAAGTATAGACCTTGATATCTCCAAGATGCATCACTCAAATCATATAAAAATATTTTACCATTCAACTATTCACTTCATGTAGAATCAATACTGAAAATATTGAGTTAGGGTTTATAGGCACTTTAAGATAACATTCACTTGATCAAAATCAAACAAAAGAAAAACTGGTGAAAATGGTTGTTTTATTTTCTTATGTATGACATTTAAATTCTGCTCTTTTGTTGTTTCAGTACCTTGCCGGTTCGTACAAATGTTGAGCCCCTCCCTCCCCTCCCTTAGGTCAAGATCCTGTGCGCAGAAGTTACACTTTTTTTACTCGCCCACAAGGAGCATTTTATCAAAATCGGCACAGTTTTGTGTTGTGGGATTCAGCCTCATTGGGCTATGCCCTCGGTGAGTGGTATTTAACATAACCCCTCGCTTTAGGCCAATAACCCCCACTTACTACTGCCAATCGTTTAGATAGAAATCTAAGTTTTTTGTTCTTAAAATAAAAATAAATTAGACCACAGGCTAGGCATGGACCTTGAGCATTCCCCTCTGTGTTTCTTCTGGGATAGGGTATAATATTTTGTCCAGGAGGGTACTATCGTGCGATCTGTAGTCTTCACATCAGGTTATCGCGTTCATATAAAAGTTGTACGTAACTGGATTGTAGTTGACGTTCACGCTCTGTTTGTCTCTGGACATCTTCTCTTAGAGACTAAAAGAATGAAAAAGAAAACAATAAAAAACGACAATTTAACATGGATCTATTTGTGAACTTTATCTGAGAATAAGCATAAAGTCTATCTGGAGATCCCAATGCTAAAGCTAATTGGACTTCATTTAGCTCGGTATTGCTATTTCTTACCTCTAATCTTTTGGGGATGGCCGTCAGCTCCTGGTCTCGTAATACCTGGAATGTTTTCATCTCGACATAGGTCTGTTCCAACTGCTCATGCACATCTGATATCTGTTTTGCGAGTCCGACAGCTCGCGTCTGAAACAACGACATAATACTTTGCTTTTAAATAACAATTCACAGTTCCGACTTGGAAAATTACAAACCCATCACCACTAAACAACTAAGAAACGCCTTTTTCGAAGGGTCCTGCAAGAGTTACAAGGATTTGGTTTCCAGAGCAGTAAAAATAGAAATGATAGTTGAAAAACTCATGAATAATTCATAAGCCTTTGGTCCAATTGGAGCGACCATACACGTCACGTGCATGGACCTTTATGCCAATAAAGTCTTCTTCATTAGTATTCTTTATCGAAAGTTTTATGAAAATGAGTACTTTATATAAAGTTCCCTATAGTTAAAGATGCCTCCAAGTTTAGTTGAAGACCTAGAGCCTAATCAAGGTCAGTCTCACGATCACCGACTAGGAATCCTGTCTTGAGACTTGCATGGTATCTTTAAAATGTGGGATCCTTTTTGGGACTAACTGCACATGACAGTGACGTATAAACCTCGACTGCGCATGATATTTATGTACAAACTTCTATCGATGTATTAACGTTTGCGACGTATATGGTCACTCTAATTCGACCAAAGGTTTGTGGATTATTCAAGAGTTTTTGGAGCTGTTCAATAAACTCGCAGAGATCTATCGTGCTTTATCAGCTACGTCCCATGGTTTTAAAACTGATAAAACACTCCTGCTCGTTTATCAAACAGTACATAATCACTTTCCATCGATCAGAGTTTTAAATTCTGAGATATTTTAGCTAATTTTAAGATTGTGGGACATAGCAACGGTAACTATGGGGAGACAAAACCATGAATTCGTCATTACCTGGTAACCACCAAGGAGGACTTTTAGTTTCTTTTCTACTTTAGCAGCTCGTTTGGCTTCTTCGGTCATCTGGGAGCGATTTAACTGGAAGGAAAAGGTTAGGCTAGTGTTAAACTTTCTTGGCTGGGGTTATGAAGTCACTGACAAATCCTTAATTATTTAATATTCAATAACATCTATGTAACCTAATATATATCTACCTCTAAGCGTTTTTCTTGTGATTCCAGTCGATCTTTCTTGCTGGCCATCGCAGCTCGCGTGTATCTTTGTTGTGATGGCAAAAACAGCACCTGTTGAGGAGATTCAGAACATAATTTCAAGTTAGTGTTTTCTTGGGACTTCCTGTGGTAAGACTCGCATGGAATTATGGGTTTGTTTAGGGTTCTCAAGCTAGCTAATGAATGTAACTGTGTAACTGTGATTTAAAATTGTAGGTCAAAAAATGAAGAAAATGGTCAATAAAGCAAATGCACCAACACTTCACCATAGTTACATATTAATTCCGATTTCAGAAAGAAACCTGCTCATAGTTTGAAAATGCATTTTTCCCTCCAATGAATTATTTGCGTTCGCACATTTATGATATGAAGTTCAAAGATAGCTTGCTAAGAAAACCCATCGCGCCACCTTAAAAGTTCATCGTGCAGCCTTAGGTTTTTTTCTTTCTGGTAGTTCGAGTATTTTTTTTTTCGTGAATAGGCCTCTTGCACGTGACGTCATAGCAGCTCAATTTGGAGGGCAAAACAAAAGAATCTTGATCTCATGAGAATTGGAACCTATTGTTTTGTCCTCTAAATTGAGCTGCATTCCGACGTGCTGCAAGGGGTCTATAGATCACCAAAATCTTCATTTTCGAAAATTCGATTTTTTCCCATTCGGCTCGCTATAGGCGATATTCATTGTCCAGATTGGAAAAAAGGTTCTACTTCGTCTGTCACCCAATAAACAGTTGTCATTATTTCTTATTTATTTTTATTCTATTTTTGTAATTGTTGTTGTTGTTATTATTATTATTAATACAGCTAGCTGCTCATAAATTCTTTACCTGATTGTAACATTCTTCCCATACTTTAGAGTAAGCATCCAAGGGAAGATCACCATGAAACATTTTCTGCTTGACCATGTCCATCTCTCTCGCCAGCAAGGCTTTTGCGTTGGCCATCTCCTCATCTGTGAAGCTGTCTAGCGGTTCTCGTTCCAGCTTGGCTCGATTTGCAGTGATGACACCTTGCGCTGTGGTTTTTGTTTTTTTGTTGGTCAGAGCTTCTATCTGTTGGCTTGTTGGGTGGTTGACGATGTCGTTTCGTAACATTCCTATCATCTCTTTCTTGATTAATTCTTCGGCCTAAAAATCAAAGTTAAATAACACCATCATGTTTGGAAACTACAACGTTTCTATGTTTCTAAACTACTATGCTTCAAAACTTCAACTTCGAATTTCTCGAAAATGCTCTCACAGATTTTATTCAAATTTTCTGAACCTCGAGCAAAGTACTCATCCTCCAAGATATTAAGCCGGATTTAAAAAATGGAGAAAATAGGCCGTAAAGAAAAGGCACTACCACTTCACAGTGGTTTTATATTAATTCTGACTTCAGTAAAAACATACTCATTCGAAAATTTCGTCTTTCTCTTAAAGCCTTGATTGCGTGTTTGCATCCGCCATTTACGATTAAAAGTTGAAAGGTAGCGCGCCATGATTATCCCATCGAGCCACTTCAAACTGGTCCATATTTACTCAGTTGAATTGCATATTTTTTCAGTATTTGTCAAGATTTTCAAGATTTGTTTCATTTTCATTTCAAGATTTGTTTTGAAAGTAAAGAAAACCTTTCGAACTTTTTGTCCTTTCGAACGCACTTTACTCTGTATATTATTGACAACAGCCCTGGACAACGCTGAACTCAAGTGTATCGAGCATGCGCAGCAAAATAGCCACTTGTTGCATGATATTACGTAGAAAAATGAAGTGTTTGTCACTTAACCAAGAATATAGGGCCAGAGAAAGGTAGGATCTGTTTTTTTCTTCGTCAGACCCTACATTCATCCCCAGTATTTCATACTTTCATTAATTCTGATTCAAGAATGCCACCGTATCGTCGAAGTAGTCTATTGATCCTAATAATAGTCATCCTAAAGATGGTCCCTTACCACTTGTAAAGCATTGAGAGGTGGTTCCACATTAGATGGTCTAAGAACAGAAGTGTTGGTATTGGAAGGGCGTGGCAAGTCTCGCTGCACGGCCTGAGATCGTCGCCTTTTCTCCAACTCCTCTGTAACACAAAGAGTTAGGTTTAGGTTTTTACTTGATAAATCTTATGCTTACGAAAAATTATTTAGCATAGCATTTCAACCAACTTGTTGGGAAATTCTTACAGTAAGGACACTCGAACCGTGAACACTTTGAGGTTTTTTCATACTCTTTTCTCCTTTATCCCTTGTGTGAATCGATTGGAAATAAGATTTATTTTGAACAATAAGATTATTTGAGTTCAGTGCTTCATTTTCAGAAGGTTTGAAGCAGTAGAAAGTTCAGAAAATAAAAGTGTTAATGGTTCTCACTGTAATAAGTTTATGTGTACAACACTAAAGAAACAGTACCTTGTTGTGCAAGTAGAGCAAGCATTCTATCATCCACATCAGCTGCATCTTCAATGAACTCAGATGTCTTCTGCTCAGACTCATCTCCTGCTGGTGTCTGGAAGAAAAATACGAGTAATTACAGTAAATATTAGTGATCTCTTGCAATAAAAGATGCCTCTACTATGACTGGAGCCTCTGCTGTAGAGCCTGACTGGAACCTCACTAGACAATCTGAAAAACTATAGAGCTGTTAAGGACTTGTCAGAAATTAGCAGGGGGGGGGGGGGGTAGAAAAAGGGGGAAGGTCATAACTTTTTGAGCCCCTGAAAAGGGAGGGTCATGAAAAAATAGGCAGTGAAAAAGGGAGGGTCATACAATTTAGGCCTACCCCATGGGGAGGGTCAGGAAATTTCATTCCTATTGCTAGGGAGGGTCACATCCTTTTCGGCACTCAATTTCAAATCTCCACCCCTCCCCCCCCTGCTAATTTCTGACCAGTCCCTTAAGTTGTGACGTATTTCCAGGTCCAACTACTCAGAACTGAAAAACAGCAAAAATGTTCCCAATGAATTAACTTCCACCTGAAACAATTAGATTTTTGGACAACAAATTCTGTCATGAAGAAAAAGTGAGAAAAATCTTTATAAAACTGGTTTTCGTTTTGGACCCGGAAGTTGTTTTTCCATACGAATGACGTCACACTTAACGACATTTATTATGGCATGGAGAATATGGAAGGATCAAACTTATTTATTTTCCTCATACTGCCCTGTAATGAAAATTTCTGAAAGTGTATTGAAGATTAGGATTGATGAAAGGGTAGAATATCAATGTAGACAATAAACTATTGCATAGCGTACCTCAGGAAGAACCACTTCAAAGTCATTTGATGGTGCTGGGAGATTGGCCAGACCAGCCTTGAGCTGCTCCTTTAATTCATTCTATGACATCAAACACAAAGTAAAGAAATTTTATTTTCGTAGTTCTCTTAGAATTCATTAAACCTCTCATAGAGTAAAAACCCGCGTATAAGAACCTAGAATTTAGAACCTGTTGGCTAAAAATATTAATTTAGACCCCATCTACATAAGAACCTATTTTAGCTTAAATTTTTCAATAGGTTATCATGTTACAAAATGAGTCTCAAATCTCCTGGTACTGTATCTCCAATGATTTCCACTAGCTGCATCCGGGACCAGAATACCCCGGATTTCAAAACACAATCATTATCACTCATAACATCCGGGACATTCTCGGAGTCCTCGTTTTACGTCATAGACGCCATATTCGAAAAGGGTCTATTGGGTTTTTTCAGGGTACCAATAAAACTGAATTTGAAGGTAAATGAGCTTACTTGTTGTTGTTTCATGGTATACTCTGATTCATTTTCCTCCAAGAGAGCCTCTTCTGGGTTGATGTTTAGTTTGTCCCTGACAGACGCTCGTCCAGGAGTAGTCCCACTACCCTGACGTGGAGTGGTTCCCATGCGTGGTGTACTACCTACAAACAGATTCATTTGAATGGATATATACAGCTATTTCAAAAAACGTTTAATACTGAATACTGCATGCTGAATAGTGCATTCCAAGACTGAAATGCATTTTGGCTCATGAAACATTGTCAGACTTTTTTCTTGGGCAATGTGATTGGTCTGGCGTACGTAATCTGTGCCGGGACCGTGTCCGCACCGTGTTTCATCCAATAGACCCCTTGCGCGTGACGTCACAGCGCAACTCAATTTGGAGGGCAAAACGAAAGAATTTTAATCTCCTGAGAATTGGAACCTATTGTTTTGCCCTCCAAATTGAGCTGCATTCCGACATGCTTAAGGGGTCTATTGATTGGATGAAGAGTGCGTGCCTGACAGCGACCATGATGTTTTCGAAATATGCTCTAGTAAGGTACGTGATAATTAACCAAGGGCTTTTTGGTCCTGTCTGTCGTAATGTGTATTCCGGGTGGCAAGGCATGTCAAGAGCACAGGAACACCACCCAAAAAATAGACCTTTTCACGGTTGTCGTCGCTCAACCTCAGCCTCGATAGTGTATAATATATTCTTTAGAATTTGACTACAGCTCACGGTAATTTAAGGAATGTACACATTATCAAACAATAGACCATTTTCGAGATGCACGAGCGCTTTCAAAAATATCTATTGAAACACTTAAAACTTCCACGGGCTTTAGTCAAATTCTAACGAATATATTACACGCTATCGAGGCTGAGGTTTAGCGACTAGAACCGTGAAATGGTCTATTCATTGAAAATGGTAAAACAAAGTATCAGAAATAAGCTAGGTTGTTCTACCTGCACTTTCTCCCTGAGGTGTTCTGTATGGAGTAGCTAGCAACATATTTGGTGTTTGGATGTCCTGTGGTTTTGGGGTCACACCCTGGAAATCACTCTCATGCATAGGTGTATTAACACCACCCTTCAGAGGTGTGTCCACATTTGATAACGCCAGGATATTTTGAGCTTCCTGTAATTAAACAATAACACTAATTCTTAGAGTGCATATGAAGAAGTAAAAAACGTACCATTTGAAAGATTTTTGCCACATTTTCTGGCTTTAGAAAATGTGACACTGGTTAATTTTAACGTAAGCAAAACACGAGTGAAAAACGCACTGCGCATGCTCGGAAGTTCGTCGCGTTTACAAAGAAAACCATTGGAGATTTACCGGCGTTTAGTAAAACTCTAAAGTTAAGGCCATTCGTGGAAAGTTAGTGCTTATTTTTTCCTGACACATTACTTTAGTTGTTTTCTTTCCCTGGTCAAATAATACAAGAGAAATTCGCATAATATAAGACATCAAAATCTCCAATGGTTTTCTTCGTAAACACGACTCGTCTATGAATTTTCTGACGAACTTCCGAGCATGCGTAGTGCGTTTTTCACTCGTGTCCCTAAGCACAAGAATTACACAAAAAATATCGTGAAGACTTTTCAACAAAAGGTCTCGTGTGATGCATAGTTTAGACTTCAGCTTTTTAGTGACGTAATGTGAAGTCAATCCATATTAAAAATAACCATGTTATACTAACCAGCATGATAGTGTCCTGGTTGGCAGGTGTGCGTGGTGTTCTGAGTGCATGACTCATGGCAGGAGTAACATTATATTCACTGAGGAGTGCATCAGACGGCCCTCTGCCATCTTCTACAGCTGCTCTTGCTGTTTCACTAGCTTGACCCATTTTAACAATCTACAAGAAAGAAGTAACAAATTTGTAAAAATTCTAACATTTACAGTGAGGACACTCGAACCATGAACACTTGATATTTTTATATTTTTTATTTTATGAACTTTCTACTGCTTCAAACTTTCTGAAAATGAAGCACTGAACTCAAATAATCTTATTGTTCAAAATAAATCATATTTCCAATCGATTCACACAAGGGATAAAGGAGAAAAAGATATGAAAAAACTTCAGTGTTTACGGTTCGAGTGTCCTTGTAACAGTGGATATTAACCCTTTGACTCCTGGAGGTTTTTGAGGTTTTTTAGTGTTTTTCTGGACCTAAACGTTCTCCAAGCCCTAGCAAGACCATATTTGGAGTTTTGATTGGCACTGTCAGTGTTTTATGTAAATGAGGGATGACGTTTACTGGCTGTATAATTAGTTGCCGCTTGAAGCCGTTTTTCTTGGAATTGTGCTGCCTTGTTTTCGACTATTTTCGAAAATTAGAGATTTTGAGAGCCATTTTGTTCATCTATGGAGTGCTGGAGGGCATCATGAAGCCCTAAGACAGCTTAAATCAGCATGATCTCGAAGAACTGAGAGTATGCAAGGGATTTTAGCGTCAAAAGTTCGTAGATCATGTACATTCGTACGAGTTAGAATTTTTGGCGCGATTATCCTATGAGCTCTGAAACGATGAACAGCCAGGACCTACTGAGGGACTTTATTTAATATTTGGCTTGTGGAGAATGCTCTGAAGCTGATATTTGGGCAGTAGGACCTAGTGGCTCGACACTTCTAAAAAAATCTTGAAATGTGGGGGCGGACTACTGTCCTGTTGAAAAAATCGCATTTTTCCCAGAATGCATTGCGCAAGAGAGTAGTGAAAATCGATAAGCGATGAAATGGGTCGAGGAAAAAGGCTGTAGCTTGCCGTGTGGAAGGAATTGTTGGGAAAAAAAGCACTAAAAGCCAAGTAGTAGGTCCAAACTATCCTGTGTAAGGGTATTGTTTGAGTAGAAATAAAAATTGCATGAAAAAAAATGCAATGAAAAAGCATGATTTTTGGCTTTGGGAAATGACGTCATAAACAGTGGTTTTTGGTTTTCCAAAAATGTTTAAAGTTTTTTTCGTTCTAATTTTGAACATTTGTGCAGGTTTTTTGATTTTAAAAGTTGTTCTGTTTGCTAGTTAAGATTTTAGACTGGTATTTAGGTCAACTTGATCAAAATTGTTGAAGCTGGAATTTTTCATTTAAGATGCGTTTTTTACGGGCGGTTTCGGGCGCCGTAGGAGTGAAAGGGTTAAAACTTCAAAAATCAGAGACAGGATATTTTAAAAGTATAAGAGCAAAGAAATCTGTTTCTCCTTAGAATAGGTAGGAAGCAGGGAGAGCTTTAAAACTACTCTGTGTGCATGCATATGCATGTGGAAGGAGTGTGTAAGACCAGCAGTGTATATGTAGCTACTGGGAACAAAACAATGTCAAATCCTGCTGGGCTCGGTGTCGTATGTGAGTAGAGTTGTTTGTTGGTTCTCTCCTGTGCTTCAAGAGTTTTTCTGGGTTTTCCGCTTTTTCCTCCCTCCTCAAAAATCAACTTCTAAATTCCAATTGGAATGCAGTGGAGGAAGAGCTACTCTGTGGATTCCACTGTTATTTCTCATTAATTTACTGATTTATTTATTTTGTATTTCTCCAACCTCTTCCAATTCTCCATCTGAAATCTGTGGCTTTGGAAGAACAAGTTTGCTTCTCTTCTTCACATGGTCTGGATTATTTAATCTGAAAAAAATACAACAATCAATATTGTATGTTTTATAATTTATATTTTTAATTGCTAAAAAATAATAATACAAATTGACACAAAATAAAAAGATAAAAAACAGAAGTCAGAAGATGGAATATTCATTTCAATGGGATGAAAAAAGAAACAAAAGAAAGATTTAAGAATGTTGAAATTGCGGTCAGGTTTCATATTTTCAATAGTCTCTTTCACAGTTCCCTGTGCCATCTTGAAAGGTAGCCATGCCTTTGCATCGAAGCGAGACGAATGGTGAGCTTGCAATGGTAGAGACATGTGAATAATTGTCCAAGGTGTTAAAAAAGGCCTCTGTCATTGTAAGCTCACCATTCGTCTCACTTCAATGCAAAGGCAAGGCTACCTTTCAAGATGCCGCTGGGAACTGTTAAAGGGACTAATGAAAATATGTTTTGGTCTATGGCTTTAGTTGCTTTTTATTCAGACATTTCGACTATGACTCAACAGAATCAAATAGCTGTAGAGAAATTCCCATCCCTCGGCAGCCATTTTCACATGGGAATTTGTTTAATGCCTGCGATCGGAATGAACTCGGCATGTTGTAGTTTGATTGATGGAAGACAAAATGCCAAACGCCTGAAGTCTGTTAGGTTGTACAATTATGAAAAGTACTGTAACCAATTTTACTCACTTATTGATCTGCATCACAGCACTGGGAAGATCACTGTCTTTCTTCTTTTCCATTCGTTTTTTGTCCTTTTTTCTCTCTTGCTGAAAATTCAAATAAATAAATAAATAAATAAATAAAGATATGTATCATTCTCATTCTATAGAGAACATAAATAAGAATTTTCAGGACCTTCCAAGTAAAAACGTTAACCTGAGGGGTGTTACCTTTGACTAAATTTTTTCATAGCTGCTGTACTGCCTTATAAAAATTAAGAGTAATGGTGATCAAACCTGTTCAATCTCATCTCTCATCTTTCCATCCAGATGATCCTGTCTTAACTTCTTGAAGTCAGGTTGGTACTCAGGTAGATTTTCATTGGATGTATCATAGAACCCTGTATTATAACAAACATTTAGATTATTATTAGATTATCAAATGTATAATATTAACAGGGTTCGTACAGAATCCCCTGTGGTTGTTTAATCATGAATTATCATCAATATACAAGGCCAAATATTAAACTGCCTTCACTAAAACGTTCAGTCTAGTGGGCCAAACGCCAAGCGCGCGGTCTGCAAATGCATTTACTGCCTGCTTCAATCTGATTGGTTGAGAGAATGTCTAATGACTGCTGTCAGCCAATCAGATCTTAAGGAAACCAATTCAAAGCGTGTGCGTTTGATATTTTCTTGTTTTGTATGTATAAAAACTTTGTTTTTAAATGAAAATGTTTTATTAAAATTCTAACTTTTGATATTGAAGACTTTATAATTTGGTCTTGTATATTAATGATAATGATAATAACATGACTTTTGTCATACATATTGCTTATTTGTGACCCTTGTAGCATCGTTTGCAAAATTGATGCTACTCGGGCCACAAATAAACAATATGCCCTCCAAAAGTCATGTTATTGCCCTAATGAGGTTAGGGGTCCATTGCCAGTGATAATATACTCTAAGTTCAGTTGTAAAGCAAGCTAAAGAAATGACAACTAACCTGCTGCTGGTCTTTTCTCAAATGGAATTTCAGCATTGTAATCAACTCCTCTTCTTTTCTTTCTGTGTTTCTTGATGCTTCAATCCAATAAACAAAGTATGTAAACAATTTGTGACAAAGCAAAAAATATAAGCAAGAACTAAGGTTACTGATGATGACAATGTTCCTAAAAATGAATGATGATGAGTTACAGTGTGACTACTCCAACCAAGGCCACCCAAGCACCTCCAGAAGTCGTCACCATCCTGTTATTCAGCATCAAAAACGTGATTTATGAAATCAATTTGATTTAAAATTTGTTTGGGTGGCCTTGGTTCAAGTAGTGGTAACGCTGTACCAGTGGTGTAGTGAGGACCCAGAATCTGGGGGCATCTAGAATAAAAACTGATTATGGCAGAAATATTGGGGTAGGCACCTGGCCTCCCCCTCCCTATGCCAGTGGCATTGACATCATACATCAAACAAAAAAAGCCTTGACCCAAAAATTTTAGGCCACCCCTCCCTACGTACGCCACTGTGCTGTACTAGTGGGTAGTCTTGCCTTTAAAGGGCAACTTACTCAATGCCAGCAGCTCGTAACTCTCGTCTCTTTTGCAATGCTGCAAGACGCCTGAAAAAATTAGATACAAATCTGATTCAAACAACAATTTTAAAGAAGTTCCTGGAAGTTAAAGAGATTATGAAGTTCACAGTCAGAACTTTTATAATAATAATAATTTCTCCATCATTCCATGAAATGAGATCAAAAATACATCACCTTGCTTCTTCAAGTTGTTTTTCTCTGGCTTTTCTTTTAGCTTTTTTGCCTTGTGTATTGGCCAGACGAGCACGAGCCTCAGACAACATCTCAAGTTCTAAAACAGAACAGTTTCCAACACTTAAACATGTGGACCATATGCAAAGGACATGCAAATACTTATTATTTACTAATAGTAAAAATATTTCAAGGGGACATTTGCAGCATACATAGATTATCAATAATGGTGACGCCCAGTTGGAACCTTGGAAGTTGGTCAGCTTTTTTTTCTGCTTTTATGGACAATACATAACAATAATGATGTTAAAGTAATATTGAAAAGGCAAATCTTTATCTTAGATAAACCTCTTGCTGATCACACATAAATAGATCTGATCGGCTAATGCGTTGCTATGTACGTTTCCACCCAATCCAAAACCTCTGTTGTATTTCGATATCACATGGAAAATTTTTGGGACAAAAATTTTTATTCCCAAAGGTTTTGAATTGGGTGGAAACATACATAGTAACGTGTTAGCCGATTAGGTCTATACAAAGAGAAATACATTAAAAAAAAACAACACAATAATGTACCATCTTCATCCATGTCAATGGGATCTGGTCGTGCTGGTTTGGTTTCAGGGTTAGGATCAATTTCTCCTGGCCGAAGCTTTCTTGGATCATCATCTTCTCTGTCTTCTTCCTTAGCTTGTGCCTGATCACTGTAAACAGATACACCAATAGTCTCAAAACAGGAGCTATGAGTCTTGTATACAATAATATATTTATTCCTAATTACTAACTAACATTTTGTCAATTTCATCTGAAGTTGAGATTCTTAGTTCATAACCATCATTTTTGTTTTACCCTGACAAAGGACTAACATTCAAAATGTGAGAATAAATATAGTTATAAACATGTTTACATTGTTTTTAAGTTTCTTCTCTTATTTAATCATCACTCTTAATGAAAATAGAGGTATACATTTGTTTGTTTAAATATTTCATTTATGTAGTACCAGTAATTTCCATATGAAAATTGTTTTCATAGTTTTTGTTTTTTACTGCTTATAGTTGGCAGGGCTCAAAATAATGGCCAGTCCTGATATTTTTTTTATGAATGCTCAACATGTCCATTCAAAATGGTATTTGACTGGTCAAGTACCAAATTTGGCCAGACATTGACTGTTGAGCGGCTGTTATTTTGAGCCCTGAGTTGGGGTACCAACACTTTTTTAGGTTACCATCATCACACAAAAAGGTGTAAGTTTTAAAAGCATCAGCTGTGTTACATACAGAAGGTATTCATATCTCTCCAAACATTGTGCCGCTGTTCTGCCAATCAAAGGTGCAATAGTTCTCCATTGAGTTGGCATGAGCTTTGCCAAGTGAAGCAGCTTTTCATCTTCTTCTCGACTCCATTCAGTCTGGATAAGCAACAAGGTACCATTCATTATTAACATCAGTAGGGGAGGGGGGCTAGCTGGTGTAATGGGGAAGGGCAAGCAAAAGTTGTCCAACCCCGCTCAATTGCTGGTTTTCAACTCCAGTACATCATCATCAATTTCAAAAGCGTAATTTCACATTATCATAATATAATCTTGTAACACGGACAAAATAAATATACTAATCAAGTTTTAAGGCTGCAGGTCATTTCGCTGCAGGATTATGAGCTAGCAAACATGACGCAATGTTTGGTAAAATGTTTTTGTAATAATAAGTTCCTGAAACACTGGATTTTAGTCAATATTGCTAAAACTTTGCAGATATAAGAGATAGTCATTATTATCATCCGAAGTTTGACCCTTGATGAAGGTTTTTTTATTGGTATAAAGCATAAATAAAGGGGGAAATCTTAAATTTGTAATACTTAAGCTTAATCCTGCATTCAAAATGTTTTAATAAGTTCCCCCTCTCTATTCAGTCCCCCTTCTTTAATATAAGCCCCCCCCCCCCAAAAAAAAACATGCCTCAAATAAATACTCCCCAGTAATAGATGATTTATGGTAAGATAAAACCCCATCAGTATTACCTTCTTAATACTTGGATCTAACCATTCATACCTATGAAAGAAAATAAAAAACAAGCCTCAATATCATGAATCTCGTGATTGTTATTTTTAACCCTTTGACTCCTACGATGCCTGAAAGACCCGTATAACTCCAAATATGGTTTTGCTAGGACTTGGAGAAAGTTTAGGTCCAGAAAAACACTGAAAAACCTCAAAAATCTCCAGGAATCAAAGGGTTTTAAGCTCAACTTGCAACAATAGCTGACTGGGTTGCCTGTGGTATATTAAAGCACAGGGACCCCATAGGATTTCACAGGAATCCCTAACCGCTAAACCTGAAAGATCTATAAAAGGCAAGCAAAATAACGTTGAATATAATGATATATGCATTAAATAAACCTTGAATAATGAATCAGATATATTTTGGATGAATTAGATTCCAAATTTGCAAGGTTAATACAATGTCAAAAAGTTTGGTTATCTTACCATCTTGCTTTACACTGCTTTGCAGATTTTCTGTGCAGCAGAGAAGCGATTCTAGACCATTGATTCTTGCCATATTTCATGACAGCTGCTTTCAAGATTTCATCCTGCAAAAAGAATCCAATCAAACGAGTTTTAATGTCAGTTTTAATCACATTTGTGCATTCGTTTATGATAAGAGATAGAGGAAAACTCTGTGATTATCAAATAATTTCAATGCTTCTTACCTCTGTATTCCGCCACACGCCACCTTTTATCATAATACGTGGCATGATGAACTTATTGGTTATGTTCAAACCTATAAAACGATTTTACGAATGCAATAATCTTTTGACGCTTTGAACACAACTACCGCCGTAGCTTCGTATAAAATTCGTCTCGTGGAGAAATGATCCGCGATCCTTTGCGTGCGCTAGCAGTCGATAATTACTCGTAGCACTTCAATCTTAAAGAAAATTATTATATTTAACATTAAAATTACATGTTAAATGAACTATAGTAAAAACTCAGAAAAGTACTATGCTTCAAATGATAAAATAAAGTTCGAAAATATATATAAAGTACTTTTTGTCAAAATTGAAGAGTCAATAATTTTTCGTTTTTCTCTCGGAGTTGATTCGGTTTGCTTCCAGTCCCTCTCTGTTTCTCAGTAGTTTTCAAGATGGCGCATCGATTTCGAGCAAAAACTGGACTTTTGTCTCCATTTGTAAACGAAAAATACTTTAACAAGATAGCAAGACGTGTTTTAAATATACCTTGGTCTACAAAGGATACGTCAAAAGGTACTTCACAAAGATAATTGAAATAAAGTTCTGTAATATTCTTGTTTACTTTCTTTAAGTTTCGCTTATGTAAGCTTACTATCAACACGAAATCTTTCCTTGTAGAATCTTCAGAAGTCAGCAGTGAAGGACAAAAGAAAGAGGTATGTTTTGATATATTAAGATACTTACCTAATAGTAGCTCTGATATTTTTCGTATATATACATTGCAAGCTTCGCACTGAGCTTACAAGTTACTTTGAGGGCAGCATGGGTGGCTTACGCTGCTATAAAATGCGTCGTCTAATTTCACCACTGTGGTTCCAAAGATTCGGGCAGGGGGGCTCTTGTTGAAGGTTTTTGTTTTTTGGTTGGCCGTATTCTTGTTTGGCATTTTTAAGGTACGCATTTTTTTGGTTGATGTTCTGAAACGGATTTAGGCCATCCCCCCCCCCCCCTTCCTACCCCTCCAAGGCAAAATGGTGTCGACCCCCAGGAAAGCCGATGATAAGTGCATAATAGCTGAAATATATACAGCTATTTCAAAAAATGTCAAATATGGAATACCATATACTGAATAGTGCATTCCAAGACCGAAATGCAATTTGGGTCATGTTGCGTTAAATAAAATAAATAATATCTTATTATATCTTATTGTAATTTGCTGTGGTTTCTCTTTAGAAAATCACTACACGAGTTACTCCAGAACACTGGTTCAAGCAAGATGCTTCTCAAGTTCAAGTAGATTCCATTTACAAAACTCTACCAAATGCTGAAAAAGCATTGCTAAGAGAAACTCCCGAAGCAAGGTTTTTGTGGAAGGAATGTGACCAAACCCAACAGGAATTTCCTTCATCTCCAGAAGAAGCACAAGTAGATGTCATGACATATTTAGAACAGAGAGATTGTTATGAAAGAATCAAGAGACTACAAGTCCCAGAATTCTGTGTTGGCAGTATAATGGCTGTTACCCGCGCTGACCCATATGTACCTCGTGGTAAAGTAAGGTAAGGAATCTTCTACAACGCTATGCGAAGAGAAAGAAATTATGTTTTTATGGGGGAGGTTGAGAAATTTTTACCAAATTGAATACATTATAATTCAATTTGTCCCCTTGTAAATTTGAGAAATTAGCCACCAAACCAGAAGAGAAGTATTGGAATGAGAACAGTAGTGAATTATGTTGTATGCTATGCCCTGGAATATATTTATTATTGCCATTCCACTTTTAGTTTTGGAGATATTTGACAACAAAATGCCGAATTACACTTCCAGAGGTGATGGGATAACCTGACCCCTTGAGCGAGGTCCAGTTAGATGACTAGACTTGCTCCAAGTCAACTTCTCTGAGAGTCACAGAGTCATGAGGGAAGCAAATGAAAAGAAAAGAAAAAATCAAAGCAAACGTCAAAAATGCGAGAGGTCATCCTTCATCCAGCGCTTGTGATCCTTGTTCATGTTGGGCTGCCTGTGCTTTATTTCGCGTGCACACGGTAGCTAGTACGGATGGAGATGAAGGACTTTGACTTCGATCCTCCCTTGTTTACCACAGGCAGTAAACCAATTACAGAACAAAACTCTTTATTAGCTGCTGTAAAAATTAACATGGTACTTTCCTTCTAGATTTGTAGGTCTTTGCATTGCCAAGAACCACTGGCAAAACACTTTGGGTGCAACATTCACTTTGCGCAATGTTATTGATGGAGAGCCAATGGAAGTAAACTTCCAGCTTTACTCACCAAATATCCAAAAAATAGAAGTACTAAAACATGAAAAACGAGACAAGCCAGCACTCTGGTACCTTAGAGACTATCCTCCTAACAATAGCTTCATAAATGAGGCTATGGAAGCCCTTCCTTATGCTCCAGAACCATCAACATATGTTCAGTCTAAAGAGGAAAGTGCAAAGATTGAAAAATGGTTTGACCAAGTGAGAAAGAAGAAAAAGCGCAGATGTTAATATCATTAAATAGTATTAATCCCAGCCAACCATGGTCTTACAAAAAAAAAATTCCATGTCCCACTCACAAACATTTTGAGATGAATGATCTTTGTGGGTGATAATGGCATGCTTTTTCTCACATTACAGAACTGTGGTTAAGAAGATTTTGTAATACATTTTTGATTTTTAAATTAAAATTGTTTGAGTGGTATTGATGTCATGTTCTGGGAGATAAAAGTTTTTTTTTTTACTCATGATTTTGGCAAACAAGCAAATATTTCTTACAAAAATCGGGTAGCTTGCCAGTTTCATTGACAAGTCGTATAACTCTTGTTGTCACATGACAGTTTGTTCGCATCTAAAGTTTTTAACTCATTTGCAATGTTTCCCTTTATTCCCCTCAAGTTTTACATAAACGTTCTTGGTCATCAAAGTCGTTTTTAAGATTTTGGCATACAAGCAAGGTTTTTATGTTCTTATACCTGTGTGAAAAGACTTCATACTTGTTTGAAAGGACATTAGATTTGACCGAAAAGACCTATGCCAAAAAACACTTCAGCAAAAAAAAAGTAATTCAACTCATAAATAAAAACAAAAACAGTTATCTTTAGTTTAATATATTTATTTATAACAGTTTTTAAAAATATATAATCTTCAAGGACTCTCACTATTACTATTCTAGGTACCCATTGTTTTATCACATTGTCTAGCCACAGGGAGCCCAATTTAGATAAAACAAAAGGTGAAAATAAAATTGGGAAAAAAATTCAAGGTCAAGATAATGTCCTATATACATAGGAACAAGCAAAAAAATCTGTAAAAAATATACTAGAACACTTTACACTTTAAAGTTTATTGACATAAAACCACACAGGATACCATAGGGAAATTATAGGAAAACAAAGGCGTGCAAAAAAAATGTTCTAATGCATTTTTTTGGGCTCCCTGTGGTCTAGCTGCTTAGCCTGTGTTTTTGTGAACTCTTTTTTGAGGGGGGGGGGGGGGGGGGTCCTAATTTATTATTTACCTCGTGTTTGTCTAACTGGGTACCCTGTCTTTATGTTTTTTTTAATGTTTTGTCTTTTAATGTGTTTATTATCTTTAACTCTTGTTTTACTTTGACACTAGTTCTTGTATGTAAGGGTTATCTTTAGCCAGAACATTTTGTTTAAGCTGATCTACTTCTTTAATGACTTGATCATCTGTCATGGAGTCCATTGGCAGGTTCTTTATTTCATCTAGGAATCCCTTGATAATCATCTCCCCTTCCTGTGAAAAAAATTCAAACTATTGAAAAACTTTGCTTTCTCTAAAATAAATAAATTTGATATATAGAGGATATTACATGGGCACAAGGAGATACAAATTTTATCTTCAAGTGTTGAAAAGATCTCTCAGCGCAGCAAACAAGTGAAGATTTTCAACACGAGAAGATAAAATTTGTATCTCCAAGCGCCTATGTAATATTCTGTTTATTAAATAATTATCAATGAAAGAGAAAAGAAAACTTTTTCAAGCTTTTTTCTAGTATGTAACCATAGTGATGATATTTTCACGTGAAAATAACGTTATCTTCACATAAGAAATTATCAAATTTTTGAAATAGAGAAATATACTATTAGGTATTTCATTGGTAATCATATAATAATCAAGTTTTCTTCTGATAACAATTTTGCATCAGAGCATGGAGTTGCATGGGTCTCATTTAAAAAAGGGCTCTACAACTGTGTTGGCCATGGTGATCAAATTAAATGATCAAAAAGACTTGGCTCAATAGTTTGAAGTGCTTCAAACATTTCTCAAACACTAACTAATGAATGTGGATTCTGTTGGCGAAAAATGTTGAGCAATTTTGCATGCATATGAGTGGCTTCATATGAGCCCATACCTGTTTAATTTTTCTTCTCCTTTTGGAAGGAGAACATCCGGATTGTTGATCTAAAATTATGAGACAAATAATTATGAAAAATCAAAATAGGGAATTTTCTAATTCAATTTAATTAATAAGTGAAATTAAATAAATTTAGTACAGTTTCACAGATTAAGTGTTTGCTTTCTACTATTAATGGATGTCCACCAAATTACTGTCCCAAACGTGTCTCAATTAGAGGTAGTTCAAGAAAACACAGACGGCAAGAATCTTAGGAATTTTATCTGCTGGATCATAATGACATTTTCTCAAGATTATATATACATACCAACTATTCCTTCACCAAGTTCTGCTGTGCAACCCTGAAAATCTTCCAGCTCAGCAGCTTTTTGCTTAGCAAACTAACAAGAAAAAAGGTCAGGTTAGTAAGGGCAGATCCAGGGGGAGGGTTGGGGGGTCGCGACCCCCTGCCATACCTGAGGTTAGGGATGGGCAATTTGAATATTTGATGGGTGGGGGGTGGGTTAAATCCAAAAAAGATATTGAAATTTGATTTCAAGATTTCACTTCTTTTGAACCAAACCGCTGGAAATTGTATTTCCGAGAGTCTGAATTTCAAAACCCCACTAGTTGCTCCAGCCTACGGCAACCAATTAGCTTGGTAAACATGACGTCATTTTAAACGTCATCATTTCAGATCAGCTGGTTGGACTCCCCCCCCCCCCCCTTCAAAAATTCCTGGATCCACCCTTGGGTCCGTAAGGTTTTGTAAACATAGTTATCCAAAGATCTATTAGTAAATTAGAAAATCTTGTTTGACTGTCAATAATAATGTGGCTCCATTTTCTTGAAACCATTTTCTTACCTCTATTACACTTTGAGGAAAGTGAGCCAGTTCAGCAACGTGAATACCAAAACTCTGGTCACATACTCCTAACACCAAAAAAGATTAAAAACTTCTTCAACTGGTATATAATATGCAAAGGATTCTTTCATAGTTATGAAACTTTTTGTACACTTTAATGAAACTTGGGAAAAAATGTCTTCCCCCACTGTTACAACAGGGAACATGGAGGAGGGGCTTTGGTGGGTGGGTTAGCCTCAGACAATCCCTGCGAACCATTAACTAAGTTGATCAGACCATATGTACCTGGCTTAACTTTGTAGAGTAGAGTCAATGTGCCTTCAGACGTCATGGCTGTCACATGCTTGTTGGTTACCATAGGAACCACATCAGCTAAAGCTGTCAGTTCATGGAAATGAGTTGCAAATAAACAGAAGCACTTGATCTTTGTTGCTATGTACCTACAACCAAGAAACAATATATTACCGTAATCAAAATGTGGAAAATGTTATCAAAAATTTAATGTATAATTATATAAAATTGAATGGGAAAAAAGGGTATCTTTTTTGAGTGCACAGGGCTCAAAATAACGGCCATTTATACGCCGGTCAAGTTGTCCAGTGTATCATATTTTATTTTATTTTTTCAAATATGACTGGTCAAAACCATATTTGGCCGGTCAGGTACCAAATTTGGCCGGACATTGACCATTGGCTGGCCATTATTTTGAGCCCTCATGCGCTAAGAGTTTAGATATTAAAAATTTCCCCACCCCCACACCACCCAAAAAAATACTACAATGTAATTCACTTACTCAGAAATAGCCCAGGCCAGGCCAAACCCATCATAGGTAGAGGTACCTCTACCAAGCTCATCTATGATGATTAAAGAATCCTTCGTAGCTGACTAATAACATGAACAAAAAAAATACAGCCCTGATTTAGCGACGACACAAAATAGCAAAAAAATGACAGTTAATAGGATGACGCCATCATGCATTTGACCTATGATCCTTACCCTAAGTATTGAAGCTGTCTCAAGCAAAAAATGACAGTAATAGGATGACACCATCATGCATTTGACCTATGATCCTTACCCTAAGTATTGAAGCTGTCTCAAGCAAAAAATGACAGTAATAGGATGACACCATCATGCATTTGACCTATGACCTATGACCTTACCCTAAGTATTGAAGCTGTCTCGAGCATTTCTGACATGAAAGTAGACACGCCCTTCTGCTGGCTGTCCCCAGATCCCACACGAGCTAGAATACAGTCTACAATAGAGACTTGCGCTACGGAACAGGGGACAAAGCAACCAAGTTGTGCCATCAAAACTATTACACCTATCTGTTGATAAGAAAGATAGAACTGTGAGGAAAATTAGATAAGTGGATTTCATGTGTTATTCAGCTTGTACAAATACCTGTCGAATATATGTAGACTTTCCACCCATGTTTGGACCAGTGATTATGAGAAACATATCTTTGTCTTAAGAAAAGGAAAGAATATAATAAATAAATGAACATGAATGAACAAACGAACAAACAAATGAATAAAATAATAATTAATAACTTTCTTCTAGTGGGATTCAAATTCAGTAACTTAATACTGGTTTCCAATTTGGCCCACTGTTTAACTCACACACATTACCACTACATTATGTATTCTATGCATACAACTCAACCCACATGTTAATTTTTACAGGGGGAGGAATCTGGAGTGCCCGGAAAAAAACCCTTGTGGCAAGGGAGAGAACAACACATCAAATAAACTCAACTCACATAATTATGATCTGACCCGAGCCGGGGCTCGAACTCGGACCACAGCGGTGAGAGGCTAGTAATAAACCACTACGCCACCCGATGCCAGAAAGTAATTGAAATTATAAAAAATGAGTGAATAAATGAATGACTGACTGAGTGGGTACTCGTTGAATGAATGAAATTCCACTTGTTTTAGCTTCAGTTGCATACATGTCCAGGGCATAATGTTTACCCATTTCAGACTAGCTTGAACACAAGATTCTTTAATTTGTTTGAGTTGTATTCAAATTCATTTGTTTTCTCATGTGTAGCCATAAACAAAGAAAAGACACTTTAGGGAATGATACATGCAGATCTAAAATGGGAAAACATTACACCCAAGCTAAAGAGGTCTATTCAGTCATGTTACATACTAGATACCCTGGTCACTCACCTTTGTGAAGCTCTACATCATTAGAAATAAATGAAACATCTTCCTGCATCTCAAGGCAAGGATGACGAGATGACATAAGGTTGATGTCACCTTCACCTGATAGATCAATCAAAAATGTACTGTTAGTAATATAACTAATAGGTGACTCTGAGCTCAGTAGTATTATGGGGTGAGGGGGGGGCTCAGTAGTATTATGGGGTGAGGGGGGGCTCAATAGTATTATGGGGTGAGGGGGGGGGGGGGGCTCAGTAGTATTATGGGGTGAGGGGGGGGCTCAGTAGTATTATGGGGTGAGGGGGGGGGCTCAGTAGTATTATGGGGTGAGGGGGGGCTCAGTAGTATTATGGGGTGAGGGGGGCTCAGTAGTTTTATGGGGGTGAGGGGGGGCTTAGTAGTATTATGGGGTGAGGGGGGGGGCTCAGTAGTATTATGGGGTGAGGGGGGGCTCAGTAGTATTATGGGGTGAGGGGGGGGCTCAGTAGTATTATGGGGTGAGGGGGGGCTCAGTAGTATTATGGGGTGAGGGGGGGGCTCAGTAGTATTATGGGGTGAGGGGGGGCTCAGTAGTATTATGGGGTGAGGGGGGGCTTAGTAGTATTATGGGGTGAGGGGATGGGGGCTCAGTAGTATTATGGGGTGAGGGGGGGGGGAGGCTCAGTAGTATTATGGGGTGAGGGGGGGCTCAGTAGTATTATGGGGTGAGGGGGGGCTCAGTAGTATTATGGGGTGATGGGGGCTCAGTAGTATTATGGGGTGAGGGGGGGCTTAGTAGTATTATGGGGTGAGGGGGGGGGGCTCAGTAGTATTATGGGGTGAGGGGGGGCTCAGTAGTATTATGGGGTGAGGGGGGGGCTCAGTAGTATTATGGGGTGAGAGGGGGGGCTCAGTAGTTTTATGGGGTGAGGGGGGCTCAGTAGTATTATGGGGTGAGGGGGTCTCAGTAGTATTATGGGGTGAGGGGGGGCTCAGTAGTATTATGGGGTGAGTGGGGGCTCAGTAGTTTTATGGGGTGAGGGGGGGCTCAGTAGTATTATGGGGTGAGGGGGGGGGGGGGGCTCAGTAGTATTATGGGGTGAGGGGGGCTCAGTAGTATTATGGGGTGAGGGGGGGCTCAGTAGTATTATGGGGTGAGGGGGGGCTCAGTAGTATCATGGGGTGGGGGGGGCTCAGTAGTATTATGGGGTGAGGGGGAGGCTCAGTAGTATTATGGGGTGAGGGGGGACTCAGTAGTATTATAAGGTGAGGGGGGCTCAGTAGTATTATGGGGTGAGGGGGGGGGCTCAGTAGTATTATGGGGTGAGGGGGGGCTCAGTAGTATTATGGGTTGAAGGGGGGCTCAGTAGTATTATGGGGTGAGGGGGGGCTCAGTAGTATTATGGGGTGAGGGGGGGGGGCTCAGTAGTATTATGGGGTGAGGGGGGCTCAGTAGTATTATGGGGTGAGGGGGGGGGCTTAGTAGTATTATGGGGTGAGGGGGGCTCAGTAGTATTATGGGGTGAGGGGGGGCTCAGTAGTATTATGGGGTGAGGCGGGGCTCAGTAGTATTATGGGGTGAGGGGGGGCTCAGTAGTATTATGGGGTGGGGGGGGCTCAGTAGTATTATGGGGTGAGGGGGGGGGGGGACTCAGTAGTATTATAGGGTGAGGGGGGGCACAGTAGTATTATGGGGTGAGGGGGGGGCTCAGTAGTATTATGGGGTGAGGGGGGGGCTCAGTAGTATTATGGGGTGAGAGGGGGGGCTCAGTAGTTTTATGGGGTGAGGGGGGCTCAGTAGTATTATGGGGTGAGGGGGGTCTCAGTAGTATTATGGGGTGAGGGGGGGCTCAGTAGTATTATGGGGTGAGGGGGGGCTCAGTAGTTTTATGGGGTGAGGGGGGGGCTCAGTAGTATTATGGGGTGAGGGGGGGGGGGCTCAGTAGTATTATGGGGTGAGGGGGGCTCAGTAGTATTATGGGGTGAGGGGGGCTCAGTAGTATTATGGGGTGAGGGGGGGCTCAGTAGTATCATGGGGTGGGGGGGGCTCAGTAGTATTATGGGGTGAGGGGGAGGCTCAGTAGTATTATGGGGTGAGGGGGGACTCAGTAGTATTATAAGGTGAGGGGGGCTCAGTAGTATTATGGGGTGAGGGGGGGGGCTCAGTAGTATTATGGGGTGAGGGGGGGCTCAGTAGTATTATGGGTTGAAGGGGGGCTCAGTAGTATTATGGGGTGAGGGGGGGCTCAGTAGTATTATGGGGTGAGGGGGGGGGGGGCTCAGTAGTATTATGGGGTGAGGGGGGCTCAGTAGTATTATGGGGTGAGGGGGGGGGCTTAGTAGTATTATGGGGTGAGGGGGGCTCAGTAGTATCATGGGGTGGGGGGGGCTCAGTAGTATTATGGGGTGAGGGGGAGGCTCAGTAGTATTATGGGGTGAGGGGGGACTCAGTAGTATTATAAGGTGAGGGGGGCTCAGTAGTATTATGGGGTGAGGGGGGGGGCTCAGTAGTATTATGGGGTGAGGGGGGGCTCAGTAGTATTATGGGTTGAAGGGGGGCTCAGTAGTATTATGGGGTGAGGGGGGGCTCAGTAGTATTATGGGGTGAGGGGGGGGGGGGGCTCAGTAGTATTATGGGGTGAGGGGGGCTCAGTAGTATTATGGGGTGAGGGGGGGGGGCTTAGTAGTATTATGGGGTGAGGGGGGCTCAGTAGTATTATGGGGTGAGGGGGGCTCAGTAGTATTATGGGGTGAGGCGGGGCTCAGTAGTATTATGGGGTGAGGGGGGGCTCAGTAGTATTATGGGGTGGGGGGGGCTCAGTAGTATTATGGGGTGAGGGGGGGGGGACTCAGTAGTATTATAGGGTGAGGGGGGGCACAGTAGTATTATGGGGTGAGGGGGGGGCTCAGTAGTATTATGGGGTGAGCGGGGGGGCTCAGTAGTATTATGGGGTGAGGGGGGGCTCAGTAGTATTATGGGCTGAGGGGGGGCTCAGTAGTATTATGGGGTGAGGGGGGGGGGCTCAGTAGTATTATGGGGTGAGGGGGGGCTCAGTAGTATTATGGGGTGAGGGGGGAGCTCAGTAGTTTTATGGGGTGAGGGGGGGCTCAGTTGTATTATGGGGTGAGGGGAGGGGGCTCAGTAGTATTATGGGGTGAGGGGGGAGGGGCTCAGTAGTATTATGGGGTGAGGGGGGCTCAGTAGTATTATGGGGTGAGGGGGGGGCTCAGTAGTATTATGGGGTGAGGGGGGGCTCAGTAGTATTATGGGGTGAGGGGGAGGCTTAGTAGTATTATGGGGTGAGGGGGGGCTCAGTAGTATTATGGGGTGAGGGGGGGGACTCAGTAGTATTATGGGGTGAGGGGGGCTCAGTAGTATTATGGGGTGAGGGGGGCTAAGTAGTATTATGGGGTGAGGGGGGCTCAGTAGTATTATGGGGTGAGGGGGGGGCTCAGTAGTATTATGGGGTGAGGGGGAGGCTCAGTAGTATTATGGGGTGGGGGGGGGGCTCAGTAGTATTATGGGGTGAGGGGGGCTCAGTAGTATTATGGGGTGAGGGGGGGGGCTCAGTAGTATTATGGGGTGAGGGGGGCTCAGTAGTATTATGGGGTGAGGGGGGGGGGGCTCAGTAGTATTATGGGGTGAGGGGGGGGGGCTCAGTAGTAGTATGGGGTGAGGGGGGCTCAGTAGTATTATGGGGTGAGGGGGGGCTCAGTAGTATTATGGGGTGAGGGGGGCTCAGTAGTATTATTGGGTGAGGGGGAGGCTCAGTAGTATTATGGGGTGAGGGGGGCTCAGTAGTATTATGGGGTGAGGGGGAGGGCTCAGTAGTATTATGGGGTGAGGGGGGCTCAGTAGTATTATGGGGTGAGGGGGGGCTCAGTAGTATTATGGGGTGAGGGGGGGCTCAGTAGTATTATGGGGTGAGGGGGGCTCAGTAGTATTATGGGGTGAGGGGGGGGGGCTCAGTAGTATTATGGGGTGAGGGGGGCTCAGTAGTATTATGGGGTGAGGGGGGTCTCAGTAGTATTATGGGGTGAGGGGGGGCTCAGTAGTATTATGGGGTGAGGGGGAGGCTCAGTAGTATTATGGGGTGGGGGGGGCTCAGTAGTATTATGGGGTGAGGGGGGCTCAGTAGTATTATGGGGTGAGGGGGGGGGGCTCAGTAGTATTATGGGGTGAGGGGGACTCAGTAGTATTATGGGGTGAGGGGGGGCTCAGTAGTATTATGGGGTGAGGGGGGGCTCAGTAGTATTATGGGGTGAGGGGGAGGCTCAGTAGTATTATGGGGTGGGGGGGGGGCTCAGTAGTATTATGGGGTGAGGGGGGGACTCAGTAGTATTATGGGGTGAGGGGGGGGCTCAGTAGTATTATGGGGTGAGGGGGGGCTCAGTAGTATTATGGGGTGGGGGGGGGGCTCAGTAGTATTATGGGGTGAGGGGGCTCAGTAGTATTATGGGGTGAGGGGGGGCTCAGTAGTATTATGGGGTGAGAAGGGGGCTCAGTAGTATTATGGAGTGAGGGGGGGGGGGGGCTCAGTAGTATTATGGGGTGAGGGGGGGCTCAGTAGTATTATGGAGTGAGGGGGGCTCAGTAGTATTATGGGGTGAGGGGGGGGGGCTCAGTAGTATTATGGGGTGAGGGCGGGCTCAGTAGTATTATGGAGTGAGGGGGGGCTCAGTAGTATTATGGAGTGAGGGGGGGGGCTCAGTAGTATTATGGGGTGAGGGGGGGCTCAGTAGTATTATGGGGTGAGAAGGGGGCTCAGTAGTTTTATGGAGTGAGGGGGGGCTCAGTAGTATTATGGGGTGAGGGGGGGGCTCAGTAGTATTATGGAGTGAGGGGGGGCTCAGTAGTATTATGGGGTGAGGGGGGGGGCTCAGTAGTATTATGGGGTGAGGGGGGGCTCAGTAGTATTATGGGGTGAGAAGGGGGCTCAGTAGTATTATGGAGTGAGGGGGGGGGGGGCTCAGTAGTATTATGGGGTTAGGGGGGCTCAGTAGTATTATGGGGTGAGAAGGGGGCTCAGTAGTATTATGGAGTGAGGGGGGGCTCAGTAGTATTATGGGGTGAGGGGGGGGGGCTCAGTAGTATTATGGAGTGAGGGGGGGGCTCAGTAGTATTATGGGGTGAGGGGGGGCTCAGTAGTATTATGGGGTGAGAAGGGGGCTCAGTAGTATTATGGAGTGAGGGGGGGCTCAGTAGTATTATGGGGTGAGGGGGGGGGGCTCAGTAGTATTATGGGGTGAGGGGGGGCTCAGTAGTATTATGGGGTGAGAAGGGGGCTCAGTAGTATTATGGAGTGAGGGGGGGGGCTCAGTAGTATTATGGGGTGAGGGGGGGGCTCAGTAGTATTATGGGGTGAGAAGGGGGCTCAGTAGTATTATGGAGTGAGGGGGGGCTCAGTAGTATTATGGGGTGAAGGGGGGCTCAGTAGTATTATGGGGTGAGGGGGGGGGGGCTCAGTAGTATTATGGGGTGAAGGGGGGATCAGTAGTATTATGGGGTGAGGGGGGGGGGGCTCAGTAGTATTATGGGGTGAGGGGGGGCTCAGTAGTATTATGGGGTGAGAAGGGGGCTCAGTAGTATTATGGAGTGAGGGGGGGCTCAGTAGTATTATGGGGTGAGGGGAGGGGGGCTCAGTAGTATTATGGGGTGAGGGGGGGCTCAGTAGTATTATGGGGTGAGGGGGGGCTCAGTAGTATTATGGGGTGAGGGGGGGCTCAGTAGTATTATGGGGTGAGGGGGGGCTCAGTAGTATTATGGGGTGAGGGGGGGCTCAGTAGTATCATGGGGTGAGGGGGGGCTCAGTAGTATTATGGGGTGAGGGGGGGCTCAGTAGTATTATTGGCTTGAGGGGGGGCTCAGTAGTATTATGGGGTGAGGGGGGGGCTCAGGAGTATTATGGGGTGAGGGGGGGGCTCAGTAGTATTATGGGGTGGGGGTGTAGGGGTCAAGTAATGGTTCAATCTTGACTTACCTTGAGGGGTAATGGTTGGTCTTACATATGGAATGGGTGCATTAGCAGAAACATGGGAAAAGCTGAAAAGTTGAATGGAAAAGGACAAGTTAAATCAAGTTACTACACTATTAAAATGAATCTTATTGCTGTAAATTTTTTTTGAAGTTAGGCGAGATAAAATTATTGTAAACCATGGTGTGTCTCGTTCTCATATTTGATGCATTTTTTAAGTACCATCCTGAAATGTAAATAAAGTCAGTCATGAATTGGGTTGCCATCACATCAAGAAAGAATTAACCCAATCCATTATACTTTTACTGACTCTACTAATATTGCATACCTGACCAGTACATCCAGCTGTGCCATTACATCACTCATAGACTGCATTGGTTCGCTGTAACCACCTATAACAAAATATTCTTGTCATAATGGTTGCTGTATAGGTATTTTCTGTTACAGCGCAACCACTTTTAATGTACTCGCATACTTCTATGCACAGGCTTTTTGCTCCAAACGAGCTCTTACATGTCTTATTTGGTAAAACCAGACAGCTATGCATCAATTGTGTTGGTTTAAAGTACAAAATCTCATGCATAGAAGTATGCGAATACATTAAATGTGGTCATACTTCTGAGCGTCGCACTGTAATAGTAAACAGTCAAGTTTTCCAAACTACTTACCAGCAACCCTTAACACCTCAGCAGCCAGCTTGCTCTGAACATCATTGTAAGTATCTTTGTAATCCTGGAACTCATCATTCAACTGCTTCAATGAAGAGTTTGTAAAACGTATGCCATCTTTTCTTGTATCAAGAGTGATATATCGCTTGTTATTACGCAGCCCCTTTTCTTCCTATCATAAGAAAATTTTGACAAAATTCAGAAAATCATCTTATTCAAGTAGGTAGATTAAAGTCCAGTTCTTTCTTTCCATAAAGGACAAGCTAGTAATAGAAAAATATCACAATTAGATGACTGGGCTCCCTGTGTTATAGTTCTTACCACAGGAAACCCAAAGATCTGGGGACATTCTGACTCACCTTTCTAGTGACTCTAAAGAAATATCCAAGCTGATTATTAGACTCCAGTTTGATTGTCTTTCCTGGCTCCAAACCTAAGTCCCTACCAGCCTAACAAGATGAATTTTAAAAATTCTCTTCATTAATTTTAAAATGTAATGTGTCTGCGAACAGCTGATTGTGAACAGCTCCTGATCATGGCATTATTGAAATTTTTAATGTGACTAAATAAAATTTAGGCAAAGTTAAAATCAAATCCTGCAGGTCTACAATTGTTGTCCTGTGTATTGCACCCTATTGATATGAAGGGCCATGTGTAAGCTGGTCATTGTGGATCAATGTGACCTTTGTTTGCCAGTTTGAAATCTGATGCCAGTCTTAGGCCAGCGGTCTAATATGCTAATCTGAGGCAGCCCATAAACAGAGCAACCCTCGTTGGTTCAGTGCTAGCCAACAAAAAAACGGCCAATCAAAAAAAGCTGGCCAACCAAAAAAACGGCCAACCAAAATAACAGCCCAAAATAATTGCTAAACAAGGGGGCAGGCCTCCTGTCTATGCCCCTGTGCAAAGATCCTTTAGTCTGTTTTTGAGGTGTTTCATAGCAACCATGTGGTAGGGCAGAAACAATGCAATATTTCTGCATGCCAAGAGATTTCATTTCCCAAAGGAGAAAATTTGTTTTGACCCACAACATGGATGCCAAAAAAGCCCTTTTTAAGATGATGAACAAATTAAACTAATCAAAGACGAAAGTGATTGAGACTATTAAAGCAGTATGTTCCTTGTTCCATTTCCCCTCTTCTTCTTAAATTGCAGAAACAAACCTTATTCAATTCCAGAGGAATTTTTTCCAATATTTCATCCATCTTCTCTCTGCACTCTGAAAAAAGAGAGTATCACACAATTTGGCTCACTCATTCTCACTCTCCACAAGTATAATTTGTCTTGTGTGTGTGTTTTTTGTTTTGTTTTGTTTTGTTTTTCGGGGGGGGGGGGGGAGGGTCAACATATGCATGTAAAGTATCATTTGTTTAGGGAATAATCAAAAATATATTTGCTCTTGGTAATCTTAGAAATATTAACATAAAACTGTCCAATTAAGGCTTAATACCTTGTAGTCCCTCATCAAATGATGCCTTGATAAGATATTCATGGTTTTCCACTTGTTCAAGGTCAATTGTGGTTTCCACAAGCTCACTTAACTTTGCAAAATCTTCAAGTTGATCCTGTTGAGTTAGACAAAATTATTAATGATATGCAAGTTTAACCTTGTGCTGCAATAATTCACTGATACACGTAGATCATCTTGTTTCTCTGACTGGTCCTTTTCATATAACGCAAATTGTGTGTGCTTACTAACTCTACGCTTGGGCTACCTGTGGTTTTGAAAGCCAAAACAATGGCAAAAACAATCATTTACAATTAGACCTGTTTCCCTCATGGTCTAGGAGTCAATAATCCATTTGGCCTTCGGCCTCATGAGCTATTGACTTGTAGGCCATTGAGGGGCTGTGGGTCTAATTGTTAATTATTATTATTAATTATAAATTATAAATTATTATCCCATAACTGTGACCAAGCATTCAAGCATTCTCCTATTGACAACCGTACCTGCAAGGGAGACTTGAAATACTCTCTGAGGAGCTTTTCATGGTTGCCATGGTAATCTTCAAGGAGTTGAAGGAATGAGGGTAACTTCTGTATTGTCTGATAGATTCTGACACAGTCCTATTTACCAAGATATCATATATTAGTAATGTGAACAAAGAAATTAAGAAAAATTCACCCTTAAGTTAAATGGCCAGAAAATCCAAAATAATACATCAAGGCACACTGTGCTCTCACAGAAAGTGGGCTAGCTTGCTTTGAAGGGTGGTTAATTATTTAATGTAGAAGATTATCAGTCCCCCTATATTTTATTTTCTGGAACTACATACAATTATACATACTATAGCTTCTCTTACATCTAAAACATATTTTACTGTATTCACTAAAAAGATAGTTAATACTACAACATTCTGAAAAGAGGTAGATAAATGTAGTGGTAGTGCACTTGCCTCTCCTCTAGGATATATATCAGGTTAGATTCCTAGACTTTCTGTGTGTAGAGTATATCAAGTCTCTCCCTTGATTCAATACCTTGTATCCCAACAAGCTAACCATGTCTAAACCACTCACCTGTAGTGTTGCCTTCTGTTTCTGAAATTTCTTTGCAAGTCGTGCAAAGTCGGGAAACTTCTTCAGCTCTTCCTGATGTAGCAATGTAAATTTTGAATAAAAAATTAATTAAATTACAGTAAACATTATGTGCTGTTCTTAATAATTGTGAAACAGTTATTTGAAAATTCCTGAAAAAAGCTCTGATTTGTAGTTGATTGATTGATTAATTGTTGAATGTTCAATCAAGTTAAAAGTCTCCCTCATCAAAGTGTTTGTGCTGGCCTTGAATCAAAACCCAGTGGTCAAACACAATGTACAATAAGATGACGTAAACAAACAAGAGACATCAGAAAAACTCAAACTACTGGTTGAAAATTAACTTGTACAAAAAAGGTAGTGATTTTCTGGCTCACCTGCAACATTTGTCTCATCTCAGTATCTTCAAAAAATATCTCAACAAGATCAAGTCTCTCCTCTATTCAAACAAATATTTCATTTTTTAGCAATGATTTAGAGTTTGAAAATTTCACAACAAACACACTTGGGCATAATGTGATGTAATGGGCATAAGTCAGAGTACCATTTAAAGTTGCATGCCCATAACAAGACACATGCATTTAAAAAAATTCTTTTTTTACTTTATTTTTTTTTCTTCTTTTTTTTTAAATAATATAATATAATCATGGAGAACATGAGTAACTCAAACAAACATCTAACAAGAGATTGACACATGGTTTGAAATGGGTAAACATTATTAAACTCGAGCAAAAAACTAAGGCCTATTAACTTAAAAGATGGAATTTTGTGCACCCAAAATATCTGACCAAAAAAATCTCTATTTATAAATATCTATATTTCTAACATGCTTACCGATTTTACTCTTGTCCATGAGTGGTTGTTTCATCCACTGTGCCAACAGGCGCTGTCCTTGAGGAGTCTTACACTTGTTCAGGAGTCCAAGAAGACACATTGACTTGTTTCCACCTACAGTAGATAATGTACTTGTCACATTCTAATAGAAATTTATACAGAATTCACTTAAAACTAGAAATGTTATTAATAGATATTTATTTATTTTAGAAAACTATTCTCTCTGACTTGTCTTTGGCAGCTGCAATTTCATGCTACCTGGGAATAGCTTTGCACCATCTGGACTGATCAAATAACCCTAAGGCTTACATCTCTCACTACCTATGGTATGGGTGACCACTCTTTCATTTCTTGGTTTCTCTGGACATGCACATGTACTGTACACTTTTTTCCAGGGAGTGAATATTTACCTCATTCACTCTATTAGCTTCTCCTCTGTAGGATATCGAATTACAGTGGAACCTGGTTAATACAGCCACCAAAGGGACAGGCCTAAGTGGCCGTATTAGCTGGGTGTCTGTGTTAAGCAGGTAAATTTAAAAGAAAATGTTCCTGGATATGTGCCTGCCCTTTCTCAATGTGTCTCTCCCTTCCCTGGATGTGTCCATTTCTGTTTAGGATGTTTCTCTCCCCTTCCAGGATGTTTTTCAACTCTCCCTGGATGTATCCATCCCCTCCTAATTGCTTATGATTCTCCTGATTTACCTACCATCAAGAACATTTGGTAAAAGGTTCAGAGCTCTCACAGCAGCAGCATCAAGCTTCATAAACTGACTTAAATCAAACGACTCCAGATGGAAATGACCAAAGTTAGAATCATCTGATAGCAGCTATAGACACAACATAACAAAACAGCCAGTCATTCATGGGTCACCAGTAAAAAGAATTTCATACATATTATGTATTAACCCTTTGACTCCTATGACGCCTGAAACCACCCATAAAAAGCGCACCTTAAATCAAAAATTCCAGCTTCAACAATTTTGATCAAGTTGACCTAAATACCAGTCTAAAATTTTCACTAGAAAACAGAACCCTTAAAATATGAAAACCTGGAGATATGTCCAAAATTATAATGCAAAAAAATGTTTTAGGTCATTTACAAAAGCCAAAAACACAGGTAGCCCAAGCATAGAGTTATTGGGCTGTGACATCATTAGCTTCAGTGAGTGAGCTATTTAAATTTTTGTTTTGAAAATATGCTTTCAGGAGGACTTAAATTGCTATTACTTCAAGCCCTGAAATACAATTTCAATATTCACAGCAATTCTAAAAAGCTAAAAAGCAAATTAAAAACTGAATGAATTAATTGTTACAGTTTGTAAAAAAATGAAATACTCCAAGCCTCCAAAACTCTAAGTTCTCAATTTAGTTTTCAATCAATTCTTCTTGAAAAAAAGATGGAATAGCCAATAGATTGACATCATCATCCCACTATCAGACCAGATTGACTAACAAAAAATATTTGACAAAAAATACTCAAAATAAATAACTAATTAATACTGACTCATACCTCAAGGTACTTGACAAGAGATGCCATAGCTGCTGTGGCATGTACCATATCCATCTCCGCTGTTGAGATATATGAGTACGGATGAGCACAATGCAAACTATTTTGAAAGCGAGACTGTTAGTATGCTTATTATCACTTTCTTCATTATTTTTAATTATTTCCTTTTTAATTTGTAAAACTTCCAATATCTATGTCATCTCCCCTAGATTAGTTATTTGCTTCAGGATTTCGTATCCACTACGTTTATAATAATCTTATTGGTCATCTTCAGGGCTACATGTAATAACTTACAACTGTGTGAGCCAACTATTGGACCCTGGCCAGAAAAGGGGGGGGGGGGGGGGTGCTCGTCGGAAATTTAAAAAATGACCCCTAAAATATACCTGAGTCCTACAAAGGTGGACGTGGCAACAAGACAAATTTATAGTTATTTGTGTTTTTAATAGTCCCAAAGACGTAAACTTCAAACACCTTCTAATATCTTATTATCTTTAAAAATACCCTAAAAGATACCAGCTTTGACTTTGGTGGCCCGAAAAGCTTTTAGACACCCTAAACGATACCAAACCCCTGATTTTGACCCCTAAAAGATAAGACAAGCACCCACGCCCTACGATATAAGGGAGTCCCCCCCCCCCCCCCCCCGGGCTATTGGCTTGACAATAAAATAAAATAATTGCAAATGAAGTGGATACAAAATACTTGAATTAGTTATTTGCTGTTGGTGGGGTGGTGTTAAATTTTAATGTACATCTCTAATTTTATTTTTTTCTTCTAATAAACTTGATCAAAACTTGAACACTCACGTAATGTTGCACTGTTCCCAGAGGGACCAAGTTTTAGAAGTCTGTTCAAGTCCTGCACAATATCTTTATTTGAAAAGTCACCTACATACGAAAGAAACAAAAGCAAGTTAAATTGGTTAATTTCCAAAAATGGCCATACCTTGAATATATTCCTTGAAAAATAACAATCCTCCTCTGTGGGGGAGTTATGGGTATAATTTCCTCAGGCCCTCCCCACCCCTTAAGAATTCCAATCCTTTCCTGTGAGGTATGGATATTTTTGTAAAGCCTCCCAATCCCTTGAAAATTTCAATCCCCCTATAGTTTGTGGAAGAGGTATATTGATATTTTCTGTAACTACATAATATACTATCCTCAAAGGCTCCCAACCCCTTGAAAATTCCATTCTGATGGGGTAGGTATAGATATTTTCTAGAATTACACAAATTGATACTGTATATCATTGACAGACCCTCCCCACCCCTTAAAGATTACAATCCCATGGGGTAGGTATGGATATTTTCCAGAATTACACATACTGATATCCTTGACTGACCCTCCCCACCCCTTGGAAATCCCAAAACCCCTTGTCGTGAAAGTACCACTGTTTACAGCAACAATTATATCAAATTGCAACTTGCCTTTCTTTCGTTCAGTTATGAGAATGTTTGATCGGCGAATAACCTCTTGTACCTTGCTTATATCAGCATTTGTATCATTCTGTGGTATCAGACACTCTTTGGGTCCAAGTTGAACAAGAAATGCCTGAAATTCCAATTCCCAGGGATCAAAGTTAACTTTTTAGTCCACTAGCAAAGTGTTTCTAGTAAGATTTTTTTCTACTAGCAAAGTGGTAAAGTTTTGAAGGAATTATTGATTCTTACTTACAAGTGACAGTTTGCATGACAAGTGTATATTTTTGCACTCGCAAATTCTGAAAAAGCACTAGCATTTTGCGAGCCTGTGAGCATTAGTTTCAAGCCCTGAATTCCATCTGTGAGTTAGCTATGCCCTGACTTATATCAACCTGTATCAACCTAGAGGCTGTTTCAAGTTCATAAAATAGATGTTTGCTTTGGTTTGATACAATCAAGTATGAACAAAATCTTTTTTCAGGCTTTTAGTCACATTAACAAATTACAGTACAAAGTCTTAAAAACTCACCTCTAAATTAGAGAACTGATCATTGTCTACAAACTGAGACAAGCCAAGTTTTCTTCCTGCACTATCTGCATAAGATGCACCAACAATCTGAAAATTAAAATACAGGTTGAATATTAAAATGCAGATCAATATTGTCTGCCTCACAGTTGGCTCAGTTGGTTGGGCACTGGTCTGTTGTGCTGGAGGTTGTGGTTCAAGCCTCTAGGGCCTGATATCTGAGAAGAAGGTGCTGCCCTTGCTCTAAAATATCTGCAAATGGATAGACCATCACTGTGGCATGGATGACCATGTAAAATGTTGGCCCCATCTCACTTAGAGATGTTAAACAAGAGAGCCACAAGTTCATCAGGGCTGAGTTAGCAACTGTCACTTGTCACCCTCTATAAATAAAGTTAAATATTATTATAATTATTATTGTTGTTTATTTAAACTTTGGAGCGTCATATCTTACAAAGAATATTGCAAAATAAATACATAATTTTCTGTGAAATACTCTAATAATCTTTTCCAAGCAATTTCAAGCTAAGGTATGTATAGCTAGCTGTGGTACAAAGCTTCTTTTTATTTTACTTTCATTAAATTATTATGATTATTATTATGATTACTGGTATTATTATGATTATTATTATCATTATTAATATTTACTAAAAAATGTCAAAAGACCTAATTCAGCTCATACCCTTTGTCCATTGTCATTCCCAAGCTTAATCGCTATGACAACAGCTGATGCTGACATCTCTATATTTCCAAACAAGATGTCCTCAAACTGATTTAGATTTCCTGGTGATGCCTAAATATGAAAAAAAATTAATAATAAATATTGAATGATGATGATGATGAATGTTTTTAAATATTATAAATACTGTATTTTTTATTGAATGTTTACTGCATGTCACCATAGCAACCCACCTTAGCAACAATTTCCCAGACATTTGCATTTTTACCCCCTTTACTTCTGTAGAGCTCAACTCTGTACTGACGTACAAGTAGCAGATCCCGCAACATTGATTCAAAGTTCATTTTACTCAAAACAACAGATGGAACTTTCTTGTCACCTGTGAAAATAATTACAATGCATTTGTTGTTAGTGATAAACCCAAGGAATTCATCAAAATAAAATAATTCCTAATTATTATCGTTTATAATTCACCTCCAAGGTATTTGATAACACTTGTTGTCTTGTAGACCTCTTTTGCTGCAAATAAAGCATCTGTGCCATGTACAGTGTAAAAATCCTTTGAAAAGTTAAAAACATGGTTTGAATTTTATGCTAATAATAATAATAAATAATAATAATAATAATACTAAGTAATTTTTTCTACATTGTCAATAATCATTATACAGTGTCAATAATCATTATACAGTATTTCAATAGCTTTTTAAGTCAATTAGTATAGGAAATTATACCGTTCGAGAAGAATTAATGAAAAACACCGCGCGTATTTGATGAAAGTGAATTAATACCACGAGTGCGTAGCACGAGTGGTATTAATTCACTTTCATCAAATACAAGCGGTATATTTCATTAATTCTTCGAGAACATAGGTGTAATTTTCTGTTAATACCAAATCTATAAAAAAATACGAAGTTTGTTTTTGTTCTTGAATGGATGTCAAGCATTCTGAAAGCAAAGTTCCCGGATGTGTGTAATTAATTAAGCGCGAAGTTCCCGGATGTGTGCAATTAATTAATTGCACAGTATTAAGAAAAATTTCACAGTTCGTCAGCCAATCAGAATCGAGTATTTTTTATAGATGTGGTATTATATAGAATTTATTGTATTTTCATCTTAATTATTGTAGTGTGCAATTGAAAACCTTCATTTATATTTGTGTATCAGAGTACAATACTGTATCTTCTTTTTATCAAATGAATGTTTATAGACTTATAATGTTCTAAAATCTAGTGTGTATATCACAGCAGACATCAGATATCTTTCACCCTTGAGAAATAAAGACATCACATCACAGAACCACACTACCCCTCCCCCTCCCCCCCAAACAACCGCCCCAAGTCTAGGCAATCAGGTCAACAATACAGCAATGTATATAACTGACCCAAATGCCATGACCCAAAGCAGTAAAGTTCTTGTCCAATTGAGCCTTGCTTCTACCCTTAACATTTCTTCATATTTATTAAGATGTAAATCAGTGACATCATCCTAAGACTAAAGGCAGAAGTCCTAGCCAGGGCAGATCCAAGAATCTTGAGAGGGGTCCAACATATACTAAGCAAAACATGTTGGACCTTTTCCTGACTACTCACTTCTATCCTCCCCTCTGGTTACATATTCAAAAAAAAAAAAAAAAACAAACAAACTGCAAAACCAATTTCTAGGATAAAACAATCAATTGAACCTCAGGTACGACAGGGGAGTTTGGAATCCCCCAATAGCTGGTGAGGTGTGCAAATTTTGAATTTCGTACATTTTTGTACAAACTGTACATTTTTTTCACTGGGTTCAAATCAGGTTCAAATCTGCATAAGAGGGTCCTGAAGTGTGTGTGTGGGGGGGGGGGGGGTACTTATCCCACTTCCCAGCCTAACATTTTGCAAAATCCCAGTCCCAGTCATGCAAAATTCTCAGTCCCAGTTAGAGATATGGCAAAATCCCAGTCCCATTGCATGGAATCCCATTTTCCCAGCCAAAAAAAGACGAATCGCTGCTCCCATTTTACCCCTTCAGCACCCTCGCATGAAATTCGTCAAGTTGTCGTGAAGTCAAATCACAGAAATCACTGAAATATGCTTATAAGCTTACATTAAGTCTAAAGAAAAGAAAATTTTCTTACCGATCTGTCAAAAACACGAAATGTTGTCTCAAGTTTCTGAAAAGGAGATAAAAGAAAGAACCTCAAAATCGAGATAAAACGGGTAAATGTGAATCAAGATTGACAAAAAATGGTTTGACAGATGAAACCATACCTCGGGTAGTGAACGATAGAACGATAGAAAACCCTGTTCTGCTGGGCTATCTGAAAACATAAACACAAAAAAACAATGAAGTTACAAATATAGATTATAAGAGAATAGTTTGAGCTGTTATTACCTAAAGATATTTGTTGACAAGGCTGCAGAGCCATTTTAAACGTAGAGTGAAAAACTGAAACACGAACTAAACAAAACAACCCCACGTGATAATGAGCTGCAAATTTGGCGCGAAAACAACCAATCGATATTTATTCGGAAGGCATTCGGAATTTTTCTCGAACCTTTATGATATTTCTACAAATTTCCAAAAGTAATTCCAAACAGTAAAAAAGACCTAAATATTTCTTGAATTAATTTTGAATTTAAAAAATTTTAGGGTTAGAAAATGACTTAATTTTAATTATATTTTTTTAAATATTTACATAATTGTCCGGAAAACCGCGGCAGAAGGACTGGGTGCCAGTTTAGCATTCCGCTCTGCAAAATTCAAAATGTCGGCCGAAGAAGACACAGAATTGAGAGATTTAGTGGCACAATCACTGGAAAGTAAAGGAGTTTTAGGAAAAATAAGGGTAAGAAACAGTCAAGATTTTGAGTGTATTTAATTCTCTGATCCATTGGATCATTCGACTTAAAAATCTTTATATATATGTTGTTTGACACTTTGATCTTGGTGTTGTCGAATATGTTTATATTTTTTTTCTTTGAACGGTTGATATTCTTACCTTAAGAATCTTATTTTCTGATATAAATAATTGATTTTAAAACTAGGTAAGTCTTCTGATACTGTAAGCCTTCTTATAAGCTTATTAAGCTTACCTGTCCTTTTTTTGTTTTTGTTTTTTTTGTTTACAATGAACTGAAAAAATTGTCACAAACGAAACAAAAAAACGTTTTGTTTTTCTTTGTGTGAACAAGACGCTCTAAGAGCGTTGCCTTTATTATGTAGGCTCAGACCTAAACAACTTGTACACACTGCTGTACATATGCTTGTTTTGAAATCCCTAGCCTGTGATATAAAATGTTTTTCTTTGTTTTTGGTTTGAATGCAGGCTCAGTTACGAGCAAGTGTGTTTTTAGCCTTAGAAGAGCAAGAAGAAACCGAGGTCTGTATATTTCCTTGAAAATATTGACTTAAGACAGAAACAATTTTTTTTTTCCTTTCCTTTTTTGTGTGTGGATTATTAACATAAATCAGACTGAACAAACTTAGAGTGTTAGTGCAACTGGCTCTGTAGATAAGATTAGACGATGGGTCTATCTGTTCTAACTGTCACACTTTCCATTTCCATTTCCTGGTGGCGTATTTATTTATTTTTATTATGTCCATTGTTCTGTTCTGTGCTTGAACGACCGATGGTGAAGAAATATTAATACAAACCATTTTGTCATTTCATTATATTATGTATTTTTTGTTCCAGAACAAGGTTCCTCTTTCAAACCCAAATCTAAAGAAGTTCTTAAACACCAGTGAAGGTAACTATAACATTTTTGCATCAAATGTCAGGAAATCTCTGTCTGTTACAAGTCTCATACAACACTTGGTGTCAGCAGTTAATGTTATCTTGATTAAACATATTCAAAATGAACCATTAAAAAAATATATCTATAGAGATTATCACATGTTAATAGCCTGATATCATTTTTATTTGAGAGTTTCCTGTCATATTGTAAACAAGGGAGTCTGCGAGCGAGTGAGCGATATGATACGGAAAACAAGTGAATAAAAGTGATATCAGCTCTTAACATGTAATAATTTGTTTATTACACATTTAGGGTCAATTATATATTATTATGTATCACGAGATTTTATTGGACAGTTTGCCATGAAGTGATATCGTATCACTTCACTGGATATGGTTTATATTCATGGCTTTATTTCACGGATATTGATCATAAATGTGTAATAAATGACTTTTAACGATTTTTTTCAGGACGACTGGTTGCTGGACTTGTAAGAGAATTTTTGGAATTTTTTGACTTGGATTTTACAATAGCAGTCTTTGATCCAGAGAGCAATTTTGTAAGTTTTTCTAATGTGATCTGATTTGTTGAGAACTGCCAGCTAGGGCATTGTTGAAGAAATAGAAAACACATGCGTGTTGTGTGCAGTTATAACCAAAGAGAATTGTTAGGAGAAGCATGATGCATAACAGCATGACATCTCCTGAGTGTTCTGACAATCCCCAAGTGCTTTATAACTTCACACAGCACAACAAGCAAGTTGTTTATTTCTTTTATAAAATATGAATGCTTCTTAAAAAAGTGTGTGAAAATTTTAAAACTCACACTTTTAAAAAATGATGAGTTTGATCAAAAAATTATCAACATGGTTACATGGTTATTCAGCTTCATACTATACAATGGTTTCGAGTGGCATACCGTGATTATCCAAAGAGCCACTTGTAGTTTCTAGTATACACACAAGCCTTTAGACGAGTGTGTCATACAAAGAAAGTACAAGTGACGAGTGGGATATCCACAGTATGCCATGAGGAACCATTGTAGAACCATTTTATCCCACCCCATAGAAAATACGAATGCGCAGATTCAATGTGCAGTGCATGATGGGAAGGAAGATTGAAATACCAACAAATATACAACTTACTGCTTTCCTGCCTTCTGATTAGCTGTATTTTCTATGGTGTGGGATAAAAGAAAATGTACACTTTCATAGCCATTGGATGTGTAGTTTGTGCGCTACAAAGTATTGTGAACATGATAGTAAAAGTCCCATGGTACAACTGTACCCTGTACCTTAAAACCCCACAAATTAAAGACAATATCTTTGAACATTGCAAAAATCAGATCAATGTTCACAATGGTTGATAGCTTGTCTGTAGATTATGTGATTAATTCAGTTATTAAATAACAGAATTTTGTTAATGCAGCAATAGTGCTATAATTGGTAATAGTAAGCATTATTTTTCTTACCAGAGTGACAGATATCAAGGAAGAAATAATCTGGCAAATGAACTGAATTTACATGAAACTGAAAGATTTGCTAGCAAGCCATTGCTATTAGAGGTTGTACAGAGAATGTTACATGGAAGCAGTCACAACGGCACTGCATCATCACATGTAGGAAAGCTTCCAATTTCAAGCAGTGAAACACAGGTGAATAAAACATATCTTGGACATTGTTATTGCATTTTACCCATTTTACCAATTTTGCAATCTGATTGGTTAATTAGCATGCACAAGACTTTGATTGGCTAAATTAACATTCTGATATGATCAAGAAAAGAAATAGGTGAATGGCGATTGATGATTGGCAATTTTAGCACAAACATTAGAAAAGTTCTCCATACAATAAAAACAGTTACAAACCTTAGGCATTGGTTAATAGATTAAAATAATTTTTTTATTAACTTTCAAGAAATGAGCTTAACTACTGCACTTTCGTTGCTGATTTTGAGATTTTTTTTTGGAATGAAAATCATTATAATTTTAAAATATTGGAAGCAGATGATCCTACTTATTTACCCACAATCTCTTGTCTTTATAATAAGCCTGCTGTTGTGAATACCTCAAGACAGAGTGGACCCCTCAGCCCTCGCAGTTCAAGTCCTTCATCTGTTAAGGTATTTGATTATTATGGGAATTAATTGCTTGAGGTTCCTGTGGACAGCACACCACCTGTATCCCAATTTGTATCATTTTCAAGACTAGTCATGTATAATAATTTTTTCTTAACAATTTAAATTCTATTGGTAAAGGTTTAAGGTAATTCCATAGTGTAATGGATTCAAACATAGATTTTGATAAAACTTTGCGCAGTTATCAAGTTAATGCTGCTCATTCCAAATAATAAAGATAAAAAGATAAAAGATACAGAAAACAACCACAGGTAACCCAAGCTCTGTGTACGAAAGTTGAAATCGCCACAAAATAGTCACTTTGGTTTTGCTTCTGATTCTCTTTAATTCACCTTAGTTAATTCTCATGATAAACATAAAGTACATTCACTCGATTCACTCGGTCCCGTCGCGTCCTCACTTCTGTACACACACACACACACCCTATCACATTACACACTGACTCACTTCCGCTCTAAAATTGACAATAATCTTTTCCGGTCACTCTGTATCTGTACATTATTATAAGAGAATGTATGTGGGGAAAGTCAATAAGATCAAAAAATAATAATAAAGATGTAATAGAATCATCTATAAGATAAACCGTCTACCGGTATATCTTTTTCAGTCATTCTTTTTCACTGGCCCAGACTCAAAGGCTTGCTATAGTCCTAATTCCAGAGAAGGGTCCAAATCGCTTCAGATATTCACAAGTAGTAAAAGAATGATAGAATGATTGAAGAAGATACTAGATGATTTGATTGTATCTTGATTATTTTTTATTTCATTTAACTTTCTCCACTTACATTCTCTCATAATAATGAACAGGGCAGAAAAATGAGCCAGCGGTTGGTGGTCAAATCACAGGCTCACCTGGTTTTCATATTTAAATGTGTATGCTTTTAAGAAAATGCCAAAACCATCTGACTACAAAGTGCAAAAGCTAAGCCCATTTCTAAAATGTTAAGAAAAAATTACATTTTAATTAAATATATTAAGGTAACTAAACATGGTTGCCTACTATAGAAAAAATCCATGAATTCAAAGTGTTTGAATCACATTTTTTTGAAACTCAAATTTAATGCTGATTTCAAATCTGGAAAGAAAAAAGGGGTGTCCCGAGGTAGGTCGTTTTTGAAATATTCAAGATTAAAAACAAGCATATCAACAACTTTTTGAAGAAAAAGAAGCAAAAACCAACTCTCTATGAAAAAAATCATAACCTCACCAGTAATCAAGCTTTTGCTTTTAGGAAAACTAAATTATTAGTTAAAATTAAAGTTATTTGTGGGCACACACATTGTGGTGTCAGATTGCCTGCTTCATGGCGTCATTGTGATTGCGTAGTAGTGTGCGCAGTAGCTTTGTTTTTGTATAGTAGGTGGCTAGCCACAGTTAATTGAACAGATGACAAAGAAATGTTTTTGTTGTATGTAGTCTGACTTTTTCAAGTCTTTGTACAAATGCGCTATTTACCAAAAACTTTGACCAGCTTACGCAAAAAATTGTGCGATTTGGAAGGTTTTCACAGGGGATTGGGCGCATGCGCATACATTTTTCAGCCCCATCATAATAACATACAGATACAGAGCTTGGGCTACCTGTGGTTGTTTGCTGTATCTCTTGCATATTTAAATGATCTTTTCAGCAGCCGGGCTGCCATCCTGAAATCGTAGTAATAATCAATAGGCTCAAGCTCACACTGGCCAAGATTGTTTGCAGTAGAGTGTGTAAAATGCTAAACTACGGAATCACCTTAATTTAATTGCTTGGGATGCCTGTGGACAACTTACCACAGGTCTCCCCAAACTAAACATTTAAACAAAGTTTAATGATGGCTTGCAATTATTATTTATTTAAAAGTATTAAAATGTAAAGTCAATGATAATGAGAAATTTTAACTATATATAAAGAGTTAAAATATTAAAATTAAATAAAAATCTGAACCTGGATGGAACAGAAACAAAATACCTCACAACTGGGACCACTTACTGCAGTCACAGTCCAGGTTTATTAAGCCAAGACATTATGATTGCAATCATTGTTATCAAGACTATTCTCGGCTTTCATGTGACGTCATCGGAATCCTGACCCACCAAAAATATTCCCTATAAAAGCATTTCTGTAGTATGTTGTAGACATCTGTGATATAAGTCTTGCCTGAAAGTTTTGAACCAAAATTACTTTTACCGGGCGAGTTACAGCGTCTTGAATTATGTCACGCAATCCACGTCACGTATTTAAAATCGAAGCAAAACTTGCTGATAACTTAAAAGAAATCTAAAATTTTACTTTAATCATGTTTAAACCTTGAAATTAATTCAAAAATAGCCACAATTTCTAACACAAGACTGATTTTTAACTCTATTCACGATACCCGAATTCTGTCGGCCATGTTGGTGTCCCAGAGTGGAACACCAATATGGCCGCTCCATACATTTTAACCAAATACGGCCTCATATTTGTTTGCTCATAACTCGAAAACCAAACGTCCTGCTTTCTTTAAAACTGGCCAAATTGTAGGCTTTTAATCTCTTTACAAGGTTTTGGACATGTTATTTTGTTTAGACATTCTATAAAGCTCTAAGAACAGTAATATCCGTATGCAAAATCTCAAGTTCGTCGCATACATTCTTACTAAAATTACAACATTTTCGCTCGCTCATAATTCGGCCGCCAAACCATCTTTAAGCATAAAACTTTGTGTGATTGTTAATTTCTAGATATTCTTCAAGACTGTTAACAGTAATTGATATTTTACTTTAGATTTAAGCTAAACGAAGATTTTCATTTTAGTCACATGATCAGTGAAAGCCGAGAATAGTGAAGTTGATGGCTTATAAGCTTAATATAAGCCCTACAGGATGGATTCATAATTTGAAAGACCTTATAAAGTAAAATAATAAGAATGGCTTTTGCTATTCTTTGATATCTCTTTTCTCTGCTTAGGGACTTGTCAGAAATTAGCAGGGGGAGGGGGGTGGAAAAAGAGGGAGGGGCATAACTTTTTGAGCCCCTGAAAAGGGAGGGTCATGAAAAAATAGGCAGTGAAAAAGGGAGGGTCACATAATTTAGGCCTACCCCATGGGGAGAGTCAGGAAATTTCATTCCTGTTGGTGGGGAGGGTCACATCATTTTCGGCACTCAATTTCAAATCTCCTTCACCCCCCTCCCCCCTGCTAATTTCTGACCAGTCCCTTAGATATTTAATATATGAATAATTAGGAAGTGATGACATCATTTAATAAAGGTCAAAAATGAAATCATCAAATAGAGAATAACTCTGCTAGGAATATTAGCGCAAAGTGGCTGAAACTTATGTTGGTTATTGGTCAGGGTAAGACAGTAAGTTTGGTATGTTTGATGGTGTTTCCATGGAAACACTTGGATCCAGGCTCTTTTCAAGATAAAAAAGAATCCTCAATAAATTATTTCTTTTAGGAATGATAGAGTAAAACACTAGAACCATGAAACAAAATCAAATTGTTAGTGTGTAATAGTTCTTATTTAGCAACTATTAGTTACTATAAAAGACAAGTAAAGTTGTAATGAGGTATTGTTTCCTTTTGTATTTGTTGTTTCTGGTTGAGTGATATTGACTAAATAGTCACTAAATAAAAACTATTAGTTAGTAACTATTTTGTTTTTATTTCATGGTTCTAGTGTTTTCGCTCTATTTTTTACTTATTACACATTTTAGGGTCGATATCCGTGAAATAAAGCTGTGAATAAAGACCATATCAGTGAAGTGATACGATATCACTTCATGGCAAACTGTCCAATAAAATCTCATGATTAATATATAATTGACCCTAAAATGTGTAATAAACAAATAATTACATGTTATGAGCCTGATATCGTTTCCCTTATCATATCTCAATGTATCATATCATGTCTTCGAGCTAGACATTCTCTATTTGATGATTTGACCTTTGACTTTTGACCTTAAATGATCTCATCACTTTGTAATTTCTATATGGAATATCTCGGCAATGAAAATAGATATCACAGAATAGTAAACACCATTCTTATTCATTTTTATAAGGGCTTTCAAATGACTACAGTCAAACTAAGAAAACCGTGAACACCTAAAATATGTCTGGAATGTTTATGTGTTTGATCACAGCGCAGTCATGCAAAGTTTTTTCCCATTTAAAAGTTTCAAACTTCATATTTTGATTTTATTCTCGTGAAATTAGAGATTTCTATTCGAGACAGAGGGATACACGAGAGAAGGATTCAAAACAAACTCTTTTCATGGTGGTGGGTAACATCTATTTTACATGTAACAGTCTAAATAAACATTCCAGACATATTTTAGGTGTTCACGGTTTTCTTAGTTTGACTGTAAGCGATCCTGTAGGGCTTATATATATGCACTTTAATAAATTGCTTTTGATAAAAGTTGTCTCAAAAGTTAATCATTTATAATTCTTTATTATTTTAAAATAATAATAATGTAAAAGTATCAGAGTATTTAATTGTGTGGTTCTCATTAAAGGATGAAGAGGAAAAAAGTCACTCAGAATTGATGATCAGTGCTGGATTTGAAAGTGATGATGATATGGTAACAACGTTGACAAACTTCATTTAGTTTATACAATATAATCTCATACAAATTAACATTGATGATAATTCAAAATGCTCTTGCAAGACTCAAGCAAGATTTTCAAAACAAATTAAAAAAATTAAACTACCACTATAATTTTAACTTTATAAACGTGTTTGCATGTGAAATGCTTAACTGTATGCTGCAAATGAAATGCGTAGTAATGTGATTCTTAGACTGACATACTGCAAGTTATTATAAGATATTTAATTTATAAGAATGTAGTGCCAATTTAGGCTCTGAATCTGTCCTTTTTAAAAATATGTGATAATTGAATGATAAAATGCTGCAATGTGTACGTTTTGCATGTGAAGTTTTGCATCAAGCTTTCTTAAATTAACTTCCAATACAAGGTTCACACGCCTGTCCATTAATCCTTGCTTTGTGGGTGAACAAATTCTGTATGAACTTGGCCCACTTTTATTAACACACTCAATGATCCTTTGTATACATGTTGAAATTCATGGAGTAAGGAAAACTAGAGATCCTGGAGAAAAAACCTTGTTTCAAGGGAGAGGACCACAAATGTGACAATACTGTATTTTTTGAATTGAAATATTTTTTACCAGCAAAAGATTTTTGTTCATTCCCTTCAATCCCATGCATTGAGCTTCGCACTGTAATAAACAGAGGAATATATTTACTGTTTTTTTCACTGAATTGTAATCAAGAGTTTCATTAATAATAATCCTGTTTCCACACAGAAACCCAGTAAGATTCCGCAGAGAATCAAAGATGACAAGTCAGCTAGCCTGAGTCATGCAAGTGAGAATGGTTTGGATTCATTTAGAAATGATATACTAGACATGAAAGATAAGTCACTATCAGACTCAAGAAAAGACAGAAGTGGAAGGGGGTTAGTATATAACTGATTCTACACTATTTTACTGACTCAGCAGCAGCAGAAGCTGAAAATCATTGGGGGGGGGGGGCACTACAATTATTTTTTTTAGAAAATACAAAATACAAATGCCTTTAAAAATAATTATGATTTATAGTTTATGACTTATCCAAAACACATTTTTTTGGGGGGAGCCTGGCCCCCCCAAAGAAATAGTGGGGGGCCAGTGCCCCAACCCTCCCACTTCCACTGCCCCTGTGACTTGAGATATCATTGCAGGGTTGAAAAAGCTACCTAACGTAGGCTTGAATCTTTCTCACCTACTACCTAAATTTGGTATGTGAACAATAGTCCTAACTACGTCACATGCATTATAATATACACATGGATATTACAGTAAATCCCTCCCTTATTTGAATATGAAATCTAATTAGTGTAATCCATGATGGTATTTGTTGCCCGGGGGGGTACTTCGGGTCTTTTTATACAGGGATGCTTCGCCTGGACTCTCGACCCCTTACTCTTTTCTATACCAAATTGGAGCAAAAAGTTACCCCTTTTTTATACCTTTTTGCCTGAAAAGGTACCCCTTTCATATACTTTTGAAAAAAATCTACCCCTTTTTACACTAAAACTCACAAATTTCCACCCCTTTTCTATATGTGCGACTTGAAAAAGTACCCCTTTCGGGCGGAGCATCCCTGTATAATCAATTATAGGGAGTATCTCCCCCCCCCAGATTTGTTGGCCAAACATACTAAACCAACAAAAAATGTTTCTAGTTCAAATGTCATTCTTTGTTTACTTTAATAGTACTGGGTGGCGATAACCCAGTGGTCTTCTATTATGTTGCGGCAAAACAGTAAATCCTACATACAATCTCTAAGAATATGAAAACGCCATTAGATCAGCAGATAGGGTAAAATGTTACATTTTTTTTTAACCACAGAAGTCCAGACAAAACGATTGGTAGTGATGATGATGATATCTTTTCCGACTTTCTGACCAAGCCAAAGTCAACCAAGACAAAAAAGGAGTAAGTTGTGGTGCACATATGGTCACCATAGAAACCAAATAAGTTACCATAGTTACCAGTTCCCATATTACCAAGACACAATATTAGCAAGAATGTGACAGGGTGATCTACCATAAGATTGTGTTTTAGGTTCCAAGAAAGTTGCATGTGATACCATTGCTGAATTCATTCATTGAAGATTAATTCTCCAGTACTTTGTTGTGGGGTGTTGGTGTTAGATGCATTTAGGAACTGTAAGTGACGTGGTTGGGTGACAAATCTGGTGATACGTGCATAGGTGATTGAACATACAGAAATGGTGATAGAGTTGATAGTGGTGATGGTAACGCTGACAATTGTTGGGATGGCTGTGGTGGTATTACTGGAGTGCCTGTTGCTGGTGTACAACTGATTAAAGTTGGAGCTAGTAGTTGTAGGGATGGCTGTGGCGGTATTACTGGAGTACCTGTTGCTGGTGTAGAACTGATTAAAATTGGAGCTAGTAGTTGTACGGATGGCTGTGGCAGTATTATTGGAGTAGCAGCTGGAGCTGGTAGTTTGCCTTCCTCAGGACTGTCTCCAGAGCACAGCTTTCAATGTTTATTCTGTAGGACTGAAACAGAGACAAAGTCATTAGATCATTGTTGAATTAACTTGTCGCATCGTCATGTTTTCCATGTTGTATTCTGCAGGACTGAGTCAGAGAAAAAGTCATTAGACACTAAGGAAACAGCTCCCAAATCTGCTGGAGGTCTCGCCTCTCTAAAAGGAGCTCCTCCCTTAAGCAGTGGTGGTGGAGGACTTGGATCACTCAAAGGTGTACCACCCTTACCAGGAACCACCACTAAAACCAATAAAGACTTCCCCAAATCCCCAGACTGGAATGAATTGGCTGAGATTGACAGCAGAATAAATAAACTAGGATTTGGTTAGTACTTTATAATTGTCACACTATCAAGCACTACATGACACTAGAGAAAAACGTTTGCGCATGCGTGCCTTTCAGCACGCTTTCCAAGAATTTACAAGAGTTTTAGTGAGAAAGTAAAATGCTTTTATACAAAACATTTCGTGGGTATACTTTTGTGAGACCAATAATGTGTTAATAAAGACAATATGAAAAAAAAATAGCCTTGAGTTTTAAGAACTGACTTTAAGTTTTGGCATTTTGTAAAGACTATTTTTCAGGCAAGTGTGAAAGTCAGATTTGCATATTTTTACAATAGCACGAAGACGCTTTTGACTAATTTGCATACGGACTTAGAGCATGCGCAGACGTTTCTCACGCGTGTCGCACTACATACTATCTATACTATTAAAATCATTGTCATTGTGTACTGCGTTTGGAACCTGGATGTCCTTGAAGTAAAAAGGATGCTGTTAAATTCTTATTCCTTTCAAAATCACCAAGCAAAAAAATATTTTAGCCATAAAAGAAACATATTTGCTGAACTGCCCTCTTAGAGCTAAAAATGCTGTTTACAGTTACTCAATCAAATAATTACCAACCTGACATATTTTAGGCAGAAAGTTGTTGTTTTCCAATGCCTCTAATAAGTTTTCTAGAAAAGATCAAGAAAACATCGGTGAGGCAGACATTCCCAATGATGAAGAGGCAGCTGCCTCAAAATCTGGCAAAAATTATTTCACACTATAAATCTTAATTTATTTTACAGTTCGATGCACAAAAGTATGACCACTTTTAATATATTCGCATACTTCTAAGCCAAACGAGTTTTACAAGCCTTATTTGGTAAAACCAGACAGCTTGGCATCAAATGTAAAATCCCGTGCATAGAAGTATGCGAATATATTAAAAGTGGTCATACTTTTGCGCGTCGCGCTGTAAATCTTATGAGGCAGTGAGTAACGAGCATTTTTTGTCACCCATTTGGTCCACGTAAGAGACCTTTCCTTTGATCGAAGTTCATTTCGCATGGTTATTGAGCTTCAAAGATGACAAGTATTGTTTCTTTGCCGTCCCAAACTGGAGTCTGGTTCTCATGATCAGCATTCAAGTAGCTCGTTGGAGTCTTGTCCTTATCAGCATTAAAGTTGCTTGTTTGGTTTTGCTCGTATCAGTGAAACATTTCGTAACATCACAGTTTCCTGTAATCCTAGTTTCGTCATTTGTTTTTTTTTATTTAATTGACTTATTTAATACTAAGGTTCATTTGCGAAACGACCCGGTCCGAAAAAATTGATCCGTGACCTGCTTTCTCTCGCTATTCTGGAAGATGAAAATATTTGGCCAGTGGTGAAAATCAATCCCTAAAAGACAGTCCAAACTCTGTCTTGTGCATGAGTAGTGTTACTTGTTGACGAAGACCCGCCATGTGGAAATGCTACTAAACCAATCGTGTATTGATTACTGCATTTTCATTTACAGCGCGACGCGCCTTACCGTGGCCACCCTGCCAAAGTTTCGTACAAGTACGATAAATCACTTCTTGCAAAGAATTTCCACATGAAAAAGACTGCCTACGAAAGTATTAAGTGTTAGCAAGCCAAAAGAGCAAAACTGGTTTTAGAAATAGAGATTTTTAAGCATTTTCTTCAAGTTCTTGCTCCGAAGCTCAAATCTTTGCGGTAACAACAAAGCAAGTTCACATGCAAATTTACAGATTCTCGCTTTCTGATTGGCTAACTTGTAAAAAAGTTTGTTGGGTGGCTACGGTAAGGCGCATTGCACTGTAATCACTGGGTTTCATTCTTTCTTTCATTTTCAGTATCGTATTCTTTTTCCTAGATATTCCTGGTGAAGAAAAAAGTGCCAATTCACAAGAGTATGACTATGAAGATGACTTCCAGGCGTCAAGGTGAAACTACATTTTTGTCTTATATTTTCGCCCTGTATCAGAATAAGAGCAAATAAGAAAAGCATGCACTCTAAAAAATTACAGAGTCATTTGTGGTGATACTTAAGGGCAGCACTGTATTTCTATCTTTTAGCTCACACCTGAGTGACCATAGTTTGAGCTTGACAGAAGAAATTGACGAACAGCTTAGTAGTTACCATAGCAACAGCAGTAAGGTTAGTAGATTGCACAGTCCCATCCAACAGAGATGTCAGTGACTCTGTATTATTATAACTTTATAGGGCATTGTGGCGCATTTTGCGGGCTAAAATACGAAAATCAGCGGGCTAAAATAGATTTTAGCCCGCTGCCATCAGCCAATAAGAAACGGGAAATATGTAGTCGTTTATTCCTTTTGTAAATGCCCTAAAAAGTTATAATAATAGTAATAGAGGCGATGTTCTCTGGCATAAATATGTTTTTGGCCCTTCTCAGTGCTCATTTTAACCCTCGCTTCGCTCGGGCTAAAATGAGCCTGAGTCGGGCCAAAAACACATTTATGCTCTCGAACATCGCCTCTATTGTTATATTATCATTACTAAAATTAGAGTCATTTGGTGCCATTTGTTAATTTGTATGACTAGAAGAAAGAGATTTTGGCTCATTTTAGGGGTCATTTTCAAACTTTCCGAGGATCATTCCACCCTTCTATATATAGGAATCATCACTCTGAAGATGACTTCCGCTCAGGTTGTCGAAACGTCAGTCTCTACCAACAACAGTCTTTCTCAAGACTACACTCACCCAGACGATCACATTACTCACTCCACTTCTACTCCTGGATTCAAACCATTTACTCTCAAACAGCCTATTAAGTGTATTTTCAATGATATGGCATAAAATAGTCCTACAGTGCTTTTTTGCTCCACCTCGTCCAATAATTGCTTATTATTTTTGTAGGCTGACGATCCTTTAACAACTGACCGTACAGTATCTCGTGCTAGTGATAATGGCTTGGATTATGCGGAGGATATTTTTGATGACGTCTGATTTTGCCTTATCACATATTAATTTAATTGTGAATTACCAGTATTATTCCTCTGTGTCAATGTATATTTATAAATAGGGTGCAAATAGTAGTATGTGCAATGTTTTTATTGTTTCAGAATAGACCATTTGCATTATGCTGTCATATACTACAACTACCAAAATCCTTTGCTCTTTCTTTTGCCTTTTTGTGCATAAATTGCTTTCATAAGGAAATAGGAAATCGAAAAAAAAGTTTGTGAAGCATTCTGGTAGTTCAAAATGTTGCCATTATCCCGGGGGGGGGGGGGGGGGGGGGGGACTTCGGGGGTAAAGTATCGGGTATGCTCGGGTAAAACTCAGCACTTTCTGGTATCTTTTAGGGTGTTGAAAAAGGAACTAGCCCATCGCATAATAACGTAAACTCAGAATATTACTCAAGGAAAAACATTTCAAAAGCCTTTATTTTTTAATAGTATTATTTTTGTGGTATCTTTTAGGGATTAAAATTTACCCAACCACGCCCTTTTGAAAAAAACTTCCGGTATCTTTTAGGGGTGGTTTTGGAAATTTCCGACGAGCATACCCGATACTTTACCCCCGGAGTCCCCCCCCCCCCCCGGGCCATTATGCCAATAAACGGTTATAGTCTCATGGCTGAATGGAGCTATATATGTTGTATGATAAAATGTTAGAAGTCCCAAATGTAATAAGCTTTGGACCCAAGTGTAATAAAAGTTCCAAATATAATAAGTGGGCAACTAAAATTTTTCGAGAATGGCAGATCTCCCGTAAAAATTCCGGGGGGGGGGGGGGGGGTTCTTCGGGTCGTTTCATACGGGGATGCTGCGCCCGGACTCGACCCCTTACCCTTTCTATACCAAATTTCAGCAAAAAAGTACCCCTTTTATACACTTTTTTGCCTGAAAAGGTACCCCTTTCATATACTTTTGAAGAAAAGCTACCCCTTTTATACCAAAATTCCCACCCCTTTTCTATACCTGCGGCCTGAAAAACGTACCCCTTTCGGGCGGAGCATCCCCGTATAGTCAATTATAGGGAGTACCCCCCCCCCCCCCCCCCCCCCCCCGGTTAAAATATCATTCCGGCTAAAGAAAATTCATTTCACGATGAGGTAATCCATGAGATTTTGTCTGTAATTGATATTCCGTCAAGTATTACAAATGAATGTCAAAGGAAAGAGGTATCAGGATTTTACCAATATGAAGTAAGTGATGAATTATTGTCTCATGCAAGTTCATATTCCAGATTTTGCGAGTGAATTTATCAATCTTTGGGAGTTAGATCTTGATATTAGTGATGATATTTTGGGTGCAATCCAAATTCCAGATATTTCGGGTGATTTCAAAAATATAATTCCATCTCGTGTACATTCTTATTCTGATGCACCCATCCAATCCCTCTCATGTACATTCTTATTCTGATGCACCCACCAAATCCATCTCGTGTACATTCCTGATCCACCCATCCAATCCATCTCGTGTACATTCTTATTCTCATGCACCCATCCAATCCATCTCGTGTACATTCCTGATGCACCCATCCAATCCATCTCGTGTACATTCTTATTCTGATGCACCCACCCAATCCATCTCGTGTACATTCTTATTCTGATGCACCCATCCAATCCATCTCGCGTACATTCCTGATGCACCCATCCAATCCATCTCGTGCACATTCTTATTTTGATGCACCCATCCAATCCCTCTCGTGTACATTCTTATTCTGATGCACCCATCCAATCTATCTCGTGTACATTCTTATTTTGATGCACCCATCCAATCCATCTCGTGTACATTCTTATTCTGATGCACCCATCCAATCCATCTCATGTACATTCTTATTCTGATACACCCATCCAATCAGTCTCGTGAACATTCTTATTCTGATGCACCCATCCAATCCATCTCGTGTACATTCTTATTCTGATGCACCCACCCAATCCATCTCGTGTACATTCCTCATGCATCCATCCAATTCATCTCATGTACATTCTTATTCTGATGCACCCATCCAATCCATCTCGTGTACATTCTTATTCTGATACACCCATCCAATCAGTCTCGTGAACATTCTTATTCTGATGCACCAATCCAATCCATCTCGTGTACATTCTTATTCTGATGCACCCACCCAATCCATCTCGTGTACATTCCTCATGCATCCATCCAATTCATCTCATGTACATTCTTATTCTGATGCACCCATCCAATCCATCTCGTGTACATTCTTATTCTGATGCACCCATCCAATCTATCTCGTGTACATTCCTGATGCACCCACCCAATCCATCTCGTGTACATTCTTATTCTGATACTCTCATCCAATCCATCTCCTGTACATTCTTATTCTGATGCACCCATCCAATCCATCTCGTGTACATTCTTATTCTGATGCACCCACCCAGTCAATCTCGTGTACATTCCTCATGCATCCATCCAATCCATCTCATGTACATTCTTATTCTGATGCACCCATCCAATCCATCTCGTGTACATTCTTATTCTGATGCACCCATCCAATCTATCTCGTGTACATTCCTGATGCACCCACCCAATCCATCTCGAGTACATTCTTATTCTGATACTCTCATCCAATCCATCTCATGTACATTCTTATTCTGATGCACCCACCCAATCCATCTCGTGTACATTCCTGATGCATCCATCCAATCCATCTCATGTACATTCTTATTCTGATGCACCCATCCAATACATCTCGTGTACATTCTTTTTGCTGTATGTCCATCCAATCCATCTCGTGTACATTCTTATTCTGATGCACCCATTCAATCCATCTCTTGCACATTCTTATTCTGATGCGCCCATCCAATCTATCTCATGTATATTCTTATTCCGATGCACCCATCCAATCCATCTCATGTACATTCTTATTCTGATGCACCCACCCAATCCATCTCTTGCACATTCTTATTCTGATGCGCCCATCCAATCTATCTCATGTATATTCTTATTCCGATGCACCCATCCAATCCATCTCGTGTACATTCTTATTTTGATGCACCCATCCAATGCATCTCGTGTACATTCTTATTCTGATGCACCCATCCAATCCATCTCGTGTACATTCTTATTCTGATACACCCATCCAATCAGTCTCGTGAACATTCTTATTCTGATGCACCCATCCAATCCATCTCGTGTACATTCTTATTCTGATGCACCCACCCAATCCATCTCGTGTACATTCCTCATGCATCCATCCAATTCATCTCATGTACATTCTTATTCTGATGCACCCATCCAATCCATCTCGTGTACATTCTTATTCTGATGCACCCATCCAATCTATCTCGTGTACATTCCTGATGCACCCACCCAATCCATCTCGTGTACATTCTTATTCTGATACTCTCATCCAATCCATCTCCTGTACATTCTTATTCTGATGCACCCATCCAATCCATCTCGTGTACATTCTTATTCTGATGCACCCACCCAGTTCATCGCGTGTACATTCCTCATGCATCCATCCAATCCATCTCATGTACATTCTTATTCTGATGCACCCATCCAATCCATCTCGTGTACATTCTTATTCTGATGCACCCATCGTATCTATCTCGTGTACATTCCTGATGCACCCACCCAATCCATCTCGTGTACATTCTTATTCTGATACTCTCATCCAATCCATCTCATGTACATTCTTATTCTGATGCACCCACCCAATCCATCTCGTGTACATTCCTGATGCATCCATCCAATCCATCTCATGTACATTCTTATTCTGATGCACCCATCCAATACATCTCGTGTACATTCTTTTTGCTGTATGTCCATCCAATCCATCTCGTGTACATTCTTATTCTGATGCACCCATCCAATCCATCTCATGTACATTCTTATTCTGATGCACCCACCCAATCCATCTCTTGCACATTCTTATTCTGATGCGCCCATCCAATCTATCTCATGTATATTCTTATTCCGATGTACCCATCCAATCCATCTCGTGTACATTCTTATTCTGATGCACCCATCCAATCCATCTCGTGTACATTCTTATTCTGATGCACCCACCCAATCCATCTCTTGCACATTCTTATTCTGATGCGCCCATCCAATCCATCTCGGGTACATTCTTATTGCTGTATGTCCATCCAATCCATCTCGTGTACATTCTTATTCTGATGCACACATCCAATCCATCTCGTGTACATTTCTGATGCACCCATCCAATCCATCTCGTGTACATTCTTATTCAGATGCACCCATCTAATCCGTCTCGTGTACATTCTTAATCTGATGCACCCATCTAATCCATCTCGTGTACATTCTTATTCCGATGCACCCATCCAATCCATCTCGTGTACATTCTTATTCTGATGCACCCATCTAATCCATCTCGTGTACATTCTTAATCTGATGCACGCATCCAATCCATCTCGTGTACATTCTTATTCTGATGCACCCACCCAATCCATCTCTTGCACATTCTTATTCTGATGCGCCCATCCAATCTATCTCATGTATATTCTTATTGCTGTATGTCCATCCAATCCATCTCGTGTACATTCTTATTCTGATGCACCCATCCAATACATCTCATGTACATTCTTATTCTGATGCACCCACCCAATCCATCTCTTGCACATTCTTATTCTGATGCGCCCATCCAATCCATCTCGGGTACATTCTTATTGCTGTATGTCCATCCAATCCATCTCGTGTACATTCTAATTCTGATGCACCCATCCAATACATCTCATGTACATTCTTATTCAGATGCACCCACCCAATCCATCTCTTGCACATTCTTATTCTGATGCGCCCATCCAATCCATCTCGGGTACATTCTTATTGGTGTATGTCCATCCAATCCATCTCGTGTACATTCTTATTCTGATGCACACATCCAATCCATCTCGTGTACATTTCTGATGCACCCATCCAATCCATCTCGTGTACATTCTTATTCAGATGCACCCATCTAATCCGTCTCGTGTACATTCTTAATCTGATGCACCCATCTAATCCATCTCGTGTACATTCTTATTCTGATGCACCCATCCAATCCATCTCGTGTACATTCTTATTCTGATGCACCCATCTAATCCATCTCGTGTACATTCTTATTCTGATGCACCCATCCAATCCATCTCGCGTACATTCTTATTCTGATGCACCCATCCAATCCATCTCGCGTACATTCCTGATGCACCCATCCAATCCATCTCGGGTACATTCTTATTGCTGTATGTCCATCCAATCCATCTCGTGTACATTCTTATTCTGATGCACACATCCAATCCATCTCGTGTACATTCTTATTCTGATGCACCCATCCAATCCATCTCGCGTACATTCCTGATGCACCCATCCAATCCATCTCGGGTACATTCTTATTCTGATGCACCCATCCAATCCATCTCGCGTACATTCCTGATGCACCCATCCAATCCATCTCGGGTACATTCTTATTGCTGTATGTCCATCCAATCTATCTCGTGTACATTCTTATTCTGATGCACACATCCAATCCATCTCGTGTACATTTCTGATGCACCCATCCAATCCATCTCGTGTACATTCTTATTGCTGTATGTCCATCCAATCCATCTCGTGTACATTCTTATTCTGATGCACCCATCCAATCTATCTCGTGTACATTCCTGATGCACCCACCCAATCCATCTCGTGTACATTCTTATTCTGATACTCTCATCCAATCCATCTCCTGTACATTCTTATTCTGATGCACCCATCCAATCCATCTCGTGTACATTCTTATTCTGATGCACCCACCCAGTTCATCGCGTGTACATTCCTCATGCATCCATCCAATCCATCTCATGTACATTCTTATTCTGATGCACCCATCCAATCCATCTCGTGTACATTCTTATTCTGATGCACCCATCGTATCTATCTCGTGTACATTCCTGATGCACCCACCCAATCCATCTCGTGTACATTCTTATTCTGATACTCTCATCCAATCCATCTCATGTACATTCTTATTCTGATGCACCCACCCAATCCATCTCGTGTACATTCCTGATGCATCCATCCAATCCATCTCATGTACATTCTTATTCTGATGCACCCATCCAATACATCTCGTGTACATTCTTTTTGCTGTATGTCCATCCAATCCATCTCGTGTACATTCTTATTCTGATGCACCCATCCAATCCATCTCATGTACATTCTTATTCTGATGCACCCACCCAATCCATCTCTTGCACATTCTTATTCTGATGCGCCCATCCAATCTATCTCATGTATATTCTTATTCCGATGTACCCATCCAATCCATCTCGTGTACATTCTTATTCTGATGCACCCATCCAATCCATCTCGTGTACATTCTTATTCTGATGCACCCACCCAATCCATCTCTTGCACATTCTTATTCTGATGCGCCCATCCAATCCATCTCGGGTACATTCTTATTGCTGTATGTCCATCCAATCCATCTCGTGTACATTCTTATTCTGATGCACACATCCAATCCATCTCGTGTACATTTCTGATGCACCCATCCAATCCATCTCGTGTACATTCTTATTCAGATGCACCCATCTAATCCGTCTCGTGTACATTCTTAATCTGATGCACCCATCTAATCCATCTCGTGTACATTCTTATTCCGATGCACCCATCCAATCCATCTCGTGTACATTCTTATTCTGATGCACCCATCTAATCCATCTCGTGTACATTCTTAATCTGATGCACGCATCCAATCCATCTCGTGTACATTCTTATTCTGATGCACCCACCCAATCCATCTCTTGCACATTCTTATTCTGATGCGCCCATCCAATCTATCTCATGTATATTCTTATTGCTGTATGTCCATCCAATCCATCTCGTGTACATTCTTATTCTGATGCACCCATCCAATACATCTCATGTACATTCTTATTCTGATGCACCCACCCAATCCATCTCTTGCACATTCTTATTCTGATGCGCCCATCCAATCCATCTCGGGTACATTCTTATTGCTGTATGTCCATCCAATCCATCTCGTGTACATTCTAATTCTGATGCACCCATCCAATACATCTCATGTACATTCTTATTCAGATGCACCCACCCAATCCATCTCTTGCACATTCTTATTCTGATGCGCCCATCCAATCCATCTCGGGTACATTCTTATTGGTGTATGTCCATCCAATCCATCTCGTGTACATTCTTATTCTGATGCACACATCCAATCCATCTCGTGTACATTTCTGATGCACCCATCCAATCCATCTCGTGTACATTCTTATTCAGATGCACCCATCTAATCCGTCTCGTGTACATTCTTAATCTGATGCACCCATCTAATCCATCTCGTGTACATTCTTATTCTGATGCACCCATCCAATCCATCTCGTGTACATTCTTATTCTGATGCACCCATCTAATCCATCTCGTGTACATTCTTATTCTGATGCACCCATCCAATCCATCTCGCGTACATTCTTATTCTGATGCACCCATCCAATCCATCTCGCGTACATTCCTGATGCACCCATCCAATCCATCTCGGGTACATTCTTATTGCTGTATGTCCATCCAATCCATCTCGTGTACATTCTTATTCTGATGCACACATCCAATCCATCTCGTGTACATTCTTATTCTGATGCACCCATCCAATCCATCTCGCGTACATTCCTGATGCACCCATCCAATCCATCTCGGGTACATTCTTATTCTGATGCACCCATCCAATCCATCTCGCGTACATTCCTGATGCACCCATCCAATCCATCTCGGGTACATTCTTATTGCTGTATGTCCATCCAATCTATCTCGTGTACATTCTTATTCTGATGCACACATCCAATCCATCTCGTGTACATTTCTGATGCACCCATCCAATCCATCTCGTGTACATTCTTATTGCTGTATGTCCATCCAATCCATCTCGTGTACATTCTTATTCTGATGCACCCATCTAATCCATCTCGTGTACATTCTTAATCTGATGCACGCATCCAATCCATCTCGTGTACATTCTTATTCTGATGCACCAATCTAATCCATCTCGTGTACATTCTTAATCTGATGCACGCATCCAATCCATTTCGTGTACATTCTTATTCTGATGCACCCATCTAATCCATCTCGTGTACATTCTTATTCTGATGCACCCATCCAATCCATCTCGTGTACATTCTTATTCTGATGCACCCATCTAATCCATCTCGTGTACATTCTTAATCTGATGCACGCATCCAATCCATCTCGTGTACATTCTTATTCTGATGCACCCATCCAATCCATCTCGTGTACATTCTTATTCTAATATACCCATCCAATGCATGTCGTGTACATTTTTATTCTGATGCACCAATCCAATCCATCTCGTGTACATTCTTATTCTCATACACCCATCCAATCTATCTCGTGTACATTCTCAATGTGATGCAACCATCCAATCCATCTCGTGTACATATTATCGGATACTACAGAATATCGTTTTTGATACTCCGAAATATTCTCGGATATTGCAGAATGTGACCGTATACTCCAGAATAGGATTTTGGATACTCCAGAATAGGATTGGATCCTCCAGGATATGATTTTGGATCCTCCAGGATATGATTTTGGATCCTCCAGAATATGATTTTGGATCCTCTAGGATATGATTTTGGATCGTCCAGGATATGATTTTTTATCCTCTAGGATATGATTTTGGATTGTCCAGGATATGATTTTGGATCCTCCAGGATATGATTTTGGATCCTCCAGAATATGATTTTGGATCCTCCAGGCTATGAATTTTTATCCTCCAGGATATTATTTTGGATACTCCAGAATATGATTTTCGATCCTCCAGAATATGATTTTTTATTCTCCAGGATATGATTTTTTATCCTCTAGGATATGATTTTGGATCGTCCAGGATATGATTTTTTATCCTCTAGGATATGATTTTGGATTGTCCAGGATATGATTTTGGATCCTCCAGGATATGATTTTGGATCCTCCAGAATATGATTTTGGATCCTCCAGGATATGAATTTTTATCCTCCAGGATATTATTTTGGATACTCCAGAATATGATTTTGGATCCTCCAGGATATGATTTTGAACCCTCCAGGATATGATTTTGGATCCTCCAGGATATGATTTTGGATCCTCCAGGATATGATTTTGGATCCTCCAGAATTTGATTTTGGATCCTCCAGGATATGATTTTTTATCCTCTAGGATATTATTTTGGATACTCCAGAATATGATTTTGGATCCTCCAGAATATGATTTTTGATTTTCCAGGATATGATTTTTTATCCTCTAGGATATGATTTTGGATCCTCCAGGATATAATTTTTTATCCTCTAGGATATTATTTTGGATACTCCAGAATATGATTTTCGATCCTCCAGAATATGATTTTTGATTCTCCAGGATATGATTTTTTATCCTCTAGGATATGATTTTCGATCCTCCTGAATATGATTTTTGATTCTCCAGGATATGATTTTTTATCCTCTAGGATATGATTTTGGATCCTCCAGGATATGATTTTTTATCCTCTAGGATATGATTTTGGATCCTCTAGAGTATTATTTTTTATCCTCCAGAATATGATTTTGGATCCTCCAGGATATGATTTTTTATCCTCTAGGATATGATTTTGGATCCTCTAGAATATAATTTTTTATCCTCCAGAATATGATTTTGGATCCTCCAGGATATAATTTTTTATCCTCTAGGATATGATTTTGGATCCTCCAGGATATAATTTTTTATCCTCTAGGATATGATTTTGGATCCTCCAGGATATAATTTTTCATCCTGCAGAATATTGTTAGGACTAGGTTAGCCTGGATCGAATCAAGGCGGCGAAGGTTCCTTCTTCCAGGTTTTATTCTATTCGCCCTCTAGCTTCGTCTGCCCCATTACAATTATATTCCTTACCATTTTTATACACTTCTAATGAGACATAACCCAAACAGAACTTTCCGGAGTGCTTATTAACCTACCCAAACAATAATCCGTGTGTGGGAGGCCACCATGATTCCGTCGAGTGGCTACCCACTGTTTGGGGAATACCCATACAGTTTCGCCTAGGACAAGTCTCATCAGGCTACAACAGTAATCAATATCAAATCAATCAAAGGGGAATTCCCTTTGCAAAGTGCTAATCACAATGTGTAGAAAGTGTTGTCTAACATATTCCCCTCCTTAGCTTGGTGCATCTCCCGATGCACCTCCTGTCAAAAAGGTTACAAAAATACCCAATTTGATTACATAAATGAAGCATGCAAATTTAGATTACAATTTTCACACATAATATAGTTTGATATAATTGTTCTTCATTGTTGGTGTCTTCATGAATCGTTGAAAATCAATGTCTTTGTTCATTTTTGTGTTATTGGTCTTCGTAGTTTGCAACAGTGTCGACAATCTTGAGGTTGTTTGTGCGGGTGATATAGTTATTTATTCTTTGGTCATAGAAATCATATAGTTTGTTCAATTGTTCAGTGATGTTATCTTTGATAGAAGTCGGTTTTTGGAATCTGCAGCGAATCGTAATGTAGGTTTAGATTGATGTTATCCTTCATATTCCAAGGAATATAGTGTAAGGCCTCTTCTTGAAACATGGATAACGTTATCTCCAGTCGTTGAGGGCAAGTTGAGAGACCAGACTTCATACCTTCAAATGTTATATTACAGAGAAAGTGGTAAACACTTAACGGTGAAACCGTCAGAGTTCCAAGGTTAGTTGCTAACGTTCCTGTTGTTGTATATAGATAGTACCGGCCTCCGAGATGTATCATTAGATGTAGATCGTTGTAGGACTTGGACACGAGGTGGTATCGAGGATAGCTCATCTTCATACCAGTACTCCATGGGAACCCAAGCCACTCAAGATTATTCATGATTTTCAGAATATTAGTGGAAAAAAGAACAGCATTATGTGTTACGAAGCATTTATCAAGAGTGGATCTTGATATAAATATGCTTCGTATAAGGGCAGGTAATTAGATCAAGGTCATATTTGTTAATTGGCCCTTGATAGCAAGAGTTAGAAATAATAAATTTAAGAGTGGTTAATTGCAGAAAGACTGCTTGTTAGGGATTTCCGGCACTATAGCCAAGATGTTAGTAATGATTTTGTTATGGCTATGTTCCACATCAACCATGGGACTAGCCAAAGTAGGAAGGTTATTTTTAAGTGCCTCTTTGGTAAACTTAAGCTTAGGCCCGCCGCGCAATTTGAAATGAACTCCGAGAACACAAACTGTGGCAGGTCCGAAGAACCGAATAAAATTTTGTTATTTAGTTGCGCTAACTGAATCAATATATCTTGTATCTCGAAGAAACGCAAAACCAACGAGAACGCTTGGTTATTCTCGGCTGAAAACATTGATAGGAATGCCATGTTTAGATAGTCATCACAGTCAACCTTGTTTGCTTTTCTTTCTAATTCTTTTTGGCATTGTTTAAATGTTTTGTCTCTCTGTCGAACTGTTTGAATAAGTTGATTTAATTTTGGATTCATACCATCGGTGATCTTGAGTAGGTGAAGTACTTTACCATTTACGACGTGAATTAAATGTCTTGAGTCAGACATCGAGTTGAGCTAATTTAGTTCTTCGATAAATCTTAACTGGTTGTGCAGTTGGGTTCATTAAACGTACAGGGACCGTCTTTTCATCTGACAATGTGACTAATTCTGCTGCCCCAATTATGGAGTATCTCTCTGGTAAATCTGATCTGGCAATAATTAATCCGGTCGTATGTGGTTGCAAAGTTTCATCGAGCTTAGCTTGTATGATTGTTTCCGCTCGTGGGGGTAGTACAAAGGAAAATGGAGCATGTACTGGACATGAGTTAGATTCGTTTTCTTTATTATATACATGACGGAAGGTATGTCGTCCACGTCCATGAAGGGAAATATATTTCCTGTAGGCTTGTACTCTGGGGTGTCTTTGGTATTAAAGTGAATGTGCCATCATGTACATCAAGGTTGCAAATAAATTGACTCAAAAAGTCTTTTCCCAGTATGAAGTCGTAACATAAGTTTTTAATTATAACTGCTGAATGATTGAAAGTGTTGTCTTGTATTTGAAATGTTATATTTGTCTCACCAATAGTTTCTAGAGGTTGTCCACTGACAGATTCTACAGCCTTTGAATGGGAACTTGGTGACAGGTGATGAGTGGTTTTTAGCTTTTGCCAAAGAGTGTCGCTTAAACATGTCAATATTGCGCCGGTATCGACAAGTAATGTTACATCTACTCCGCCTATTTTGCCTTGTAATGTTGAATTCTTTGGGTTTCCTCTCAGTTTAATGACACTGATACGATTGACCCTTACAGGAGGTGTGCAACCTTTTTCCTGTTTTGTTTTTTCTTTACTTTGTTTTGTCGTTTCATTAATTTGTTTATTCTTTGTTGGCTCTACCTTTTCATCGCCTTGAACTTGAAACTGAATAGACGTCATTACAGAATCTTGTTTTTCGGAAACTTTAGGCTTGCCTTTGGTACTTTTTGAAAAACTATCTAGTGTGCACTGTTCTTGTACCAATTTTTGAACATCTAAAGACTTCAAGTACAATTCTTCTCTAACAGATGATGTACAGTCTTTGAGTTTTGCTTTTACTTTGTTATTTTCTGCAAGGTCTTTATTTACATAACAGGCTTTTTTGACTTCATTACTCTCTCGCCGATTTTCTTGAGCTTTGGATTTTTGTTTTGGTATAGGCTTAGACTTGTCATGGGCCCCCATCTTATCAGTGTTACTATTTATTTCTACGATGAGGGCCCCCTCCAGTTTTCCTGGGGAGGCTTCTCACTACGAATTGGAAATGGCACATTTGGAAATCTTGGAGTGAACTGGTTCTGGTTTGAATTTGGGTTATCATACAAGAATCTACAATTGTACATGGCGTGGCCCTTCCTTCCGCAGTATCCACAGATAACAATACCATATTGTTGAGTTGGTGGCGGTATTGAATTGTGCTGGTTGGCGGGGTTTAATGGCAATGAATTATATTGTTGAATAGACGGTGTAGGCAAGCTAGGATAGGATAGGCTCGGAAATCGCGTTTCAAAATCTGGTTGATACTGGGTGGGCTGCATAGCTGCAGTAGACGCTTTGGAATTTGATGGTTGTGGATTTGAAGTGATACCCAATTCCTTTAACTGTTGAATTATTTCTAAAGACAACTTTTTAGTGTCAATTGGTGCATTTGTGTTTTCAGTTGTCAAGGCCTCTTTCAGTTTAGCTAAATTTTCGGCTTCATCGAAAGTAGTCGGTTGTTGTAGTGCTACATATTCTTTGATGTCAGGACGTAGACCTTGGACGAAATGATGAAGCCATTCGGAAGGTGGTAAATTCAATCTACTACATTGTTGTCGGATGTCGATGGTATAACTACTAAGTTTTTCTCCTTCTTTTTGTTTTCGCTCACTGAGGATTTGTCGAAACCTCCAATTAGAAGCTGTTGATGCGAATTGATGTTCTAAGGCTTCAGTGATTTGATCAAGGTCCAAGTCATTTCTGTTAGGCAGTGAATTAAACCAAATGCTAGCTACACCTTTCAAATACAATGGGAGGGCTCTTGCTTGCTTTTCGCGCGACCAACCGCAAATTTCGGCAGCACGAGTATAATTATCTAAAAAACTACGGACATCTTCACTTTCTTCCCCCTTGAATGTGGGAAAGTTAAAAACTCCTCGCATACTAAGAGACTCTTCGCAAGCGTTATGTAAAGCCGCCATTCTCTGTTCATGATCTTCTCTTTCTAATCTTAGATGGTCCAATTGTCTTTCCAGTGATTCTTCCATTATTCTTACTGAATCTACCGTACGCGGAGAAGATAAATTTCCGTTCTCAACAGAGTCGATTTGTTCAAAGGGGTGTTGCCCCTCTTGCAAACGAACTATTCGATCATAACCCAATGGTCCATTCTGTTCAGGACTTGTAAACTTTTGGTACAAGGGACTTAACTGAGATTCTTCATTAGTATCAATCGAATCTTCCGCTAAAACACTCAACCAATCTGGTGGGTGGGGTAATTCATCAATTGGTATTGGTATAGGTTCAGTAGTTAATGATCGTGTTACTTGTGGATTTTCCGATTCGGTGTGAACTGGTTCCCGCTCTAAATTACCAGGAACATTAGAAGCTGTAGTAATAGGTAGTTGTATTCTTTGTGATGTTGAGGGTTGAGTACTACCTGGTGTTGTAGGTATACTTAAATCTCGAGTGATAAACGTGCTATCAGGTTATTGTTCAAGAGTTTCACTTGAATTACTATTCTCGGATATTCTGCTTAAGCTTGAGAAGGAAACAATAGGACCCAAAGGTGTACTGTTCGTTTTTGATGCAGGTGTTATTAAACGACGTGCCGAATGAAAGAATCTCGTTACTGGACTGCGCTTCTTAGTTGTTGGAGAATGCGTAGATTGATCACATTCACAGTGTTCAGTGTCTATTCTAACGGCTTCAGCCGCACGAGCTCTACTTCTGGTCAACAGTTTGAAAAAGTTAACGAACTAAATATACGATGAAAATGTGCGCCAATTGAACACGAAAGTTTACCAACAGAGTGCGACATTTAAATTAGAAATATTAGGTATATAAAGCGTTAAGAAAGGTACAGTGCGCGAATTACGTGGCAGGGTTTTGAAGACGAAGAGGCCCAACCATGGAAAAGAAAGAACTCTCCACAAACCTTGAACCGTAGTTCTCCACCAATGTTAGGACTAGGTTAGCCTGGATCGAATCAAGGCGGCGAAGGTTCCTTCTTCCAGGTTTTATTCTATTCGCCCTCTAGCTTCGTCTGCCCCATTACAATTATATTCCTTACCATTTTTATACACTTCTAATGAGACATAACCCAAACAGAACTTTCCGGAGTGCTTATTAACCTACCCAAACAATAATCCGTGTGTGGGAGGCCACCATGATTCCGTCGAGTGGCTACCCACTGTTTGGGGAATACCCATACAGTTTCGCCTAGGACAAGTCTCATCAGGCTACAACAGTAATCAATATCAAATCAATCAAAGGGGAATTCCCTTTGCAAAGTGCTAATCACAATGTGTAGAAAGTGTTGTCTAACAATATGATTTTGGATCCTCCAGGATATGATATTTTATCCTCTAGGATATGATTTTGGATCCTCCAGAATATCATTTTTTATCCTCTAGGATATGATTTTGTATCCTCCAGGATATGATATTTTATCCTCTAGGATATGATTTTGGATCCTCCAGGATATGATTTTTTATCCTCTAGGATATGATTTTGGATCCTCCAGAATATGATTTTGGATCCTCCAGGATATGATTTTGGATCCTCCAGAATATGATTTTGGATCCTCCAGGATATGATTTTGGATCCTCCAGAATATGATTTTGGATCCTCCAGGATATGAATTTTTATCCTTCAGGATATTATTTTGGATACTCCAGAATATTATTTTCGATCGTCCAGAATATGATTTTTGATTCTCCAGGATATGATTTTTTATCCTCTAGGATATGATTTTCGATCCTCCTGAATATGATTTTTGATTCTCCAGGATATGATTTTTTGTCCTCTAGGATATGATTTTGGATCCTCCAGGATATGATTTTGTTTCCTCTAGGATATGTTTTTGGATCCTCCAGGATATGATTTTTCGAGAACTATGTCAAAAAAAAAAAAAAAAAAAAACAATCAACCCAGCCGGGATCTCCTTTGGCTCCGAGAACCATTCATCGAATAAGAAAATGTACATGTTAGGTTTGCTTTGCTTGATTTTCATTTGCTTCTCTTCTTTTAAATGTTTTAGTTGAAGATTTTAAAACTTTATGTCAAGAATGAGTATATTATACGTTGTGACCACTCATTCAAGGACATCAGCCGATATTCCAGTGAGCCAGAAGGGGTTTATCTATTTTATAACCCAACGACTTCACTGGAATGGATTCAGCAATCAACATTGACTCATTATCTCCAGAGTTTTCAAAAAAGAATTATCTCTCGTCTCCAAGTTGGATATAAAACCATTCTTTTGGGGTAAATGAAAACTGTTTGACTTTCTATTCTATTGTTTAACATTAGTTTTCGAATTCTTTGTTGGTTTTTAGTAGTTTATAAAAACAATTTCGAAAACAAACCAAAAACTTCATTCACGAAACATAGCTGCTTACCATTGAAGAAATTTACAGTATATTTTGTTGATTTTTTCGTGTTTCATGGCGTAGTTTTCTCAACCAGTCTTTGTATTTTACTCTCACTTGTTTGTAAAAACCGAGTTTCTTTGTTTTCCGTGTTTTTTCGTTTCTTTTTTAACGTTTTTACCTTCTGCTGGACGAATATCACTTCGGACGGGGGATATCGCCTGATATCCGTCCTGCACGTGACCCATTTGAACCAATGACAGCGCGCAAAAATTCATCGTTGGGTTATAATTAACAATTAGTCCTCGAGTACGAATGGTCTACTAATTGACTCATAGGCCATGAGGGCGAGAGGTCTAATTGTTTTAGTAAAAACCTACTAATCGGTCGAATAAAAGGATGCAAAAAGTTTTGGACTTTGCTTTAAATATATATATTTTTTTGGTTTTCAAAACCGCCACTTTTCGCTACTAGAGGTCTATCACTAATAGACCCCTAGTAGCTCAGCCAATCACAGGTCTCGATTGGTGATAGACCATTAGTAGGTTTTTTCTAATACCGAATATCGCTTTTGATGCTCCGAAATATTGTCGGATATTCCGGAATGTGATTGAATATTCTAAATTCGGTTTCTATAGGTTATCCTCATGGCTGAGGTTACCATGGACCATACTTCCAGACATCGATTGCTGAAGCATCGTATGGACTTACGGCTACGCTGGAGATTTCGGCCCCAACACCGCTATCCCGGGAGGACATTACTGACTGATCAGGAAGCTCGGCCGAAGCCTAAGGGAGAGGTTAGTCGGCCCCTAGACCGTAGATGATTAACCCCTTGCTATGACCAGCACACCCGGTATGTCGCTTGTTTTGCTGATGGTTTTGTCGCTGTGGTTATTTCTTTCCATGTGGGACGTGTTTGAAAAAACATGCGACGTATAGACATGCAACGTATACACGAATAAGCTTGTGACGATTTACTTTCCCATCCCACGGAATGTTTTGACAGGTTTTTATTTGGCAGATAAGCGAGATATGCAAATGTACACCAGGCATGCGCAGTTATGAGTTATGTAAGAATTATAGTCAACAGTCAGAAGAAAATGGCAACGACCCAAAAGCTGCCGTTATCAAATCTTTCTCGTATACATTCTTATTCCTGTACGTTCATTCAATCCATCTCGTGTACATTGTTATTCTAATGCACCCATCCAATCCATCTCGTGTACATTGTTATTCTGATGCACCCATCCAATCCATCTCATGTACATTCTTATTCTGATGCACCCATCCAATCCATCTCGTGTTCATTGTTATTCTGATGCACCCATCCAATCCATCTTATGTACATTCTTATTCTGATGCACCCATCCAATCCATCTCGTGTACATTCTTATTGCTGTATGTCCATCCAATCAATCTCGTGTACATTCTTATTCTGATGAACCCATCCAACCCATCTCGTGTACATTCTTATTCTAATACACCCATCCAATCCATCTCGTGTACATTCTTATTCTGATGCACCCATCCAATCGATCTCGTGTACATTCTTATTCTGATGCACCCATCCAATCCATCTCGTGTACATTCTTATTCTGATGCACCCATCCAATCCATCTCGTGTACATTCTTATTCTGATGCACCCATCCAATCCATCTCGTGTACAATCTTATTCTGATGCACCCATCCAATCTATCTCGTGTACATTCCTGATGCACCCACCCAATCCATCTCGTGTACATTCTTATTCTGATACTCTCATCCAATCCATCTCCTGTACATTCTTATTCTGATGCACCCATCCAATCCATCTCGTGTACATTCTTATTCTGATGCACCCACCCAGTCCATCTCGTGTACATTCCTCATGCATCCATCCAATCCATCTCATGTACATTCTTATTCTGATGCACCCATCCAATCCATCTCGTGTACATTCTTATTCTGATGCACCCATCAAATCTATCTCGTGTACATTCCTGATGCACCCACCCAATCCATCTCGTGTACATTCTTATTCTGATACTCTCATCCAATCCATCTCATGTACATTCTTATTCTGATGCACCCACCCAATCCATCTCGTGTACATTCCTGATGCATCCATCCAATCCATCTCATGTACATTCTTATTCTGATGCACCCACCCAATCCATCTCGTGTACATTCCTGATGCACCCATCCAATGCATCTCGTGTACATTCTTATTCTGATGCACCCATCCAATCCATCTCATGTACATTCTTATTCTGATGCACCCACCCAATCCATCTCTTGCACATTCTTATTCTGATGCGCCCATCCAATCTATCTCATGTATATTCTTATTCCGATGCACCCATCCAATCCATCTCGTGTACATTCTTATTGCTGTATGTCCATCCAATCCATCTCGTGTACATTCTTATTCTGATGCACCCATCCAATCCATCTCGTGTACATTCCTGATGCACCCATCCAATCCATCTCGTGTACATTCTTATTCTGATTCACCCATCTAATCCATCTCGTGTACATTCTTAATCTGATGCACGCATCCAATCCATCTCGTGTACATTCTTATTCTGATGCACCCATGCAATCCATCTCGTGTACAGTCTTATTCTAATATACCCATCCAATGCATGTCGTGTACATTTTTATTCTGATGCACCAATCCAATCCATCTCGTGTACATTCTTATTCTCATACACCCATCCAATCTATCTCGTGTACATTCTTATTCTGATTCACCCATCTAATCCATCTCGTGTACATTCTTAATCTGATGCACGCATCCAATCCATCTCGTGTACATTCTTATTCTGATGCACCCATCCAATCCATCTCGTGTACATTCTTATTCTAATATACCCATCCAATGCATGTCGTGTACATTTTTATTCTGATGCACCAATCCAATCCATCTCGTGTACATTCTTATTCTCATACACCCATCCAATCTATCTCGTGTACATTCTCAATGTGATGCAACCATCCAATGCATCTCGTGTACATATTATCGGATACTACAGAATATCGTTTTTGATACTCCGAAATATTCTCGGATATTGCAGAATGTGACCGTATACTCCAGAATAGGATTTTGGATACTCCAGAATAGGATTGGATCCTCCAGGATATGATTTTGGATCCTCCAGAATATGATTTTGGATCCTCTAGGATATGATTTTGGATCGTCCAGGATATGATTTTGGATCCTCCAGGATATGATTTTGGATCCTCCAGAATATGATTTTGGATCCCCCAGGATATGATTTTTTATCCTCCAGGATATTATTTTGGATACTCCAGAATATGATTTTCGATCCTCCAGAATATGATTTTTGATTCTCCAGGATATGATTTTGGATCCTCCAGGATATGATTTTGGATCCTCCAGGATATGATTTTGGATCCTCCAGAATATGATTTTGGATCCTCCAGGATATAATTTTTTATCCTCTAGGATATGATTTTGGATCCTCCAGGATATAATTTTTTATCCTCCAGAATATGATTTTGGATCCTCCAGAATATAATTTTTTATCCTCTAGGATATGATTTTGGATCGTCCAGGATATGATTTTGGATCCTCCAGGATATGATTTTGGATCCTCCAGGATATGATTTTGGATCCTCCAGGATATGATTTTGGATCCTCCAGAATATGATTTTGGATCCTCCAGGATATAATTTTTTATCCTCTAGGATATGATTTTGGATCCTCCAGGATATAATTTTTTATCCTCCAGAATATGATTTTGGATCCTCCAGAATATAATTTTTTATCCTCTAGGATATGATTTTGGATCCTCCAGGATATAATTTTTTATCCTCTAGGATATGATTTTGGATCCTCCAGGATATAATTTTTTATCCTCTAGGATATGATTTTGGATCCTCTAGAATAATATTTTTTATCCTCCAGAATATGATTTTGGATCCTCCAGGATATAATTTTTTATCCTCTAGGATATGATTTTGGATCCTCTAGAATATTATTTTTTATCCTCCAGAATATGATTTTGGATCCTCCAGGATATAATTTTTTATCCTCCAGGATATGATTTTGGATCCTCCAGGATATGATTTTGGATCCTCCAGGATATGATTTTGGATCCTCCAGGATATGATTTTGGATCCTCCAGAATATGATTTTGGATCCTCCAAGATATAATTTTTTATCCTCTAGGATATTATTTTGGATACTCCAGAATATGATTTTGGATCGTCCAGGATATGATTTTGGATCCTCCAGGATATAATTTTTTATCCTCTAGGATATGATTTTGGATCCTCCAGGATATAATTTTTTATCCTCCAGAATATGATTTTGGATCCTCTAGAATATTATTTTTTATCCTCCAGAATATGATTTTGGATCCTCCAGGATATAATTTTTTATCCTCTAGGATATGATTTTGGATCCTCTAGAATATTATTTTTTATCCTCCAGAATATGATTTTGGATCCTCCAGGATATAATTTTTTATCCTCTAGGATATGATTTTGGATCCTCTAGAATATTATTTTTTATCCTCCAGAATATGATTTTGGATCCTCCAGGATATAATTTTTTATCCTCTAGGATATGATTTTGGATCCTCTAGAATATTATTTTTTATCCTCCAGAATATGATTTTGGATCCTCCAGGATATAATTTTTTATCCTCTAGGATATGATTTTGGATCCTCCAGGATATAATTTTTTATCCTCTAGGATATGATTTTGGATCCTCTAGAATATTATTTTTTATCCTCCAGAATATAATTTTGGATCCTCCAGGATATGATTTTGTATCCTCTAGGATATGTTTTTGGATCCTCCAGGATATGATTTTTCGAGAACTATGTCAAAAAAAAACAAACAAAAAACAATCAACCCAGCCGGGATCTCCTTTGGCTCCGAGAACCATTCATCGAATAAGAAAATGTACATGTTAGGTTTGCTTTGCTTGATTTTCATTTGCTTCTCTTCTTTTAAATGTTTTAGTTGAAGATTTTAAAACTTTATGTCAAGAATGAGTATATTATACGTTGTGACCACTCATTCAAGGACATCAGCCGATATTCCAGTGAGCCAGAAGGGGTTTATCTATTTTATAACCCAACGACTTCACTGGAATGGATTCAGCAATCAACATTGACTCATCATCTCCAGAGTTTTCAAAAAAGAATTATCTCTCGTCTCCAAGTTGGATATAAAACCATTCTTTTGGGGTAAATGAAAACTGTTTGACTTTCTATTCTATTGTTTAACATTAGTTTTCGAATTCTTTGTTGGTTTTTAGTAGTTTATAAAAACAATTTCGAAAACAAACCAAAAACCATTGAAGAAATTTACAGTATATTTTGTTGATTTTTTCGTGTTTCATGGCGTAGTTTTCTCAACCAGTCTTTGTATTTTACTCTCACTTGTTTGTAAAAACCGAGTTTCTTTGTTTTCCGTGTTTTTTCGTTTCTTTTTTAACGTTTTTACCTTCTGCTGGACGAATATCACTTCGGACGGGGGATATCGCCTGATATCCGTCCTGCACGTGACCCATTTGAACCAATGACAGCGCGCAAAAATTCATCGTTGGGTTATAATTAACAATTAGTCCTCGAGTACGAATGGTCTACTAATTGACTCATAGGCCATGAGGGCGAGAGGTCTAATTGTTTTAGTAAAAACCTACTAATCGGTCGAATAAAAGGATGCAAAAAGTTTTGGACTTTGCTTTAAATATATATATTTTTTTGGTTTTCAAAACCGCCACTTTTCGCTACTAGAGGTCTATCACTAATAGACCCCTAGTAGCTCAGCCAATCACAGGTCTCGATTGGTGATAGACCATTAGTAGGTTTTTTCTAATACCGAATATCGCTTTTGATGCTCCGAAATATTGTCGGATATTCCGGAATGTGATTGAATATTCTAAATTCGGTTTCTATAGGTTATCCTCATGGCTGAGGTTACCATGGACCATACTTCCAGACATCGATTGCTGAAGCATCGTATGGACTTACGGCTACGCTGGAGATTTCGGCCCCAACACCGCTATCCCGGGAGGACATTACTGACTGATCAGGAAGCTCGGCCGAAGCCTAAGGGAGAGGTTAGTCGGCCCCTAGACCGTAGATGATTAACCCCTTGCTATGACCAGCACACCCGGTATGTCGCTTGTTTTGCTGATGGTTTTGTCGCTGTGGTTATTTCTTTCCATGTGGGACGTGTTTGAAAAAACATGCGACGTATAGACATGCAACGTATACACGAATAAGCTTGTGACGATTTACTTTCCCATCCCACGGAATGTTTTGACAGGTTTTTATTTGGCAGATAAGCGAGATATGCAAATGTACACCAGGCATGCGCAGTTATGAGTTATGTAAGAATTATAGTCAACAGTCAGAAGAAAATGGCAACGACCCAAAAGCTGCCGTTATCAAATCTTTCTCGTATACATTCTTATTCCTGAACGTTCATTCAATCCATCTCGTGTACATTGTTATTCTAATGCACCCATCCAATCCATCTCGTGTACATTGTTATTCTGATGCACCCATCCAATCCATCTCATGTACATTCTTATTCTGATGCACCCATCCAATCCATCTCGTGTTCATTGTTATTCTGATGCACCCATCCAATCCATCTTATGTACATTCTTATTCTGATGCACCCATCCAATCCATCTCGTGTACATTCTTATTCTAATACACCCATCCAATCCATCTCGTGTACATTCTTATTCTGATGCACCCATCCAATCCATCTCGTGTACATTCTTATTCTGATGCACCCATCCAATCCATCTCGGGTACATTCTTATTCTAATACACCCATCCAATCCATCTCGTGTACATTCCTGATGCATCCATCCAATCCATCTCATGTACATTCTTATTCTGATGCACCCACCCAATCCATCTCTTGCACATTCTTATTCTGATGCACCCGTCCAATCCATCTCATGTACATTCTTATTCTGATGCACCCACCCAATCCATCTCTTGCACATTCTTATTCTGATGCGCCCATCCAATCCATCTCGTGTACATTCTTAATCTGATGCGCCCATCCAATCCATCTCGTGTACATTCTTATTCTGATGCACCCATCCAATCCATCTCGTGTACATTCTTAATCTGATGCGCCTATCCAATCCATCTCGTGTACATTCTTATTCTGATGTGCCCATCCAATCCATCTCGTGTACATTCTTAATCTGATGCACCCACCAATCCATCTCATGTACATTCTTATTCTGATGCACCCACCCAATCCATCTCTTGCACATTCTTATTCTGATGCACCCGTCCAATCCATCTCATGTACATTCTTATTCTGATGCACCCACCGAATCCATCTCTTGCACATTCTTATTCTGATGCGCCCATCCAATCCATCTCGTGTACATTCTTAATCTGATGCGCCCATCCAATCCATCTCGTGTACATTCTTATTCTGATGCACCCATCCAATCCATCTCGTGTACATTCCTGATGCACCCATCCAATCCATCTCGTGTACATTCTTATTCTGATTCACCCATCTAATCCATCTCGTGTACATTCTTAATCTGATGCACGCATCCAATCCATCTCGTGTACATTCTTATTCTGATGCACCCACCAATCCATCTCATGTACATTCTTATTCTGATGCACCCACCCAATCCATCTCTTGCACATTCTTATTCTGATGCACCCGTCCAATCCATCTCATGTACATTCTTATTCTGATGCACCCACCCAATCCATCTCTTGCACATTCTTATTCTGATGCGCCCATCCAATCCATCTCGTGTACATTCTTAATCTGATGCGCCCATCCAATCCATCTCGTGTACATTCTTATTCTGATGCACCCATCCAATCCATCTCGTGTACATTCCTGATGCACCCATCCAATCCATCTCGTGTACATTCTTATTCTGATTCACCCATCTAATCCATCTCGTGTACATTCTTAATCTGATGCACGCATCCAATCCATCTCGTGTACATTCTTATTCTGATGCACCCATCCAATCCATCTCGTGTACATTCTTATTCTAATATACCCATCCAATGCATGTCGTGTACATTTTTATTGTGATGCACCAATCCAATCCATCTCGTGTACATTCTTATTCTCATACACCCATCCAATCTATCTCGTGTACATTCTCAATGTGATGCAACCATCCAATGCATCTCGTGTACATATTATCGGATACCACAGAATATCGTTTTTGATACTCCGAAATATTCTCGGATATTGCAGAATGTGACCGTATACTCCAGAATAGGATTTTGGATACTCCAGAATAGGATTGGATCCTCCACGATAAGATTTTGGATCCTCCAGAATATGATTTTGGATCCTCTAGGATATGATTTTGGATCGTCCAGGATATGATTTTTTATCCTCCAGAATATGATTTTGGATCGTCCAGGATATGATTTTGAATCCTCCAGGATATAATTTTTTATCCTCCAGAATATGATTTTGGATCCTCCAGAATATAATTTTTTATCCTCTAGGATATGATTTTGGATCCTCCAGGATATAATTTTTTATCCTCTAGGATATGATTTTGGATCCTCCAGGATATAATTTTTTATCCTCTAGGATATGATTTTGGATCCTCTAGAATATTATTTTTTATCCTCCAGAATATGATTTTGGATCCTCCAGGATATAATTTTTTATCCTCTAGGATATGATTTTGGATCCTCTAGAATATTATTTTTTATCCTCCAGAATATGATTTTGGATCCTCCAGGATATAATTTTTTATCCTCCAGGATATGATTTTGGATCCTCCAGGATATGATTTTGGATCCTCCAGGATATGATTTTGGATCCTCCAGGATATGATTTTGGATCCTCCAGAATATGATTTTGGATCCTCCAGGATATAATTTTTTATCCTCTAGGATATTATTTTGGATACTCCAGAATATGATTTTGGATCGTCCAGGATATGATTTTGGATCCTCCAGGATATAATTTTTTATCCTCTAGGATATGATTTTGGATCCTCCAGGATATAATTTTTTATCCTCCAGAATATGATTTTGGATCCTCTAGAATATTATTTTTTATCCTCCAGAATATGATTTTGGATCCTCCAGGATATAATTTTTTATCCTCTAGGATATGATTTTGGACCCTCTAGAATATTATTTTTTATCCTCCAGAATATGATTTTGGATCCTCCAGGATATAATTTTTTATCCTCTAGGATATGATTTTGGATCCTCTAGAATATTATTTTTTATCCTCCAGAATATGATTTTGGATCCTCCAGGATATAATTTTTTATCCTCTAGGATATGATTTTGGATCCTCTAGAATATTATTTTTTATCCTCCAGAATATGATTTTGGATCCTCCAGGATATAATTTTTTATCCTCTAGGATATGATTTTGGATCCTCCAGGATATAATTTTTTATCCTCTAGGATATGATTTTGGATCCTCTAGAATATTATTTTTTATCCTCCAGAATATGATTTTGGATCCTCCAGGATATAATTTTTTATCCTCTAGGATATGATTTTGGATCCTCTAGAATATTATTTTTTATCCTCCAGAATATGATTTTGGATCCTCCAGGATATAATTTTTTATCCTCTAGGATATAATTTTGGATCCTCCAGGATATAATTTTTTATCCTCTAGGATATGATTTTGGTTCCTCCAGAATATGATTTTGGATCCTCCAGGATATAATTTTTTATCCTCTAGGATATGATTTTGGATCGTCTAGAATATTATTTTTTATCCTCCAGAATATGATTTTGGATCCTCCAGGATATAATTTTTTATCCTCTAGGATATGATTTTGGATCCTCTAGAATATTATTTTTTATCCTCCAGAATATGATTTTGGATCCTCCAGGATATAATTTTTCATCCTCTAGGATATGATTTTGGATCCTCTAGAATATTATTTTTTATCCTCCAGAATATGATTTTGGATCCTCCAGGATATAATTTTTTACCCTCTAGGATATGATTTTGGATCCTCCAGGATATAATATTTTATCCTCTAGGATATGATTTTGGATCCTCTAGAACATTATTTTTTATCCTCCAGAATATGATTTTGGATCCTCCAGGATATTATTTTTTATCCTTTAGGATATGATTTTGGATCCTCCAGGATATTATTTTTTATCCTCCAGAATATGATTTTGGATCCTCCAGGATATTATTTTTTATCCTCTAGGATATGATTTTGGATCCTCCAGGATATGATATTTTATCCTCTAGGATATGATTTTGGATCCTCCAGAATATTATTTTTTATCCTCTAGGATATGATTTTGTATCCTCCAGGATATGATATTTTATCCTCTAGGATATGATTTTGGATCCTCCAGGATATGATATTTTATCCTCTAGGATATGATTTTGGATCCTCCAGAATATGATTTTGGATCCTCCAGGATATGATTTTGGATCCTCCAGAATATGATTTTGGATCCTCCAGGATATGATTTTGGATCCTCCAGAATATGATTTTGGATCCTCCAGGATATGATTTTTTATCCTTCAAGATATTATTTTGGATACTCCAGAATATTATTTTCGATCCTCCAGAATATGATTTTTGATTCTCCAGGATATGATTTTTTATCCTCTAGGATATGATTTTCGATCCTCCTGAATATGATTTTTGATTCTCCAGGATATGATTTTTTATCCTCTAGGATATGATTTTGGATCCTCCAGGATATGATTTTGTATCCTCTAGGATATGTTTTTGGATCCTCCAGGATATGATTTTTCGAGAACTATGTCAAAAAAAAACAAACAAAAAACAATCAACCCAGCCGGGATCTCCTTTGGCTCCGAGAACCATTCATGAATGGTCCAATCTATCTCGTGTACATTCTCAATGTGATGCAACCATCCAATCCATCTCGTGTACATATTATCGGATACTACAGAATATCGTTTTTGATACTCCGAAATATTCTCGGATATTGCAGAATGTGACCGTATACTCCAGAATAGGATTTTGGATACTCCAGAATAGGATTGGATCCTCCAGGATATGATTTTGGATCCTCCAGGATATGATTTTGGATCCTCCAGAATATGATTTTGGATCCTCTAGGATATGATTTTGGATCGTCCAGGATATGATTTTTTATCCTCTAGGATATGATTTTGGATTGTCCAGGATATGATTTTGGATCCTCCAGGATATGATTTTGGATCCTCCAGAATATGATTTTGGATCCTCCAGGATATGAATTTTTATCCTCCAGGATATTATTTTGGATACTCCAGAATATGATTTTCGATCCTCCAGAATATGATTTTTGATTCTCCAGGATATGATTTTTTATCCTCTAGGATATGATTTTGGATCCTCCAGGATATGATTTTTTTATCCTCTAGGATATGATTTTGGATCCTCCAGGATATGATTTAGTATCCTCCAGGATATGATTTTGGATCCTCCAGGATATGATTTTGGATCCTCCAGGATATGATTTTGGATCCTCCAGAATAAGATTTTGGATCCTCCAGGATATAATTTTTTATCCTCTAGGATATGATTTTGGATCCTCTAGAATATTATTTTTTATCCTCCAGAATATGATTTTGGATCCTCCAGGATATAATTTTTTATCCTCTAGGATATGATTTTGGATCCTCCAGGATATAATTTTTTATCCTCTAGGATATGATTTTGGATCCTCTAGAATATTATTTTTTATCCTCCAGAATATGATTTTGGATCCTCCAGGATATAATTTTTTATCCTCTAGGATATGATTTTGGATCCTCTAGAATATTATTTTTTATCCTCCAGAATATGATTTTGGATCCTCCAGGATATAATTTTTTATCCTCTAGGATATAATTTTGGATCCTCCAGGATATAATTTTTTATCTTCTAGGATATGATTTTGGTTCCTCCAGAATATGATTTTGGATCCTCCAGGATATAATTTTTTATCCTCTAGGATATGATTTTGGATCGTCTAGAATATTATTTTTTATCCTCCAGAATATGATTTTGGATCCTCCAGGATATAATTTTTTATCCTCTAGGATATGATTTTGGATCCTCTAGAATATTATTTTTTATCCTCCAGAATATGATTTTGGATCCTCCAGGATATAATTTTTCATCCTCTAGGATATGATTTTGGATCCTCTAGAATATTATTTTTCATCCTCCAGAATATGATTTTGGATCCTCCAGGATATAATTTTTTACCCTCTAGGATATGATTTTGGATCCTCCAGGATATAATATTTTATCCTCTAGGATATGATTTTGGATCCTCTAGAATATTATTTTTTATCCTCCAGAATATGATTTTGGATCCTCCAGGATATTATTTTTTATCCTTTAGGATATGATTTTGGATCCTCCAGGATATTATTTTTTATCCTCCAGAATATGATTTTGGATCCTCCAGGATATTATTTTTTATCCTCTAGGATATGATTTTGGATCCTCCAGGATATGATATTTTATCCTCTAGGATATGATTTTGGATCCTCCAGAATATTATTTTTTATCCTCTAGGATATGATTTTGTATCCTCCAGGATATGATATTTTATCCTCTAGGATATGATTTTGGATCCTCCAGGATATGATATTTTATCCTCTAGGATATGATTTTGGATCCTCCAGAATATGATTTTGGATCCTCCAGGATATGATTTTGGATCCTCCAGAATATGATTTTGGATCCTCCAGGATATGATTTTGGATCCTCCAGAATATGATTTTGGATCCTCCAGGATATGATTTTTTATCCTTCAAGATATTATTTTGGATACTCCAGAATATGATTTTCGATCCTCCAGAATATGATTTTTGATTCTCCAGGATATGATTTTTTATCCTCTAGGATATGATTTTTCGATCCTCCTGAATATGATTTTTGATTCTCCAGGATATGATTTTTTATCCTCTAGGATATGATTTTGGATCCTCCAGGATATGATTTTGTATCCTCTAGGATATGTTTTTGGATCCTCCAGGATATGATTTTTCGAGAACTATGTCAAAAAAAAACAAACAAAAAACAATCAACCCAGCCGGGATCTCCTTTGGCTCCGAGAACCATTCATGAATGGTCCAATCTATCTCGTGTACATTCTCAATGTGATGCAACCATCCAATCCATCTCGTGTACATATTATCGGATACTACAGAATATCGTTTTTGATACTCCGAAATATTCTCGGATATTGCAGAATGTGACCGTATACTCCAGAATAGGATTTTGGATACTCCAGAATAGGATTGGATCCTCCAGGATATGATTTTGGATCCTCCAGGATATGATTTTGGATCCTCCAGAATATGATTTTGGATCCTCTAGGATATGATTTTGGATCGTCCAGGATATGATTTTTTATCCTCTAGGATATGATTTTGGATTGTCCAGGATATGATTTTGGATCCTCCAGGATATGATTTTGGATCCTCCAGAATATGATTTTGGATCCTCCAGGATATCAATTTTTATCCTCCAGGATATTATTTTGGATACTCCAGAATATGATTTTCGATCCTCCAGAATATGATTTTTGATTCTCCAGGATATGATTTTTTATCCTCTAGGATATGATTTTGCATCCTCCAGGATATGATTTTTTTATCCTCTAGGATATGATTTTGGATCCTCCAGGATATGATTTAGTATCCTCCAGGATATGATTTTGGATCCTCCAGGATATGATTTTGGATCCTCCAGGATATGATTTTGGATCCTCCAGAATAAGATTTTGGATCCTCCAGGATATAATTTTTTATCCTCTAGGATATGATTTTGGATCCTCCAGGATATAATTTTTTATCCTCCAGAATATGATTTTGGATCCTCCAGGATATAATTTTTTATCCTCTAGGATATGATTTTGGATCCTCTAGAATATTATTTTTTATCCTCCAGAATATGATTTTGGATCCTCCAGGATATAATTTTTTATCCTCTAGGATATGATTTTGGATCCTCCAGGATATGATTTTGGATCCTCCAGGATATGATATTTTATCCTCTAGGATATGATTTTGGATCCTCCAGAATATTATTTTTTATCCTCTAGGATATGATTTTGTATCCTCCAGGATATGATATTTTATCCTCTAGGATATGATTTTGGATCCTCCAGGATATGATTTTTTATCCTCTAGGATATGATTTTGGATCCTCCAGAATATGATTTTGGATCCTCCAGGATATGATTTTGGATCCTCCAGAATATGATTTTGGATCCTCTAGGATATGATTTTGGAACCTCCAAAATATGATTTTGGATCCTCCAGGATATGATTTTTTATCCTTCAGGATATTATTTTGGATACTCCAGAATATGATTTTCGATCCTCCAGAATATGATTTTTGATTCTCCAGGATATGATTTTTTATCCTCTAGGATATGATTTTCGATCCTCCTGAATATGATTTTTGATTCTCCAGGATATGATTTTTTATCCTCTAGGATATGATTTTGGATCCTCCAGGATATGATTTTGTATCCTCTAGGATATGTTTTTGGATCCTCCAGGATATGATTTTTCGAGAACTATGTCAAAAAAAAACAAACAAAAAACAATCAACCCAGCCGGGATCTCCTTTGGCTCCGAGAACCATTCATCGAATAAGAAAATGTACATGTTAGGTTTGCTTTGCTTGATTTTCATTTGCTTCTCTTCTTTTAAATGTTTTAGTTGAAGATTTTAAAACTTTATGTCAAGAATGAGTATATTATACGTTGTGACCACTCATTCAAGGACATCAGCCGATATTCCAGTGAGCCAGAAGGGGTTTATCTATTTTATAACCCAACGACTTCACTGGAATGGATTCAGCAATCAACATTGACTCATCATCTCCAGAGTTTTCAAAAAAGAATTATCTCTCGTCTCCAAGTTGGATATAAAACCATTCTTTTGGGGTAAATGAAAACTGTTTGACTTTCTATTCTATTGTTTAACATTAGTTTTCGAATTCTTTGTTGGTTTTTAGTAGTTTATAAAAACAATTTCGAAAACAAACCAAAAACCATTGAAGAAATTTACAGTATATTTTGTTGATTTTTTCGTGTTTCATGGCGTAGTTTTCTCAACCAGTCTTTGTATTTTACTCTCACTTGTTTGTAAAAACCGAGTTTCTTTGTTTTCCGTGTTTTTTCGTTTCTTTTTTAACGTTTTTACCTTCTGCTGGACGAATATCACTTCGGACGGGGGATATCGCCTGATATCCGTCCTGCACGTGACCCATTTGAACCAATGACAGCGCGCAAAAATTCATCGTTGGGTTATAATTAACAATTAGTCCTCGAGTACGAATGGTCTACTAATTGACTCATAGGCCATGAGGGCGAGAGGTCTAATTGTTTTAGTAAAAACCTACTAATCGGTCGAATAAAAGGATGCAAAAAGTTTTGGACTTTGCTTTAAATATTTTTTTTTTTGGTTTTCAAAACCGCCACTTTTCGCTACTAGAGGTCTATCACTAATAGACCCCTAGTAGCTCAGCCAATCACAGGTCTCGATTGGTGATAGACCATTAGTAGGTTTTTTCTAATACCGAATATCGCTTTTGATGCTCCGAAATATTGTCGGATATTCCGGAATGTGATTGAATATTCTAAATTCGGTTTCTATAGGTTATCCTCATGGCTGAGGTTACCATGGACCATACTTCCAGACATCGATTGCTGAAGCATCGTATGGACTTACGGCTACGCTGGAGATTTCGACCCCAACACCGCTATCCCGGGAGGACATTACTGACTGATCAGGAAGCTCGGCCGAAGCCTAAGGGAGAGGTTAGTCGGCCCCTAGACCGTAGATGATTAACCCCTTGCTATGACCAGCACACCCGGTATGTCGCTTGTTTTGCTGATGGTTTTGTCGCTGTGGTTATTTCTTTCCATGTGGGACGTGTTTGAAAAAACATGCGACGTATAGACATGCAACGTATACACGAATAAGCTTGTGACGATTTACTTTCCCATCCCACGGAATGTTTTGACAGGTTTTTATTTGGCAGATAAGCGAGATATGCAAATGTACACCAGGCATGCGCATGAGTTATGTAAGAATTATACTCAACTGTAGGAAGAAAATGGCAACGACCCAAAAGCTACCGTTATCAAATCTTTCTCGTATACATTCTTATTCCTGTACGTTCATTCAATCCATCTAGTGTACATTCTTATTCTGATACACCCATCCAATTCATCTCGTGTACATTCTTATTCTGATGCACCCATCCAATCCATCTCGTGTACATTCTTATTCTGATGCACCCATCCAATCCATCTCGTGTACATTCTTATTCTGATGCACCCATCCATTCCATCTCGTGTACATTCTTATTCTGATGCACCCATCTAATCCATCTCGTGTACATTCTTATTCTGATGCACCCATCCAATCCATCTCGTGTACATTCTTATTCTGATGCACCCACCCAATCCATCCCGTGTATATTCTTATTCTGATGCACCCACCCAATCCATCTCGTGTACATTCCTCACTCATCCATCCAATCGATCTCGTGTACATTCTTATTCTGATGCACCCATCTAATCCATCTCGTGTACATTCTTATTCTGATGCACGCATCCAATCCATCTCGTGTACATTCTTATTCTGATCCACCCATCCAATCCATCTCGTGTACATTCTTATTCTAATATACCCATCCAATGCATGTCGTGTACATTTTTATTCTGATGCACCAATCCAATCCATCTCGTGTACATTCTTATTCTCATACACCCATCCAATCTATCTCGTGTACATTCTCAATGTGATGCAACCATCCAATCTATCTCGTGTACATATTATCGGATACTACAGAATATCGTTTTCGATACTCCGAAATATTCTCGGATATTGCAGAATGTGACCGTGCACTCCAGAATAGGATTTTGGATACTCTAGAATAGGATTGGATCCTCCAGGATATGATTTTGGATCCTCCAGGATATGATTTTGGATCCTCCAGAATATGATTTTGGATCCTCTAGGATATGATTTTGGATCGTCCAGGACATGATTTTTTATCCTCTAGGATATGATTTTGGATTGTCCAGGATATGATTTTGGATCCTCCAGGATATGATTTTGGATCCTCCAGAATATGATTTTGGATCCTCCAGGATATGAATTTTTATCCTCCAGGATATTATTTTGGATACTCCAGAATATGATTTTCGATCCTCCAGAATATGATTTTTGATTCTCCAGGATATGATTTTTTATCCTCTAGGATATGATTTTGGATCCTCCAGGATATGATTTTTTTATCCTCTACGATATGATTTTGGATCCTCCAGGATATGATTTTGTATCCTCTAGGATATGATTTTGGATCCTCCAGGATATGATTTTGGATCCTCCAGGATATGATTTTGGATCCTCCAGGATATAATTTTTTATCCTCTAGGATATGACTTTGGATCCTCCAGGATACAATTTTTTATTCTCCAGAATATGATTTTGGATCCTCCAGGATATGATTTTGGATCCTCCAGAATATGATTTTGGATCCTCTAGGATATGATTTTGGATCGTCCAGGATATGATTTTTTATCCTCTAGGATATGATTTTGGATTGTCCAGGATATGATTTTGGATCCTCCAGGATATGATTTTGGATCCTCCAGAATATGATTTTGGATCCTCCAGGATATGAATTTTTATCCTCCAGGATATTATTTTGGATACTCCAGAATATGATTTTCGATCCTCCAGAATATGATTTTTGATTCTCCAGGATATGATTTTTTATCCTCTAGGATATGATTTTCGATCCTCCAGGATATGATTTTTTTATCCTCTAGGATATGATTTTGGATCCTCCAGGATATGATTTAGTATCCTCCAGGATATGATTTTGGATCCTCCAGGATATGATTTTGGATCCTCCAGGATATGATTTTGGATCCTCCAGAATATGATTTTGGATCCTCCAGGATATAATTTTTTATCCTCTAGGATATGATTTTGGATCCTCCAGGATATAATTTTTTATCCTCCAGAATATGATTTTGGATCCTCCAGGATATAATTTTTTATCCTCTAGGATATGATTTTGGATCCTCCAGGATATAATGTTTTATCCTCTAGGATATCATTTTGGATCCTCTAGAATATTATTTTTTATCCTCCAGAATATGATTTTGGATCCTCCAGGATATAATTTTTTATCCTCTAGGATATGATTTTGGATCCTCCAGGATATGATTTTGAATCCTCCAGGATATGATATTTTATCCTCTAGGATATGATTTTGGATCCTCCAGAATATTATTTTTTATCCTCTAGGATATGATTTTGTATCCTCCAGGATATGATATTTTATCCTCTAGGATATGATTTTGGATCCTCCAGGATATGATTTTTTATCCTCTAGGATATGATTTTGGATCCTACAGAATATGATTTTGGATCCTCCAGGATATGATTTTGGATCCTCCAGAATATGATTTTGGATCCTCCAGGATATGATTTTGGATCCTCCAGAATATGATTTTGGATCCTCCAGGATATGATTTTTTATCCTTCAGGATATTATTTTGGATACTCCAGAATATGATTTTCGATCCTCCAGAATATGATTTTTGATTCTCCAGGATATGATTTTTTATCCTCTAGGATATGATTTTGGATCCTCCAGGATATGATTTTGTATCCTCTAGGATATGTTTTTGGATCCTCCAGGATATGATTTTTCGAGAACTATGTCAAAAAAAAAAAAACAAAAAACAATCAACCCAGCCGGGATCTCCTTTGGCTCCGAGAACCATTCATCGAATAAGAAAATGTACATGTTAGGTTTGCTTTGCTTGATTTTCATTTGCTTCTCTTCTTTTAAATGTTTTAGTTGAAGATTTTAAAACTTTATGTCAAGAATGAGTATATTATACGTTGTGACCACTCATTCAAGGACATCAGCCGATATTCCAGTGAGCCAGAAGGGGTTTATCTATTTTATAACCCAACGACTTCACTGGAATGGATTCAGCAATCAACATTGACTCATCATCTCCAGAGTTTTCAAAAAAGAATTATCTCTCGTCTCCAAGTTGGATATAAAACCATTCTTTTGGGGTAAATGAAAACTGTTTGACTTTCTATTCTATTGTTTAACATTAGTTTTCGAATTCTTTGTTGGTTTTTAGTAGTTTATAAAAACAATTTCGAAAACAAACCAAAAACCATTGAAGAAATTTACAGTATATTTTGTTGATTTTTTCGTGTTTCATGGCGTAGTTTTCTCAACCAGTCTTTGTATTTTACTCTCACTTGTTTGTAAAAACCGAGTTTCTTTGTTTTCCGTGTTTTTTCGTTTCTTTTTTAACGTTTTTACCTTCTGCTGGACGAATATCACTTCGGACGGGGGATATCGCCTGATATCCGTCCTGCACGTGACCCATTTGAACCAATGACAGCGCGCAAAAATTCATCGTTGGGTTATAATTAACAATTAGTCCTCGAGTACGAATGGTCTACTAATTGACTCATAGGCCATGAGGGCGAGAGGTCTAATTGTTTTAGTAAAAACCTACTAATCGGTCGAATAAAAGGATGCAAAAAGTTTTGGACTTTGCTTTAAATATTTTTTTTTTTGGTTTTCAAAACCGCCACTTTTCGCTACTAGAGGTCTATCACTAATAGACCCCTAGTAGCTCAGCCAATCACAGGTCTCGATTGGTGATAGACCATTAGTAGGTTTTTTCTAATACCGAATATCGCTTTTGATGCTCCGAAATATTGTCGGATATTCCGGAATGTGATTGAATATTCTAAATTCGGTTTCTATAGGTTATCCTCATGGCTGAGGTTACCATGGACCATACTTCCAGACATCGATTGCTGAAGCATCGTATGGACTTACGGCTACGCTGGAGATTTCGGCCCCAACACCGCTATCCCGGGAGGACATTACTGACTGATCAGGAAGCTCGGCCGAAGCCTAAGGGAGAGGTTAGTCGGCCCCTAGACCGTAGATGATTAACCCCTTGCTATGACCAGCACACCCGGTATGTCGCTTGTTTTGCTGATGGTTTTGTCGCTGTGGTTATTTCTTTCCATGTGGGACGTGTTTGAAAAAACATGCGACGTATAGACATGCAACGTATACACGAATAAGCTTGTGACGATTTACTTTCCCATCCCACGGAATGTTTTGACAGGTTTTTATTTGGCAGATAAGCGAGATATGCAAATGTACACCAGGCATGCGCAGTTATGAGTTATGTAAGAATTATAGTCAACAGTCAGAAGAAAATGGCAACGACCCAAAAGCTGCCGTTATCAAATCTTTCTCGTATACATTCTTATTCCTGTACGTTCATTCAATCCATCTCGTGTACATTGTTATTCTAATGCACCCATCCAATCCATCTCGTGTACATTGTTATTCTGATGCACCCATCCAATCCATCTCATGTACATTCTTATTCTGATGCACCCATCCAATCCATCTCGTGTTCATTGTTATTCTGATGCACCCATCCAATCCATCTTATGTACATTCTTATTCTGATGCACCCATCCAATCCATCTCGTGTACATTCTTATTGCTGTATGTCCATCCAATCAATCTCGTGTACATTCTTATTCTGATGAACCCATCCAACCCATCTCGTGTACATTCTTATTCTAATACACCCATCCAATCCATCTCGTGTACATTCTTATTCTGATGCACCCATCCAATCGATCTCGTGTACATTCTTATTCTGATGCACCCATCCAATCCATCTCGTGTACATTCTTATTCTGATGCACCCATCCAATCCATCTCGTGTACATTCTTATTCTGATGCACCCATCCAATCCATCTCGTGTACATTCCTGATGCACCCATCCAATCCATCTCGTGTACATTCTTATTCTGATTCACCCATCTAATCCATCTCGTGTACATTGTTATTCTGATGCACCCATCCAATCCATCTCATGTACATTCTTATTCTGATGCACCCATCCAATCCATCTCGTGTTCATTGTTATTCTGATGCACCCATCCAATCCATCTTATGTACATTCTTATTCTGATGCACCCATCCAATCCATCTCGTGTACATTCTTATTCTAATACACCCATCCAATCCATCTCGTGTACATTCTTATTCTGATGCACCCATCCAATCCATCTCGTATACATTCTTATTCTGATGCACCCATCCAATCCATCTCGGGTACATTCTTATTCTAATACACCCATCCAATCCATCTCGTGTACATTCCTGATGCATCCATCCAATCTATCTCATGTACATTCTTATTCTGATGCACCCACCCAATCCATCTCTTGCACATTCTTATTCTGATGCACCCATCCAATCCATCTCATGTACATTCTTATTCTGATGCACCCACCCAATCCATCTCTTGCACATTCTTATTCTGATGCGCCCATCCAATCCATCTCGTGTACATTCTTAATCTGATGCGCCCATCCAATCCATCTCGTGTACATTCTTATTCTGATGCACCCATCCAATCCATCTCGTGTACATTCTTAATCTGATGCGCCTATCCAATCCATCTCGTGTACATTCTTATTCTGATGCGCCCATCCAATCCATCTCGTGTACATTCTTAATCTGATGCGCCCATCCAATCCATCTCTTGCACATTCTTATTCTGATGCACCCACCAATCCATCTCATGTACATTCTTATTCTGATGCACCCACCCAATCCATCTCTTGCACATTCTTATTCTGATGCACCCGTCCAATCCATCTCATGTACATTCTTATTCTGATGCACCCACCCAATCCATCTCTTGCACATTCTTACTCTGATGCGCCCATCCAATCCATCTCGTGTACATTCTTAATCTGATGCGCCCATCCAATCCATCTCGTGTACATTCTTATTCTGATGCACCCATCCAATCCATCTCGTGTACATTCCTGATGCACCCATCCAATCCATCTCGTGTACATTCTTATTCTGATTCACCCATCTAATCCATCTCGTGTACATTCTTAATCTGATGCACGCATCCAATCCATCTCGTGTACATTCTTATTCTGATGCACCCACCAATCCATCTCATGTACATTCTTATTCTGATGCACCCACCCAATCCATCTCTTGCACATTCTTATTCTGATGCACCCGTCCAATCCATCTCATGTACATTCTTATTCTGATGCACCCACCCAATCCATCTCTTGCACATTCTTATTCTGATGCGCCCATCCAATCCATCTCGTGTACATTCTTAATCTGATGCGCCCATCCAATCCATCTCGTGTACATTCTTATTCTGATGCACCCATCCAATCCATCTCGTGTACATTCCTGATGCACCCATCCAATCCATCTCGTGTACATTCTTATTCTGATTCACCCATCTAATCCATCTCGTGTACATTCTTAATCTGATGCACGCATCCAATCCATCTCGTGTACATTCTTATTCTGATGCACCCATCCAATCCATCTCGTGTACATTCTTATTCTAATATACCCATCCAATGCATGTCGTGTACATTTTTATTCTGATGCACCAATCCAATCCATCTCGTGTACATTCTTATTCTCATACACCCATCCAATCTATCTCGTGTACATTCTCAATGTGATGCAACCATCCAATGCATCTCGTGTACATATTATCGGATACCACAGAATATCGTTTTTGATACTCCGAAATATTCTCGGATATTGCAGAATGTGACCGTATACTCCAGAATAGGATTTTGGATACTCCAGAATAGGATTGGATCCTCCACGATATGATTTTGGATCCTCCAGAATATGATTTTGTATCCTCTAGGATATGATTTTGGATCGTCCAGGATATGATTTTTTATCCTCCAGAATATGATTTTGGATCGTCCAGGATATGATTTTGAATCCTCCAGGATATGATTTTGGATCCTCCAGAATATGATTTTGGATCCTCCAGGATATGATTTTTTATCCTCCAGGATATTATTTTGGATACTCCAGAATATGATTTTCGATCCTCCAGAATATGATTTTTGATTCTCCAGGATATGATTTTTTATCCTCTAGGATATGATTTTGGATCCTCCAGGATATGATTTTTTATCCTCTAGGGTATGATTTTGGATCCTCCCGGATATGATTTTTTATCCTCTAGGATATGATTTTGGATCCTCCAGGATATGATTTTGTATCCTCTAGGATATGTTTTTGGATCCTCCAGGATATGATTTTTCAAGAACTATGTCAAAAAAAAAACAAAAAAAACAATCAACCCAGCCGGGATCTCCTTTGGCTCCGAGAACCATTCATCGAATAAGAAAATGTACATGTTAGGTTTGCTTTGCTTGATTTTCATTTGCTTCTCTTCTTTTAAATGTTTTAGTTGAAGATTTTAAAACTTTATGTCAAGAATGAGTATATTATACGTTGTGACCACTCATTCAAGGACATCAGCCGATATTCCAGTGAGCCAGAAGGGGTTTATCTATTTTATAACCCAACGACTTCACTGGAATGGATTCAGCAATCAACATTGACTCATCATCTCCAGAGTTTTCAAAAAAGAATTATCTCTCGTCTCCAAGTTGGATATAAAACCATTCTTTTGGGGTAAATGAAAACTGTTTGACTTTCTATTCTATTGTTTAACATTAGTTTTCGAATTCTTTGTTGGTTTTTAGTAGTTTATAAAAACAATTTCGAAAACAAACCAAAAACCATTGAAGAAATTTACAGTATATTTTGTTGATTTTTTCGTGTTTCATGGCGTAGTTTTCTCAACCAGTCTTTGTATTTTACTCTCACTTGTTTGTAAAAACCGAGTTTCTTTGTTTTCCGTGTTTTTTCGTTTCTTTTTTAACGTTTTTACCTTCTGCTGGACGAATATCACTTCGGACGGGGGATATCGCCTGATATCCGTCCTGCACGTGACCCATTTGAACCAATGACAGCGCGCAAAAATTCATCGTTGGGTTATAATTAACAATTAGTCCTCGAGTACGAATGGTCTACTAATTGACTCATAGGCCATGAGGGCGAGAGGTCTAATTGTTTTAGTAAAAACCTACTAATCGGTCGAATAAAAGGATGCAAAAAGTTTTGGACTTTGCTTTAAATATATATATTTTTTTGGTTTTCAAAACCGCCACTTTTCGCTACTAGAGGTCTATCACTAATAGACCCCTAGTAGCTCAGCCAATCACAGGTCTCGATTGGTGATAGACCATTAGTAGGTTTTTTCTAATACCGAATATCGCTTTTGATGCTCCGAAATATTGTCGGATATTCCGGAATGTGATTGAATATTCTAAATTCGGTTTCTATAGGTTATCCTCATGGCTGAGGTTACCATGGACCATACTTCCAGACATCGATTGCTGAAGCATCGTATGGACTTAAGGCTACGCTGGAGATTTCGGCCCCAACACCGCTATCCCGGGAGGACATTACTGACTGATCAGGAAGCTCGGCCGAAGCCTAAGGGAGAGGTTAGTCGGCCCCTAGACCGTAGATGATTAACCCCTTGCTATGACCAGCACACCCGGTATGTCGCTTGTTTTGCTGATGGTTTTGTCGCTGTGGTTATTTCTTTCCATGTGGGACGTGTTTGAAAAAACATGCGACGTATAGACATGCAACGTATACACGAATAAGCTTGTGACGATTTACTTTCCCATCCCACGGAATGTTTTGACAGGTTTTTATTAGGCAGATAAGCGAGATATGCAAATGTACACCAGGCATGCGCATGAGTTATGTAAGAATTATACTCAACTGTAGGAAGAAAATGGCAACGACCCAAAAGCTGCCGTTATCAAATCTTTCTCGTATAAATTCTTATTCCTGTACGTTCATTCAATCCATCTAGTGTACATTCTTATTCTGATACACCCATCCAATTCATCTCGTGTACATTCTTATTCTGATGCACCCATCCAATCCATCTCATGTACATTCTTATTCTGATGCACCCATCCAATCCATCTCGTGTACATTTTCATTCTGATACACCCATCCAATCGATCTCGTGTACATTCTTATTGCTGTATGTCCATCCAATCCATTTCGTGTACATTCTTATTCTGATACACTCATACAATCTATCTGCTGTACATTCTTATTCTGATGCACCCATCCAATCCATCTCGTGTACATTCTTATTCTGATGCACCCATCCAATCCATCTCGTGTACATTCTTATTCTGATGCACCCATCCAATCCATCTCGTGTACATTCTTATTCTGATGCACCCATCCAATCCATCTCGTGTACATTCTTATTCTGATGCACCCATCTAATCCATCTCGTGTACATTCTTATTCTGATGCACCCATCTAATCCATCTCGTGTACATTCTTATTCTGATGCACCCACCCAATCCATCTCGTGTATATTCTTATTCTGATGCACCCACCCAATCCATCTCGTGTACATTCCTCACTCATCCATCCAATCGATCTCATGTACACTCTTATTCTGATGCACCCATCCAATCCATCTCGTGTACATTCTTATTCTGATGCACCCATCCAATCTATCTCGTGTACATTCCTGATGCACCCACCCAATCCATCTCGTGTACATTCTTATTCTGGTACTCTCATCCAATCCATCTCATGTACATTCTTATTCTGATGCACCCAACCAATCCATCTAGTGTACATTCCTGATGCATCCATCCAATCCATCTCATGTACATTTTTATTCTGATGCACCCATCCAATACATCTCATGTACATTCTTATTCTGATGCACCCACCCAATCCATCTCTTGCACATTCTTATTCTGATGCGCCCATCCAATCTATCTCATGTATATTCTTATTCCGATGCACCCATCCAATCCATCTCGTGTACATTCTTATTGCTGTATGTCCATCCAATCCATCTCGTGTACATTCTTATTCTGATGCACCGATCCAATCCATCTCGTGTACATTCTTATTCTGATGCACCCATCCAATCCATCTCGGGTACATTCTTATTCTAATACACCCATCCAATCCATCTCGTGTACATTCTTATTCTAATACACCCATCCAATCTATCTCGCATACATTCTTATTCTAATACACCCATCCAATCCATCTCGTGCACATTCTTATTCAAATACACCCATCCAATCCATCTCGTGTACATTCTTATTCTGATACACTCATACAATCTATCTGCTGTACATTCTTATTCTGATGCACCCATCCAATCCATCTCGTGTACATTCTTATTCTGATGCACCCACCCAATCCATCTCGTGTACATTTTTATTCTGATGCACCCATCCAATCCATCTCGTGTACATTCTTATTCTGATGCACCCATCCAATCCATCTCGTGTACATTCTTATTCTGATGCACCCATCCAATCCATCTCGTGTACATTCTTATTCTGATACACCCATCCAATCCATCTCGTGTACATTCTTATTCTAATATACCCATCCAATGCATGTCGTGTACATTCTTATTCTGATGCACCCATCCAATCCATCTCGTGTACATTCTTATTCTAATATACCCATCCAATGCATGTCGTGTACATTCTTATTCTGATACACCCAACCAATCCATCTCGTATACATTCTCAATGTGATGCAACCATCCAATCGATCTCGTGTACATTCTTATTCTGATGCACCCACCCAATCCATCTCTTGTACATTCCTCATGCATCCATCTAATCCATCTCATGTACATTCTTATTCTGATGCACCCATCCAATCCATCTCGTGTACATTCTTATTCTGATGCACCCATCCAATCTATCTCGTTTACATTCCTGATGCCCCCACGCAATCCATCTCGTGTACATTCTTATTCTGATGCACCCATCTAATCCATCTCGTGTACATTCTTAATCTGATGTACGCATCCAATCCATCTCGTGTACATTCTTATTCTGATGCACCCATCTAATCCATCTCGTGTACATTCTTATTCTAATATACCCATCCAATGCATGTCGTGTACATTTTTATTCTGATGCACCAATCCAATCCATCTCGTGTACATTCTTATTCTCATACACCCATCCAATCTATCTCGTGTACATTCTCAATGTGATGCAACCATCCAATCCATCTCGTGTACATATTATCGGATACTACAGAATATCGTTTTTGATACTCCGAAATATTCTCGGATATTGCAGAATGTGACCGTATACTTCAGAATAGGATTTTGGATACTCCAGAATAGGATCCTCCAGGATATGATATTTTATCCTCTAGGATATGATTTTGGATCCTCCAGGATATGATTTTTTATCCTCTAGGATATGATTTTGGATCCTCCAGGATATGATTTTGTATCCTCCAGGATATGATATTTTATCCTCTAGGATATGATTTTGGATCCTCCAGGATATGATTTTGGATCCTCCAGAATATGATTTTGGATCCTCCAGGATATGATTTTGGATCCTCCAGAATATGATTTTGGATCCTCCAGGATATGATTTTGGATCCTCCAGAATATGATTTTGGATCCTCCAGGATATGATTTTTTATCCTTCAGGATATTATTTTGGATACTCCAGAATATGATTTTCGATCCTCCAGAATATGATTTTTGATTCTCCAGGATATGATTTTTTATCCTCTAGGATATGATTTTCGATCCTCCTGAATATGATTTTTGATTCTCCAGGATATGATTTTTTATCCTCTAGGATATGATTTTGGATCCTCCAGGATATGATTTTGTATCCTCTAGGATATGTTTTTGGATCCTCCAGGATATGATTTTTCGAGAACTATGTCAAAAAAAAACAAACAAAAAACAATCAACCCAGCCGGGATCTCCTTTGGCTCCGAGAACCATTCATCGAATAAGAAAATGTACATGTTAGGTTTGCTTTGCTTGATTTTCATTTGCTTCTCTTCTTTTAAATGTTTTAGTTGAAGATTTTAAAACTTTATGTCAAGAATGAGTATATTATACGTTGTGACCACTCATTCAAGGACATCAGCCGATATTCCAGTGAGCCAGAAGGGGTTTATCTATTTTATAACCCAACGACTTCACTGGAATGGATTCAGCAATCAACATTGACTCATTATCTCCAGAGTTTTCAAAAAAGAATTATCTCTCGTCTCCAAGTTGGATATAAAACCATTCTTTTGGGGTAAATGAAAACTGTTTGACTTTCTATTCTATTGTTTAACATTAGTTTTCGAATTCTTTGTTGGTTTTTAGTAGTTTATAAAAACAATTTCGAAAACAAACCAAAAACCATTGAAGAAATTTACAGTATATTTTGTTGATTTTTTCGTGTTTCATGGCGTAGTTTTCTCAACCAGTCTTTGTATTTTACTCTCACTTGTTTGCAAAAACCGAGTTTCTTTGTTTTCCGTGTTTTTTCGTTTCTTTTTTAACGTTTTTACCTTCTGCTGGACGAATATCACTTCGGACGGGGGATATCGCCTGATATCCGTCCTGCACGTGACCCATTTGAACCAATGACAGCGCGCAAAAATTCATCGTTGGGTTATAATTAACAATTAGTCCTCGAGTACGAATGGTCTACTAATTGACTCATAGGCCATGAGGGCGAGAGGTCTAATTGTTTTAGTAAAAACCTACTAATCGGTCGAATAAAAGGATGCAAAAAGTTTTGGACTTTGCTTTAAATATTTTTTTTTTTGGTTTTCAAAACCGCCACTTTTCGCTACTAGAGGTCTATCACTAATAGACCCCTAGTAGCTCAGCCAATCACAGGTCTCGATTGGTGATAGACCATTAGTAGGTTTTTTCTAATACCGAATATCGCTTTTGATGCTCCGAAATATTGTCGGATATTCCGGAATGTGATTGAATATTCTAAATTCGGTTTCTATAGGTTATCCTCATGGCTGAGGTTACCATGGACCATACTTCCAGACATCGATTGCTGAAGCATCGTATGGACTTAAGGCTACGCTGGAGATTTCGGCCCCAACACCGCTATCCCGGGAGGACATTACTGACTGATCAGGAAGCTCGGCCGAAGCCTAAGGGAGAGGTTAGTCGGCCCCTAGACCGTAGATGATTAACCCCTTGCTATGACCAGCACACCCGGTATGTCGCTTGTTTTGCTGATGGTTTTGTCGCTGTGGTTATTTCTTTCCATGTGGGACGTGTTTGAAAAAACATGCGACGTATAGACATGCAACGTATACACGAATAAGCTTGTGACGATTTACTTTCCCATCCCACGGAATGTTTTGACAGGTTTTTATTAGGCAGATAAGCGAGATATGCAAATGTACACCAGGCATGCGCATGAGTTATGTAAGAATTATACTCAACTGTAGGAAGAAAATGGCAACGACCCAAAAGCTGCCGTTATCAAATCTTTCTCGTATAAATTCTTATTCCTGTACGTTCATTCAATCCATCTAGTGTACATTCTTATTCTGATACACCCATCCAATTCATCTCGTGTACATTCTTATTCTGATGCACCCATCCAATCCATCTCATGTACATTCTTATTCTGATGCACCCATCCAATCCATCTCGTGTACATTTTCATTCTGATACACCCATCCAATCGATCTCGTGTACATTCTTATTGCTGTATGTCCATCCAATCCATTTCGTGTACATTCTTATTCTGATACACTCATACAATCTATCTGCTGTACATTCTTATTCTGATGCACCCATCCAATCCATCTCGTGTACATTCTTATTCTGATGCACCCATCCAATCCATCTCGTGTACATTCTTATTCTGATGCACCCATCCAATCCATCTCGTGTACATTCTTATTCTGATGCACCCATCCAATCCATCTCGTGTACATTCTTATTCTGATGCACCCATCTAATCCATCTCGTGTACATTCTTATTCTGATGCACCCATCCAATCCATCTCGTGTACATTCTTATTCTGATGCACCCACCCAATCCATCTCGTGTATATTCTTATTCTGATGCACCCACCCAATCCATCTCGTGTACATTCCTCACTCATCCATCCAATCGATCTCATGTACACTCTTATTCTGATGCACCCATCCAATCCATCTCGTGTACATTCTTATTCTGATGCACCCATCCAATCTATCTCGTGTACATTCCTGATGCACCCACCCAATCCATCTCGTGTACATTCTTATTCTGGTACTCTCATCCAATCCATCTCATGTACATTCTTATTCTGATGCACCCAACCAATCCATCTAGTGTACATTCCTGATGCATCCATCCAATCCATCTCATGTACATTTTTATTCTGATGCACCCATCCAATACATCTCATGTACATTCTTATTCTGATGCACCCACCCAATCCATCTCTTGCACATTCTTATTCTGATGCGCCCATCCAATCTATCTCATGTATATTCTTATTCCGATGCACCCATCCAATCCATCTCGTGTACATTCTTATTGCTGTATGTCCATCCAATCCATCTCGTGTACATTCTTATTCTGATGCACCGATCCAATCCATCTCGTGTACATTCTTATTCTGATGCACCCATCCAATCCATCTCGGGTACATTCTTATTCTAATACACCCATCCAATCCATCTCGTGTACATTCTTATTCTAATACACCCATCCAATCTATCTCGCATACATTCTTATTCTAATACACCCATCCAATCCATCTCGTGCACATTCTTATTCAAATACACCCATCCAATCCATCTCGTGTACATTCTTATTCTGATACACTCATACAATCTATCTGCTGTACATTCTTATTCTGATGCACCCATCCAATCCATCTCGTGTACATTCTTATTCTGATGCACCCACCCAATCCATCTCGTGTACATTCTTATTCTGATGCACCCATCCAATCCATCTCGTGTACATTCTTATTCTGATGCACCCATCCAATCCATCTCGTGTACATTCTTATTCTGATGCACCCATCCAATCCATCTCGTGTACATTCTTATTCTGATACACCCATCCAATCCATCTCGTGTACATTCTTATTCTAATATACCCATCCAATGCATGTCGTGTACATTCTTATTCTGATGCACCCATCCAATCCATCTCGTGTACATTCTTATTCTAATATACCCATCCAATGCATGTCGTGTACATTCTTATTCTGATACACCCAACCAATCCATCTCGTATACATTCTCAATGTGATGCAACCATCCAATCGATCTCGTGTACATTCTTATTCTGATGCACCCACCCAATCCATCTCTTGTACATTCCTCATGCATCCATCTAATCCATCTCATGTACATTCTTATTCTGATGCACCCATCCAATCCATCTCGTGTACATTCTTATTCTGATGCACCCATCCAATCTATCTCGTTTACATTCCTGATGCCCCCACGCAATCCATCTCGTGTACATTCTTATTCTGATGCACCCATCTAATCCATCTCGTGTACATTCTTAATCTGATGTACGCATCCAATCCATCTCGTGTACATTCTTATTCTGATGCACCCATCTAATCCATCTCGTGTACATTCTTATTCTAATATACCCATCCAATGCATGTCGTGTACATTTTTATTCTGATGCACCAATCCAATCCATCTCGTGTACATTCTTATTCTCATACACCCATCCAATCTATCTCGTGTACATTCTCAATGTGATGCAACCATCCAATCCATCTCGTGTACATATTATCGGATACTACAGAATATCGTTTTTGATACTCCGAAATATTCTCGGATATTGCAGAATGTGACCGTATACTTCAGAATAGGATTTTGGATACTCCAGAATAGGATTGGATCCTCCAGGATATAATTTTGGATCCTCCAGGATATGATTTTGGATCCTCCAGAATATGATTTTTGATTCTCCAGGATATGATTTTGGATCGTCCAGGATATGATTTTGGATCCTCCAGGATATAATTTTTTATCCTCTAGGATATGATTTTGGATCCTCCAGAATATTATTTTTTATCCTCCAGAATATGATTTTGTATCCTCCAGGATATGATATTTTATCCTCTAGGATATGATTTTGGATCCTCCAGGATATGATTTTTTATCCTCTAGGATATGATTTTGGATCCTCCAGGATATGATTTTGGATCCTCCAGGATATGATATTTTATCCTCTAGGATATGATTTTGGATCCTCCAGGATATGATTTTTTATCCTCTGGGATATGATTTTGGATCCTCCAGGATATGATTTTGTATCCTCCAGGATATGATATTTTATCCTCTAGGATATGATTTTGGATCCTCCAGGATATGATTTTGGATCCTCCAGAATATGATTTTGGATCCTCCAGGATATGATTTTGGATCCTCCAGAATATGATTTTGGATCCTCCAGGATATGATTTTGGATCCTCCAGAATATGATTTTGGATCCTCCAGGATATGATTTTTTATCCTTCAGGATATTATTTTGGATACTCCAGAATATGATTTTCGATCCTCCAGAATATGATTTTTGATTCTCCAGGATATGATTTTTTATCCTCTAGGATATGATTTTCGATCCTCCTGAATATGATTTTTGATTCTCCAGGATATGATTTTTTATCCTCTAGGATATGATTTTGGATCCTCCAGGATATGATTTTGTATCCTCTAGGATATGTTTTTGGATCCTCCAGGATATGATTTTTCGAGAACTATGTCAAAAAAAAAAAAACAAAAAACAATCAACCCAGCCGGGATCTCCTTTGGCTCCGAGAACCATTCATCGAATAAGAAAATGTACATGTTAGGTTTGCTTTGCTTGATTTTCATTTGCTTCTCTTCTTTTAAATGTTTTAGTTGAAGATTTTAAAACTTTATGTCAAGAATGAGTATATTATACGTTGTGACCACTCATTCAAGGACATCAGCCGATATTCCAGTGAGCCAGAAGGGGTTTATCTATTTTATAACCCAACGACTTCACTGGAATGGATTCAGCAATCAACATTGACTCATTATCTCCAGAGTTTTCAAAAAAGAATTATCTCTCGTCTCCAAGTTGGATATAAAACCATTCTTTTGGGGTAAATGAAAACTATTTGACTTTCTATTCTATTGTTTAACATTAGTTTTCGAATTCTTTGTTGGTTTTTAGTAGTTTATAAAAACAATTTCGAAAACAAACCAAAAACTTCATTCACGAAACATAGCTGCTTACCATTGAAGAAATTTACAGTATATTTTGTTGATTTTTTCGTGTTTCATGGCGTAGTTTTCTCAACCAGTCTTTGTATTTTACTCTCACTTGTTTGTAAAAACCGAGTTTCTTTGTTTTCCGTGTTTTTTCGTTTCTTTTTTAACGTTTTTACCTTCTGCTGGACGAATATCACTTCGGACGGGGGATATCGCCTGATATCCGTCCTGCACGTGACCCATTTGAACCAATGACAGCGCGCAAAAATTCATCGTTGGGTTATAATTAACAATTAGTCCTCGAGTACGAATGGTCTACTAATTGACTCATAGGCCATGAGGGCGAGAGGTCTAATTGTTTTAGTAAAAACCTACTAATCGGTCGAATAAAAGGATGCAAAAAGTTTTGGACTTTGCTTTAAATATATATATTTTTTTGGTTTTCAAAACCGCCACTTTTCGCTACTAGAGGTCTATCACTAATAGACCCCTAGTAGCTCAGCCAATCACAGGTCTCGATTGGTGATAGACCATTAGTAGGTTTTTTCTAATACCGAATATCGCTTTTGATGCTCCGAAATATTGTCGGATATTCCGGAATGTGATTGAATATTCTAAATTCGGTTTCTATAGGTTATCCTCATGGCTGAGGTTACCATGGACCATACTTCCAGACATCGATTGCTGAAGCATCGTATGGACTTACGGCTACGCTGGAGATTTCGGCCCCAACACCGCTATCCCGGGAGGACATTACTGACTGATCAGGAAGCTCGGCCGAAGCCTAAGGGAGAGATTAGTCGGCCCCTAGACCGTAGATGATTAACCCCTTGCTATGACCAGCACACCCGGTATGTCGCTTGTTTTGCTGATGGTTTTGTCGCTGTGGTTATTTCTTTCCATGTGGGACGTGTTTGAAAAAACATGCGACGTATAGACATGCAACGTATACACGAATAAGCTTGTGACGATTTACTTTCCCATCCCACGGAATGTTTTGACAGGTTTTTATTTGGCAGATAAGCGAGATATGCAAATGTACACCAGGCATGCGCAGTTATGAGTTATGTAAGAATTATAGTCAACAGTCAGAAGAAAATGGCAACGACCCAAAAGCTGCCGTTATCAAATCTTTCTCGTATACATTCTTATTCCTGTACGTTCATTCAATCCATCTCGTGTACATTGTTATTCTAATGCACCCATCCAATCCATCTCGTGTACATTGTTATTCTGATGCACCCATCCAATCCATCTCATGTACATTCTTATTCTGATGCACCCATCCAATCCATCTCGTGTTCATTGTTATTCTGATGCACCCATCCAATCCATCTTATGTACATTGTTATTCTGATGCACCCATCCAATCCATCTCGTGTACATTCTTATTGCTGTATGTCCATTCAATCAATCTCGTGTACATTCTTATTCTGATGAACCCATCCAATCCATCTCGTGTACATTCTTATTCTAATACACCCATCCAATCCATCTCGTGTACATTCTTATTCTGATGCACTCATCCAATCCATCTGGTGTACATTCTTATTCTAATACACCCATCCAATCCATCTCGTGTACATTCTTATTCTAATACACCCATCCAATCCATCTCGTGTACATTCTTATTCTGATGCACCCATCCAATCCATCTCGGGGACATTCTTATTCTAATACACCCATCCAATCCATCTCGTGTACATTCTTATTCTAATACACCCATCCAATCCATCTCGCGTACATTCTTATTCTAATACACCCATCCAATCCATCTCGTGTACATTCTTATTCTAATACACCCATCCAATCCATCTCGTGTACATTCTTATTCTAATACACCCATCTAATCCATCTCGTGTACATTCTTATTCTAATACACCCATCCAATCCATCTCGTGTACATTCTTATTCTGATACACTCATCCAATCCATCTCGTGTACATTCTTATTGTGATGCACCAATCCAATAGGTCTCGTGTACATTCTTATTCTGATGCACCCATCCAAGGCATCTCATGTACATTCTTATTCTGATGCAGCCATCCAATCCATCTCGTGTACATTCTTATTCTGATGCACCCAACTAATCCATCTCGTGTACATTGCTGATGCACCCATCCAATCCATCTCGAGTACATTCTTATTCTGATGCACCCATCCAATCCATCTCGCGTACATTCTTATTCTGATGCACCCATCCAATCCATCTCGTGTACATTCTTATTCTGATGCACCCATCCAATCCATCTCGTGTACATTCTTATTCTGATGCACCCATCCAATCCATCTCGTGTACATTCTTATTCTGATGCACCCATCCAATCTATCTCGTGTACATTCTTATTCTGATGCACCCATCGAATCCATATCATGTACATTCCTTACAATCCATCTCGTGTACATTTTTATTCCTGTATGTCCATCCAATCCATCTCGTGTACATCCTTATTCCTGTATGTCCATCCAATCCATCTCGTGTACATCCTTATTCCTGTACGTCCATCCAATCTAACTCGTGTACATTCTTATTCTGATGCACCCATCCAATCCATCTCGTGTATATTCTTATTCTGATGCACCCATCGAATCCATCTCATGTACATTCTGTACAATCCATCTCGTGTACATTCTTATTCCTTTATGTCCATCCAATCCATCTCGTGTACATCCTTATTCCTGTATGTCTATCCAATCCATCTCGTGTACATCCTTATTCCTGTACGTTCATCCAATCCATCTCGTGTACATTCTTATTCTGATGCACCCATCCAATCCATCTCGTGTACATTCTTATTTTGATGCACCCATCCAATCCATCTCGTGTACATTCTTATTCTGATGCACCCATCCAATCCATCTCGTGTACATTCTTATTCTGATACACTCATCCAATCCATCTCGTGTACATTCTTATTCTGATACACTCATCCAATCCATCTCGTGTACATTCTTATTCTGTTGAACCTATCCAATCGATCTCGTGTACATTCTTATTCTGATGCACCCATCCAAGGCATCTCATGTACATTCTTATTCTGATGCACCCATCCAATCTATCTCGTGTACATTCTTATTCGGATGCACCCATCCAATCCATCTCGTGTACATTCTTATTCTGATGCACGCATCCAATCCATCTCGTGTACATTCTTATTCTGATGCACCCATCGAATCAATCTCATGTACATTCTGTACAATCCATCTCGTGTACATTCTTATTCCTGTATGTCCATCCAATCCATCTCGTGTACATCCTTATTCCTGTACCTCCATCCAATCCATCTCGTGTACATTCTTATTCTGATGCACGCATCCAATCCATCTCGTGTACATTCTTATTCTGATGCACCCATCGAATCCATCTCATGTACATTCTGTACAATCCATCTCGTGTACATTCTTATTCCTGTATGTCCATCCAATCCATCTCGTGTACATCCTTATTCCTGTACCTCCATCCAATCCATCTCGTGTACATTCTTATTCTGATGCACCCATCCAATCCATCTCGTGTACATTCTTATTCTGATGCACCCATCGAATCCATCTCATGTACATTCTGTACAATCCATCTCGTGTACATTCTTATTCCTGTATGTCCATCCAATCCATGTCGTGTACATCCTTATTCCTGTATGTCCATCCAATCGATCTCGTGTACATCCTTATTCCTGTACGTTCATCCAATCCATCTCGTGTACATTCTTATTCTGATGCACCCATCCAATCCATCTCGTGTACATTCTTATTCTGATGTACCCATCGAATCCATCTCATGTACATTCTATACAATCCATCTCGTGTACATTCTTATTCCTGTATGTCCATCCAATCCATGTCGTGTACATCCTTATTCCTGTATGTCCATCCAATCCATCTCGTGTACATCCTTATTCCTGTACGTCCATCCAATCCATCTCGTGTACATTCTTATTCTGATGCACCCATCCAATCCATCTCGTGTACATTCTTATTCTGATGCACCCATCGAATCCATCTCATGTACATTCTGTACAATCCATCTCGTGTACATTCTTATTCCTGTATGTCCATCCAATCCATGTCGTGTACATCCTTATTCCTGTATGTCCATCCAATCCATCTCGTGTACATCCTTATTCCTGTACGTCCATCCAATCCATCTCGTGTACATTCTTATTCTGATGCACCCATCCAATCCATCTCGTGTACATTATTATTCTGATACACCCATCGAATCCATCTCATGTACATTCTGTACAATCCATCTCGCGTACATTCTTATTACTGTACATATCCGCTCTGACTCGAAAATCTGTTTTTGCTTACTTATAAGATAATAATAAGCAGCAATCCTAGACTCCGTTTCGGTCTAGTCGTGTAGGCGGTCAGCGATAAAGTTTTTTTTAAATAACTGTACTGTGTATTCAGAAGCACCAAACTAACTCTCGTATCAACTCTCCGCGACTTAAAAAAGAGCCATTGTTTTGAATCAGCGACAAAGAAAAAAATCCATCGCCACCCTATTCAATGGTAGGCATCCATTTTATTTCATGAACGAAGTTTTTTTTTTCAAATCGTTTGTTATAAAATACTAAAAACCCAAAAAAGAATTCAACAACTAATGTCAAAAAACAGAAACAGTTTTCAATATTGTTCTAATCCAGCTTGGAGACGAGAGAGAAATATTTTTTTGAAAACTCTTGAGATGAGGGAGCATTTATTTTTTAGGAGAGGGGGGGGGGGAGGGGGGGGGGGGGCGGAGGAATTAGAGGAATCAAATAGAAAAAAATGCTAGCCCCCCCTCCAGAAAAAGACTAAAGAAAAAAAAAAACAACTGTATTTTTATTCATGACCCCCCTGGTTCAACATTCAAAAATAATGTGACCCCTCTTTTTATCTAGTAATTTTTTAATGACCCTCCCCCCCTAATTCCCCCGCCTCCCTCCTAAAAAATGAATGCTCCCTGATTAATTTTGATTAACTGAAATAACTGATGAATTATTTTAATTTGGATAAATTCAGTTTTAAAATTGAGTAGCCTGTTGCCGCCATTTATAGCGGAGCGGAGCACATACTTAAGAAAAAATGGTAACCCATCGAGTTGTTTTTTCATGGCTTGATTACGTCATTATATTGTCCATGCGTACATAACGGCGTGTACCACTATGCACAGGGTTCCCGCGCGCTTTGCTTACTCACAAATGCACAGAAAAAATCGCAATAATGTAGTCAAAGATGGATCAAGAAGTATTTTTTCTTATTTTTGCAATATGAAAAATATGTTTAATCGAAGTCATGTCTGTCTTAAAGTGAACAAAAAATTTTTTTCGACTTTAGCGACTTGCTAAAGAAGATTTAGCGAGGGAAGATTCTTAATCTTACGATGAAGTTTCGTGACTGAAACTTCAGTGAGAGAAAAAGTGGCCTGTAGACCAGAAAAACCTGATTATACTGCAAGAATAATATTTCAGTTCCGTAGAAAACACTTCATAGAAGGTAAATTCCTTAATGTTAACTAATATTTCGTAAGAAAATCGACAAAAAATGTGTAACTAGCTGGAGAAACTCTCTGACAGACAAGCCAAGGACGTTGCTTCGGTAAACATTGTCAGAAAAACTAGGATAGTTTGTCGTTTTTACTGCATTTTAGATGGATGACTTTCAACAAGTTGAAACTTAATGAAGTAAAAACTGAAATTCTTGTTTTAACTAACCCTCGTCGAACTCATCTATTGCTTTATCAACATCTGCTCCTAACATCGGTGTCATCTTTGATGAGTCATTGTCGTTGGAAAATTAGATACTTTCTGTATGTAAAACCTGTTTTTTTCTTCATATTCATAATATTTGGAAAATTAGAAAGTATTTGAGTCAAAATGCATGTGAAACTTTTGTCCATGCCCTCATTTCCTCGAAGCTTGACTTCTGCAATTCTTTATTATATAGTCTCCCTAATGTTTCTCTGAAAAAGTTGCAGCATGCTCAAAACGCAGCCGCTAGGCTTGTTACCTTCTCGAGGAAACAAGGACATATCACTCCCATCTTATATGATTTGTACTGGCTACCTGTAGAACATCGTATTGTTTTCAAGATTCTTCTACTTACTTTCAAAGTTTTACATATTCAGACCACTTCTTATCTGTTTGACTTGGTGCAACCTGGGCCATGTGCCATCACGTTCCTTAAGATCAAAGTCTCAAAACCTTTTGACCAAATTAAACCTAATTATAACCTAAATCACTATGGCAAAAGAGCCTTCTCCACTGCAGCCCCTGAACTATGGAACAGTCTCCCATAGAACATAAGATCATCTATTTCACTCTCACAGTTCAAACGTGAGGTTAAAACCTGACTTTTTAAGCAAGAATTTTATTAGTCGTTTCATTCTGAATTAGGTATATGTATAGATGCATAAATGTATACTACAATGTTTCTGCAATCGAGTGTATGTATGTGTGTAAAATATAAATATATCTGTGTATGTTGATAAATGAAACATAAAATGTTCATAAAGTCCAATTTGTTTGGAATTTCACTCATTTCACTGGGGAAATTTGCCGCTTTTGGCCGTGTTTCCATAGCGACCTAATTGGTACTCCCGCGGACAAACCTTGGATAGTTTAAAAGCTACAAAACATGATTTATTACGTCTTGAATTTGTCTAGTTATCATAATTTGAGACCTTCCTATGTGTGTATTAAACAGTTTTCTGAAATGTTTGTATTTTAATCTATAAAACACTGATTTTTTTGGGAATTTCACTCATTTCACTGGGGAAATTTGCCGCTTTTGGCCGTGTTTCCATAGCGACCTAATTGGTACTCCCGCGGAGTACCAATTAACGCTCTAATTGTACTCCTCTAGACCAATCAGAATCGAGTAATTTTGTCGTGCGTACTATAATACATAATACAATAAAGATTAAGTCAATGTTACCAAAACTTTTATAGAATACATTTGTAAAGCGCAGTTGAACCATGGGGAATTAGCGCTCAATAAAATATAATTTATTATTATTATCATTATTTATCATATTTTTCTTCAATACTTGTGAACCAAAAAAAGCGATATTTGAAACTTTGAATTTTTGTTTTTGATCCTATTTCAAGAAAAAAGGCTAAAAATTAGTAAAAGGACTTAGTTCTTTGAAAAAATATATTTGATTGCCAGCGAGCAAAATTTTGCACGGGACTCTATATTTTTCTTTGAATTTCCTAAACCAACAGGTAAAAATCAATATTTTGAGAAAGTTTGAAAAAAACTTAATTATCAGAACTTATAAAAAAAAAAATCGTTTTATGTGTTTTTGTTGTTGTCGTTTGAGTACGATCTTCAGTTTATTGAGTTAACAAGATGCTGAATTTTTAGTTTCTTTTTAAAAACTTTCTTCAAGCATTTTTAGTTCATCTCCGAAAATATAGTTTAACGTACATTTTCTGAGAAAATTGCTTCCAGAACTTTTTAAATTTTTGTGTGCAAAGCTTGTCGCCATCATGTTTTCTTATCAAATCATCAATTCATTATCTCGCAAACGAGCTCGGGACACCCCATTTTTCTTTTCATTCTTGGGATCAGCGTTAAATTCTGCGTAAAATATCTTTCTAAGAACATTTTTTAATTATTCCTTGCTTAAGTAGTCAGTCACCTTAATTTACGTTTTTTAAGGTGAAAGCAGGATGGAATGATTTACGGTTCATTCTGGTTCTCATAGCAACAGTACACGTTTCAATCTCCAACAAACTAGCATTATTTTATATTTACATATATATTTTCCGAACGATTAGATATTCTTCATGGGTCGATTTGGTATTATTTTGCTACTTTTTACATGCCGTTTGATAGCTTTTGGTATTTACGGACAAGAACATGAAAGTGAAGTTCAACAAGAAACAGAGGAAGACAATAAAGAGTTTATAGATAAAAAACTGGCAGCAAAACCGAGGTAAGTTATTGATTCCACTATTTACATTGAAAATTCATAGATTTGTTGAGCTTGTTTTTTTTTCCTGAAAAAAGTAAAAAAAATATTGAAAACCGGCTCAACAGTCCAAAATCGGCGATAAAATATCACAAAGAATTCTTTAATTTATTTCAATAAATTTAGTTCATCATATTCTACGTGTGTTGTAGAGTAAGCAGGTATTTGTGGGTCTTTTCTTTTATAAGTTATTTCAGTTGAATATATTTTGTAAGGTGGTAAAAATCTAGGTCGATCTCTAAACAAATTTTAAAACTGAGAGAATTTCGGGCAATCTAACCGTGCAGCAATTCAGGATTTTTCAAGGCTTGCTTAGACTGACCTGACTCTTCTTAGACCATGGCGATCTAAATGGTAATGTGAGCGTGCAAGAGTAGATCGCGACCGATCGATCTAGTTTGGGGAATGAAACTTGGGCTGAAATGTGAAAAAAATCAAGTGATAGTGAATAACTAATTCCAAGTAAATCACGAGCCAAGAATATAGTGTAGATTTAGAACATGTACCAGGTGATGTACTCATTTCAATAAAGTTAGACACCAAGAAAAGCTACAAAGCTTAGACCGCCAAGGATTATGGGTAGAGATCTTTTCACCGCCTGTGACGTCCTTCGAGCATCCTAAAATGAGGGTTTATCAGGTCTTGCGTGACATTTTAAATTTTAATCCACCAAAAAAGAAAATATGATATTTGAAAAGAACATAGTAAAATTAGTAAAATTAGAAAGTTTGAAGTGGTTTTATTGAGTAACGACAAAGATATCGGCGACCAAAGTTGGCTGCCTTTACAAAGATATGCATGGAAATCATGTTGGGAGGCAAGCTGTTGCTTATTTTCTTTTTTGTTGGATTAAAATTTAAAATGTCATGCAAGACCCTCATTGAGCTTTGTATCAAAAAGCTTTACTTGTTGGATGAGGAATTTATGTTTCCCATGAACCTCAGCTGTCCAGGCTTTTTCAAGGTGATGAACTTTATTCTTGGTTTGCAATAATTCTCAAGAGAATAAACCATGTTGTATTGTAAGATATACATATGACTAAAGAATGGACTGGGCATTTTCTGTCAAATTCTTCCAACATGGCTGCTATGACGTCATGTACAAACGAAGAATCGGAAGTAAGTGTAAACTTATATTTGGACTTGTTTTTCAGTCAGTTATTGGCACACATGGCAGAAAGAATGAACCTTGATGGAGAAGGACTAAGGTACAGCGAGAGAGCTATCAGAAAGCTTTATTAGTGATCATAAAGTCCAACATAACGGACAAACCTCTGAACGAAAATAGCGATTTCATGTAGAGGAGGTGTTGGTATAAGCCGCCAACAATAAACAAATCCTCAGACATATTGATCCCCGGGGGGGGGGGGGGGGGGACTCCCTCATATCGTAGGGTGGGGGTGCTCGTCGTATTTTTTAGTGATCAAAATCAGGGGTTTGGTATCGTTTAGGGTGTCTAAAAGCTTTTCGGGCCACCAAAGTCAAAGCTGGTATCTTTTAGGGTATCTTTAAAGATAATAAGATATTAGAAGGTGTTCGAAGTTTACGTCTTTGGGACTATTAAAAATACAAAAATAACTATAAATTTGTCCAATTTTAGCTGGTATCTCTTAGGGGTAAAAATATCTTGTTGCCACGCCCACCTTTGTAGGACTCGGGTATCTTTTAGGGGTCATTTTTTAAATTACCGACGAGCACCCCCGCCCTTTTCCGGCCCGAGTCCTCCCCCCGGGTATTGATCATTGTTTTGTGTTGATAGTATGATACCATTCATGATCACCATTGCTAAGCGCGCTTTGCCTTGCAAATTAAGCTACATTTTTACCATGACAACTGGTCATTGAAACTATTTTTCAGACACATCAGAAAGCATTTGATTGACGTTGCTGGACATGGTCACCTAGATGATGTTCTTGACATAGGAGAAGGAGATAATACTAAAGGTTTGGATCCACGCACACCAACCCTCCCATTCATCCATTCTCTCATTTCGTCCATATCCATCCACCAACCGGGTCATCCAACCATTCTCCTGGTCATGCATCTATACGATTCACTCATACATGTTGTTTGGACGAAATCAAACCGACTTGCGTTTGTTTTGGGCACATGCAGTAAAACCCTGAAATAAAATCACAGCTGATACTGACAAACAGTAGCTTTGTCAAAAGACACAAATGATCTCAGCCCTTGTATTTGTCTTTGTATAATGACTATTCTGGTTCAATGACAGCAACTATTTTTCACTAAATACCTAATATTTGTCAGTATCAACAGTGATTTTATTTCATGGTTTTATTGCATGCGTTCTGAACACAAACTTTAATTTAACACTCGACTTTCTTACAGGAATTTTCTACTTTTTTCGTCTCCACGACGACGACAATAACCAGAAACTCGATGGGTTGGAGTGGCTGAAAGCGTTGACACACTTCCATGAGGGTAACAAAGATGATAAAAACCTGATGGAAAACGAAGCAATAGCAATAATAGATGAACTACTTGAGAAGCATGACAACAACAAGGATGGAATGATTGATTTTGTGGAGTTGATGAATACCAAGGTAGATTCATTTATGAATGATCTGAACAGAGAACAACAGCAACAGCATCAACGAGGTGAGAAGCAACAAGATCAGCAACAGCAAAATCAACGGCAAGATCAAAAACAGCATGATCAACATCAGCAAGATCAAAAACAGCATGATCAACAGCAAGATCAACATCAGCAAGATCAAAAACAGCATGATCAACAGCAGCAAGATCAAAAACAGCATGATCAACAGCAGCAAGATCAAAAACAGCATGATCAACAGCAGCAAGATCAAAAACAGCATGATCAACAGCAGCAAGATCATCATCAGCAAGATCAAAAACAGCAGCAAGATCAATAGAAACAACAATAGGTAATAAATGACAACAAATTCCCTGTAGCAAGGAAATATAATTTATTATTTAAATGCTTATTGATTAATGTATTTACATTGGTTACACGACCATGATCTGACTGGTCATGTGTGTCATTCATCAGTGCTGTTAATATTATTCATTAGAATATTTCATTGTTTTGTACAACATTTCTAAAATTTAATCATTTTTTTTTTGGTGCCAAAATTGCAAGAGCACATTCAAACCCTCCAATGTAACCACATATCTAATTATTTCATTAAAATATTAACTAGCATTTGAATACTTTTGAAACTATTTTCTACTCTAATGAGAAAAGGGTAATTATTTAACATAATAATGCAGTAATATAATTTAGTTAAATATTCCATTCCTTTCATCCTACCTACAATTCATTAGTTTCACATTCAATTCATGTAAGATCATGCCAAGACTGTTAACAATGCCTCTTTTCCCTCCTAACTCAGTCGAGTCAGATTTTTCTGGAAGAGAGCGACTGTTACAGTCAAAACGGCTCAAGCGTACCCCCTAGAATTCCATTGATGAATGTATTTTTCGAATATTGAGTTCATTATTCACTCTGACTCCAAACTTGAAAATAAATTATCTACTTGTCAGAGTTTTTATTGAATTCTTCAACAATTACCATGCCAAGGTAAAAAAAAAAACCAGAAAGGCCATCTTTTGGAATTTTAATTGTGAAATGAATGCAAAGTTTGGAGCCTTCGGATTTTTTTAATGAAAACTCAGAGTGAATAATGAACACAATATTCGAATAAGATCATTAATGGATTTATTTATTCATTTATTTACATAGCGTCCATCTTAAAAATATGTAAAATCTAAATAACAAAATATGAATCAAAAATATAAATAAAGACAGTCAAATAATATATCTGTGAAATACAAATTACTAAATAGTACAAAATAGTGCTAATTAAACAATAGGAAACAATAGAATTTGCATAAAATTGTACTATTTAGTATAACTAAGGTTTCACAGATATACTGTTTGCACTCTAATACAAGGAACATATGTAATAATTATAAGACAAAAAAGGTGAGGGACAGCACAACAGAGCGAGGCTCCAAATAAAGTGCACCCATAAAAAAAAAGAAGAAATGAAAACATAATGATATAATGGATTAATGGCTTGAGCAGTTTTGACTATAACAGTCTAGCCAACTTGGAGCATGGTCTATTATAAGGTCTACACATGTAATATGTTTATATTTGCGAATGTTTGCTACTGTATTTAAGTCCCACAGCCACAGTAACTCAAATAACTTTCAGAATTATTCTCAGGCACATTATAAGCACCATGTAAGGTGAAGCTCCCTGGACCACTCTGATGGGATTGAAGGGATGTCCCTTCATCAGTGTAGGTGATTAGCTTTCTTGCAAGAGATTCAAATGTTTCTTTGATGTTGATACTACTTTTAGCACTTGTCTCTACCCAACTTAGACTGTGAAGATCACAAAATTCCTGTACCGAAAAAAGAAGGCAAAAATAAGTAAAAAGGAAGTGTAGGTGTTTTGTGGCTTGGGTAAATTCATCAGAGTCAAAAATGAATTTACTATTATAAAACTCATGAATAATTAATGAGAAGAAAAAAACAATAGAAATCATTGTCTGTGGAGGAGGTTGTATATCTGATACAAATTAATCTTTATTGGGTTATTACAGTTTTATCCCCCTCAGCCTATGGCTTTGGCAGATAAGACGGCCTTGGTCTTGATAAATTTCGATATCATGCTCAACCTCATCCAATAATTGTTTTAAAGACTGAGTATATCTTACCTGAATTTCATCTTCAGTAACTTTCCTTTCATCTTTTAAGTCACATTTACTACCAACTGCTACCACAACACATTCTTCACCACTGGAATATTTAAGAAAAATAATAATGCACTTATCATCGGCTTTCCTAGGTGTTGACCAAGGGGGTTATAATTAGTTTTTTTTTCCTTCTAATGGTGGTGGGGTAATATTGTACACTGATTTAACCTCAAAATCCTCGGGATAGTCCAACTTGGTTTGTCTGAAATGGGATTCCTGTGTAAGAATTAGGATTACACCGAAAGCAGGAAAATCATGCAAAAACATGTTATTGAGACCATTACTGCGATTCTCAATATTCTGTGAACTCGGGAGCTGTGAGTTTCCCGTTGGAATTTGGATTTTTGCTGCCGTCAGTCAAAAATATAAAAGGTACCGACTGATTAGCTTTGATTGACGGCAGCGAAAAACCAATTTCACAACAAGCCGTTGAAATGTCTGAGTTTGCAGAATATTGAGAATCGCAGTAAAGATTTATTTGAAATAAGTCTGATGCTTTTTATTAGGGGCAAATTAATCCTTACCTTTCTCTACAGATTTGTTTTAACCAGTAATCCTTGACATTTTGAAATGAATTTTTAGAAGTCAAATCAAATACAATAAGAGCACCATGAGCTCCTCTGAAGTACGTACTTGTCAGTGCTCTGTACTTCTCTTCACCTGCAGTATCCCACAACTGTAACTACAAAACAACCAAACAAAATGCATTTAAAGATGGAATCTTTCATGTACTAGGATTAAATTACAAGTTTATTGCACAAGAATGTAAAACCTATCATGCCCACACATGCATGCATATGTACATCACTACTGGCTGAAAACCTGTGAAAATCCTGTGAAAAACCTATGAAATTAAAAAAATTCACAGGTTTTTTTTTTTACAGGTTCTCAGCCAGTAGTGGATGTACACACTTGCAATTTTCAATTTTTTTTAATGAAAATGGACAACTTGCAATGGTCAAGTGTTTGGTCACATGAGGAACCAGCATTAGGAACCAGTCATTATTTACAGAGAAGGGGCTGGTGAAAATAGAGCATTTAAGCTCCACAAAGGACAGGGCTAAGAGAGACAAAGGGCACTTATGTATAGTATGTATGGGATAAGGGTCACAAAAACTTGTGCAAGTGAAAATCAAAATGCACCAGCCCCCTGTAAATGATTGCCAGTCCCTGAGCTAACTTCCTCTTCCAGTTAGTTGTGTCAAAATGAACATCAGAAACGTTTCTAGTTACTAAAATTGGAGCAATGAGTTACAAATCCTTATAAAACAGTTTTCTGAATAGCAGTAAAACATGTAAATAATGACAATAATTATTGAACAAAACAAATGAAATCACATGTCCATCTATATATCAGGGGTGACAATAAAGAGGGTGCATTAAATTTTGTTTTCCATTGTAGGAATTTGTTACTGGGGGGGGGGGGGGGGGGGGAGGGGTACTAAGGGTGGTTCAGTGATGGTGATGATCTGCTGGGATCCAAAGACCCGGACCCTATCTAAGACAGGAATATTTTGATAAAACATACCCTGTTCAAGACACAACAGTGTAACTTATAATTATAATCCTATCTAAGACTCAAGAGAAATTCTATAACCTGAATATGCAGTCACAGTTGAAAGTTACGTGTCAAGAGCATTTTCGCGGTGAAAAGAACTAGTTTTGAAAACAAGTTAAAATTGAATGCCCTATCTAAGACTTGAAAATGCTAGTACCCCTAATATAACCTATCCAAGAATGATGACCCTATTCAAGAAAATATCATGGAAATCATATACCCTGTCTAAGACCAAAATCTCAAAAAACCATACCCTATCCAGCGCAACATCTCTGTATAGGCTATATATGGGAGTGACCCCCCCCCCCCCCCACCCAGGGTCTTTGCACTTTGGAATGTTATTAGTACTGTGAGACTGACTTGTAATAATGGCGGAGGATGCATATGAAGTAGGCTCTATTTTCAAAAGCTGCAAAAGAGATTCAAAATGCCTGGTTTTTGTGGAGAGAAAGACAAACGAATATCTTGGAAAAGTACTTGTCAATGTCAGAAAGGAGTTGGGGTTTTACCAGCACATTTTCGTTTTGTACTCAAAGGAATGTGCCAGTCATAAATGTTCAAATGCATTCACATCTTCATTTGAATAATGGAATATTCAGACAAAGATTCGAATATTATTCTGAATATTCAAATATTGTTTTGAATATTTTATTATTCTATTGAATATTGAAGTTTTGTTTTCAAGTGTGAAGTTCGTTGACTATAAGCCATCATTAATTGTATGTCATGTGGGGGTGTATAATCTGGTAATTTACCCTGAGCTGTCAGAGTTATTTTTTTCATGTCAAATTAAGATTTTGACATGCTGTTATCTGTCTCAGCAACAATGACTATGAACTGTCTGAAATAACCTTGGTTTAGTGTGCATGGTATGGTGTACAGTATGTTGACTGCTTAGGATCCAAACCAAGCAAAGGTACTGCCCGCAGCAATCTGACTGTACAGCAAGTACCATAGTTTTTCGAGCAGTAACTACCTTCCGGGTACCTTCGAATACAAAGGTTGCGATATGGTTTTCTTTGCTAGCACAAAAATAAAAATTCAAATGCTTTGTCAGCATACTGGCTGCATTTTTATGAATAGCAGGAGATACTAGTAAGACCCTAACACTAAGGAATTAAGTTATAATTGTAATTTGTGTGAGTCAAGCTACAAAAAGTGATGAACTTGCAAATATGAAGCAGTCCTTGACATGACATGTTTTAATTTTACCTTCACTCTTTTGCCGTCTAGTTCCAGATCGTGTATGAAAAAGTCCACTCCAATAGTGGTACACAGCCGATTATCAAACTTGTCATCGTGAAACCGTCGTATTAAACTTGATTTACCAACAGATTTATCACCAATCATTAGAACCTTAAAATGATAATCTGCTGCTTCGGCCATTTTAACAACAATGAGGAAAACACAGGGAGCCCATGTTGATCATGGACTGTTATTTACTGGGTTGCCTGTGGGCAGCCAAGTCTTAAAACTAGATCTAGACGATCTTGGAGCGTTCACTGGGTTAATAGACCTTTTCGGCTTGGGTGTAACGTTTTCCCATTTCAGACCATGTGTCATTCTCTTGAGAATAATATTCTTTGTTTGAGTTGTATCCATATTCATGTGTCTTCTCGTGTGCAACCGTTAAACAAAGAAATAATACTCTGGGGAATGACACGTGGTCTGAAATGGGAAACATTACGCCCAAGCCGAATAGGTCTATTGCCTGTGCACATTCCAAAACTCGCCATATCACCAAGGTAATCCTTACCTCTTTGGCACAAAAGTTTTCCTTTCCTGTGGAGAACTAAACCAGCGGAGTCGTTCGTTTTCTATACAGAGAAAAGAAAAAGGCCGGGGGGGGGGGGGGGTACTCCCTATAATTGACTATACGGGGATGCTCCGCCCGAAAGGGGTACGTTTTCGGACTGCCGGGCATTTAGTTTATTTCAAACCGTACCCGGCAGTCGCTCATCCGACGCTCCTTTTAGAAAAAGTCCGATCCAAGAGGTCATTACACGGTTGTGGATATTCCAGGATTTTGGAATTTCGTACTGAAACCACCGACTTCTAAAAGAGCAAGTTAAATAGGTTTCAATTGGGCGAGTTTTGTTGTTTTTGATGCAAAAAAAAAAAAAAAAAAAAAAACAACAAAAAAAACATGGTTTTGTGAGTATCAAAATTAAAAGTTTCGACCGGCCTAAACCACACGTACACCATGACTCAAACCTCTCACTCCCCTAAGGACTGGGTTACGCCAATCAAACCTTCTAGCGGAAAAACCTGGCTAAATTTTGAGATTGACACAACATGCAATTCTACTGGACAATCTTATCCAAAACATTATGGATTCTCCAATTATAATCTGGAGTATCCGATCATATTCTGAGAACGAGTGGAAACGAGATGGATCGAATGAACGCATTCTCGTGTGCATTCTTATTCCTATGCGTTCATTCATCCATTTGTTCATATATTTCTCCCGGGGGAAGGGGGGGGGGGGGGGGGTACTCCCTATAATTGACTACACGGGATGCTCCGCCCGGAAGGGGTACTTTTTTCAAGCCGCACGTATAGAAAAGGGGTGGAAATTTGTGAGTTTTGGTATAAAAAGGGTTAGATTTTCTTCAAAAGTATATGAAAGGGGAACCTTTTTCAAAACAACGCGAATAAACTCTAGAAAATTCAGAAGCGAGATTAGGTTAAGAATCCCGTACTCTTATCTTTCCTATGTTACTCACAGGCAGCCCAAGCAATGGTCTTGTAAGTTTTATGTATACAATGGATGTATGGGTCGAAAATACCGTAAAAGTTATTCAATTTGGAATAAAGTTGGACTAACCTCTGTCTGTAGTTGGTTTTGATAGTATGTAGATCCTTCGAATTCTTAGCTGGTTTTTAGCCGTTTTGAGCGATTTTTTCTATCCCCACCCCCCCCCCCCCGGCCAGTAAGTAGTACGGGTTGGGTTCCCTGAGTAAAATGTGACGTCACAGGTTATCAATCTGATATGCTTTCTTTCCAAAATGGCGCGCAAAGCTGTGTGAATGAAATGGTAAAAAAATAACATTTACTACTTCATACTGGGCACCTTTACTTCGAAAAATGTTACAGAATCAGTTAACGAAGACTACTAAACCATACAGATGTTTTTTTGACCTGAGAAATATCCAAAAACCAAAGGTATTTACTCGTAGTAAAACTAAGCTCAAATTTAGCTGTAGAGGGAGGTGGGTACGTAGTCGAATGTGAAATGAAAAATCGTTTTTTACGACTTTTTTGTACAATTTTTGTCGCAATATAGATTTGAATTGGAAGATTAATATTTTTTACAACCTCTTTTCTTGCTTTTTCTGCTTTTTTAAGAATGGTGGGGGGCAGGGTCAGCATTTAAATTTATTTATCAGAGGGTAGGCCAGGATGATAACTTTAATCCTTTACATACCAAAATGATACAATGGATACAAACATTGAATAAGATTATCAAGCTATATAATCTATATGATAAAACTATATATAATGAGAAAATATATAGTGAACAATATAACATAACTATACATAACTATATAACATATGTGTGAATATATATATGTGTGTGTGTGTGTGTGTATGTTAGGGGGGGGGGGGGAGGAGGTACCCCTTATAATTGCTAAATGGGTATGAGCAGCTGGACAGGGTATGGTTTTTGAGCTTCAGCTTCAGGTAAATTCTATAGCCTAAAAACACAATTTGTTATGAAACTTTACACAGTCATAATTATTCCAGAAATAGAATATCAGAACCCAGAGAAGTGGTTTGAAAAAAATAGGTGCAGCTGAGTTTTTTTAACTGACTTTGAGGTGTTTTGCCCGGGGGGGGGGGGGGGGGGGGACAAGTTGGTAGGTATGCTCGACGGACCTTTTAGGGTCGAAAATAAAACCCTCTGGTACCTTTTAGGGTCTCGAATTGACGCCGTACCTTTTAGGGTCAATATTCGAACATCGAAATAGTTTTTATTAACCCCAACAATTTATCAACATTGATTTTCTAAAGTTTGTTAAACTTGAGCTTTTCGTTTTCTCTCTCGGATAGCGAAGTGTATTTGATGAAATTAGTGTATATTTATCAATTTTAAATTAAAAAAACTGTTAAATGTGGTCGTACCTTTTAGGGTCTGGAATCGATACCTGAATTAATTTATGCGTACCTTTTAGGGTCATTTTTCAATCCGTCCGTCGAGCATATCTACCCATTTTATAAGGGAGTCCCCCCTGGGGTGTTTTGTTATTGGATGAAACACTCTTTCAAGTGTTTCATCTAGTTTCTCAAATTCATGATAATTCTAGGAGATAATCAAAGGGAAAGTTGGCCAAATTTTATGCTAATTAACCACTGTTACGGTAGAGATACATGTATATTTTGTTTTCTGAGAACAATAGTTGAAACATGAAAATCAAACATGAGGAGTACACACTCATAGGGATAATTACTTACAGTGAGGACACTCAAACCGTGAATACTTTGAGGTTTTTTCATACTTTTTTTCTCCTTTATCCCTCGTGTGAATCGATTGGAAATATGATTTATTTTGAACAATAAGATTATTTGAGTTCAGTTCTTCATTTTCAGAAAGTTTGAAGCAGTAGAATATTAATAAAATAAAAAAATATAAAGATATCAAGTGTTCATGGTTCAAGTGTCCTCACTGTAAGGACATTCGTGGGTAAAAATCAAGTTTCCAATGTTTTTTTCGTCTTCAAACTGGGCATAATTAAAATAAAAGACCATCATTGAATAGAGAAGCTCCATGAGCAAATAAAAAATGGTTAAAATGGGATTTTTTTGGAATTTTCCCCCAAAAATAACCCAAAGATAATCCACAGGAAAAAATATTGAATTTTCAGTTTGGGGAAAAAATGGGGAATTATTGGGATATCTTTAGGTTATCTTTGGGTTTCTTTTGGAATTTCCCAATATTGGAAAAGTGCTACATAAAACAATATTGGGAAAAAATTCCAAAAAAATCCCAGTTTAACCTAATTGGAAATTCAATATTTTTTCCTGTGTTTTGGCAAGAAAAAGGCTGCACTTTAATATCATATCACTCTTAAACGAGAAAGCCCTAGTGATAGGCAACCCGGAAAAAATATCAGGGATGATATCCCATAATATCTAATGCACTTTTGATATACTTGTATATATACTTGAAACGACCATAATTTTTGCAAAAGGCTGTATATAATATATTTATTTAATTGAAATAATAATAACAATTTTATTCAATAATTTATTTTTATTAGACAGAGTACACTGTTTCTGGGCTGATAATTTTCAGGTGGCCCTCTAACTATAAAAATTTTTTTTTTGAATTTGGAGGACAAAACAATAGGTTCCAATTCTCAGTGATTGAAATTCTTTTGTTTTGTCCTCAAAATTGAATTGCTGGATAATTGGGCAACCATTCCCTGCAGTTTTGAAATAAAATAAATTACCTTTTTTCTTTTTTTTCTTTCTTTTTTTTCTTTCTTTTTTTTCTTTTTTCTTTTTTCTTTTCTTTTTTAAATTTATTTTTTGTACACATACACCTACTTGCAAGAACGTTGTCAACATTTGAGCATTTGTAGTTTAGTCGATTAGGAATAAATTAAAAGTACAAAAGAAGATCATTGAAGCAGAACTCTTTCTTTTGTACTTTTAATTTATTCCTAATCTTGAAACTACAAATGTTCAAATGTTGTATGACAACGTTTTTGCAATTAGGTGTATGAATGAGGAAATAGAATATCATGGACCTCCTTACTGTGTGCTGTCACAAAGCATGTACCACAAACAAGTCAGAAAGCGAGATTTGTATATTATTTACAGTTCAATAAATGTTAGTTTTTATTGATGTATGTATAAGTTATATAATTTATTTTTGCAGGTGGAACATTCAGTGAATACAAGGCTTATACATCAGCTTCATAAAAATTATGATGAAAGTGCTACAGAATTCAAGTTTCCATTCAAAAACATTGAAAAAACTGTGAATGACCACAGATACTCTCAATGCATACACAAACCCCTGTCAATCAACCATCAGATGAGTGATTCCATTGAGGGTAATAGGATGTACTTGGAGAGGTACCCAAGTGTTACTACAATATTATCGAACACTAAACCACCCAATGAATTCTTTGGGTTGATGAATTGGAGAAAGTCAAACATAGAAAAGTTTGGTAAAGAAAAGTTTGGGTTGATGCAGAGACACACGACTTTAAAAGGAACTACTTTCCATCAGGTAAGGTCATTAAATTTGTTAAAATATGTAGGCAGGGGTTTCAATAGAAGGTGGCTACCGGTGGTCAATTGCCGGGTACTTAACTTTTTACCGCCAGCTATTTTACGAATCAGTCTCAATAAATAAGAAGTAAAATTATTGGAAACAGACACCTACATTTGAATCCCATCCGCCTACTTCAAATATTATTGAAACCCCTGCTGTAGGTCTACATCTGTTATCCCTTCCAATGAAGATAGAGACCTTACTGCGGTTTACATAGTCTGCAAATGCAGACATTCCAACAGCTTGTTGCGAAATGGGTTTTTATTGCTGACTCAATCAAAACAATTAGTTGGTACCTTTTATATTTTTGAGTGGCGGCAGTAAAAAAACCATTTCACAACAAGCCATTGGAATGCCTGGGTTTGCAGAATATGTAAAACTGAAGTAGGACTATAATTATCTGACTGACCAGTTAAGCCTCATGGTTATTTCAGTGAGCCTACAGGTACTACTACTAAGATTATGTTTTTTGGATTAGTTTGTGTCAATTATTATTCAGTAAATCATAGTACTAAATAAATTATTGTCATTGTCATTGTCATGACGGGAGTGAGAACAACATTTTGGATGATAAAGGAGGGCTCAAAAATAATGGCCGGTCAATGTCCATGAGCTTGAGCATGTTTGAGCATGTTTGGATGAATACTTACTGAGTGGCAAGCTTTTAAACGTCACAAAAATAAGTTAGAGATAATATATGGGGTTTGAGGACAGCGTCCCCAAAAACCATACATTCGCTCTCATTTTTACGATTTGTTAAAAGCCTGTAAATCAGTCAGTATTTGCCCAAACATTCTAAAACTTTGTAAATTTATTAATTTTTGTGTGTTCTTTCGTGTGATGGAGTTTGTTTTTTAATTAGATTAATATTTCTAGACTCGTTGCCAGTCCCCTCATGAATTCTTGGTTGAGCAAAATATTGTGATTTGTTAGTGGTGAGCAAGCAATAATTATTTGCCGAAGGCAGAGGCAAATAATTGCTTGCAAGACACTAACAAATCTCGATATTTTACTATAACCAAGTTCAATAATTGTTTTATCATTCAAATTATTTTTTCCTAATATTTGAGGGGCAGTGCGCACAAGTCAAACAATAACAAAGAAGTCAGTTCATTGTTTTGTCAGTTCAGGGAAGCAAGCCATTGTCAAATGCAACATTACTGCGCATGAGCAGACCATTATTTGCAGCAAAATGGTTTTGCATCCTAATGTGCATGAGCAGACCATGTCCATTATTTGTAGGCAGTTATTTGCAGTTCTCTCAGCCAATCAAAATGACGGAGAAAATAATTTGAATAATAATGTATAGTCTTCATCCTATGTTCTGATATGACAAGATACAAGAAGTTCTTCATTACGGATGTTACATTTCAGACAATATTTTGAAACTTAATTCATGGATTATTTCTAAAAAAAAAGCAATTTTGCTGCCTTAAATATTTATAATATCAGAGTAGTCAGAGCTTAATCTCTGGTATAATCAGTATCCTTTGACTCTTTGAAACTGTATTTTTAAAGAAGTAGAAAGTAGCGTTACTGACGTTACATCAATATTGTAATTTTCAAAATATTGTATTATTGTGAAAACTACTTAAAATTATTACGTCCATTGTCTAGGGTCTAACTAGAAAACCTAATGGTTAACTTAGACTCTAGTCATTTCCTAAATTATTACTATATCTTCTTTTACGATACCAATACATATTTGTATATAACTTTTTTTTTTTTAGAAATATAGAAATACATGTAAACATGTAAAAAAAAAAAGGAAATGGAAATAAAAATTTTCATTGTAAAATTGTCTGAAATGTAACGTCCGTAACGAAGAACTGCTCATAGAAACATATTGGTATACAAAATTGTCTAAGTGGCATGAAATTCCCTTTTTTTCTTCACAGGATATGAAAGAATACTTTGCAGCTGAATCAAGTACTAATCAATCACATCACAAGTTACACACATCTGGTTTTATAAAGAGTGTATGTAATGTTCTACCAGATATCTCCAATCCATTAGCAATTGAATCTTCTGTTGTGCACTCAAGTCTTGGTTATGCTGGTACTGTTGACCTTGTAGCAGAGTACAAGGGAATACTTTCAGTAATAGATTGGAAAACATCACAGAAGAAGAAAGTTAATCTTGCTCAATGTCATTCCTATCCAATACAAGTCTCAGCATATGCCGGTGCTGTTAACTTTGACACAGACTATCCATTTCAGGTAACATTAAATTTAAGTGTAATATAATTGCTTGTAGCGCTGCTAAGCGGTTGTTTTCAGGAAGTTGGTGATGAAGGGAGGTGAATAGGTCAGCTTCCTAGACCATGTGCCAGAATATGAACATATACTGATATGAAAATATCAGAGTACAGCTATTCGCCTTTTCCATATCGAGCAAGGGACTGGGTACTAGTCTGACCAATTGATTTAATTCTGGTTCCATGGAAGAGTAACCTAATAGACCTCATTGGCTTGGATGTAATGTTGTCCCATTTCAAACCATGTGTCATTCTCTTAAGAATAAGATTCTTTGTTTGAGTTGTATCCATATTCATGTGTCTTCTCATGTGCAACCGTTAAACAATGAAATGATATTCTGGGGAATGACACGTGGTCTGAAATGGGACAACATTACACCCAAGCCAATGAGGTCTATTTAAGTTTATTTACCACGTTTCACAACGTTTGGCTAAAAATAATTTTTTTATGAGCATCCAAACTCTGTCAAAATGACAGAGAAATATATGGTGTCCTTCCAAAACGTCCTTCCAAACCATACATTCTTTGTATTTAAGAAAAAATGAAAAATAACACAACTTTATTACAATTTGCAAAAACTTGTTCAAACTTTCAATTCTTACTAATTTTTCTTTTTTTTCTTTTTCCTATCATGGGGTTTATTTTTGAATTAAGTTAATTTTGAGAAGCTTGGTTCTAGTCCCTTGCTTGATATGGAAAAGGCTAATTTCAAAAAAGGTTGGTTAAAGTTTTGTTGTTTGTTGCATATTGCATACCAAGCCCGAAATGCAGTATGGGTGATGTGGATTCAAGCAGCAAAAGGGCACAACAGTATGGGATTTTCCCAAACTTTGTCTTCAAATTTTTCCACTCAGCATTTTCTTTTATGTTAACATTATCGACATGTGAATATGATGCATAATTTCAAGCTTGGAAAGCAACATGCGACAAAACCTTCACCAACTTTTGTTTGAAATAGCTGTATACTCATATTTTCATATTATGTTTTTTTTTTCTACTTTTTGTTTTCAAGTTGCATCTTGTTGGAGTATTTAGCAAAAGATTTCTTATTAGTATCCATTGTTAAGACCACCAGCATGGTCGCCATGTCTTTCTCACTTGGCTCTCCTGGGAATATCTGCTAACCATCACTTGATTAAGCCCAATGATACTGATGGTTAGGACACGATGACGACCACAAAGTCAGCGAAAATGATTCGCTTACAGCCAAAACGACTCAAGCATACCCCCCCAGAACCCATTAATGAATTAATTATTTGAATATTGAGTTCATTATTCACTGTGACTCTAGATTTGAAAATAAATTATCTACTTGAGTTTTGATTGGATTCTTCAACAATTGCCATGCCAAGGTAGAAAAACTCCCCATGCAGAAAGGCCATCACTTAGAGTTTTAGTTGTGAAATGAATGTGAAGTTTAGAGTCTTCCGATTTTTTAATGAAAACTCAGAGTGAATAATGAACTCAATATTCGAATAATGAAATCATTAATGGAGCTGTAAACCTTCTTTTGTATTATTTCATGTTTGTCTAGTATTTTACACAATAGGCACCCCAATTTTACAGTTTATAAATAGTTCGTTCTCTTTATCTCGTTAAACAAGGACATTTTACGTTGTACTTTCAGCAGACAACGTACGGTAATGATGCGCAGGGTTTTGCGCACATTCCAACGAGAGTCTATTGAATATACTTATTTAGTGTGATTTTAGGTGCGATTTTTAAGGCGTTTTTGGTCATAGTCGAGAATGGTAAAGGATTAACTTGTAAAATTTTATTCAGGACACCAAGATTATCTGGACAAATCTCTCTTTAGAAGCAAAAGACAAAATTTATTATATTTTTAAAAATCGCCGCAGAAGTGCCAATTGGTACGGTGACGGCTGGTTGTCGGTAAGGTTAACGGTGTGCTATTGGCCAACAACCTACCGACACCGACTTGGGGGTTGTATTCTTTAACAGTGGTGGTGATGATGATGTTAATAATGATTGTTAATGATGATAGTGATAATGGGAATGACTTCATGATGACCAGTAATGGTAACTATAAACAGCAATAATATGTATGATGTATATAATGTTTTTCATTAACATACTTTTTTTCTCTCTGCTTTAGATCTTAAATGGTGTCCTTGTAATAGCATACGAGAATGGTGACCCAGCAGATGTACATATCATGAATGAAGAACTCTGTGAAGAATACTGGGACAAATGGCTTATCAGACTAAATCAGTATAAAACTATGAAATCTAGGCGGGATTCTGTGGAACCACCGAAGAGAACTAGTTGGGCCATTGAGGGCCAATATGTTAGTAATTCTCTGAGTCCTGATGAAAAAGGTCCTCAAGAAAAACTCTCTGAAGTAACACAGATTATTGAAAACGGACAAAATTTGAAATCTTTTGGCGGAAGGCAACATGTTCTTAATGTTAAGCAAAATGGAGGAAAATCTTTAAATGAAATTGGAAGAACAGTAAAAGACGAAGAAATTGTTGCTACATGGAGAAATCTGACAGGGTTGACTGAGAGTATTTTTGGTCGCGTTTTTATTTCTAAAGGACTATTACTCGCTCACTATATTGAAAGCATATGTAAATCTTCCATGAGGAACTTGAAGATATATGATAGCAAAGATCATACTTCAAAGGAAGGAAACCAGTTTCATAAGAAAAAATAGGAATACATGGATATAAACTGACTGTATTTTTTGTAATAATATATAGAGTGATTCTCATAAACCCGTGAAATACACTTTAGCATATTACACATTACTTCACTCTTGTTTTCTATTGTGTTTATCTGACTATTACACTTTAATAAGCACACTTTGTTTCACAGGTTAATGAAAACCACTCTATTTTTGTTGCTGACTATTTTCGTTTTTTATTATCACTTTTATATTTAAAGGGAATTAGTACAAAATCCTTTGTTTTCTATTTTCTATATTATATATTCTATATTTAGCACTAATTTGCCAGTACTTTGACATGGGTTTGTGTCCTAGCCTAGTTCCCACAGAAAAAAAAAAAAAACAACAAAAAAAAAACAAAAAAAAAAACGCAGAGAATGTTGTTGGAAGACTAGAAGAATATTTTAAATATCATTTTTGTATTTAAAGAAATGTTTATAGATTTTGATAAAATAATAAAAAGCTTTCGAGATCATTACTGTAGATGTTGTCACGAGGGAAAATGTTTTATTCCATTTTTGCTTTCTTTTTACTTTGTCCCCCTTGGTCTGCATTTGAATCTGAGTTTATCTGTGATAAAACTCCACACGAGACTGAGATACGATATAACATCGAGTACAGGCCTTTCTTATTGATATTATAGTCAATATATCGGTCTGTTAGCTTCTGTTCTCAGTTCATTTCAAGGATATATCTTTTTAATGAAAGGTCTTGCACCGATGGTGTTCAATGAATTGGCAGTAGCACTTAAATGTCTAGAAAGAATTATTCAAATAAAACGTTCACCAAAAGAATAGAACCACGAATATTAGCCATTGGCTATCCACGCGGCGGTACGTGGCGGGAAGTTAACGAATAGCACACCGACGCCAAATATAACAGGCATACCTTTGTTGTCTGGCACTGTCTAGCAGACAAGAACAGTTGGGAAATGAACGTGCGTGCATGCGTGGAGCTAGCTCTGTTACTAAGGATGTTTCTTATTTAAGCTCTGTCACTAAGGATGTATCTTATTCAAGAATTTTTATAAATATTGTATTATAATTTTAGAACTTATTTCAAAAGCGTTTGTCTTACTATTAAATTTCAATAGCGGATTTGCCTTGTCGCTGGAAATTCGACCGAAAATAGGGGGAAAATAGCTGAAATTCTGGCCAAGACAGCTGACATGTTTGAATGTCTTAAAGACTCGTAAATTCCTGCAATGACTCGAGCTGTATTCTCTATACAGTATTCACACGACAAATGAACTTCCGTGAAACGATACTTATCAGTACCTGCTAATTTTTTTCTCTTCTTGTGCAGAAAATTAAAAACTCTCTTGTCATAATGATTGCAAGTTATTGGAAGGTGGGTGGATTAAAGAGTATTAACAAACGTGGGATGTGTAAAATTCAATTTATTACTTGTATTTTATTGCCCACCTAATAATAAAGTCTAACCAAGTCATGAGCAAAATATCGGAGCTTCACAGTTAGCACAAACTAGAAATAAGTAGCTGCTAAGTCGTACTTCAGTAAACATTTTATTTTCGAGAGAAATTTCGAGTGTAAAAGGATGCTATCACTAACTCAGTTTTTCCCGGTTTGAGGTTGAGGGCAGTAAAATTCCGAAATGTTTTAGTTTACTCTATTTTGATACGTTAATCCAAGCATTAAGTCCTTGCCACACAAGTGATAGCATCGCTGTTTTAAGGTCAAATAATCGCTGAAAGCAGTTCAGCCGGGCCAACAAGGAAGAAGAACAAAACTAGTGCGTGGGGGAGGAGGATGGGAATAAACGAAATCCCTAAAAGCGGAACTAAATATAACGTAGTTTGTGGCTTTTGAAATAGCTGACAACTGATGGGTAAAACAAGCTATCAAAATCATAATAGGTTTGTCATGTCCAAACATATTTTAGGAGGACTAAAAATAAATATATTCGTTGTCATGGAATAAATTTGTTCAGTCAGGTTCACTGGCGGACGTCAAGAAATTCGCGCCGAAATTGTAATTTTTAATAGTATTGAGTTTCTCGTTCGATTCTTTATTTATTTATTTGTTTCTTGACCTAGATTTTAGATTTCTTGGATAAAGGATGTAAAGAATATAGGGAGATAAGACGCCACTTCGATTTTGTGGCGAAGTGATTGTTGTCTAGAAACTTGAAACATTCTTAGACGATTTACGAACCATTCTGTCCCCACTAAACCTGCATATTCCCCACAAAACTACTTCCTTTGTTTGTTCTTTCGTCCCGAAACATGCCAACTTGCACATAACCGCGATCACTGTTTCTTTCAATATGAAGTACACTATGAAATTTTTTGATTTCTAGGAAAATTTTAAAAGAGGAAGTGATTGTCAATCAAATGTTGATTGTCAATCAAGGGTCATTGATGTGAGGAATGAACTTCCTGTATCCACGAGCCATGTTAAAATCACTGACCTAGCTAGACTTTAAACAAAATGACTACAAGAACACTGTCAATAAAATTGTAAATATTTTTTCTTATGAAGACTAAAATTATGTGCCTAAGAAAAGGAAATGCGATGTTTTATCAAACCAATTTTGCTCGCGTGGCAGACCGTATCTCTTGCAAGGGTCACGAAAGGTTAAGATATGCAAAAGCCGTTCCAGAACTGAAATGGCAAGACGCGACAGAAAAACACTCAACACTTCTCCTTTTTTCCAAAATAAAAAAAGACAAAAATGTAACGGAAATACTTTCAAAGAAAATAAGGCAAAAATTCTGACAAAAACTATAAAAAAAACCCCGAGCTTTTTTCATTGTTTTAATAATTTCTTCAATCTTTGTACAATTTACAGTAAAGTTTTTTTCTTGCTGCAGAATTTTTAAAGTGTCATAATTTGTCATGCTCAGCTAATTATTTATTCTAATAATGAATATTCAACGAAATAATCGATTCCCTTGTCATTGTTTATCTTTAAAAAAATCCTAAAGGAAGTTATAAAAATATACCAATCAAGTACCTACCTTGGACCTGGGGGTCAAATCCCTCTACCCTTCTCAAGGTATATTCCTTTCCCTTATTGTACAAAATTCCGTACTATTTTCACCCATATAGTAAGAAACTGATAGATATGCGTTTACAGAGATTGCTAGCTAGGTTAGCATTGTTAATAGGGATTTGTTTGGATTTCAGTATCTAAATGTCGACTATATATACGGTTTGACTATGACCACCAGTGTTGCTCGGGATCCCCATCATCAACATATAAATCATAATTCGGCGATCGTTGCATATCTCTAGTAAATACTCCAACACGTTGGAGTTGCTGTCTTCTCCTTGTATCGTCTTCGTGCGCTTGTGTGTTTACAACAGGGTAGACAACTTGCAGCTGAGGTTTTGGTAATTGTTGTGGTCGGTTTTGTCTCTTGTTTTCTGACGAAACGGTAGTTCTCCGTGTATCACGTTGCAAACTTTTTAACAGCATCTTTTCTTTTTCTTTTTTCTCTCGCTCGTAAGCTGTCTTGTACATGTCTAGTTCAACAGTTAAACTCGAAATTAAATCCTGACAATCCCGTAGTTGTTCGCTCAAAGTTGATATTTTACTCTGTGCATTAACCTTATCGTCTTTTTCTTTTTGAAAATCTTCTTCGTATAGAGTCAACTGCTCTTTCAGTAATTCTGCATCGACCTTAACATCCAGTTTACTCAGCGATCCTGCTAGCCGGATTACTTCAGATCGTAGCACAGCTACTTGATTGACTTGTGATGCATTTTGGCTTCTCAATGATTGAATTGTTCTTTCTTGTTCTCTAACTCTGTTATGCAAAATCTTACTTTCATTTTGGTATGCGTCTCCCTCTGCGTTCAAGGTCAATGTACCGAGTCTCGTAGTACATCCTGTAAGATCTGTCAAATCATCCTGCACACTTCGATCCAATGTACTCCGTTGCTCAACGACTTTTTCATACTCACTCTTCCATTTAAGTTTTTCCTTTTTCTCCGAATGCAAAGCAGCTAATAAAGTTCGTTTTTCGCTCAGTAACTTAAGAATAAACTCTCGCTCATTAAAAGTACTACTGGTTGACTTACTAGTGATACTACACGCAGAACTGTCATTTCCGCCTTCAAGATTCCTAACACTGGATCCATCGGCCATCTAATGGTCTTAAGAATCGTCCACAAGTGCGATCTGGACTCTTCTCTAGTCCTCTTTCAATTATAAAAACTTTTTTTACACTTTTGGAAACAGTGCTTTTCCAGCGTCTCATCGCGATCACTGCAGCTTATGAATGAGAACTCCGGAACTTGTGATGAAGACGTAAACTCTATAATTACTCTTGGGGACTGGCACCTACTTCCTGTGTTCGCTTGGACTTCCGTTTGTTGAAAAATTTATTATAATTTATTAGAATCTGTAGAGAGAAAAATAATGAAGTGTAAATAGTTCAATTTTATTTTTTGGAATAATATATTTGAAATTAAAAAATTAGTTTTGCTAGCCATTTTGCCGATTTTAATATTGAAGAAAGTGGAAAATTTCTCGGTAGAATAATATGAATCATATTTTGATAAAAACTGAAAAGATCTATTTTATTTTGGAAAATTATTGGACTGCAATCTTGTATGCTATCTCGGAGATTTGTCTCTCCAAAATCATGACTCTTAAAATAAAGATTGAATGCTAGCTGGAAAAACTGAGATGAGATGAGGAAGGGACGAGAAGAAACGGGAAATGTTTTGCAAAGGAATGGCATAACAATCTGTTAGCTCAAGTTGGAGTGGTTCGTACACAATGGTCTCAAACAGTAGTTTGCCTCGACATGTTTACCATCTGCACAGACCACAGGAAGTCAAGTCTGACCGAATCGTTAAGATTATAAAACATTAACAAGAGAATCGAACAGATGTAAAAACATCGATTCTTAAGATCTCTGTCGCGATTCTGCTCTGCTTGATCACGTGACCACGCAGTTGGCAAAGAAAATTCCCTTTCAAAACTATCCAAATCAGTTTCAGATAAACATTTGCAGAAAATATTGTTTCCAAGAAAAAAAATCTTTTGAATCATACATGAATATTGAATTTGAAAATGTCTGAAGAGGTAGGCAGTTTGGAATCGGCGTGAAGTCAAGCGGTGAGAATATTAGTATATTCTCCTAAAATAATAAACATATTAAAATATAGCATTTATTTATAGAAGTTATGAATATATCTCACTGAAATGGCAATAGATTTGGTCATCAGGACAGGTGAATATTTCTGTTATCAGTCACCGGGTTTTTTTCACATACAATAACAAGCATTGCGTTCATATCAGAATTATAACTTATAGTTGACGCCGTAAGTCGAGGCAGAAAACAGATATCCGTTAGCAGTAGAAGACTTTGCTAGTAAGATGGGCGAAACATTTTTTTATCTAACCTAGAAAAGTCCTAAATTAGGAAATAAAACAAATAATCTTTTACAGTTTAAAGGGTTTTGGTTTACCATACTTAAGAGTAATTTTAACTATAGTTTTCTTTCAGTGTTCCGTCGTCGAGAATTTTTAGCCTAAATCCTGCCTGTAATAAACAAAATCTTCATCCTTTCAATACTTACGTAACCTTGTAACGGATGCGTTTTTCACAATATTTTTCACTTGTATTATCTCAACCAGCGTCGGTCTTCAGTGAGCAGAAGTCTTTTCGTCGATGATTCACTAAGTTCCTGTGATGGCGTTACTTATGATGTCATACAAGGGAATTTTGTCACGCATGGCTTGTGGAACTAGTCACGATCACGTACGGTAGGGGTTTGCTCAGGTTTGATACAAAGAATTTCCCCTTTGAGGATGAAGCAAATAAATCCCTTATTAAATCATTGGAAGTTTCATCATTCCCTTTTTAATATTCCAAAAAAATTTCAATTTCTCAAAGGCAGTGAAAACGAATGGTCGTATAAGGTACAGACCCAAAATCACATGATCAACATCACTAAGCCCACTAGTTCTATTGGAACAGTTTCTAAAAATCCTGATTACTAAGACTACCTGCATTTCTTAGAATTAACGAAAAGTAAAAGAAAATATTTCAAATATAGATTCGTTTTTCTTTCACCTTCTATACAAGATGATCAGCGACGTCCAGTTCGTCCTTCTCGGCATCGCCTTCACACCTAGTATTAAATTCTTCAAGAACGAACACCATTTCTTAACATTTCTGCAAACAGAGACTAGTGATAGCCGGAGAGGTTTTCAATTCCTCATAAAAAATGCTGTTCATTCGAAGTTTTTATTCCAATCCGAAGTCGTCTTGCCTATTTATTTATTTATTTGTTTATTACAATTTAATGGCAAAGAAGAAGAAGAAAAAAAAAAGAAAAAAAGAAAAAAAAAAAGTCATATCCCATAGAGGATAATCTGAAAAGGAGTCCTAGACCCCATACAAGAACAGACCACCAAATCCCATATTATAGGAACGATAAAAACATTCGTTTCCTTTTTGCCACTTATCACTCTTTTTAATGAAGAGTTACAACCAAAGTAGTGAAAACTAAATCAGCAAGGTGCAGCATTTTTCCTAACTTTCCCTACATTTGATCTACGGATCATAACCACCACCCTATCTCAATACAACCAACTACAAGCACTACTACCACCACCACCAACAAACACCCGGCCAGGTACTTCCAGGAAGCTATGATTCAAAAATGACTAGGGAAACTCAATGAAATGATCTTGACGTAAGTATCCGCATACTTGAAGTCATCGACTGAACGAACGTCCTCTGTGAGTCACGTGTATATCAGTCGATCCTTTCGACCCTCGCAAAGCTGAGGATTAGGTGATGCGGTCGTGGTTTCATAAGATATATCATCTATATAGGTCTCTGTAGGGTAAAAGGCACGCGAGAAAAACATAAGTGAGGTTTATTTTAATAGCTAATAAAACTGAGAACGATTCGCATGATAAGAGACAAGCAGAGTGCGTTCATCTGTGCCTGTTTTATGATTCTCGGAAGACCTTGGCTTGATGCTAATGATGACGTCTGCAGCTGCAGTTTAAGCCTGTTTAAGACTATAATGAATGAATGAACCAGAAACGGAACACGTTTTAATAATTCAGAAGCATCTTCATCACGATCGGAAAACATCCCTCTATCTTAGAAAGAATACTGCATATTGTGTTTTTCTGTAACGAGTCCCTGTTCCACCCAGACTTCCCCCGTCAGCTTTAACCATTCATATCTAATCAATGGTTTCAGCCAAGTAAACATACAACAAGGAAGGAGACTAGTTGGAGTCATGTCTAGTCTATCTTGCATGAAAAACGCATTGGAAAAGAGCTCTCACTAGCTAAGTTATATTGATCGAAGCATTCTATACAATTGTTCTATAAATTACTATCTGTTTGACTCGGTTCACAACGGAAAACATAATGGGTTCAGATCACGGAGCCCAATAAGTTTCCCCTCTCATACGAAATATACTCTAAACAATAAAAATCGCTTAAAATTGGATTGGTTTCGTATAAAGCAGCGTTTTTCGTTTTCCTGTCTTCGAAACCCTCACCAGGGTAGAGACGAGATTTGTCCATACAAAACTGAATAGTTCAGCAACACCGGACGTAGTTTTGGTCGGGTCAGGTGAAATGGCAATTTACGTTTCAGGCTCAAAAACTCGTGACTTAGCGACCATATGGAAACAGTTATTCATCACACGAAAATGAACCAAAGGTGTTGGAGACATAAATGAGGGGGAGGTACTCGAGTCGCCGCCATGTTCCAGCGTTGGCGGCCTGTGTTTATAAAGGAACGATGCTCAGTTCATGTATGTGTTTTAGAATGTGTTAATAAACTCTTTTGACAAGTTAAAAAGCATAAAAAATATTAAGTGTGTGCGTGTGTTTGTATGTCTGTGCGTGGTTGGGGGAGGGAGCGACTAAAGTCCGTTACCCCTCCCCACCTATTCAAAATACCGAACAGTATTATTCAAAATACCACTGGGTAAGTGAAGTGGAAATCGAAAATCAAACAGGAACCTACATTATCTAACTTTCTTTTTATTATTTTTTATTCTTATACAAATTTAATTAAATTTTGAAATTTGATACCAAGAGAAAATACATATTTCTACTTCCTGATGAAGTTAATTAAAAATACGATAGATATGTTGGTGCTAAGCTAATGGGTATGACGGTTGTTCACATACCTTACTGATACCCTGGAGTTTAGAGGTTATTCATTCTGCTTGCCTAAACCCACCCAAAGCTAATGAACCAGAACCTTTGGAGTCAAGGGTACGTTACAGAGAGATCAAATTTATCATCAGCTGATCCAGATTGCTATGTCGCAAGACCGTTCCCAAGGATGCTATATGATAATGAAATGTGGGTTATCATTGTCATACCCGGTTTTATATTAGTTATGCAACTTATTGTAGCGACAAAACTTTCCTCTTTCAGCAGAATTTTTGAAAACTGAAAAACAGGAACGTCACACCAAGGGAACTGTGTTTGAAACTTCTTCACTACTCATACATCTCATACAAAAAAATAATGTACTCGTGTGGGTGATGTGGAACTTTTTCTATAATGATATGAGACGGACACGCGTGAAAAACGTCTGCGCATGCTCTAAGTCCGTATGCAAATTAGTCGAAAGCGTCTTCGTGCTACTGTAAAAATATTCAAATGTGACTTTCACACTTCCCTGAAGAATAGTCTTTACAAAATGCCAAAACTTGATCAGTTCTTGAAACGTAAGGCTAACTCTTTCATATTGTCTTTATTAACAGATTATCTTGGTCTCACAAAAGTATACCCACGACATTTTTGGTATACTCGGAGAAAACAAGCATTTATTTTCTCACTAAAACTCTATAAATTCTTGGAAAGCGTGCTGAAAAACGTTTTTCTCTAGTGTCTATAAGACGTCTTAATTATCCCTCAAATTTTCATGTTGAAACCCATGAAAAAAGGCTTTACCACGTCCTTTTGAAAAGATTACATTTATCATCAGCTGTTCGGAAGTTCGAAGAAAGACTGGTAATGAGTTTACGATGCTAAGAATAATTGTGCCTTGACACCTCCTTCAATCTAACCCCAGAATGCAACGCATCACGAGGTCCTTACCAACCTTCCTACAAAGGCGGCTGCTCCGGAAACTAGACAAAATACTTGCGCATGAATGTGTTTCAGCACGTTTTCTAAGAATTTAGCCGCAAGAGGTTTAGTGGGAAAAGAAATATTTGTGTTCTCGAGTATAGTTTTGAAGACCAAGATACTGTATTAAACACAACATGAAAAAAAGCCCATTTGACAGGCCAGTTAGCATATTTTTACAAAAACAAAGACATTTTGGACTGATTTGCACGCAGACTAAGAGCATGCGCAATCGTTTTTCACTCGTACCCATTGTTATGTGGCATCCAACATTACATTATTCCATGAAATGTTCACGACATGCATTTGCAGGTCGCATGCATTTGAATGGTTATTTAACTATTTACTTTCCAAAAATAATTAATTAATTTTTGCGTCATATTTTCACGACACTTCGCAATTCTATTTTATATATTTATAAACTTCACCACAGAGTAAACTAACAGAGCAAAACTCCACTACAGGGACCCCAAAATCGCGAAATTAAAGTGTCGCGAAAATTTCCTGCATGAACAAATCCAATTAAGAAAGACCATTTTCTCAATACCTTCTGAGTGGTATCTGAAGGCACTATCGATACACTCAGAATAGCGCAGCGCGGTACACGCCATTGGACCCCCCACATGACTCAGACAAACAAAGCTCACAATTTACAGTAAAGGTATGGGAGATTGGCACTTCATCCGCTATTTTCTTTACTTTTCTTTACTTTTGTCATGGTTTTTCTCTAAAAAAAAATCACAATTACCCGAAAGATATGCACAACACTAAGACCTGGTATAAGGGGAAATGTCAATTGAATTTAAGATACTGTGAAAAGTGCCGTGTCTCATTGTACCTCTATAGTATGTAGCAAGCTTCCAGTCATTTGATAGTTCATACAATCTTAATCAACAACATCGGATCGACAATTTAAACAATATTATTGGGCATTTGTGACGTATTTCGCGATTTATGAGCGAAAGTTGAAGGAAACGGCCAGTAATTTACAGAGGATGTATGTGACTCTTGTCTGAGTCACGGCAGGGGGCCATTTATCCGTGACGCAATAGCTGCGCTGCGCTATTCAACGAGTTAGCTGCTAGTTCCCAGTCATTACCGAGCTCCAAGCGCCAACAGAGTGATGGGAGTTTTTTGTCTACAGCTTTAAGCCAACAGAACGCTTTGGATACTTGTTCTTTCCATTTTTGTGTCACCCCAGTCTCTGTCTTCCGCAATGGATCGAGAGAGAATGAAAATACGCTGGGAAAGTGGGATCTTAAGAGAAACAGCATCAAAACGGTGGCAAAGAATCTGGCGATTTCATCGAAGACTTCAACCCCTGTCAAAGACAACATGAATTAAGTTAGCATTCGACTCAAAAATGACCCAACTGAGTTGACGATTCAAATGCAAATAGCTGTGCGCAAGCAACGGTTTGCAATTGAGTTAAACTCGTTCCCAGACGAGTTTGTATATTTGTACGTACGAGTTTGTAACATTACTAGATAAAAACAAGTTAATGAATAGCTCCTAGATGAGCATATAGTTTGATCAATCGATTTCCTTAATAGTTCAGATTTTTGTTAAATATGTTGTCATAATTTTGTTTTGAGAAAATCTATCGATGCATTATTTTTAAATTCAATTTTTAGGCCTATTTTCGTCGGGCAGCTCTTGAATTCGATAGATTTTCTCCGAACTTGGCAGACAAAACTATATCAATCGATTTTTAAGCGAAACCCATTCTCGTTCCCAGACCCTACTCATCAGCCAAATCGTAGTCTCTGGGAAACCCTACTGACCGAAAGCCAGAACCTTGCGACCAAGTCGTCAGAGTGCATGCTCTATCTCAGGATCGCTGACTATAATATGCTGGCTCAACCTTTCTAACGGTTTGTATACGACTTCTGTTTGCAAAAGTTTATATGTTCGACAAATGGAAATAGGATTTGATTCAAGATTTGAAGATATACGACAGTTCTACGACAGTTGATTTGGTTTGCTTGGTTTCCGTTAGTATATTTGTTTATCCTATTAACCAAAATCTTAGGTTTGCTCCTGATGCAAGCTATCTAGTAGGATAAAGTGTACTGAGTACACAATAGGATAATAGATGTGCATAATACATACCAAGAGACATTGCACCAGCATCTTTAAGGATTGCAATGCATTTGTTTGTGTCCAGGCCAACAGACGAGAACACAGCATCGTCCATACTCCAGTATCCTTCCTGTGGGTTGAGAGGAAAGATATCCTTAGCCTTACAAGTTTGGGAATCAAAGGGGTGTAGCCATAGTCCACTCGCTTCTCAAACCCGAGGTCTCGAGTTCTATTCCTGGACTCGGGATCTGATTGATATATAGTATGTTGCGCATATCAGTGCGCACATTCAACTATTTTATAGACTAATCATAGTTTTATTTGGTTTTGCATTCATGTTTTTTTATTACTCGGTCGCCATGGTGGCAAACCAGGGTAGAACATGTCTATTGTGACGTCACACGTCATGATAGGTCGAGAACTTGTAACCATATCAATAGTCTGTTCAATGAAGTTGTGTTGTGTTATGTATTTGTGTACAAATATGATCGTACTAGAATTTAAAATGTTTTTAATAAAGGGGGACTTTGAACCCAAAAGGAACACTTTCGTGTGAAATAACAAAGAGTATATAGGATTGGCGAGTGGGCGAGCTCTCGCACAGGCAACCACATGAACGCTCCAAGAGCGTCTAGTTTGATGTAAAAACGGGCACGAGGATGAAAAAAACTTACCGGATTTTGTAGCTTGAAGAATTCTTCAATTTTGGGTGTCATAGGAGGTAGCAACTGTTGTTTGAATGAAATCTCATGTGAAGATCTTTTCATACATTTTTTCATAAGTCCTGTAGAATGTAACAATTAACCGATATTCATCTGATCTATTCTTTTTGCCATATTGACTGACAAATGTCTTAGTAATGGACCCCTTTTGAAATGATCAAACAGGATATACAGAACAAATGACACAAAGTAATGGAATGTTGGCATAAAATTGCGGGTTTTTTTTTAGGCTTTGAGCCGTTTGAAAATTTGTCTCGCTCTTCCTATGCATATATTATGGGACATACGTGCAACAGCGCAAACGTTTACACCAGCCCTTACTCTCAGCTCCATATTTCCACAATAACAAAGTTATCGGAAAATTTAGCCCCAGAAATCAATTCTCCAATAAATTTCCTATAATTTGATGTTTTAGAGAAAAAAATGTGTCCACGCGATACCGAGAAATATTTTTTGAAATTTGAAAAGTAATCCCCGCACGGCCTACATTTTCGACCCGTGTCCCTCCCGTAGACGGGGTATTTTATTGTATGACAACGATCACCTCCACCATCACTAATATCATCACCACAAGTACTACTATCACCTCCACCATCACTAATATCATCACCACTAGTACTACTATTACCTCCACCATCACTAATATCATCACCACTAGTACTACTATTACCTCCACCATCACTGATATCATCACCACTAGTACTACTATTACCTCCACCTTCACTAATATCATCACCACTAGTACTACTATTACCTCCACCATCACTGATATCATCACCACTAGTACTACTATTACCTCCACCATCACTGATATCATCACCACTAGTACTACTATCACCTCCACCATCACTGATATCATCACCACTAGTACTACTATTACCTCCACCATCACTGATATCATCACCACTAGTACTACTATTACCTCCACCATCACTGATATCATCACCACTAGTACTACTATTACCTCCACCATCACTAATATCATCACCACTAGTACTACTATTACCTCCACCATCACTAATATCATCACCACTAGTACTACTATCACCTCCACCATCACTGATATCATCACCACTAGTACTACTATCACCTCCACCATCACTGATATCATCACCACTAGTACTACTATTACCTCCACTATCACTGATATCATCACCACTAGTACTACTATTACCTCCACCATCACTAATATCATCACCACTAGTACTACTATTACCTCCACCATCACTGATATCATCACCACTAGTACTACTATTACCTCCACCATCACTGATATCATCACCACTAGTACTACTATTACCTCCACCATCACTGATATCATCACCACTAGTACTACTATTACCTCCACCATCACTGATATCATCACCACTAGTACTACTATTACCTCCACCATCACTGATATCATCACCACTAGTACTACTATTACCTCCACCATCACTGATATCATCACCACTAGTACTACTACTACCTCCACCATCACTGATATCATCACCACTAGTACTACTATTACCTCCACCATCACTAATATCATCACCACTAGTACTACTATTACCTCCACCATCACTAATATCATCACCACTAGTACTACTATTACCTCCACCATCACTGATATCATCACCACTAGTACTACTATTACCTCCACCATCACTGATATCATCACCACTAGTACTACTATTACCTCCACCATCACTGATATCATCACCACTAGTACTACTATTACCTCCACCATCACTGATATCATCACCACTAGTACTACTATTACCTCCACCATCACTAATATCATCACCACTAGTACTACTATTACCTCCACCATCACTGATATCATCACCACTAGTACTACTATTACCTCCACCATCACTGATATCATCACCACTAGTACTACTATTACCTCCACCATCACTGATATCATCACCACTAGTACTACTATTACCTCCACCATCACTGATATCATCACCACTAGTACTACTATTACCTCCACCATCACTGATATCATCACCACTAGTACTACTATTACCTCCACCATCACTGATATCATCACCACTAGTACTACTATTACTAGGTAATATTATCTCCACCACCACTACCATCATCACCACCATTACTACACTCATCGCCAACATGACGACATTATTCGACATTCTAGATATAGTAAGCGCAATTGGAAGAGTCCTTCCTTATGAAATACACTTGTAAATTGAGGTTTACAAGATTAATAAGTTTTTAGGATAGAAAAGGAGGGACAGCCTTGCAGTCTATAGCGGCATTGCAGCGATCTTACCCTTAAAACGGATATCCTTATGTTGGGCTTCAGAACGTAGAACTTGAGAACTTTTTCTATAAAAACGAGATATTGCTTCCTTTTCTAATTCTTCCTTTTGTAGTAGTTTACCTCCCTCACGTTCTGGGATATTTGGCGAGGTAAAAGAATAAGGTGGGGAGGATGGTGGTGATACAACACGTACTACATCCTCAAAGCCTGTAGTCAGTCGTACATTCCTCGTTTGCAATTTGCCTGCAATTGTTGGTTGACCCAGTGCACTTTTTAGCTGTACTGGCTTATCTAGAGATGTTGAACGAGCAGATTTGGAACGAAGATGTACTGATTGAATATGAACACTCCTGGGTTTTGGTAGTGGAGGGGCACCTGGTAAAGCCTGGGAGAGTGGAATTGGTGGAGCATCAGCCAAAACTGAATGTCGTGGAGGAGCAGGCGGTAACGGTGGAGGAGCGGGAGCAACTCTCATACCTTGAGGTGGTGGAGGAGCACCCGACATTACTAGAGGGATAGGTGACGGTGGCCGTGCAGTAGCAGCACTCATACCTTGAGGTGGTGGAGGAGCACCCGCCATTACTAGAGGGATAAGTGACGGTGGCCGTGCAGTAGCAGCACTCATACCTTGAGGTGGTGGAGCACCCTTTATTCCTAGAGAGATAGGTGGCGGTGGCCGTGCAGGAGCAGCACTCATATCTTGAGGTGGTGGAGGAGCACCAGCCATTCCTAGAGGGATAGGTGGCGGTGGTGGTGCAGGAGTAGCACTCATACCTTGAGGTGGTGGAGGAGCACCCCCCCTTCTTAGAGGGATAGGTGGCGGTAGCGGTGCAGAAGCAGCACTCATACTTTCAGGTGGTGGAGGAGGACTTGGAGGGATAGGTAGCGGTATAGGAGCAGCTCTCTTACATTTAAGGGCACTGCGAGAAATGAAACCACCACCTCCAAATATTTGTCCACCTCTTACTACTTTCCGCAACCGAAGACCGCCCAAAGCTGACTCAAACACTGTTGACTTACTTGTATCAGGCTCTTCATGGACGCTTCTTGTTACGCTTCCTTCCTGAATGCCAAGACCGAAACCACCACCTCCAAATATTTGTCCACCTCTTACTTCTTTCGGCGACCGAAGACTGCCAAAAGTTGACCCAAACCCTGTTGACTTACTTGTATCAGGCTCTTCATGGACTCTTCTTGTTACGCTTCCTTCCTGAATGCCAAGACCGAAACCACCACCTCCAAATATTTGTCCACCTCTTACTTCTTTCGGCGACCGAAGACTGCCAAAAGCTGACCCAAACCCTGTTGACTTACTTGTATCAGGCTCTTCATGGACGCTTCTTGTTACCCTACCTTCCTGAATGCCAAGACTGAAATCACCCCCTCCAAATATTTCTGCACCTGTTGCTTCTTTCGAAAACTGAAGACCGCCTGAAGTTGACCCAAACAATCCTGACTGACCTTCATCAGGCACTTTATCAAATATTTCTTTCGCCTTCCTTCCTTCCGGCTCAATGGCAAAACCGAAACCAATTATTCGCTCTTCTTTCGAAGACTCAAGTTCAATACCATCTGAAACCACATCTGCGACATCAGCTGTCTCTTCCTTTTTCTTATCTTCAGTAAATATTCCTCCAGAGCTACCGCCATAACAGAAATGGTCATCAATTTCCATGTCTTCGTAACTTTCTATTTGCGATTCAAATGAAGGACTGAGCTCTAATACTCCTTCCTGTTCTTGGACAGCTGTAGATGAAGCTCTCGATGAAAAGGACTTCAGACTCTTGCTCTTTTTTTCCCGAGGGACTGCCTTGATTTCCCCAATCAATTCTTCTTGCAGGTTTGCAGGCCCCATTTTCATGAATACATGACTTCCTAGAAAAAATAAAGGAATATGAGGTAAAAGTTTTATTACAAACTGTTAACAACGTATGACGCAACTAGAAGAAAAAGGGGGTTATTGGAAGGTTCATAAAATAAGCATCAACAATACTAACTATATAGTAACTATTACTATAAGTAAAACAATCGTATAAGCTTCTTGTTTTAGCTGAGAGAGAAACACGAAAGAACAGAGAACGTATGGCGGCAAAAATGATCCATGAGAAGTTATAAGCTAAACAAATGCTTGAATGCGAGGCTACATGCGGGGTCTATAGTTCAAGCCCACATGGCTGCCACTTGAGGAATGCTCCATTAGCAAACACCAGAGTAAAAACAAAAAACGATTGTGCATACGTGTATTTCAGTACGCTTGCTCCAAGAGCGCTTCATTATGAAAAGAAATGCTTGGTTTCTCCGAATAAACACAACATTTATGCACCATACTTTTGTGAGGCAAAGATAGTGTATCAATAAAAACTCTATTAGAGAATACGCCTCAAGCTTCAAAAACTGACATTCTTATGGTCTCTAATAAAGTCCATTTGTAATTTTGTAATCTTAAACCTCAAATTATCATCATAGAACAGCACAAGCAAAGACGCATGCGCAAACACTTTTTGCTCGTGTCAATCAGAAAACATAAACACGACTTCGTCGTCTTACCTTCAGGGGCTGCAGGTGATCGAGCCTCCATTCCTTGGCAAAGCGGCAGGGCTTCAAAAACAGGGCTGTGAATCTCACTTCCGTCTTCACCGTCGGACTCACCGCCTGTGTCTGATTTCTCTGTAAAAAGATGACATCCGGTAATTACATCTTTATAACCTAAACTCAACGCCGAGTGTTGATAAAAATTAAGAAAAAAGTTTTATTTTGTTATTTTTATACAAAAACACACTAAATCATGGACTAAAGGGCGCTAGATGATCATGCATCTCTAGGTCAATCAGAATAACGCAATTCCGGGCCTAACTTGTTGATATCGATATAATGCTACTATGATGGCAGAAATTGACATCGGTGTAACGCTACTGTGGTAACAGAAATTGACAATGAACTTAAAATAATAATATCTAATCACTTATACTGCGCGATATTCATAAAAATGATCAATCGCGCATAACATATGCTAAATGTAAAATCGACTTATAAAAATATTATATAGGTTAAAATACCAAAAAAATAAAAAAATAAAAACAAAAAAAATCTAATGATAGAAGAAGATTCTAGAAAATGACAATAATATCATATCAACGATTATAATAACTAATAGTTAATCAAAAAGTGGCTAACAATAAGCCAACCTAAAAAGATGTGTCTTTAGCCGACGTTTAAATAACAAATTAAAACGTCTTACCTGGAGGGCTGTAAAAAATATCATCCATATATGGTTCGGCTTCAGCTGCAAAGTAACCAAAAATGTGATCGTCAACTTTAAAATAGACCAAGGAATAAAAGAACCTTAATCTCGCCAACCACAAAAATGTTCGTATCTACATATTTTTCCGAAAATGAACCAATCACCAATTCTTATCAAATAAGTTATTCGGATACCCTGAAACAGCTTCTGGCCATATCTAAGTCAGGGCACGGCTAACTCGTAGTTCGAACTCTTAAACAACTTGGGGGTTGATCTACAGGGCACGCCCAACTCACAGATCGAATTGAAATGAAGCTTGTTAGGTTTTACGAGAGAGGAAAATCGAAGAACCCAGAGAAAAACCCTTGATTCAAGGAAGAGACCTAGCTGCTTACTATCTAATGTCTATCTAATCTAATTTGACACTGATTGGGCAAGTTGTGTTCCTTTTCAGACTGGTACTCAAAAGCAACTTTTTACCACGCGGCAGTCATAAGAATAAAACTCTTTGTTTAACCCGGCTGGCGTAACCTCGTCCCGATGAGCTTGAATGCGAGGCTACATGCAGGATCTATACTTTAAGCCCACATGGCTGCCACTTGAGGAATGCTCCATCAGCAAACACCAGAGTAAACAAAAAACGATTGTGCATACGTGTATTTCAGTACGCTTGCTCCAAGAGCGTTTAATTATGAAAAGAAATGCTTGGTTTCTCCGAATAAACACAACATTTATGCACCATACTTTTGTGAGGCAAAGATAGTGTATCAATAAAAACTCTATTAGAGAGTTCGCCTCAAGCTTCAAAAACTGACATTCTTATGGTCTCTAATAAAGTCCATTTGTAATTTTGTAATCTTAAACCTCGAATTATCATCATAGAACAGCACAAGCAAAGACGCATGCGCAAACACTTTTTGCTCGTGTCAATCAGAAAACATAAACACGATTCGTCGTCTTACCTTCAGGGGCTGCATATGAGTGAGCCCGCGCCATTCTTTGGCAACGCCGCAGGGGTTCAAAACCAGGGCTGCGAATCCCATCTTCACTTCTGTCTCTATCCTCGGAGTCACCGTTTGTGTCTGATTCCTCTGTAAAAAAAAAAAAAAAAAAAAAAAAAAAAAGACATCCGATAAGTACATCTTTATTACCTAAACTCAACGCCGACTGTTGATAAAAATTAAGAAAAAAAATTATATTTTGTTATTTTTATAAAAATCCACTAAATCATGGACTAAAGCGCGCTAGATGATCATGTATCTCTAGGTCAATCAGAATAACGCAATTCCGGGCCTAACTTGTTGATATCGATATAATGCTACTATGATGGCAGAAATTGACATTGGCCTTAAAATAAGATATTAAAACGTCTTACCTGGAGGGATGTCATACAAAATCTCCATGTATGGTTCGGCTTCAGCTGCAAAGTAACCAAAAATGTGATCGTCAACTTTAAAATAGACCAAGGAATAAAACAACCTTAAGGACGTTCGCGGGCATTGCTTGTGTGCATCTGTTCTGCGCATATGGCGTGACAGCGCGGCGCGTGACCTATGTTTTTTAAGATCAAACTCCGTCACGCTCGTTGCGAAAACGATTTTGATCAGCTATATCTCGAAAACAACAACGATGACCCCTATTTTTAATTTTAACATTTTATAAAGAAACACATAAGCTCTCAGTGTTCCAAATTTGATGTGAAAATATGGGAAAATCATAACCGAAACACGTATTTGGATGAGAACTTCATTCTAGATTACGGCTAAAGCGTCTTCGCCGTCTTACCTTCAGGGGTGGCAGGTGATCGAAACCCGAGATTTTGCCGACGCCGCAGGGCTTTAAAACCAAGGCTGCCAATCCTATCTTGACTGCTGTCTCTATTCTCGGACTCACCGCCTGTGTCTGATTTCTCTGTAAAAAAAATCACATCCGGTAATTACATCTTTATTACCTAAACTCAACGCCGAGTGTTGATAAAGGGGGTCCACTAAATCAAGGACTAAAGCGCGCTAGATGATCATGCATCTCTAGGTCAATCAGAATATCGAAATTCCGGGCCTAACTTGTTGATATCGATATAATGCTACTATGATGGCAGAAATTGAAATTAGGCCTAGTTTATCCGAATGCATAAGGCGGTCTTCTTTGATGTCATTAGGTTCGGCTCATAAGAAAATCGACGTTTGAATTGAGCTTTAGTCGTCGAACTTCTCAAGAGCCAAACCTAATACCTAATACCTAGGAATCGAAATAAACACCTACCTTTAAATAAGTCTTCAAAAAGAGCATCAATGGAGGATGTATGTATATTCTCAGATCTTGTCGATAGTGTTTCGGGTTGCTTGTCTTCATAGCTTTCACCTTCATCATACAAATCATCGGACCAATCAATGCCATCGTCTTCATATGTTTCTTCCTCGTTTTCTTCAACTTCAATTTCTCTTCTTTTTGACCGTAAACACATTTCTACTCGTCGGCCTTCATCGGTCTCTTCTTCAGAACTAGAATCAGATTCACTAGAACTGCTTTCTGTGGATTCTGTGGTTGATGACTCGTAGTTATCCACTGCCGACGATGACCATCCGTACTCAGATTCAGGAAATATTTCAAGGATCAGGTTTCTTTTAGGATGGAAGGATGGTTCGGAGCTTACTTCCAAGATACCTCTGTAAAAAGTGAAGAAACATTGTTATATTGTATACTAGTATTAAGACAAGCCCATTTCCCCACAAGCATCAGGATAATCCCGTTAAAAAAGACAGTTTTATCGATACCCTGAAAGAACCAGTCAGGGCACGGCTTACTCACAGATCGAATTGGAATTTAGAATGGTACAAGTTCAAGTTGCGGAGAGAAGAAAATTGGAGACTCCGAAAAACAACCCTTAACTGATCAGGGCAAGAATTCCCAAACTCTATTTATGTGAGAGGCCGAGTCAAGAAATTGAGCTTGCGATGCAGAAAGAGTGAGACGATCCCAGTAAAACAAGGAAGTTTTAGAAGTTATATCTAAACATGCCTTCTAGTATTCACAGATATTCTAGCATGATCCACGAACTAATAGTCATTTGAAAAAACGTTGTCACTGACCGGCTCCGCGACTACGCACCTGAACCGAAACGGAATATGGATAGAAATCGCTGAAACGCTTACTAATGAGATAACACAAGCAGCAACCCTTTCAACGTTTGTTTTCGGGTTTTGCGAAAGGAAGACAAAAGTCTATATGACTAATATTCAGTCAAAGATGTTCCCAATTTTGAAACTGTTAAGTCATTAAAATACTGTTTCGCCAGCGAGTTTTGGTACTGTAAGCCCAGCGCATATTTAACCACTGAAGAATTCAACCGCTTCAGTGATTTTTACCCATACTCCCGTTCGGGCTAGTGGCGCAGTCGTTCGACGACAAGGTTTTTTCAATTAGCTGTATACCGTAATGTTTCCATGCCAAATACATCAGTCAACTGTTGAATGACTTCCTCAAATCCAGCCTCATCCTCGTCTTCACCTACAACAATATTATGAGCAAACGAATAAGCAAAGTAAGTGTATTCCACAAACAGGACATTGATTGTAGAAGGAAAGAAAGTCGGGCAAATGAAACGCAAGCAGCTGAAGCAGGGGTTTTCATTATTGTTGTTATCAGATAAACACAATATAAAAGAAAAGAACTAGAGTGAAGTAGTGCTAAGTATGCTATTTCACGGCTTTAAATCAATAGCTATTTATATCAAGAATTGGACTTTCCATGTGGGATGATGTCTAGCACCGAGCATGCGCACACTCACACATACCTTTACTTAGGATTATTTATATTAAAAGAATCAAGGAAAGATGCTAAACAGAGCAAAAAGTTGCATTTAATTAGATTGATGTTTTCATTCGGCCTCACTCTCTTCCTCAATTCCATTATCACGAATACTATAAACAAGAAGCACTGGAACGAGAGAGCCTCTGTAACCAAAGGGTAGAATGAAATCGACAGCTAAAAGGAGATAGGCCACTTTGGTTAGTTTGTTAGTTAGTTAACTACTTAGTTCCATAGAGGTTTTCATTAAGTAACCAGCCGGTTAATCTTTACTTATATGTACTAAAGTTTCTACAATCTAGAAAGCTAATGGTTGACCCCTGCAGCAATTCCTAGAGCAGATCAATTTGTAGGACAATACTTAAATTTGAAATTTCATTACATTAAGATTTTATTTTTGGCCTTCAATATAAGCTGCATTGGGAATATGCTTCAAGAGACAAGAAAATCAGTAAACACCATGTATAGTCATACTTGCAAGTATTATCAGCAAATCAATGACTGCACTCTTTTTCTGGTCGTCATGACAAATAGTCGAGTAGAAGGTGGAAAGTTCAAGAAACGCCTGTTTTAAGAAAAACCCATAGTTTGGTTGAAAATATTTATGATGTTGAGAGTAAAGCACAGGGAGCCCAATTTTGTCTTCAGCTTCATTTACCTTTTCGCCTTTGGCAAATTGTTTTAGCATTTCAGACCACATGTCATTCTCTTGAGATTAAGCTCTTTTGTTTGAGTTGTATCCATATTCATGTCTTCTCATGCGCAACCGTTAAACAAAGAAATGATCCTCTAGGGAATGACACGTGGTCCGTCTGAAAAGGGAAAACATTACGCCCAAGCTAAAGGAGTCTAGAGACCTCCTCGGCTTGGGTGTAATTTTTCCCCATTTCAGACCACGTCTCATTCCCTAGAGTATCATTTCTTTGTTTGAATACACATGAATATGCCGGATACGACTCAAACAAAGAATCTTATTCTCAAGAGAATGACACGTGGTCTGAGAAGGGAAAACTTTACGCCCAAGGTAAAGAGGTCTATTGCCGGGAATTGCTTACCCTGGCGCTTACTAATCTTGAACAGTCCTGTCTTTTTTCAGCCGCCAAGTCACAAGCTTTTTTGTACAGATCTTCGGCCTGCAACACTGATACGTTCTCGATGTTCTTGGCTTCGGCAAGAAGATGTAGCACCTCATCATCGGTTGTCTAAAGAAAATATCACCGAAGCTCTATAGACCCCTTACAGCAACTCCAAGTGCGGCTCAATTTGGATGCCAATACAATGAATTTCCATTCGCAGGAGAGTAAAATTCTATTGCTTTGTCCAATTGAACTACATTGTGAATATGCTGCAAGGGGCATATTATTTGTACTGACCCTTTGCATAATTCTCTGGATGAGCTTTTATCATAGCGAGCTCAAGATTTGGTCTTGATAACCGCAAACCGCAAAATATCACGTGACCTTGGTCCTGCGGTCAGGTAAGACGTCTGCGGTTCACGTTTTTACGGTGAGGAATGAGGACAGCTTCTAGCGGTAAGTGAAATACAGCAAAGTTTTTACACCTACTTGCAAGAACGTTGTCATACAACATTTGAGCATTTGTAGTTTAGTGGATTAGGAATAAATTCAAAGTACAAAAGAAGATCATTGAAGCAGAACTCTTTCTTTTGTACTTTTAATTTATTCCTAATCTTGAAACTACAAACGTTCAAATGTTGTATAACAACGTTTTTGCAAGTAGGTGTATATAACTTTAATGGCAGGAGCAGCAAGACCTATACTACGGACCGAAAAGAAAGTGCTGAGATTTGCAGAGGTAAGAAACCCCTCGAAGCACAGAAAAAAACCAACAAGCAACTCTACTCGAATTTGGTGGCGGGTCGAGGGATTGATCCCATGACCACAGCGTCTACAGGCAGTCTACTGACAGTGCACATCAAACGTGTTTGGCTTGTGGTTGGATTTTAAATGTATATTCATTACTAATTGATTGTCTTGATACACCCGATTCTTGCTATGGAAATATCTTTCCATTGCAAACATGTTAGAAATAAGTGTGAAGGGAGTGACGTTAGGTTCTACTGCATATTATTCCTCATCCACAGTCACTGTAACTCATGAATTTCAAAATCCATTGGTTTCACTAAAACGTCTTAAAACAAGAAAGTTTGCTACCTGTACAGCTTTCTTCTGCTCCATCCTTGGAGACCGATCTTCCTCCCAGCTGATGTATGGTATTATATCAAAATCTTCATCCACAAGTTCTAGTATGTTCTCGTCAAAAAACTTCTCATCCTGCCAGGGGAAAAAAACATTTTTAACCAGTAACATTGCTTCAAATCAGGATAGAAAGAAGGTTGTGATTGGATAAATTTATTTAAAGCAAAGAAAGTGTGGATTGTTGTTGTAATTCAAGCGGCCCTTGCCCGAGTCTAAAAAGTCATATATCTCACAGAATCTGAGGAGATGGATCGCAAAGATTTACTTTAATTTTTTAAACAACACGTATACTTGAACTATTTTTCTCTAAATTCTTTGAAACGCGTGTTTTTGTATTGGGAAGAGACTTGGAGCAAGGGCAGCTTGGCTAAACATCGAAGCGCGCTGTGATTGGACGGTTCGTGCGTGCTCCGGACACCTGGTATGTTCTTGTCTATTAAGTTACCTTTTCTCTCTTTTCAACGGCAATGAAACTCGTAAACTGCGAGACAATGGAAAACTCTTTGCTGATTGATATGATGTAGTCCTTGGTATCTCTCTTTACCACCTATAGAATAAAGACATTTAGAAAAAACCTACTAATGGTCTATCACCAAACGAGCCCTGTGATTGGCTGAGCTACTAGGGGTCTATTAGTGATAGACCTCTAGTAGCGAAAAGCGCTAAAAAAATCCAAAATCCAAAACTTTTTGCATCCTTTTATTGGACCGATTAGTAGATTTTTACTAAAACAATTAGACCTCTCGCCCTCATGGCCTACGAGTCAATAGCCCATGAGGCCGAAGGCTTCATGGGCTATTGACTCGTAGACCATTCGGACTCGAGGACTAATTGTTAAATATACCCAACCGGTGAGAGATGCAGCATAATTAGACCACTAGCCTGGTGATAACATCGTGTACGGAAATTGCACAGGGAGCCCACAGCCACTAGGATCAGTGTTTAGAATAAGGCCTATCATGTTCGAGGGGTCGGTTTTAAGTTTCATCCCTTGTCATTATATTCTACACTAGGAACGTAAACATCTGATAATATATTCAGACTCGAAGTTCAACCAATCCGGAAAGCATGAGCTTTTACGCATGATGGACTTAATTTTAAACACTGTTTCTACAAGTGGCTGTGGGCTCCCTGTGGAAATTGTCAGGGGAATTCTATTCAAATTCAAATTTTCGATATGCAAATTCATTCGGCTAGTATGCATACCTCTACGATATAACATATATTATAATATAATAAATGTTGTGGTGCATATATTAATGATACATTAGTTAAATGCGACAAAAAAGGAGACCAACCAACCGAATTCACTTCGTGGCTGAGTGGTTAGGTTTAGGGTTAAGGTTGGGATAGGCATCTGGTGCCGTAAGGCCGAGAGTTCGAATCCTTCTGAAGTCCCACTCGTGTGTGCGGAAACCTTTGGCGTACATGGTTAACCCGTACACGACGATACTACTTTGCCCTACCCATCGTACTTGATGATTTTTGGTATATATGTATGTACCTCGTGTTTGGTGTGGTCTTTATCCAAGTTGCCTTCCTCCCAGTCCTTGATCAATCCACGTGCAACAAGCTGATGGAGAATCTAAGAACAGGTTAAACCAAGATGTTCATTAGTCACTAACAATCAACGTAATAAACAATTAAGAATAAAGAATTAAGAGAAAAATATCATATGCCCTTGGCAGGACTCGAACCCACGGTTTCGGTATCCTAGTCCGACGTGTTAACTACTACACTACAAGGACCAACCACGCTGGTTACGCAGCCATACAATGTTGTATATGTGGCAACTGTGGTGGTCCAGGGCGGTATTAATCTCATGGGTAAGCTGAACACCGTAAATATTTACGCACAATTGAGGATAATACTAGTGAAATGAAATGCGTTCGGTGTGAATAATAGGATAAAGAATTAAGAGAAAAATATCAATTGATATTTTTCTCTTAATACTCCAGTTTCACATTCGATGGAAACCGCTGTTTTTGAAGACCACAGACTCATTTGCACAGGCTTAGCCTCGTTTATAAGTCATCTATTCAAATACACCATTAAAAGTCCGTGGGATTGGTATTATTCAACTTGCACATTCTTTACATTACAGTTGGCTGTTGCTAATGATTTGCAAAAGTCAACCGTAATGTAAAGAATGTGTAAGTTGAACAATACCAATGTTTTGAAATCCCACGGACTTTTAATGTCGTTGAATAGCTGCCTTATAAACGAGGCTAAGCCTGTGCAAATGAGCCTGTGGTCTTCAAAAACAGCGGTTTCCATCGAATGTGAAACTGGAGTATTCTTTATTCTATTATTCATACCGAACGCTTTTCATTTCACTAGTACTAAACAATTCACAACCATAACAATAAATAACCAACACGTGCAAGAGCTATGAATTAAGGCTGACAATAAAGATGATAAATTTGATGAAGATCAAACTAATGATGATTGTTATGACAGTAAAATAATTAATCTCTGGTCATGTTCATGATGCTCATGATGTGGTTGTAGTTGTTAATAATGATGGTGATGGTAATAACAACCCAGCCAGTATACATTACCTTGCCCCTAGTTTTACTCAGGTCACATGTCGATACCATGGTAGATATTTCTCTTCCATTCACCTCAGCAGTAAGGAACGCCTGAAGAACGAAATTAGCTCGTGTCACGTTCATGCATGGATTCTTTTATACGTATCAGTTCAGACCAGTTGAATAGCCAATTTTCCGTGTTTAAATAAAGTTATACATACAATGTGCACCAACTCGTATCTCTAGCACAAAGCATGATGGGAAACCGAGTCCTTATCCTTTTTTGGTTCCACTAAAAGTTCATCTGACAATTTTTCCTCCGACATTTTCTATGGAAATGTAAGTATTTCAACAGACGAAAATAACCGAGTAATGTTTTTCTGATTTTTCCTTTGATTTCCCTGTCACATTTTTGCAGGGCTCGGTTTCCCAGAGTGCTTTGTGAGCTTTGATGCACAGTATTAAACTGTTCTTTATCCCCATGCCAACTTCCCATTGTACATTTTTTACTACCCATGAGACATTCTAACAAGCCAGTTGCCTCCAGTTTTAGATCCTAGGCAGCTTGAAAAGAAAACATTCAAATTTAGCTTCAAATTTTATCGATGCTCTGAAACTGCCGCTGCGCTGATCTAAGTCAAGACACGGCTAACTCAAAGATCAAATGGGAATTTAGCGTGTTAGGTTTTGTGGAATGAGGAAAACCGGAGAACCTGGAGAAAAACCCACCTGACAAACTCTGCTCAAATATAATGACAAGAAAAAAAGACAATACAACAATGAATACCTGAGTACAGTTGGACACCAACCCATACACGACAAGGCGCGAACCACTGAAGAGTGAAACGATCTCGTGCGGAGCCTGGAATATCATAACAAGGCAAGTATGAATTAGATGACATGTCACCATGGTAACTGTATTCCCATGCCTGTGCTTATCTTTTGGCCTTAAGTTGTTTTCCTCCAGTTTTCAAACAACCGTACCCAACATTCCTGAACGGCCGTTAAACTTACTTTGCGTAGTTAGCTAGATTATAAAATTCACAAAAAATATTTTACTTAGATTGAAGGTTATAACAATGTACAATTTTAAGATTGCGGCGATAAACAAGTCGCTTAATTTGGTTTTTAAATAAAAAAAACTGACTTCTATTCTAATACTTTTTGAGATCATTTTTTGAGAATATCTTATGAGAAACCACAATTTTAGATCTTTTTAACTTCCATGGTCGTTTTTTCATTACATGAACAAGGGGGGTTCCAAAATGGCCGCCACGCAGAAAAAGCTGGTGCGATCGACTTCAAAAGAGGGGTTGCAATTTCATTCTACTAGCGTAAAGAACATGGTTGGCTTCACAAGATCTTACAAGGGGGGTTCAATGGAGCCCTCGGAACCACCCCTAGATCCGCCACTGGTGTACGTCTCAAAGTTTCTCTGGATTAAAACATTTTATCTTGATCCAAATTAAATAATACAATAACCTAAATTTGATGGAGAGTGCTAATTAGTTCAGCTTGAATCATAACACAAAGGGAAACACCACTTAAACTGTAAAAAGTTGCATCATAAAACCACCTGTATTGGGGGCTTGGCGTTGCTGTCATGTTGTTGCCAGGTAACCGATACTGACGTCAGTCCAGGCTGTCCAGCCTTGGAGAGTTGTGCTTTCACCTTTTGAAAATAAAATTATAATAAATAAATGAAATAATCAACAAAGATCAATAACAGTTGAGAAATATACATATGATAGTAGCATACTCTAATGGCGAGCAAATTCACGTGTTGTAATTGGTTCAACGGAAGTAGTCAATCTCGTACCGTGACCGTGCCGCGTGCTATTATCGTTCAAAGTCATGCAGATTAGTCTTCAATTTGTATGAGTAACATTTTTTTTTACCTTTCTCTCCCATTTCGATTTTGTCTTGGAGTTGAAGACCTCACTCGCACCAGCTCCTATCTGAGCCAAAGCACGCAGCATGTGACGATTACTGGTGGCGCTGTTGAACAGGAACAAGAGTATATTACAATTCATCATATCCATTTTGAAATCCAAGAATTAATAGTAAAAGCCTACCCAACTCCTAGGGTGAACACACGAGTATTCAGTCTCTCGTGCCGAATCAATTCTAGAGTGGTTGATTCTTCTGTCACGTGACCATCTGAGATAACGAATACATTTCTTGGATGGTCAGCAGTTGACATGGAAGGGATTAAACTCAGTGATTCCAGAGCACGCCATAACTCAGTTCCACCTTTGTGTGCGGCGATAGACTGAAAAAAATATCATTTTTTTTTTCAATTATATACAGCTATTTCAAAAAACGTTGAATATTGAATACTGCATACTGCATACTGCATACTGAGTAGTGCATACTGAATACTGAATACTGAATACTGAATACTGAATACTGAATACTGAATACTGAATACTGAATACTGAATACTGAATACTGAATACTGAATACTGAATACTGAATACTGAATACTGAATACTGAATACTGAATACTGAATACTGAATACTGAATACTGAATACTGAATACTGAATACTGAATACTGAATACTGAATACTGAATACTGAATACTGAATACTGAGTAGTGCATTCCAAGAATAAAATTGTAATAATATCTATTGCCTAAAGTAAAATAAATAATTATTATTTATTATATTTCTAGTGCATTCCATCCGAAACAATATTCTAGCTACATATAGAGAGCGAATCGCTGTATATTTACTTTTTATTTCAAATTAATGAGACCCACAATGCTTTTCGGTCTTGGAATGCATGCACTAGTTAATGCCAGATACTATTAACCCCTCCCCTATTCAATAACGAATAACGTACATTATAATGGGGAGGGGGGGGGGGGGGTTGTTGGAAGCTTCCTAAAGGAATTGTTAATGCCAGATACTATTAACCCCTCCCCTATTCAATAACGAATAACGTACATTTTAATGGGGGGGGGGGGGGGGGGGGGTTGTTGGAAGCTTCCTAAAGGAATTGGGCTCCCTGTGTTGTCAGGTTCTCAAGGGGTTTATTTGCCGATTGCATGTGGCTGGTGTGGATTGGATGTACACACATTGCAGGTAGGCTCATACCTTAATGAAATCTGAAGCCAAAGCGACTGTGCGGGATGTTTTCTGTTGACTGTTCGTAAACAGTTCTGAATGATCTGTGAAAAATACTTCACATTAGACAGACAGACAGGCAGGTGCACTGGAAAGACAGACATTACTCGAAAGACAGACAGACAGACAGACAGACAGAATGACTGCTCTTTTTCCACAGAAGGCAGATACAGATAAACAGAGAAAAGGGAGGGATAAAGATTGAAAGACAAGCAAACATTTCATTTATCAATAGACACCGACCAATAACAAGAATGGAAAACAAAACTACTCATTACATATAGAAATAAAGACTCACAGCTTCCAAAAACAACGATGTTAAAGAGCCAGTTGTCAGGCAGAAAATGGATGCACATCTGAAGAATCTTCTTGGCTTCTTTAAGATTGGAGCCCTAAAAAGAATACACAATGAATAAGAGCAAAAAGTCACAGCTACAAATATACAACTCTGTGTCCTTGTACCCCGGATGCAAGGTATGATAAAGCACTATTCTGGTCACACCTCAAGGGGGTCTCGAGCTCGTTTCCTGGACTCGGGAGTAGATGGTTTTTCTCCAGGTTTTCCTCTCTCTGCAAAGCCTCACAAGCTAAATATAAACTTTTCGGCTTGGGCGTAATGTTTCCCCAATTTAGACCAGACACGTTTCATTCCTTGAGAATAAGATTTTTTGTTTCAGTTATATTCATATTCATGTGTCTTCTCATGTGCAATCGTTAAACAAAGAAGTGATACTCGAGGTAATGACTTGTGGTCTGAAATGGGTGAGTAGTACGCCCAAGCCGAAAAAAGATCTATTCCTAAGCCTTTCGCAGGACATAATCACGTGACTGTTACTGGACGGCAAAAAAATTCATATTCAAACGTTTTTTCAAAATACTATATCCCCCCCCCATTTCAAGATACAACGCATTTTTTTAAAAGTTTGTTTGCCATCCAGTGATATCAAAGTGATATATCAGTACGTAAATGTTTGATGCAGATGGCCTAGTATTAGATCTGTGAGTTAGACATGCCCTGCCAACTTTAATCTGCCCAGTATAAGATTAGTTATCTTGATGGACTACATTAGAATAAGAGAGGTTTAGGTTAGATTATGATGTAATTTTTATTATGACATTTGACGTGTACCTTCATTGAGCAGGAAGCATCAATACAGAACAACACTTCTACTTCATCTGGTTCTTCGACTTCGAACTCGGGGTAAAACACCAACATCCCCGCCTGAAAGTTGTCATAAGATATTATTGCCTGATTCACTGGACGTCATTTCCTGTCTCGTGCGAAAGGTTCGTCAGCTGAATCACGAGTTTTCGTTCTTGTTGATAGCATGCACATAGTGGTCAGTATTTGACTACCATTTGGAGAAGAAAATGAGATTCAAAGACATTTAGCAGCTGATTGAAACCAAGAGGGTATAATTAAGAGAGGGAAACTTCTTAATACCACGCGCGCCATGTGAATTCCCGGTTGGGCTATGTTTAGCATCCAAAGTCGTTTGGTTTTTAATCCTTTGCTGGCGAGGACGTGTGCGCGTGCTCTCAAAAACAACATACTTTTCGTCGATTTTTCTCAATTTTTTCGACAAAGAGATCAGGATTGGCTATATTCTGTTCTCCGATAAAACACGACTGAGGCTGTTGAACACTCAAAAAGACGCGAAATTTATGTTTTTCCTCAAAAATTACATGTTTTCGCTACTTCCAGGTTTGGATGAAGTACACAATTTTTGACGCACTGGAGTAGGGTGAGGCGAAAATAGACTTTATGCGAATGCTTAAAATAGCCCAACCGGGTATTCAAACGGCACACGCGATGTTAAGAAGTTTCCCTCTCTTATTTATACTCTCTTGTTCAAACCCAGCAATTCAAAAAATATTTTAACAACAACAAAATACTTGGAATTGAACCACGCTCACATATTCTTATTGACCTAGTGGTATTATGTCCGTACTGACCTCGCTATCATGCTTTGTGTCGTGACTTTCCATCCACATTCTTGGGACGTGAATTTCAGCTAATCCAATGACGAGCTGAAAACCGTCGCCCATCATGTGACCTGGTTCCAGTTCAACTACAGCTTTGGTTGCCGTTCGCTGATTTAGTACAAAAGAAGAACAACAAAGTTTAAAAAAATTGCACAACCATTCTTATAATGTGATTTATAGAACACTTAATAAAACGAACTCTTTTCTAATTGGTATAGAGAGAAGGTTATACACCCATGGCGCAACTGTTTTGAATTTACATAGTATAGGCACGGGCCACTCAACCTTCTTCCTTCCAACTTCTACTTTGTTTAGTTATTTGCTATATCGTAGAAGAAGACTTGGATTCCCGTTTACTTGAGTGAGTTTGCTTGTAGTTTCACAATAGGGAATAATTATCAACTTCCTCTAAAACGTCGGTATAAAAGTCCGTATAACAAATATAGGGGAGTACCCCCCCCCCCCCCCCCCATGGGCTAATCAGTAAGGCAATTTGAACATGCTTATGATACTACGAAATAATATTTTGGTTCGTTTAGGGACTGTTTGTTATTTATGCTTTGGGAGGTTCACAAAATGAACCAGGTAAAATTGCATTAAAGTATTACCTTTATTCTGATTGGATGCGTTGGAGACTGAATGGATCGTATATCAAAAGGCATCTCTATGGCAACCTGTATAGTAGTATCCCTCCTATAAAATTGACAACGTTAATGAGGAGCAATTCGTTCAGAACTAATTCATGCACAGTCGACTGAAATTGCCACAAAGCAGAGACCGACAGAGATTTCTTTATGTAAGTTTATCCGTGATCCTAAACAGCCAGTATTGGCTAGAAACCCTTCTCGTTACCAGGTGATCTGACTAGGCGCACAAGGCACGATTTCCTGATCTGAAAAAGTATCAATCCCATCATCCACCACACGCTCAATTCACTTGAGTTTCAAGGCGGCCATCTTGAAAATAAATATGAGCGACTATAAATCTTTTCTTGTTGAAAAGTAGACACTCTGAATAACAGCAAAAGGAGTTTCTTAAGTTTTATAAATAATCCTGGAGATTGCCAAGGACCAAAGCACGCGGAAGATGTGGAAATTTTAGTTAAATCAGGCCAAGGAATCTAGAAAGCTTTTTGACAGCTTCGAGATCGTTTCAACGGTAATTCTTTAATAAAAAAAAACTAAAAAAAACGTAACTAATTAAAAATGTATCCTAGTGTTATTTAGACAACATATTCTTTGAAGTAGAAACATTTCAAGCCTTAAATTCTCGGCTAAATGACACTTCTCCTTGCATATTTGGACTTGTATGCTATTTTGTTTCGTTTTAATTTTCCTCCTGTTCATCAATGAATGGGCTCGAAATGACGCATGTGATTGATTCTTTTTCAGAAAAGTGATTCGCAATCTGATTGGCCAATCGTTTTTCCTCAGATCACCTGGTATACATTCATGACCCAATGAGGTTAGTGCAGAATGACATAACTTACGTTTCATCCTCGATTCTTACAGTATCAACATCAGTCTGCAGAAGAACACAATCAACAAAACAAAAGGTAAAGTTTTTACTTGAAAAATGGGAAGCGTACAATATTGACAGTACGTATATGGTGAGACATGCCGTAACATTGAAATGGCTTTCCATAAGAATGGTTACCGCGTCAGTGGAAAACATTTGGTACCTGACTTACAGCACGTAGTGACGACACGCCCTAACATTGAAATAGCTTTCAATAGAAATGTTATCGTATGAGTGGGAAATAAAGTACTGACTTACAGCACGTAGTGACGACACGCCCTAACATTGAAATAGCTTTCACAATAGATATGGTATCGTACGAGTGGGAAATAAAGTACTGACTTACAGCACGTAGTGACGACACGCCCTAACATTGAAATAGCTTTCAATAGAAATGTTATCGTATGAGTGGGAAATAAAGTACTGACTTACAGCACGTAGTGACGACACGCCCTAACATTGAAATAGCTTTCACAATAGAAATGTTATCGTATGAGTGGGAAATAAAGTACTGACTTACAGCACGTACACGGTACGACAAATCGTAACACTCAAAATGGCTTCTCATTGCTTTTTAGGCATTTCGTCCAATCAAATTGCACAGACCAGATAATAAGGTTGTCAGAAAAAGAGTGCAACTATGTACTGTATAGTCCTAGGTACCAATATGCTGCATTCCCCTGCCTCTCTTCAACCACACAAATTTTCTAGTTCATTAGTTTATCAGTACCCTTAAAGGAGATTATCTGAGTTGGTACCTGTATGACGTCATCAAGAGCCTGACTGCGTTTCCATGGTGCGACGCTGCCTGGTAAACTGAAGGAGATGTTTTCACCCTCCACGGCTAGCTCTGCGACGTAGGTGATCTTGATCACGACACTTGCGTTGGGAGGGAGATTACCAACACTGACGGTGAACACGTCCTGAGGGAAAAGATGGATGAAAGAATAGATATGAGTGAATTTTATGCAATAAATCATGCAATCACCGAACATAGCAGTATTCTGAAGACTCAAAACAAATTCAAAAGACATAATTTGTTGCGCGCGTCATAGCAAGCTGAGGCGAATACAAGACGTTATCATTTTGTTACTGGGTATAACACTTTGCCGCGTAATCAAGCCTTTATTTTCTTCAGTTTGCTCACCGGTGTCTCTTCGTCCATCAAGTAGGCCCCATGCCCCTGGCTGATAGCTTCCCGGTATTCTTTGTGGGCCTGTTCTTTTTCTTTGACTTCACCAACAATGTGTTTACCATTAATAAACGCCTCAAAACCGCATACTGGTGACAAAGCATAAAGGAAAGGTTTTATCAATCAATTGTGACGCAAAACTGTAACTGGCGACAACTAGCGATAAATTATGGAAAATTCAAAATTATAGTAAAATATAATTGTGACACAATACCCTACAAATATATACATTTATATTGATATATGGCTAAGAAATTTTCCAAAATAGCCGAAAGCCCCGACCGAAGCCATCACCAGAATGATGATGACTAGTTGGAACTGCATGCGTTGATTTGTAGATGTGTTGAATACAAAAAACTGAGTGAATAAGAAGGAAACTTAAACGACGTGTAAAAAGGTACATTTGTACTGACGTTTACAATGTTCTCACCAGGATTTTAAAAATTGGGGTCCACAAGGCCCATAGAGAATCTAAAAGAGGGTCATTTTGGAGAGGAAGGGGTCCACACTTATGATTAAGTTAGAAATTGAAAAGTAATCGGCTTTATATCAACCTAACTTGAAGCCGCGAATTTGCGATCTTCCATCAAAAAAGTAAACGATAATTAAACGCAAGAAGAATTTATTTCCATAAGAAATTTAAAGTCTTTGCGCCCTCTGGACCCCTTAAGGTATTATCTACTGCGTTATTTTTTAAAGAAAGCATGGTAATACCGCAATGCTGCAGAGTCTGGTAGGAACATAGCGTTTAGGACGTTAGTCCTTCGTCGGAGTAATGGAGAAAATGCTAGGAAGAGTAGAGTTTATATGATGCAAAGGATGACCAAAACGAAATAATATGATAAAAAGGTAAAGGTAAAGCGTCCTTATTTTACGGCCGTAGCTCGTAATACTGAGTCCGTGATTAATAAACTAGAGGCCGACGGTGCATTCATTTTACCCCCCCCCCCCCTCTCCATCAGTGCTCCGTTTTACGGGTATTCAAAGCTAATGAGAGTTTATCAGGTCTGGCGTGACCTCGCGTGACATTACGTAATGCCTTTTTCTGATTGGACAATACGTTTTTGGTGGCAAAACAAACTTGCTTGACGACTCGTTTGACTATTACTTACATACTTTTTCAAGATGGTTTCGAGTTGTTGTGTTCCTGGTTGCACTAATAGAAAGGTAAAACGTATTGTCCAATCAGAAAAAGGCATTACGTAATGTCACGCGAGGTCACACCAGACCTGATAAACTCTCATTAAAGCTACACAGAAAGGAAAGAAGTCAAAACAAGGATGCAAAGTCATTGGGAATCGAACTCAGACCTCTTGCACCGAAGGCCGCGCACTAACCAACTGTGCCACCTTTGCTCCATAAAACGCCACAACAAAGAGGAAAGAGAACAAAAATGTATTAAATAAAATGCAAATCGTTCATTCATCCCTTTGGCATGAATCACTAGATTTATTGGCATTGAGTAGTTGCAATACCTGCAGCCATGTCGTCCAATGGGAAGACGAATTTCGCTTCAATAGGAACAGTGCTGTTGTTCTTGTAGGATTGTAGTACGACCACCTTCAATAACAAAAGAATTGTTAGCAACAGGAAGAAAAAAATGAAATAAAAGTAAAGTACGGTCAAGGAGGATAATCCACTACCAGTAGAACGAAGAAATGGTCCGTTATATACACGCAAATTGTTACATTGTTACAGGAGTGGATCCAGGATTTTACAAAGGGGGGTGGCTAACTCTAAAAAAAATATTAAGAGGATAGGTCTAGGGTTGCGGAGAACTCTTTAGGTCCAGGCAATGCAAAATGGGACACATTCAGATGTATTTTTTTCTTTTATTTACTGAATTAACTTATCATTTTATTTTACCTGTTTTAAACCCTGCAAAGAGGGGGGTGGCTAGCCACCCACTCCACCCCCTGGATCCGCCCCTGTGTTACCTGGGCAACTGGATCCACTAGTTTTGTTCTAATGTACACAACCCCCTCTCTCCCCTACAAGGGATAGTGACATTGTTACCTGTGCAACAAGATCCAGTAGCTTTGCTTTAATGCGCACAGCTTGTAGAGGTACTGGTTGATCACCACTGCCCTTCAGACCTGCTTCTACTTTAGTCAGAGGGTCTACTATTGATGTCACGTCTGACAGATCTATGTCTGCACGAAAAAATAACAAGTAAATGAAAGATCATAAAAGAACAAGAAAAGAAACATTTGAAAGAGAAAGTTAAATAAACTGATGAAAGGTCGAGCTTTTTTTTTTTTTTTTTTGCGGACTTGTCGGATTGATGGTGGTAGCCCTTAGTTCTACCGCGTACTGAGTTCATGACCATGAGGAGTGATTGGTTTTGTTAATGCCCTCATGAGTAGTACCTTCATCAGGTTGTGTCAGTTCCATTAGTTCATGGTCTGGATCAAGGTTGGACAGAACGGCAAAATCCACATGACGTTTGCGTACATATTCTCCATCCAGGCTAAACTCCACAAGGTACCTAATGAAAGAAAACAAAAATAATCAAGTGCCTTAATTTTTAGTAAAGTAAGTTATTCGTTATGTGAGTTAGCTGGGCCCTAAACTTGGATCGTCCAAGAAAATGTTTCAGGGTATCGATAAAACTTGTGTTTTGGCTTGATGATTAATAACAACGTAGAGGGAAGTACATATTTCTCAAGTCGTAATGGTTCTGTGGTTATTTGGCCATGTATGTCAAAAGGCAGGGAGGGAAAAATCTTGTCTCTAGCTGACAAATTACAAGAAATCTTTATCAGTTGAAGGGCAGGGTTGGGCAAAGGTGTTGGTTAGTCCATGTTCATGATTAAAGGTGTTGGTCGAATGTTTATCAAACCAACCTACAGTAAAAATCGAAATGTGTTGATACATTACTCCTATAATGCTCCCAAAATTGGCTGTGTGAAATGACTGATGTCCACTGTACACTCCCCCTCCCCTCCCAATGTTGTCTAAATGGCCAAAGTTGGGTACCGTGATCTAGCCACATTCTCAAGGAACAACACTGAATGGGGGAGGGGGGGATTTAGTTTATGTACGATTTTTAAAGCGCTTTTTCTTACACTGCATGCTTAATTTTTCCAACATTATGAGGTAGTGTATCAATACTTTTGATTTTTACTGTAGTTTTCATACTCACTTCATTCTTTGCTGGTTAGGATTGTAGATGACAAATTCATCGTCCTGTATTAAGATTAAACTGCTTATTAACAACCGTACTGTCTAGTTTGGCTTTACAAATTAATATCTCATAGTAGACCCCTTGGAGTACGTCAGAATGCAGCTCAATTTGGAGGGCAAAACCATAGGTTCCAATTCTCAGGAGATTGAATTTCTTTTGTTTTGTCCTCCAAATTGAGCTGTTATGACGTCACGTGAAAGGGGGTCTGTTATAAGACCAATCATTAAAGAAATATCGAAGTTATCACCAATAAGGAAAGTGGATAAATGATGTTACAAAACACTGGCGCCCGTTGATACATGCAAATAGGGAATGATTAGTATTCATTATACTCAAGTCAAAACCGAGGAACTAACGCACGCAAATTTTGTTGTTGTTGTTGTTGTTGTTGTTGTTACGTAATAGTGTGGCTTTGTTCTAGGAGTGTGTATACTTGAAAACAAATTATGAATGATTTATACATTAAAATCGTGAAATTAAAGTGAGCCGAAATACGCGACAAAACTGCAAATCAACACATTGCAAAAAAGTTGATTCTCATTCGCCATAGTCATCTAGAAAAATCTTTTGACCTTGAAATCTGATGTCTCTTGACTGGATTCTGCAACACCATGAGTACTGTGATAACCTTCTGGAGCAGCTGTTAGTCCTTTATCAAAGTATCTGTACCTCTATAAGATAGAACATTTGTCATAAAATTATACGGAAGCTGACAGCTTGTATGGGTTAGGGAAGAGGGGGGGGGGGGGTAGTAACCTACCTTGGTTTTACCCAAAGCTACTTCATTAATAAGCATGAATCTGGAGCCCATAGAGCCACGTGCTGAGTACTTTGCACTGGTGCTGAAAGACACACAGCCACATGATACTAAATACTTATAGATCAGATTATCAATGGTCATCATTTTATATGATATGTGTATCTCGTGTAAAAATTTGAGACACCTCCCCACAGGACAGAAGTCACAATATAACCATCATCCACACCATCATCATCATCACTATCACCACCATCATCATGATCATCATCAACACCATAATCTTCATCATTATCACCATCATCCTCATCCCTTACCATCCTACCACCACCACCACCACCAGTATCATCATCCTCATGCACCACCATCCTACCACCACCACCACCACTAATATCATCATCCTCATGCATCACCATCTTATCACCACCACCACCAGTATCATCATCCTCACACATCGCTATCCTACCACCACCACCATCATCCTTATGCATCACCATCCTACCACCAGAACCAACAGTATCGTCCTCCTCCTGCCTCACCATCCTACCACCACCACCACCATCATCCTCATGCATCACCATCCTATTACCACTACCACCAGTATTATCATCCTCACACATCACCATCCTACCACCACCACCAGTATGATCATCACTCTATCATTGAATGTCCTACATTAGCTAACACCAGTGGTATTTGTATAGGAAATCGCACGACCTCGAGTACAATTTGGAATTTAATAGGTACGAGTAATGTTTTGAAAGTTCTTATAATTGCAATTAAAGAACTTTCAAAACATTAAGAGTGGCTATTAATTGCAAATTGTACAAGAAGGTCATGTGATGTTTTATTTATAGTTCACTCGACAACATTTTACAAAACATGCGAAGCGAAGGCATTCACCTGCCTCTTTGGCCGATTTTCTCCAACAAATTATAATTAAAGACAACTGATATACATAAAAAGATTTTTCTTTACACTCAAATTTGCCGCTGTTACCCATGTTTAGCAGTGTTTCCATAGCGACTTAATTGGTACTCCTACGGAGTACCTATTAACGCTCTAATTGTACTGCTCAGAATGGAGAAATTTTGTTCAGAGTACTATAATAGCATTAAATGGTACCTTGCTGAACTTCCAAAGTAGATACCACTCCCAAGCATTCCTGGATCTGATCTTTTGCCACCAAAATCATCTACAACGATCTTGGGAAGAAGAAGACCTCTACGAGAAAAATAAAACACAATTATTGATTCAGAGCAGGACTTTATAAACTTAGAACAGAATCTACTTACCTTGAGAGGATTCCTACGAAATTACTGACCTGAAAAACGTTAATGTTTGAAGTCAGTGAACTGTGTTATAATATACTGATCACCGGCATGGTGTAGTGGTCCTACAAGTTGCTATGTTAGTTTAATTCATCTGTAATTGTGCACATACAAGTGTATTGTATAGAGTTTGTTTTAAGAAGCCAGCTCAAAGTTTAAGAATCGTTTTCAGTGCGCATGCGATTTTATCCCGAATTTCTCTTCTTCTTTTGTTTAATTAAAAACAAAAGAAATTGAACAATTCAGGATAAAATCGCATGCGCACTGGAAACGATTCTTAAACTTTGAAATGGCTTATATGTGTTCTCTCCCTCGTCACAAGGGTTTTCCTTGGGGTCTCCTAAACGTCAACATAGGTAAGCCAAGAGTTATACGCACAGAATATTGAATGTGTTAGTGAGTGAAATTGGAAACTTGTATTTATACTGAATTTGAGCCAACCATAATAAAAAAATTGTATGCAATTAGTACAACCAAACATTGTCAATATTTAGTGATATGTGAGAATGTGTTCTCAAGACAACCAGGAGACTAATACATTAATGACTACTTAATAATATTTCTCAGTTCCTTACTCTTGATGCGTGGTAAAGAAGCTTCTTGTTGTCAAGGTGATGGGTGAAGTTACTTTCTTCAACTGGACGATCAAGGGAAAAAATATTCAAAACTCTGAAGTCCCTTGAGCTGAAAAACAAATAGACAGAAAATCAAGTTTAATGTTGCTATGGAAACAGATTATCATAGCCATGATTATACTGCGATTGGATGATTCACACAAAAACAATGGGAAAGCATTGAAATGTTACAGCAAAGTCCTTTTTTGAGTTTGATAAACAGAATGCATTGTGGTCTACCTTGGGTGCAAACAAGGTGTGATGAACAAGAGATGTTTGTACTAGCTAGACCACAATGCACCATGTCTTCTATCTCCAGGGCCATAGCAAGCCTTGAAAAACTGGTGGGCACAAAGCAACAAGTGACTATGACAAATGAAAAACTTATTCCATACTTGCTTTAGTAGGCCCCCCCAGCACTTCCCCTTGCTGCGGCCCTGATCTCTGTCAGAAAAGATGCTTGTCATCCAGTTTATAGTCAACTCAACTCAATTAACCATTTGGTGAGCTTAGGGGGCACCATCATTACTGCTATTTTCATAAACATGCGAACTCGGTAGCTGCGACCTGGACGCTGAAATTTGGTTTATCGCTTCCATCAATCAAAAATAATCAGTCGGTACCTTCTATATTTATGATTGGCGGCAGTGAAAAGCCAAATTCCAGCGAGCAACTCGCAATTACAGAGTTCGCATATTTATGAAAATTGCAGTAATTTCAATGTATATAAGTTAGTATAATTAGCCACTCTTGTAAAAATTGATCATACAGTATTTCATTAAAGCACAACAAATGCTGATGGATCAGCTGAAAATACTTTTTATTTTCCCTCTCGAATTATCCCCCATGAGTTACCCCCCAAACCTTACCGTTCAGTCAGACTTGACACCACAGACTTTTTAATTCTCTCAAACTCCTCCTCCCCTTCATCCAAATGTTCAATATGACACCGCAAGGCTCTGTATTTGGCAATCTGGCTGCTGACTTTGGACATATTGGTTGATTCACTGACTGTCACAATATCTCTTATTAGCTATATGTACAGGGATTAATAAATATTGATTTTGTTATTAGTTGGTTCATAATTACAATCTGTAACAATACATAATTTATTTAATCATCATTGCTTTTTCAATGAACTTCTGAACACATATCTAATTTTGGACTTTCACCAGGTTGAACCCTTCAAACTAATATTGAATTAACAACTAAAGCTGCAAATTTCATTCATTCAGTCAGTCCTTCAGTCTTTCATTCTTTTGGCCAGTCAGCTGGCCAGTTGCTTAGTCTTTCTTTCTTTCATCAATTTATTCTTCACTAGTTCAATTTATGACTTTCACCAGACCAGAGCCAAATCTCACATTTTGATACAATGAATGCAAATTCATTCACCATTTTTCTCAATCATTCTTCAATTCATGATAATTCATCTATTCATTTGTTCATTCATTCATCCATTCTCTCTTTCATCCATCTATTCATTTGTTCATTCATTCATCTGTTTACTCTTTCATCCATCCATTCATTTGTTCATTCATCAATTCATTTGTTTATTCATTCATCCATCCATTCATTTGTTCATCCATCCATTCATTTGTTCATTCATCCATTCATTTGTTCATTCATCATCCATTTACCTACCCATTCATTCATTCACTCATTTGTCCATCTATCCATTCATTTGTTCATTAATTCATTCATACAAATTTACATTAATTAAATCATCCATTCATCAATCCATCCATTCATCCATTCATCCATCAATTTATACATCTATTCAATTGTGTACGTTTAAGGTGCAAATAAAACCATTGTCATTGTCATTATCAATCCGTCCATCCATTAATTCATTGGTTCATATTTGATTTTCTTTAGAATTTTTGTTTTTTCCTTCCTTCACCCCCTTGTGATCCAATAACAAAGTACAGTACATACCTGACACAGGTTTTGTTTTTCAGCAATCAAGCTTTTCTCAAAGACAACCTCATCATCTTCATGTGGTATAAGCTGACAAAACTCCTTCCACAGTTTTCTTATTTCTTGTCCACCATGATTGCTCCTATCCAAACATTCCTTCATTGACACCAGTACTGCTTCTGCTTCTTGTACTGTCTGTAGTTTTAAGCTTCCAACGGGTACGGCCAGAGTTTCTGATAGGCAACCGACAGCCTCTTTCCAGAGATAATCAACCAAACTGGTCACCTCTAGGATTGGTGGAGTGCCATCGCTGGTTTCTTGTGCCTCTATGCATTGCTGTGTAAGTATAGGCCTTTCTTAATATTTATTCCTGAAGTGCTTAGCCTCACTTCCAGCTATGACCACATTTAATCTATTTGCATACTTCTATGCACAGGTTTTTTGCTGCCAAACAAGTTTTTTTAATATGCCTTATTTGGTAAAACCATCCAGATTCGCAGCGAAAAGCCCTTGCATGGAATTATGGCCAATCAAGGTCTATACTTCCTTCATTCTTTATAAATTTATGTAAATTGATATATTTATTGTTGTGTGTACTAGCTCATCTAAATGTAACTCATAATGTTAGTAACTAACTAGAAAACCTAATGGTTAATTTAGATACTAAACATTCCGAAAAACATAATTATATTTCTGCTTTAAAAAAAAAAAGTACTGGAAAATATATATATATATATATATAAGCAAAATATGCAAACATGTAAATATGAAATAATATATATATAAACTTACTAATTAGAAATGTGAATAAAAAGTATTGTATTGTATTGTATTGTATTGTATTGTATTGTATTGTATTGTATTGTATTGTATTGTATTGTATTGTATTGTATTGTATTGTATTGTATTGTATTGTATTGTATTGTATTGTATTGTATTGTATTGTATTGTATTGTATTGTATTGTATTGTATTGTATTGTATTGTATTGTATTGTATTGTATTGTATTGTATTGTATTGTATTGTATTGTATTGTATTGTATTGTATTGTATGGGCACCCATTAAATGTGGACATAGCTGCATGGAAGTGAGGCTATGCACACCATGAATACATATTAAGAAAGGCCTATTGGTATCTTGCTGTTAAGTTTATAGCTGCAACTGTTTTCCTGTTGTAAATCCATGGCTATCGGTTAATTCATAATGCATAAAACATTTTCACTTACTTCCTTCATCTTGTCTGAACCTATTTTGTAGGACAGGTGTGACCATGCTCTTTCAAAGTTATAGGGTGGGCTGATGATTTTGTCGTGTAGAGCAACATATATCCCCATTGCCTCCTCGACAGTATAAGAGTAGTAGCACTCCTTGAAGATCTGGTCATCTTTGTCATTACGCTTCAAATAAAGAATAAATGTGTACATCATGAAATATTGTATATCATGAAATATTTATGTCATTAATTTTATGAAACCCAGAAAAAACCTTTAAGTTGATCTAAGTCAAGACATAAGCAGACAAAATTAGAGTATAGTATGTTAGGTTTTGCTTAGAGATGAAAGTTGGAGAACCAAGAGACAAAAGAGGTGTACAACAAACTCTACACAAATTGGAATGCTAAGTCTGGGAATCCAACCTGAGACCCCAGGCTATTAGAGGTAAGTACACTTGAAATTAAAACTAACTTTGCCAGCAGTGACGGTAGATGTATGAGACAATGCTTATCATAGAGTTTCCTTCTGGATCCAAGGGTGGATCCAGGATTTTACAAAGGGGGGTGGCTAACTCTAAAAAAATATTAGAAGGATAGGTCTAGGGTTGCAGACAACTTTTTAGGTCCAGGCAATGCAAAATTCATATCATTATTTTTATACAATGGGACACATTCAGATGTATTTTTTTCTTTTATTTACTGAATTAACTAATCATTTTATTTTTCCTGTTTTAAACCCTGCAAAGAGGGGGGATCCGCCCCTGGGATCCCCTTCCTGCTACTGGCATTGAGAACTGACTTAAATGCAAACAGAATATACTATAGACATGCATGTGCTACGTACCCCCTATAGCTTAACATCTAAATTACATTGATATTTTCATTCTCAATAACATGAACTGAATAAATTTATGTACAATTTGCAGTCACAAGAAATAAGGTTTTGGTTGACATCAATCAATGAATTAACACTTTCAAAGTGTTTTCAGAAAACACAAAGTTTTCAAAGGCATCTGCCTATGAAATGTCATGGAAACACCTTCAGTTGATTGATGTTAACCAAAACCTACTTCATCACGATCATGATAATTCCACAGGTTTTTGAGAAAAATTGCATATAAATGCATATAAAATTTAATGCATGAAATATTCTGACTGGTAATCTTGATATAGAACACGTACCTTCAGCAGTTTAAGACTGCCATGATGGGTGAATATTCGATATCTGGGGCTTTCACATGGCACAGCTGATGGAATGACATGAAATTCAATGGCAAAGAACTGAGGGTCTTCACCATTTGCATTAGTTTTCTATTAAAAAAAATATGATCAGCAGTTAACCTTAATATAACCCTCACAAGACCTTAGAGCAGTTTTCAGGCTTCTATGATTCACATTAACACATCTGTGGGTTTATTGAACAGCTTCAAAAACTCAGACATGAATAATTCACAAACCTTGGTCGAATTAGAGTGACCATGCATATCACAAATAGTGACAGATTACTTTATTTATACATTTGCAAAATTTTCATTTTACAAAGAATTTCTCTACTTTGTTTTATAATAATTTAAAAAATGCTACTTTTCTGCTTTTAGTTAGCTAAATTAAAACCCTTTGATCTCCTGGAGATTTTTGAGGTTTTTCTTCAAATCGTTTCCCATGAAATCTAAAAGTTCTTCCTAGCAGTTATTCAGTTTGAGTCATGCCATTTACCACTTACTTTCAATATCATGTCTTTTGCAATCTTGTAATCTTTCTCAGGAAATTGAGGTCCATTGGGGTCCTTATACACCCATATACTATGGAAAAACAATAAAAGAACACCAAAAAGTGAAGAAAGCTGAAACAAATAATACAAGTATCTTGTAGTGAAATGAAATGCGTTCGGTGTGAATAATAGAATAAAGAATTAAGAGAAAAATATCATATGCCCTTGGCAGGACTCGAACAAGTATCTTGTAGGTACCCTTGTCATAAGAATGAAATGATTGTCTGAGGTGGTTAGAGGTTCAGACCCGTACAGCTCTGAGACAGACACTAGTTCTCTCTAGAAAAAAATTCAAAGAATGCAGATAATAATCCCCCTTTCAAGTGAAGTCAAGGCAGCTCAATTTGGAGGACAAAACTAAAGAACTTTAATTTCCTGAGAAATATATTGTTTTGTCCTCTAAATGAAGCTGCATTCCAACTCCAAGATTTAAATTCTTGGGACACTCCACAAAATCAGCATAGATTTGCTCACTTTTCACATCATTAAGAATACATCATAATTATATTGGGAAAAAAATTTAACTTCAGGTTTTACAAGTGTCAAAGCAAATTGTACAGAAACAATTATGAGTATTTCTTTAGATTGAAATCAATGCTTAATTTGAAAAAAATGTAAGTACCAGCAGACACAACAGTACTGTGTCATCGATACAGACAGCAATTGAAAACTTGGACTTTAAAACCATTATTTATTGACTGAGGCTTGCCTTTTCTGAGCGATAAAAAGAACTAACAATGACAAAAGAAACTTGGGGATTCGAGGAGACAAAATTAAATTTGATTTTAAACCTTTGAGCAGACAAACACATCCAATGTCAGCTAGATGATTGTTCTACAAGAAATATTAATAGAAGTGTTTGGAACTATATAATGGTCACCAGGCTTAAGGCAAAACAGTCTGCTGAAAATGAGATCTCTCCTCTACATGTACAGCTCTTCTTTCTTTCTTTTGTACGTGTAAAATGATATCAAATAAGAAAAAAAGAAGAAGAAAAAAACAATGAAGAAAAATAGTTTGTGTGAACACCAAAACCGGTTGATATTGATTTTGAGAGTGTCGACCTTCTTGGGAATGACTGTCTACTGTATTATATATTAATCAAACTAACACTGATCCTGAACTTCAAGCTAGTCAATCCATCCATAGAAGGGGGAGTACATAATCTGCCTATAGAAGCTAAGTCAGTTTTATTTATTCATATTATGGACCTTGTGGACTGCTAGAGTACAAACACTAAAAGTGTGCAACATAAATACCACTAAATACTGGTAAATTATGCTAATTCTATTGTTCTCTATTGTTTAATCAACACTATTTAGTGGTAAATAGTGCAAAGTATTGCACACTTTTAGTGTTTGTACTCTATCAATGTTTCACCTTAATCTCTTAAAATTGCAATGGAAAAGAATCAATTATAAAATAATTCTTTATTATACTAACCTCAGATTATTTAAATCAGTCTTGATGATTTTGCTTCCTTGTTTTTTATCTGATAACTGATTTATTTTCCTACCTGAAAATAACAACAGCATGTAGCTTTACATGTACAGTTATGCAAATTGCCCATTTTACACCACATCATGATATTCCCTTGAGAAATGTTCTCTTATTTGGGAGGTAGTTCATTGGTGGCAACAATGAAGCGACAGCCACAGTTCAATTTACTAACTAGTGCTCTTGGAGTGTTCACTGGGTTGCCTTTGCAAATATTCTAGAGGTCGAGGATGAACAATCCAAGACTCACCAAATCTCCAAGCTAATCCCACTTACTTATTTTGCACAGGAGTTTTCCTTTCCTTTGGACTGAACAACCTTTATCCTACTTTTCTAGTAGGACGACAGGTTTGATTGCATTACTAAATGCGTTTTAACGAGTATTAAGTTGCTTATTTGTTAACCTAGACTACCTTAAAGACTAGCACGTCTGATGAAATAACTGTATTTATTTCAGGATCGAAACTGCTCACTGCCAAATAATTTTTTTTATATCAAAATGAAGTTTTGGTTATAGAGCATTTTCACCCACTCACATGTGTAGTCATATGGTTGTACCAAGGAAAAGAAATTTTCTGCAAACTTTTTAGTCCTGCTTGGTTCGCGTTCAAGTCTTACAGCATGGCAGTGTTCACATATTACACTATTAAGCTTATAGTAATTAAACTTTGAATAACTAGACCTCAAATCATTTACTGAGTCTTTATTATCACCACTATGTACAGATACAGATAAATGCATAGCTTCCTCAAAGATATCACAGTCACTGAATGTATTCTCGATCCAATCATCGATTGTTTGATATATGAAGACACTGGTCGACAGTGTGAGTTGAACGAATGATATTGTGCCCTAAAACATACAGCAATTCAATAGAATAATACCGATTACGACTACTTAAATATACAACAATTTCACCTTGAGTTTCAGTGAATTACAGTTCTTATTTTCTGTGGTTTGACCATAGTTAATAGAGGGGAATCCATTCCTCTCTATTAACTATGCTCTGACACATCTTGTCATCAATGCAAATATTCAACATGCCATCTAGCTTGGCAGTTCGCTTACTCGTAGATCACAACTGATCTTCTTGTGGTCAGCTTCAAAGTTTTGCTTGTCAATTGTTTTGTAGTTTGTCTCAGTATAGTTTCTATTTGAGATCTGGCAAGATCTAGATTGGCTAGATAGTTCTAAGATTCTCGTAGTTTGCTCATAGCTTTTCATAGTTCTCTCTGTGTACGTGAACCCGGTTGGGCCAACCCGTTCCAAAATCACTCAATTATATCTCTAACTAGAAAGTAGTTTGAGCTTTCCAATAAAAAAGCTAAAGACAATGGTAGGCCACGTGCCTACAGACAAAATACCTCAATCACAAAAACACTATTGTAAGTAGTTCTTTATCGATGAAGGAATGATGCAATGGCGGCCGAGCAAAGACAAATACCTCATGCTCAATTTTATTATGTGATTTATTCTGTCAACATGTACAGTATTGAATCATATTTGAGAAATAGACAAACCAAACCTCTATTGGATAGACAATTGCTATGGTTACAAGTTTTGTCCAATCATGATCGCACGACAAGGAAAAAGAAAAAAAAAACAACCTCATTTTAAGACTGGTTTGCCACCATGGCAACCCAGTAATTAAAAGTTTTCTTAAAAAGGAAAGTTTTCAGTTGATTCTTAAAAGAATTCAAAGTCAAACTGTTTTTTATATCAATTGGAAGATTGGAATTGGAAGAATTTAGAAGTTGATTTTTGTGGAGGGAGGAAAACCAGAGAACCAAGAGAAAAACCCTTGAAGCACAGGAGAGAACCAACTAAGAAACTCTACTCACATACAAAACCATGCTCAGTGAGGTTCGAACCTCGGGTCGCCTTATTATTGCCACCCATGCTTCCCTATAGAATACTTAAAATATTTACCAGCTGAAATTTTTCCAGAACTAAAATCCTTGTCCTGGACACTAGTTCCTACCACATGAGGAGTTGGGTCTAGGAAAATTCCTGCCAAGACGCAATCAGCAACAAAGTCCATATGTACCACAGGGACACCATACTTCATTGCCATACTGCCTTTGTATGAGGATAGTGTCTTCTCTCCATCTGCTGTCAATACAAAGTTTGACTAAAAAAATAAAGCAATACAAAAAGCAAATAAGTGGGATTGCAGAACAGATTTTTATGGGGGTGGGGATAATGAGGCCTAGTACATACGAAACATTATGTACATCCAGCTGTACGAAAAATTAAGCGCGAAAATTATTGTTGTTGTAATTCAAGCGGCCCTCGTCCGAGTCTTAAAAGTCATATATCTCACAGAATTTGAGGAGATGGATCGCAAAGATTTACTTTAATTTTTCAAACAACACGTATAATTCAACTTTTTTCTCTAAATTCTTTGAAACGCGTGTTTTTGTAATGGGAAGAGACTTGGAGCAAGGGCCGCTTGGCTAAGCATCGAAGCGCGCTGTGATTGGACGGTTCGTGCGTGCTCCGGACACCTGGATGGGGTAAGTTCTTACAAAACCAAACATTAATTCTCCCTCTAATATATAAACTATTATTACTAATATGTCACAGCAATTATAACATCTTTTGTCACCATACAGCAAAACTGACTTTTGTCAATGATTGTCTGAAAATGTATATTGCTATAAAAGGCTATTTCTTTGAAGTTTCTTGGAGATATTTATTATTATTATTATTATTATTATTATTATTATTATTATATTTAACAAGGAAGAAACACTCCTCTGTGATGATTTTCAGGAGAGTCCTCAGTAGCAACAAGAGATGTTCATTGTTATACTGTTTGAGGTTTAATATGATGTAACTTTTTCCAAGTTTTCATTCAAGACGGCGTCTCTTTATGGGGGACATATATTATTGCTACAAAGTTTATACTAAAGGGTTATGACTCTCCCTACATGTATGTTCTCAGCCTTAAAAAACTTAAACTGCTACCGATAAGCTACTGGCTAGAAATTAAGGATCTTATTTTCTTCTTTAAATGTAAACATGGCTCATACATGTATGATCTGGATATTTCCTCTTATGTCACTTTATCTTTTCTTCACTCTTCTCACTCTTGATCTGGTCTGTAAAATACCTCAGTGGATATGAGATATATCAACCCGAGTCAAAGCTGAGGCTTGTATATCTCATATCCACTGACATATAAGGTATATTTAACACATACTGACAGGGACTGAACAGTGTGTTTTATTGTGGTTCTGAGACAACAATGTTTCCCGAGGCATAGCCAAGGGAAACATGGCTGTCGAGGGACAACAAAACACACTGCTTTCCCCAAATTTCCAGTCAATAAGTGTTTTGTTATATACCGACAGTATACACTTAATGACTGGTCCCGAGGGAAACAGTTAGTTTTGTTTCCCGAGAATCTCAATGTTTCCCGAGGCTCCGGCCGAGGGAAACATTGAGATTCGAGGGAAACAAAACTAACTGGTTTCCCGAGGGATCAGTCATTAAGCGTTTTGTTATATAGCTAATCATTTTAGACAAGTCAATTTAGAAAATTTGAATTTTTATTCCGTGCGCTGGGCACTTGTATCCCGGTCGGGGTACAGTTAGATTTAACTTGTATCACTTGAGCATCTATCAACCAATGAGAATGCTCGTTATATAGTCAAAATGATTAGCTATATAACAATGACGTATAAACCTCGACTGCGCATGACAGTTACGTACAAACTTCTATCGATGCGTAAATTAAAAGTTCATGTTTGTGACGTGTAGACTCATATATCGTGTTTTATCAGGTCTAAAACCTGATAAAACACTCCTACTCGTTTATTAAACAGTACATATCATACTCAACCTCATCCAGTCTATCATCACTCTAAAATTTAATTGATTCTCCTAGATTCTCTCAAAACTAGTATTTATTATTTTAGTCCCCAGAAAAGAGAGCATACTCTAAGAAACTTATGATCTCTTATCTGGGGATCTTAAAATAAGAACTTTTTACTAGTTGTGATAGAATGAAGTTTAACGGCGGCATATGACATGATTAAAGAAAAAAAGGGCAAAGTTTCACTTCCTTATGTACACTTATTCAAAATATTAACTACACAAAACAGCTCTTAAATATAGAGACTTTAAGCTTCGCCTAGAGTTTTTAGAAGTACATGTATAGTTTCGTCGAGTTTTAGCAGAATATTTTACCTTCTTGGTCAAGATGTAGGAGATGATTCCACCATTGTCTGTAATATGTTTACGAAGTCCTAGCTTTTTCTTAAACGGGACATAGGTGAAGCTGGAAGAATCGACGACGAACTGAATGCCCTCAAAAATTCCAGAAATCATCTCTAAATTATTTTTTGCCCGGTTTACTGAGGTGTAGGATAAAAGTCGAGTCTATGCAGTCTTCCACATCATTTTAATTCAATGGTTGCTTTCTGTTCCTGTTTCTACTTATGAAACTATTTGTGATGTCACTTTTAGACCCCTTGCAGGGCCCCTTGCACGTGACGTCAAAGCACAGGGAACCCGATAAATGGTTTAGAGAAGGTTTAGAGAGGAAGCTTAACTCTAGACTCTTCCACAGTCTCCGCTCGGCTGCTGCACTCTCCACGCTATGGGACTGTAACGGTACAATCACGGGCGCCAGAGTCGCCTCCTCGTTTGGATTAAAAGTAACGCTTTATTTTGTTTTCAACGGTCGAATAAATCTGCTTCGGTACGGGTAATGCTATCCCCCGGGCGTAGGGCCGGGCCGAAAAACAATATTACAAACCAGCGGTATTTCTAAGTTAATTACCATATAATACACAGGGCACCCATGTAGTAATGTGCATTTTCCGACAATTTCCGAATGACTCGTTTTCGGCAAAGTTTCCGACAAGGCACGGCAGTCTGAATATTTATTAAATTCAGGAAAACGACTAATTTATAACAATTCAAACCATTCAGCCTTTGTTAAGAAATGTCAAGCGCTTTTCGTGAGCTTAATGGATTTCAAATTGAGCAATTTCTCGAACCTCGGCATAGAATACGAAACACTCATTTGAGACACCGAAAAATCCATTTCGTCAGTGTTTCATCAGGGGACTCCAAATAACTCGAAACAGATGATGAAACAGATGCGGCCTCGTGCTTTCATCAGTTTCTCGGTATTTCTTCGACACTGTCGACCACATAATTTTGCTACACAGACTTGAATCGAGGTTTGGGGTAAAGCAGAAGGCTCTTGCATGGTTCAAGTCATACCTTACGAGTCGTAACCAGTTCGTAAATATAAGAGGAAGTTACTCTATTTCACGTGACCTAGTTCATGGCGTACCTCAGGGATCTGTACTTGGTCCAATATTATACCTGCTGTATACTTCTCCACTGGGTGACATTGTCCGACAACACAACTCAGATTTCCATCTGTATGCGGACGATACGCAAATATATTTTTCATTCAATGCTTCAGATGCAGCATCGTCTGTTTCAAGCATAGAGGCCTGTGTCACTGATATTTATTCTTGGATGTCCTCCAACAAGTTAAAGTTAAATGCTGATAAGACTGAACTATTAATTATTGGTTCTAAATTTCGTCCTGGACCTGAAATCTCATTTGTAAACATTGGTACTGAGTCAATCAAGCCGTCAAGGGAAGCAAGGAACATTGGTGTAATGTTTGATTACACCATGAACTTTGAAAAACAAGTTGCTGCTATATGCAAATCTTCATTTTATCATTTGCGCAATATATCGCGTATCAGAAAACACTTATCGGTTGAAAGTACTAAGACTTTAATCCATGCATTTATAACGTGTCGACTAGATAATTGTAATTCTTTGCTATATGGTCTCCCAGGATATCTTATTCATATACTTCAATTAGTTCAGAACTGTGCTGTTCGCGTTGTCATGCGTAGATCTAAGTATGACCATATTACACCTATTCTTATTGAGCTGCACTGGCTTCCCGTGCCACAGCAAATAATTTTTAAGATTTTGTTATTAACTTATAAGGCACTTAATGGCTTGACACCTATATATATTAGTGATTTGCTCTCTCAATATATTCCAGCTAGACAATTAAGGTCATCATCTCAATTTTTATTAGAAGTTCCATCATCTAATCTTAAAACATACGGAGATAGGGCGTTTTCCAATTGTGCTCCTAAATTATGGAATAATCTTCCACTTAACATTAAACTTTGCTCTACTATCAGCTTTTTTAAATCTAACCTTAAGACGTATCTTTTTAAACAAGCTTTTTAAGGCATTTAATTCTTTTTGTTTATCCGTATATTTATAAATTTTTATATTTTTAATTTAGGTTTATTTTTTTTAAATATCGTTTTTTATTAGTATAAATTTGTATATATTATATTATATTTTATTATTATTGTAAGGCGCCTTAGAACTTTAGGATAATGTGCGCAGTATAAATAAAGTATTATTATTATTATTATCATTTGGATCCCCTGATGAAATACTCGCACTCGTATTTAATCTATTACATGAATTACAAAGTTTTACAAAGCTGTTGATATGCGGCATACTTAAGGGAATTCGCCTTTGTTAAATGCGACAATGGCGAATTGAACCAGCATTCATTCATTCGTGATGCTTTATTCTAATTCACTTTGGTTGGCCTATATAGTGCGGTATTAATGAAGTGTAAGGACAGATTCGACTTCAATCCTTTGAGATCTTAAAACATCATTTCTTACGTACTGATCATGTCTAACGATAACAAGACTCCTGTACTTCCTTGTTTCTGTGTTTCTCCGTGCACAGTCTACAAGTCCAAAGACAAGACCGAATTCCTAAAATGTGGAACCAAGTTGGACTACAAAAACTTGGCTGAATCATGTAAAGGCTGCAAGACAAAAGAAGCAAAAGAAAGGTTCTTGGACAGCGAGATCCTGGGTTGCAAGTTGAACATCAAAAAACCAGACTACGACAACTTGGATGACCGTCTTTGGGATTACCCACCAAGATTTTTCCCCCGATGTCAGAAACTATGGGATATCACCCCTGATATTTTTTTCAAGTTGTCTATCACTAGGGCTTTCTGAAAAAAATATCAGGAATGATATCCCATAATTTTTAATATACTTTTGATATACTTGTACATATACTTGAAACGGCCATAATTTTTGCAAAAAGCTGTATACATATATATATATATATATATATATATATATATATATATATATATATATATATATATATATATATATATAATCATATGAGGAAGTAGCTGATCCCATCAAAGAGTGCTCAATACACATATAGCACTTAGCCTATTGTCTTAGCATGTATTTATATCTAGTTGATAGGAATGTCTTTCATTAAATACTGTCTGACGAGTGCGTAAGCACGAAACTCGGAGTAACAGCAAATCTTGCCTCTTCGTTATTACATTTATATATATATATATATATATATATATATATATATATATATAATAATAATAATCATAGGAACATTGTTTGATAAATCATTGTAATTAAATCACCAAAGTCTCCAAATAAACTTTCTTTTGAAACCTCATTCCGTGTTTTGCCTTTTCTATTGTCTGGTCGGTTCTATTTCTTATGCTTTGAATAAAAATGAATAAATAAAAAATAAAAATAAAATCATATTTTAAAATATCTTAATCAACAATTATTTGCCTTAGAATAATATAATAAAAACATAACACTAGGAATCCTGAAAATCTATTTTGTGTGTGTGAGTGTGTCTGAAGAAAACAGTTCTTAAAATTACGAAACACTACTCTGTAATTAAAAAGAAAAAAGAAAAATGTTCTCGAGATCAACCGTAAAGTGCAATTTGATCAAATGCCCTGTATATTTATCAAGCTTTAAAGTTTTCTAGCTGATACGATATAAGCTGTACAAGATTAGGTACTTTACAGGAAACGTCACTGCAGGAGCTTATATCCTGGCCATACTAATTACGTAATTTTATCTCAACGCTCGTACCGTTTAGTATGGGCACTTCCCGCGCTTTAGGAAACTTAATCATGCAATGAGCTTACAAATTCCTCGCATTTTTCTAGTACAAAGTCCAAAACTTGTAATCACCAATGAAAAATTCTTTAAGGTCACTAAAGAATTTGATTTTTTTTTGAAAGCATTACAAAGGCCGAAGTCCAAAACTTGTAATCAACAATGAAAATTCTTTAAGGTCACTAAGGAATTTTTTTTTTTTTTTGAAAGCATTATATATACGGGTAAAACTTTTTCGAAAGCCCAAGACCCTGAGAAACACATCATTCGTGCATTTAGTATCAGTGCAAGCAGTAGGATTTTATTGACAGCAGAAATAATAGGACTTTATAGTAAGTACCCTATTCTATTATTTTTATTTTCTAATCGTTTAACTTTCAAATGTAAAATTTGTTACATTATTTTTAATTATAATTTCGATTACACTTTTAGAGTATGGCAGACTATACCATTGAAAACTTCATCCGCAATTGTGAGACCGAGGAAGATCTTGATATATTAGCGATGATGTTTAACCTGGACGAGCATTTAACCCTGGCTGCTTTGGAAACCCGAGCACGTTTGGTATCTAATCATCTTACGGACATGGAAACGGATGAAATGATCGAAGACGATGCTGAGCAGTGGGAGATTGACGAGTCAATAGAGGCTTTGCTTGCTGATGATGAGACCTTCGATGGCTACTTTAGAAACCTCTTTGACACAATCCCGACTACACAGCAAAGTGGGGGACGTGTGGAGAAGCGCATTCGTGATCAGGATTTGGATGATGATGATTTCCAACTACGATCCCCAGCTAAGAAAAGACAGCGCTCTACCACGACATTTGAACCAACATCATCGCCTCCACCTCCACCTCCACCTCCACCTCCACCTCCACCTCCACCTCCACCTCCACCTCCACCTCCACCTCCACCTCCACCTCCACCTCCACCTCCACCTCCACCTCCACCTCCACCTCCACCTCCACCTCCACCTCCACCTCCACCTCCACCTCCACCTCCACCTCCACCTCCACCTCCACCTCCACCTCCACCTCCACCTCCACCTCCACCTCCACCTCCACCTCCACCTCCACCTCCACCTCCACCTCCCTCAGCGCCGTACAGGATAAATGGGATGAAGGAAGTTAATGTGAAAAAATTCAGGACCAGAGGTATGGAATATGACATTCAATTTAAGGAGATTAATGCCAGTGGGGTAGACGAATTGCATCCTATATTAGACAGCGCCTTTCAAGATATTATCGATCGCGTTTCGGTTGGCATCGAGGGGCATGACCAAGTTCGCATGGTTTTGCACACACCACAGCTACAATACCCCATTGCGTTACCGTTTATGAGGCGTGACCAGCTGACGGCTAATCGCTTCCTCAGTAGAGTTGAGCAAGTTCTTCAATCCCACGAAAATTTTAGACTAAATGAGTCCGTGCAAGTAAATTTTTTCCATGTCTCTATGCCTCATGGCAGTGGGAAAGGACGCAGAAAAATCATCAACCTCGAACAATATCTCGAGAACAAACGTTGTATCGTGCGCATTCAGAATAAAGATGAATTGTGTTTAGCCCGTGCATGCGCTGGTGGTGGCCAGAGCTAAAGTAGATAACAATCCGAAGTATAAAGAAATTATTCACCCGAAAAAATATCTACAGAAACGCCTCGCTGAACAACTGCACAGGGATACTAATGTGCCCTTCGGTCCATGTGGTCTGGAAGAGGTAAAAAAATTCCAAATTCATCTCTCCGATTACCAGATAAACGTTGTGTCTAAGGATTTGTTCAATGCAATCATATACTCGGGGCCTGATTCGGAGAAACGTATGTACATATATCATCATGATAACCACTATGATGTTATAACATCTATGCCCGCTTTCTTGAATCGCAAAAACTTTTGCCCTCATTGTAAGAAAGGATATGACCATGGGTATAATCATGCGTGTAAATTTGTGTGCACTACTTGTTTTGGTGGCCCTTGTGAAGTGGAAAGTTGGAGACATTGTGAACAGTGCAATAGATATTTTAAAAATGAGCGCTGCTTTGCAAATCACAAAAGGAGAAACAAGACAGATAGTTCGATGTGTGGGAGAGTAATGAAGTGCGCGGATTGTAACAAGGTGATCAAAAGAAAAAATAGAAATCCTGACGCTCATCATTGTGGACTTACAAAGTGCAAAGTCTGCAAAGAATACGTTGAATTAGGAGATCATTTATGCTTCATGCAACCAATTGATGAAGAAAATGACGCTGCTGCTAGCATTAGCGTGGAAGAAGAAGAAGAAGAGGAATGTCTGGACGAGGCAGGGGAAGAGGAGGAACAACTATCAGATAGTGGTGGTGAAGCTGCAGGCGGTAAATCGAAGCCAAAGCTTTATTTTTACGACTTTGAAACAAACCAGGAGACGGGAATCCACCAACCGAATTATGTAGTCATTCAGGATGAAAATGGGGTAGAAACAGTGTTCAGTGGTCCAAACACCCGCGATGATTTTTGTGATTGGGTATTTACCAAAGAGCATGAAGGATCGATTTGGTTAGCGCATAACATGCAGGGGTTCGATGGGTACTTCATTCTTTCGTTTTTAAACCAAAATGGAATCTCTCCATCAGTTATAATGAATGGTGCAAAAATCATGTCTGCGGTCCTCTCCCTGATGCCGAATTCTACGACCCTGATGGCATGTCCCCAGCTGATCGTTCAGCATTCCTTAATTGGTACGATTCTTTGAAAGCTCGAGATTGTGTCTTTGACATGAAAGAAGAAATATTGGCATACTGTCGCTCGGATGTGGATATTCTCAGACGATCGTACCTTGAATTCCAGCGTTTATTCAAGGAGACAAGTGATGTGGACCCGTTTGCTAAGTGTATTACCATTGCTTCTGTATGTAACTTGGTGTACAGAAAACACTTCCTTCAACCAGAAACGATTGCTGTTATTCCACCACATGGCTATAGAGCTCAGGATAAACAATCCATTCAAGCATTAAGATGGCTGACCTACTTGGCTGAAAGGGATAGTATTTACATCCGACATGCAGGAAACCATGGGAACGAATTGACAATTTCAGAGTCGACGGGTTCCATTCAGAGTCCAACACCGTGTGGGAATATCACGGCTGCTTTTGGCATGGCTGCCCCACTTGCTTTGGTAGAAGCACAAGAAATCCCGTTGTTGATTGTACGATGCAGGCTTTGTACGAAAAGACCTTGTCACGCAAGCAGTACTTGATCGATCAAAGATTCAATGTTGTTGAAATGTGGGAGTGTCAACTGAAACGTGAGCTCAAGTCAAATCACGCAATGAAAGAGGCTTTTGACAGGATCACCCTTGCAGACCCTCTAGAGCCTAGACATTCCTTGTATGGTGGGAGAACAAATGCTGGGAAACTGTACCATGAGGTTCAGCCCGGAGAAAAAATCAAATACGTGGACTTTACTAGGTTTGTAGTCATTAAAGCTTTTTTATATTCATTTATTTTTATTATCATTTCTATTCATATTTTTAATTATTCATGTTTTCTTTCATACTATTCATTTTCCACCAGTTTGTACCCATGGACGAACAAGTACTGTACCTATCCTTTGGGACATCCTGTCATCATCACAGAAAATTTTGGTCCCCTTAATCAATACTTTGGACTAATTAAATGTACTGTCCTACCACCTCGTGGTCTGTACCACCCTGTCCTTCCCTACCGTTCAAATGGCAAGCTTACGTTCCCGCTCTGCCGTACCTGTGCTGACAACCAACAACAAGAACCCTGTGATCATTCCGACAGTGAGCGTGCTATAAATGGAACCTGGGTGTCCATTGAGTTGTCTAAAGCTATTGAAAAAGGATATCAGTTGGCCCGTTTAGACGAGATATGGCATTTCCCAGAGAAATCAGACGAGCTGTTCAGTTCCTACATCGACAAATTCTTAAAGATAAAACAGGAAAGTTCTGGATACCCAAGTTGGTGTCACACAGAGGAAGAAAAGGCCCTGTACGTCCAGAGATACTTTGAAAATGAGGGAATACGACTGGACCCATCTAAGATTCAGAAAAATCCTGGTTTGCGTGCTCTAGCAAAGTTGATGCTAAATAGATATGCGTTTCCATTTTCAGGGAATTTCAGGGAATTTTGTAATACACTTTTACTTAGATTTTTTTTCCCCATCTTTTATTCTTTCAGTTTCTGGGGGAAATTTGCTCAGAGAACAAACATGAACCAGGTAGAGATGATCACTGACGAAAACCGCTACTTTGAGCTCCTCCTATCCGATGCAGTAGAGGTCCAAAATGTGAGGTTCGTCAACGACGAGGCGATTGAAGTACATTATGTCCATACCGAAGACTTCATTCCTCCTAACGCCAAGACCAACGTGGTGCTGGCAGCCTTTACCACAGCACAGGCGCGCCTATAAGCTATACAGTGTCCTGGAAGGTTTAGGAGAAAGAGTCCTTTATTTTGATACAGGTAACTAAAGGCAAATGTTTATAAACATATCACGAAAATAACACTGTGCTGAATTTACTATTTTAATATTTCAGATTCCATAATATATCTCTCACGGGAAAACGAATGGGAGCCAGACACCGGAGACTATCTCGGACAACTTACGTCGGAGACGGGGGAAAACTACATCACCACGTTTGTATCTGGTGGGCCCAAAAACTATGCTTACAAGCTTGATGATGGGAATACGTGCTGCAAAGTGAGAAATAACAAAAATAACAAAATAACACTGAACTACAGAAACTCACTGCAAATAAATTTAGACACCATCTCAAGAATGGTGCGGGGAATAGGCGAAGAAAAGATTACTGTAAATAATCCATGTAAAATTGTACGAGATGTTAAGTCAAAAAACATTATCTCACGCCCAGAATCACGAGATTATAGGATAGTTTACACTAAGCGTGTAAAAATTGGCAACTTTGACACCGTACCCTATGGGTTCTAATCAGCTTTATATCATTATTTTATGTAATATCATGATTACCTCGGGATCCATTGTTTCCAGAGGGATGTTTAAGGTCTAACATCCCCCTGGATGAATAGTGATGAGGGATATTTAGTCTAAATATCCCTCATGATTATATTCATGAGGGATATTTAGACTAAATATCCCTCATGAATATAATCATGAGGGATATTTAGACTAAATATCCCTCATGAATATAATCATGAGGGATATTTAGTCTAAATATCCCTCATCACTATCCATGAGGCATGGTCCCTCATATGACAATCACCGGGACCATGGCTGGGTAGCATTTACCCAATCGAAAATTTTGCGCAATGACTCTGGACTACACACTATTGAACACCCCAGCACTTGTGGGATCCATTGAATAATCTTTGCGCATACGTTGACTAGCCGAGAATTTTTCTTACTATTTGTGACGTAATCAAGACGGTTTGAAAACACTTCATTAATACCGCTCTAGGCCAACCAAAGTGAATTAGAATAAAGCACCACGAATGAATGAATGCTGGTTCAATTCGCCATTGTCGCATTTAACAAAGGCGAATTCCCTTAAGTATGCCGCATATCAACAGCTTTGTAAAACTTTGTAATTTATGCATCGTACGAAAGCTAACATATTTCCTAAGAGCAGTTTTATTCCTTGGTAATCATGATATTACAAACTAATAGCATGAAATTTCGGGTGATTAGTGATTAAATGTCCCCTCAAGCCTCGGGAGGTTTAGTTAAAGTCCCTCCGCCTTCGGCGTCGGGACTTCAACAAAACCTCCCTCGGCTTTCGGGGACATTTAATCACTAATCACCCTCAAGTCATGCTATTACTTATAATAATATCATGATTACCTCGGGATCCATTGTTTCCAGAGGGATGTTTAAGGTCTAACATCCCCCTGCATGAATAGTGATGAGGGATATTTAGTCTAAATATCCCTCATGATTAAATTCATGAGGGATATTTAGACTAAATATCCCTCATGAATATAATCATGAGGGATATTTAGACTAAATATCCCTCATGAATATAATCATGAGGGATATTTAGTATAAATATCCCTCATCACTATCCATGAGGCATGGTCCCTCATATGACAATCACCGGGACCATGGCTGGGTAGCATTTACCCAATCGAAAATTTTGCGCAATGACTCTGGACTACACACTATTGAACACCCCAGCACGTGTGGGATCCATTGAATAATCTTTGCGCATACGTTGACTAGCCGAGAATTTTTCTTACTATTTGTGACGTAATCAAGACGGTTTGAAAACACTTCATTAATACCGCGCTAGGCCAACCAAAGTGAATTAGAATAAAGCACCACGAATGAATGAATGCTGGTTCAATTCGCCATTGTCGCATTTAACAAAGGCGAATTCCCTTAAGTATGCCGCATATCAACAGCTTTGTAAAACTTTGTAATTTATGCATCGTACGAAAGCTAACATATTTCCTAAGAGCAGTTTTATTCCTTGGTAATCATAATATTACAAACTAATAGCATGAAATTTCGGGTGATTAGTGATTAAATGTCCCCTCAAGCCTCGGGAGGTTTAGTTAAAGTCCCTCCGCCTTCGGCGTCGGGACTTCAACAAAACCTCCCTCGGCTTTCGGGGACATTTAATCACTAATCACCCTCAAGTCATGCTATTACTTATAATAAATAGTTTTTCTGCTTCGATAGCTATGTTTGACCTCGATTTCCTTTTGTATTTCAGTTGTTTTTCGAATGAATATATTTGAATAAATAAATATAGTAAGACTACACTCCTGTATTTCATTCAGTCTAATCATGGACCCAAGACTAAAACATCCCTTTCCTATGATTGTATCAGGGCCAACCATGTGCGGTAAAACATCATTCGTAAGAAAACTATTGGAATTGAAAAAATCCTGTGGTGTTATGGGGAATATCAGCCTGTGTTCGAAGAGATGCGAACAACCCTACCTCATATTGAATTTATTGAGGGAATGCCTAGCGAAATTAGCGAGACCATTAATCCTTCATCAATATAGAAACCTTGTGATTTTAGATGACTAATGTCTGAAACAGGAAACAGCAAAGAATTAACTAACTTGGTAACGCGTGGATGTCATCACAAGAACATGAGCCTTATTCACATTCAGCAGAATCTTTTCCCCCAAGGAAAGGAAAATCGAAACATAAGCTTGAATTGTCATTACATCTGTTTGTTCTCCAATCCTCGAGATCGTGCTCAAGTATCTCACTTAGCTCGTCAAATGTATCCCGGTCGCGCAAAATTTCTTCAAGAAGCTTACGCGGATGCTTGTTCTCAACCGTTCGGTTGCCTATTTCTAGACTTGAAACAGAGTACCCCTTAACAGTTTCGCGTAAGAACTAATATCTTTCCTGACCAAGTACAGTACGCTTACGTCAAAAAGGGATAAAAAGAGACGCACTACATTATTTCCATCATTTAGACATGTCTCAGTGCATGAGAAAGAACATTGACTTTTTACGAGTCCTCAAGAAGTGTAATTCAAAGCAGAGACGGGCACTTCTTCACGCTGCTGATAATCAACTTCTAAAAGCCATCTGTGAGTGTGTCCTCAACGTGTTGCGCGGAACTGTCAAATTGAGTCCATATCATAAAGGGAAACTCAGGCCTCATAAAGAAACTCTGAGGCACTTAGCATTCGGAAATGAACAGCATCTTATCTCGGCATGATATTGAAGCCGATGAAAAGCTGAAGCTTTATAACCAAGCTCTACAAAAGTATTTGGAATTCAATCGACAAAGAAAAGAAAAAGAGCCACTTCCAGTGAAACTGATCTCCACCGCCGGAAAGGAACATGGAAGCGAAACAAATGAAAAAAGACAGCCCCCTTCAGAAAAAGAAATTCAAATTGAAGATGAGATTATTGAAAGCGTGCCCAAAACAGTCAAGAATAAAGCAAGACTCCTGATTAATAAACTCAAGCAAAACAGAGATGTCATGTTTTGGAATGATCGTGGGGAGCTGACCTACGATGGCAAGCCTGTACCAGGAACCAGCATTGTTGATTTAATTAGAGATGTAATAGGCGAACGAAAACGATTCCAACCTTCTAACTGGAACAAGTTTTCGCGTGGTCTCGCACGGGTCAACACACCTTTAGATTGGATTGTAAATGCAACTAGGAAAAGGACTCTGGAGGACTACAAGAACAGGGAGGGAAGTGCTTATGATGATGATGATGATGAAAATGACTATGATTCAGGTTCTTCTCCCACTCCCCCACCCACCCCTATGAAAAAGAGTACAGGGGGAAAGGGGAAGTCTGCAGCTCCTAAAAAGGTATCGCCTAGATGGATTAAATATTAGTAGACAACAACCTTGAATCGGATGATTCGTCATGAAAATCAATGTAATAATGTTTATTGAAATTCAAATAAAAATATTAAATCAATTTACAATGTTTGAGTTATATATTTTTGATGCGTGACTGCGATGTTTGATGTTTCTCAGTTACGCGTTTTCTTCCGCTGATAAATACAGAGGGATAATGACGTTTAGCAAACTCGTATACAATAGAATCATTTATTCGTTTTCTCTGACTAAAATGATTGACAATAGTTGACATTGAAAAACCACGACACCTATGCACCAGATAGTAGATACAATATTCACCACAGACACTAGAATCTAAACTTTGCAATACAGTGTGATTCATTATCCAGTAATTTGAGTTCCTTTCTAAAAAGTTTTTAAATGTTCTGGAATACAGGTTTGGAGTTTGGCCATACGAGTCCCAAAACTCTGCTTTTCCTTCCTCCGTAAAATACATGGCGACCCAATGACTCCCTGGTTGATCACTGGGGTCAACATTAGCAATGTAGGCACTTGGGTAAATGTCCACGAGATCAGGCAGTTGGTCTGATGCAAATACTCCTCGGAATTTAGTCTGTGTGACTCTATCCATTTGCATTACCGTCTCTAACTGTTTGGTATTCATCTTAGTTTGTAAAATCGAAGAGAATGTTCCTCTGGTTGTCTATTTCAATCAAGTTTTCAAATTCAGCCAGTACAATAGCGTTTGTACTCTGTGGCAAGGTCTTGGCGAACTGAATCTCTAGACGTAGGTTTCCTTTTCTTATCAGATTGTAGTGTGCTCCATTACTTAGGTCAGGGGTCAGATCAAAGCAAAACATGGCGTAACCTTGGTTGAATTCATCCCGGGTTATATCATTTCCGAGATCCTCGAACATGGAGCCTGTTCCTGAATACATAGACTGATAGGCCATGATGAAACCCAAGCCGTTAGCAGGGTCGAACTTGGGTTGAAGTGGTTTCCCAGGCAGTGGTTCTCCATCAACATAAACTCCCAGGAAACTAAGATCATTCGTCTTAAAGTTGAATGGATTCTTTTTGTAGTTTCCTGAGTAAGCATCATTGTCTACCATGGCAATAACAATGCGTTTAGGGATCTGACCATTGAAAATGTTATCTTGAGAAGTGTTCAGAGCGCCTCTCGGAACGGAGATGACCTTGAAATCCATTCTCTTGATAGGGTACTTTGCGGTGGTTTTCCGTAGAGCTTCGGCATGACCAAGCATTACAGAAGGGCTGACTTTTTCTTTGCGGATAAACAGAATAGCATCTTCAATCACGAGTTTAAAGTTAGCTCCAGTAGCAGATGAAAGCAGACGAACTCGTTCTTTGATCGTGTTAGTTTCAACCTTAAATCAACACCGCTAATCATTATTTAAGCGATCGATGTTGAATACATCCTCGTGGATTCGTCCAAGCAGTTCCACACTTTGAGATTCTTTAGTGTGCTGGGATCGTGCTTTCAAACCCGTATTGGCATCTTTATCGTCCTTGGTAGGGTCTATTTCATCGTGATATCCTGCTCTGTCTTTGTAAAATAGGGCTCCGGTCAGCTGAGACTGTTTAGCTGCGGGGCCATATCTCAATGTTGTTTCCAAGATAGCACGGTAGGGGTTCGTATTAGTAGCTGATGACACCAATTTCCCATTCAGCGAAACATCAATTTGAACAAACATAGTATTCAGCAGCAAATTAACTGGACCAACTTTAGTATCAGGATCCAGATTAGTTCCGTCTGCTTTAGTGATTTTAGCTTTAACGTAAAGCTGAGTACGAGCCAAGTCCATGTACTCAGTCCCTGCCCCACTGACCAAAAACTCTATGGGGCCATTGTCACTGATGTTAGAAATAGGATGATAGTCCACAAAGCGCCCCGATTCCATTCCTGTTTGTGTAGGTGGTACATGAAATAAATCAAGTTCTGATTTTGAGCATTCTGAGGAGTCGTGGTGAACAAAAGCCATGGTTCCAATCATCCGAAAATATCGTTTACAATTACTCTTTTTCTTGTGCTAGTCTGCTTGGGTTTTCGACCTCTACTTTTAGGAGCAGATGTTTTCCTTCTCTTAGTCTGAGAGTGACTGGCACTTTTCGAAGAAGCGCGACGTTTTATACCCTTTCCACTCTGCCCCACCACATTTCTTGCTACATCAATTGCTTGATCTTTCAATTTACCTTTCGCTTCATTGAAACGTGTTCTGGCTGAAGACTTCAAATTCTTTCCGGTCATTACATCATTAGCTATGTTCATTCCAGTAGCTAGAGCCGTTTTTCCCACTGACTTAGCGCCTTCTCTAAGGAAAGGCACAGCTGATCGAAATAAACTGTTGTGATAGCACGTGAGAATGCACAGAGTGATTAGCATGCACGGACTCATTAGTATGCAAAAATGTTGTAGTTGAGAATTCAGAGAGTTCAGCGCTCGTGAATAAATACAAGGATCCAGAAAGGTCCGTTCCACACCGAATCCTGAGTTAACATTTATTTCTGAATATCTGGCTAAGAATACAACAGATATTTTTGGCGACGAGGATGGGATTCACCGCAGAAAGATTTTTCTAGAGGATTTATCCAGAGGAGCGCCGTTAAGCGCCGTTGTTACACTGGACAAAAATCAAGCACTGGAACGGATATTTTTACAAGCATGGCGACCGAAAAATTGGTAGAGCTTTTACAGCTACAGCTTGAGCAACAGAAGGCATACATGTCGACTCAAGAAGCAAGACACCAAGACCAAATGGAAGCAATAATTTCCATGTTCAAGAAAACCTCTGAGAGTGGCGAAACAGCGACACGTGTTACAGCACTGCCGAATTTCCCAGCCTTTGATTCTGCTTCGGAATTATGGTTAGACTACCTTGCTCGCTTCGAAACTTACGTCGAAGCACATTCAGTAGCAGAAGAGAAGAAAGCTCACGTTTTTCTCACAAACCAAACACCGGTGGTCTACAAACTACTGTCGAATCTCGCTGGTCAACAAGAGCCCCCGAAGGATGTAAATCATCTCAGCTTCCACGAGATATCGAATTTCATGATGGATCAATTCCACCCTAAACGCTTCATCGTACGGGAACGTTACAAATTTTGGAGCAATATCTACAGAAAGCCTGGAGAAACAATTCAGGAACTAGTGGCTCGTATACGCCAAGACGCCATTACATGTGATTTTCCTTCAATCACAAATCCACTGGATGAAGCTATGCGTACAAGATTTATTTGCTCCGTGAATAATGAAGCCGTCCTGAAAGCATTGTTCAAAGTCAAGGACAATGAGCTAACTTTTGCAAAAGCTATTGAAATAGCACAGGAAACTGAGGATGCGGCAAAAGTTGCAAAGGAAACAGTGTACGGAAGCAAAGCTGCAAGTTCAACAACTACAGTCTACAAAATAGATCGAAATGTAAAAGAAAACAAGGGATCCCAACACTCTACATTCAAGTGCATAAGGTGTGGTCAACCTGGTCACAAGCCATCGGAATGTAAATACAAGAGCACCAAGTGTCACTATTGCGAAAAAATAGGGCACTTGGAGAAAGCTTGCTTAAAGAAAAAGAAAGAGTCAGAGGATTTGAAGAATTCCAAGAAGAGCAAGACCAAGAAGATCAATTCTGTCTTACTGGTGCCCAATCAGCAGGATGTTAAGAAGGTCCCAGAGCTTCAAGTTCCAATCAAATTGGACGGTCAGCACCTGGTGAATTTTGAAGTAGATACTGGAGCTGCTGAAAATTTTCTAGGAGAAAATGTCTGGAAGGACCTCGGAAAACCTAAACTACAGGACTCTGGGCGTCGTTTTGAATCAGCTAGCCAAGACCCATTGCCAGTACTTGGAGCAGTTGCTTTGTCAGCGCAAGTTGACCAAAGCCAACAACAAACTATAGGATTCAACGTTACCAAGGTACCAGATCTGAATCTACTGGGTCGTGACTCAATCAAGCAACTTGGAATTTCTGTGGATGCTCTTCTGGAACAGAACATTCCTTCTGACTCACCTGCCAAAGAAGTGAATACAGTATTTGAAAAACTGGTTGCAGACAAGGATCTACAAATGGCGTGTCGACAGCTATGCGACGAATTTCCAGATTTGTTCAAACCGGAGCTAGGCACGTTAAAGAACTTTGAACTTGACATCAAGTTCAAGCCTGATGCCAAACCAGTATTTTCCAAACCACGCCCAGTACCCTTCGCACTTCAGGAGGACTTAGAAGAAGCATACGAAGCAGGTATCAAGCGTGGTATCTGGGAACCAACCCAGTTTAATGCGTACGGAACCCCAGTAGTGCCAATCCGTAAACCACCTCTACCTGGTCAGACCAAGGGAAAACTACGAGTTTGTGGAGATTACTCAGTTGCAGTTAACGCGCAGTTAGAAACACATCGTCACCCGATGCCCTCTCCTGAGAAACTGTTACAGAAGTTATCTGGAGGGTATGGATTCACCAAGATTGATCTAGCTGATGCATACAACCAGATTCCCTTGAGCTCAGATTCTCAAAAGAAGTTGGCATTAAGTACGCATAAAGGCGTCCTACTACAGAAGCGTCTTCCATTTGGCATCAGTTCTGCCCCAGGATACTTTCACGAAATCATGGATCAGCTCACAAATGATCTACCAGGAGTTGCAGTCTACTTTGACGATATTCTGGTCAGCGGAACTTCAGCGCAAGACCATCTCAGCAACTTGAGAGGATTACTACAAAGACTGAACAACAATGGCCTACGTTGCCGCCTGGAGAAATGCCATTTTGCGCAGCCCTATGTGGAGTACTTGGGACACCTTTTGCCATCTGAAGGGATCGCAAAGGGATCCAAAATTGACGCAGTAATGAAGATGCCTCCGCCAACCAACGTCTCCAGCTTAAAGTCGTTTTTGGGCTCAGTTCAATTCTACAGCAAGTTCCTGCCCAACTTATCAACCGTACTAGATCCACTGTACAACCTAACAAAGAAAGAAACACAATGGAAATGGAATGCAGAAGAGCAAGCTGCCTTTGATAAAGTTAAGTCAATGCTGTCTGCAGAAACTGTGTTAGTTCATTACAATCCCTCTCTTCCAGTGGGCATAGCTTGCGACGCTTCAGAAGTCGGAGTGGGAGCAGTCCTGTTTCATCGTTATCCAGATGGTAGTGAACGCCCAATCACTAATGTATCTAAGACTCTGACTAACACTCAGCGCAAGTACAGCCAGATCCAGAGAGAAGCTCTTTCCATCGTGTTTGCAGTTAAGAAATTCCATCAGTTTCTGTATGGAACGAAGTTCATCCTTGTAACAGACCATAAACCGCTAGTAGCATTGTTCAGTCCTACGAAAGCAACGCCAGCTCTAGCAGCCAATCGTCTTGCAAGGTGGGCCCTAAACCTAGGCCAGTACGACTACACCATAGAGTACAGAAAGACTACAGACCACGGAAATGCTGATGCTCTAAGTCGTCTCCCTGAGGGACCGGATCCAGACTTCGATGGGGAAGAGAGTTCATCCGACGCTGATACAATTTGTATGGTCAAGACCATCAGCCTGCAGATTGACCCAACGGACCCTACTCTAGTAGCCAAGGAGACCTCCAAGGACCCTGTACTTGGAATAGTCATGCGCTACACTCGCGAAGGATGGCCCTTAAGTACGGGGAAAGGTGAGCAGTCAACCAACTCAACTCAAGCCTTCAAACACATTAAAGACTCACTGACAGTGACGGACGGATGTCTCTTCTACGGACTTCGCTTAGTGATCCCGACAAGTCTTCAAGCAAAGGTGCTGAACATTCTACATCTGGGCCACTTTGGAATGCAGAGGATGAAACAGTTGGCTCGCACCGCAGTCTACTGGCCCGGGATCGACTCCTGTATCATGGACCTGTGTCGAGGCTGTCACGCTTGCGCAGAGCACCAAAACAAGCCTCCCAAGCCGCCAGTTCACCCATGGATGTTCCCAGAGAAACCTTGGAGTCGTGTACACGTAGACCATGCAATCAACTTTCTTGGTTCTAATTGGTTCGTTCTTGTCGATGCCTACTCCAAGTATCCATGCATTCATGCGACGTCATCAGTCTCAACGAAAGCTACGATTGAATTGTTGGAGGAAGATTTTGCGCACTTTGGTTATCCTCACACCATAGTGTCAGACAACGCAACGTGTTTTACATCAGCTGAATTCCAAGAATGGTGCAAGTCAAGAGGAATCGTACACTTGACAGGGGCACCATACCACCCAGCAACAAACGGAGCTGCAGAAAGACTTGTTCAGTCATTCAAGAGGTCTGTACAAAAGTCATCATTGCCGCCCAAAGCTGCTCTTCAACAGTTCCTTATCCAGTACAGGAGAACCCCATTAGTAACGGGCTATTCTCCAAGTGAACTACTCAACGGCCGACAGATCAGGACATTGATTGACACATTAGCCCCATCACCAGCTCATCAAGCTCAAGGTCACCATTTTAAGCTTGCAACACAAGGACCACAGAAAGTGGTATCCAGGAATTATACCCTGGGAATGCCGTGCTACGCCCTTTACTGTGGCCCAAGACGTGACAAAGATCCTCGGTGGGTTCCTGCAGTGGTGACCAAAGTCTTTGGAACAAGGAGCGTCAACGTGAAAGTCCTCCCTAAAGGCCCTACCTGGCGACGTCACATAGAGCAACTTCGTCCAAGATACGCATCTAGTGAGGATGCGGAACCAGGGGAAACACCCATTGTCTCCTGCCCTACAGTGACAGCACCGGAGGAACAAGTTGAACCAAACAACTCTCAAGCGGAACAAGGGAAAGAACCAAGCCCGCAAGCTGGACCCCCAGCCAAGCCAAAGCGCAAGAATCCCCGTTTACCGACAGGAGATGAGTTTGGACCAGACAATCCAAGAAGATCAGAACGTATCAAGAAGAAATACAAACATTAGACTTTAAAAAAACAGTTCATTCAATTGTATTTGTTTTGCCCTTTAAATTCAGTTAGGGAATTCCTATCTTAGAGGGGAGGTGTTGTGATAGCACGTGAGAATGCACAGAGTGATTAGCATGCACGGACTCATTAGTATGCAAAAATGTTGTAGTTGAGAATTCAGAGAGTTCAGCGCTCGTGAATAAATACAAGGATCCAGAAAGGTCCGTTCCACACCGAATCCTGAGTTAACATTTATTTCTGAATATCTGGCTAAGAATACAACATAAACCTTTGAGGAAAGAGCCAATGCCATAACCGCGTTGAAACCTTGCGCCATGAAATGCTGGTAGATTTCCCCCTCCATGCTGAGCTTGATTCAAATAATACGACTTGTACATATCAGGATTAGGAGTATGAATCTTCCTCATTATGCTTTAGATATACAAAGGTCTTCGCTGTCTAAAGTGTAGTTGCACGATCACCTTCCCGGATTCAAATGGCACATTTTGTCCTGTGTCATCCTTAATATTGACTTGAATGCGATCGATGCTCTTTCGACTGACACTAAAGAAAGGAGGGTCTACAAATGTTCGTGAAACTATTTCTCCGTCTTTTCCTTCAACATTTACTATGCGTAATAAAGGCACCATACTGTCTCCCACAATTTGCGCCTGGATGACGTCGCTGTACACATAGAGAGAAGTAAGACCTGTCTCTATGTTGATAACGTGTGGAGCTGTTGTTTTCTTTGTAATGGTAGGCATTGATGTTCCAAACCCTAGCATGACAGCCAAACTTACTTTCTCCAAACAACATGGAGTAACCTTGAGCTGGTGTTATGGTAACACGCCTAGTAAACTTGTTAAACACTATGTCAATGTTGTCTTTTACTTTCTTGTCATCAATGGCGCTTATAATTCCCTTGATGATATCATTAGCAGAAAGGTAATATCCATGATGTAAACTGCGGGAACACCAGACAGATTGGTGATATAGAAATGGTTTTCTTTTTTGCGTACATTGTTCCATGTTCTTGGATACTGGATTTCTTTCATACTGACTTCCCATTCTCCTGAAAGTTCTATCGGCTGTGGAAGATGAATACTGAAATCTGACAGAGTATTGTCTGGGTACACATTCATCGAAGAGTTGCTGGGCAACGTGAGATAAAACACAGATCCTTCCATCGTCATGAACCGAATGATAATACGCAAAGCTAGCAATCAGCAGTATTTATAGTAGCCTACAGTAGATCACTTTCCTGTATCCAACTGTTAAATACGAGAGCTTCCTTTACTCCCCTACGTTTTCGCCAACGTATGATTTTCTCAACACGATAAACCTCGTCGCGTTTATTGACTTTTTGTAATTCTTTCTCGTAAAATCTACCCTGAATTTCTTCATCGTTAAGATCTTTAATTCGATAGGTTGGAGGATCTGATGTCTGGCGGCTGTCAATCTTGAATATTTCCTCAGACCAACCGGGTAAATAAGATTTTTCAAACGTCATCCGTGTCTTACTGATTCGTACCATATCGCCAACTTGATAACGAAACTTTACTGGCTTGCTTCTAGTAAGCGTTTTTCCTTCGTACAATGTTTCCCAAACTTTTTTCTCGTTTCTCTCATTAACATCTCTCGGTTTCATTTTGATACTGCAATGCATGGTGTTGTTGTAGGACGATACAAAATGTTGTAACACATCAAGGTATCGTAGGTTAGTTTTCCATGTAAAATACTTGTACATTCTAGTTTTCAGTGTACGATTATACCTTTCAATCACTGAAGCCTTGGTTTCATTTTGAGACACAATAAACTGTACATCTCTGTCTTTCAGTAATTTTTTCAGTGGTCTGTTTGAGAACTCAGTTCCTTTATCTGTATATAAAATGCGCGGGTGACGACCATCTCTAAAAATCTTCTTAAATGCTTCGACCAATGCGGCTGCAGTCTTTCTCTTCAGTGGAACAACCCATGCATATTTTGAAAACACATCTATGCAAGTTAGTAAATAATTGACTCCATCATTTTCTTTGCTCAGAGATGACATGTCCACTAAATCGGCCTGCCATTCGTGATCAATTCCATCAACAAGCACTCGATTGCGTTTGATATTTGTCCTAATGGGCTTATGAAGCGTGTACGTGTCTTGTGTAGATAACCAATCTCTAATCTTTTTACGGGAAATGTTATTTCCTTCGTCTTTTGCAGCACGGTAAACAGCTTCCACACCCCCAAAACGTCCAGCATGATTGGGATCGTGGTATAGGTTTTGAAGGTACTGCTCCATCTACTTGATCAGCGTTTTGAATAACTATAGTCCCTCCACAGCAAGCAAATATACACTTAGCGCGTTTAAATAGATTATTTACACTAAGCTTTAAAGGTGTCTCAGGAAAACAGGAGCTAATGTTGCTTGTATCACAACACAGTGTAAATAATAAGTTTTCGAGCATAGACAACGCTTAAATTTTCTTTTTCCATAATACTTTTATTCAAATGATACCTTTACAGAAACATGTAACAGAAAATCATAATGTAGTTACATTGTACACAAAACACGCTTTAGCTTTTCAATTTCCAATTCAGATTTTAAATGTTCATTAAACCAGTTTGCATCATTGTATTTCATCAGGTCCACTGCACTTAGAGGAGGATCTAATTCGTGAAAAGCCTTATAGCTCCTTCTCATGACACCTTCATTATCTACTCTTGACATGGCTTCATCTAGATAAAGTTCTATGATCTCACTATACAAAGAGTTAAGACAAAGGTCGTGGTCTTTTTGGCTGAGACAATCGTACTGACATCCAAAACACTCTTCCTTAATTATCTTCCCAAGTTGCTCTGCTATTGCAATGGCATAGTTCTGCAACAACATGTCCTCCATCTTATCTTGTCTCTCCTTTACCTCTACCTCATCACAAACGATCTTTCTTGGCGGGATCTTTAGCTTGAGATGCTTTGACTTTTTACTCATGTACTTTGGTTTCTTCTTTTCTCGTTTTTCTGTGGGTTTCTTCTTCTTCCTAGAGTGAGTTTCTTTCTCGTTCTCATCTTCCTCTCTGTCTCTTTTCTTCTGCTGAGAACTTTGGCCTTTAATGAAGCTCAAGACATGGTTTTCAATTTTTTCGTAGTGGCCAATGAAGTTTTGAAAGTTGTTCAAATTTATGTAAAGCCCAACTGTCTTCTCGGATTCTTCCTCTTTTGGGGGTGAATCATAGTCTCCAATAAATATCTTCTTACTGCCGTCTTCACTGACAATGACCGAGGCATAGAAATCTTCGTGAACGAGTATCGACATGGTTATCAAGCGGTATTGATGAGCAAGTGATACAGCTGATTTTGAACGGGCTTTTAAACTCTCGGCAAATCGTAATGCATCGACTTTCAAATAGTTTCTTTTCCATGAGAATGTTTGGAATTCATTCTGTTCGTACTTTGACCCCAGTATCATATTTCCCATTCCTTTCCTCCCCCTAAAGTATTTCTCATTTTCAATATCACCCCTCCCCTCCCTAGAGGCGCTGGATGGGTTCCAGACCACCCCTCCCCTCCCTAGAGGCGCTATCTGGGGGGTCATAACTACTCTTGGACGCTTGGAGATACGAGTTTTATCTTTTGGTGCTGATATTATCTCTCACTTGTTCGCTGCGCTCACTCGTGAGAGATAAAGTCAACACTCGAAGATAAAATTCGTATCTTCGCGCGACCATGTAATATCCTATATATATATTACACTCTATTTCATATAATAAATGGAATACTCCAGTTTCACATTCGGTGGAAACCGCTGTTTTTGAAGAACACAGACTCATTTGCACAGGCTTAGCCTCGTTTATAAGTCATCTATTCAAATACAGCATTGACAAGTGTTGACTCCATGGGGGTCCTTGAAGGACTCATTGAAGAACACCACACATAATTCTGTGAACTGTACCCCGGTAGATCAGTTTTGCCAAGGATGCACTAAAAGCTGTTATTGGAAATTCTACAAATGTGGCATTTACAATGGCAGGAAGGCATAAACACCAACAGTGTTACTTTACGAGTAAGATGACGATGACGATGCATATCTCATGAAGCCTGATGTAGTGGGTAATGTACAAACAAATTATGAAGAGAGCTACATGCACGCATTACCTTATTTATGCACATCATAAACTCATAAACTTCGTAAAATACCCCCTCCCACACACACATGCGCGCAAATTGAATAAAAAACTTACTGATTTGTACTTGTTACTTTAACACCATTTCATATATTCACTTTATTGCCATGTTTCATCTTCTGATGGCTTTAAATTTGTATGATATACAGGCACTGGCAAACAGGTCCTTGCAGTCAATACAGACTAAATAGCAGCATTACAACAGAAGGAAGGCAGTGTCAAAGACACAGATATATTACATGAGTAAGTCTAAAAGTCTAATAGATCTCTGTCGTGCATGCAGTGGCCCCGTTATATGCCCATTCTATCTCATTCCGAAGTGAATGTGAGGCTTGTTTGGGGAAAATCTATTCCAGTCTATGGCTGCCTCATTTAAAATGTATTTCATATACCTATCCATGATAAATAGTAATAAAATAAATAGATAGTAATAAAATAAATAGTAATACTTTGGAAGTTCATACATGTTCTGCCATTTATATTTCAGGCCAAAGAAAGTATCCAATAAAGGAACAGAGTATTGTGAGTAGCAGCTGTCATCTCCACTGGATATTCAGATGAACAGCTTCCTGAGTTTGTTCCCCATAATAATGCATTTAAAGTGTGTAAGGAAATGAATTCACAAACCTATTTTGCATGCCAAAGCGATTTTGTTACTTATTTTTAAATAAGTAACAAAATAAGTAATTAAAATTACCAGCACACACAGTACACCCTTTTAGTGCAGTTTGTGCTAATGGCTCTTATTATGTGGCACCAAGGTATACTGTACCAATTTAGTGAGTCAAATTTCATTATCAATTTCTTTATGAATAATTACAGTTGGACAATATCTGAGGTCAAGAGACCATGAGGGACAGAGAGGGACTTTCGCATTAGGGTTGGGGATATCGGTATTCCTCGAAAGTTATTTCGAGATCTTGCGTCAGCATGCCCTTCCGCTTACGGTTCCGGTTGAAGGCTTTTGTAAAGAGAGCGAAAGAGAATACAGAGAATAAAGCTTTTAATTATCGCACTATAAAAACCGAATGGAAACCCCATTTTTCCAGGTTGAATTGTTCTAACGATACAAGACACTTCACCCTTTTTTCGAAATGTTAAATAAATCCTATTTCATGTCTGTATGAGTAAGAAAAGTATTTGAAAATCACGAGTTATCCCTAGCCGGCGATTTTTCGCTTCTTTAAGAAATCAAGAAAATCGATCTTTCTTTATTTTCAGACATACATAAAACACAAGTTCTTTTAACATTATGTAAAGATCAAGTTTTGAATTCTCCCAAGTTTTTCAATGTTTAAGCCAATCAAAATTTGTGAAAGATTTCGGCTGAAATCACCAAACTTTTCCAAGAAAACGATAAAAAAAACTGAAGACAAGAAAACATCTGATTTACTCTTCAGAGTAAAGAAGAAATTTCTTTCTTTTTAAGTCATGGACCACAGGCCTAAGGGAATTAAAACATTTTTCAATCACTCTTAGAAGTACACATGTACAACGACTGATTTACGAAAGGAAAAGACTTTACCAGAGTTTGAATTTATTTGACATGAATGAAAACGACGAGCGGCTCCTACAAGATGAATGAAAACAGCAAAACCAAATGCTTTTATTCAGGAGGGTTTGACTGAAAACACGAGCTTGGACTCTGCATCTGGAGGTTTTTCTTTCTACTACCAGATAAGAAAAACAAAGCCAATTAGAGCAGTACAAACCTCAGTACAAAAATCTCTGTTTTCAACTGAGTTGTCATTGTCTTATCATCTCACAAGTTGCTCTAAAATACAACAGCTAAAGTAAAATTTTGTTGGTTGTTGGCGTAATCAGTTACGAAAGTCTTTCAAAGCTGGAAAAGATATTTGAAAAGGCTAATTTTGAGGTAAAATGTGCTATATTTTTCATACAAAAAAGGTTTTTATTCTTTTTTCGGTTACTTTAAGTAGGTTGTGTAATCAGTGAATCTAGTCGCGTGTATTTCGGACACGCAGTTAGATTTTTATCTAAATTTGGGCGACAGGCTCTTTATACTTTGAGTCTTGATAGTTTTCCTCTTTTCCTTTTTCCTATCAGCCGAAAACGATGAAAACACAAGAAAGATGACTGATCAGGAAGAAGATGCTTTCGTTCAAAGACAAAGGAATAAAAGGACAGTGAAGAAAACAAACTCAGATGTAAACAAATTTGTCAAGTTCATTCAAGAACCGCCGTACTCAGAGTACCCTGGTTCCAGAGGCGCTTTTCAATGGCTTTTATACGGCTCGCCTTATATAAAAGCGCCTCTGGAACCAGGGTATACTCAGAGAAGAGAGTTTTGACAGAAATTCCTCCTTTAGAATTGGATAATTACCTCCGACATTTTATCCTGGAAATTCGGAAACCAGATGGGGACGAATATGAACCCGACAGTCAGATAAGTTTTCGTATTTTCATCGAAAGATTTTTGAGAGAAGAGCAATATCAATTCTCGCTGATTGAAAGCCGCGAATTTGTAAGGCATCGCGAAGCTTTAAAGGCAAAGAGAAAAGAACTTAAATGAAAAGGAAAAGGTCGTAAGAAAAATGCTGCCAATCCCCTTTCAAGGGAAGATAAAGAGAAACTGTTTAAGCGAGGACTGTTAGGAAACCATGAACCAAAAACCCTTCTACCTACGGTTTGGTTGAACAATACCTTGCATTTCGGTAAGAGAAGTTGTCAGGAACATTACGATTTACTTTGGGGCGACGTAACTGAGAAGTCCACACTTGATGGCAAGGTTTATCTTCAAATGGAAGAAAGAATAACCAAAGGGAGAGATGGAGGAGTGCCTGGCGCCCATTCAGATCGGGCTTTTAAGCCTAAAATGTTTGCCACTGGCAAGCGACGAAAAGTGTCCAGTTGAAGCCTGTAGCCGTGTTTACCGACAGCATCGCCCAGAATTTATGCTTGAAAGAAATTCACCTTTTTACATTCAAGCTATAGTAAATCCTGTGGGAAATATTTGGTTTAAGAACCAACGTCTTGGTGTTAATAGCCTTAGAAAAATATTGAAAGAAATTGGTGTAAAAGCTGGTCTCAGCGATGAAAGAACTGTCAGAAACCACAGTGGTCGAAAAACTATGTTGAATGACTTGTGCGAAGCCAATGTGCCAGTGTACAGAATTATCCAATTATCTGGCCACAAGAAAGTTAACTCTATCGAAGATTATCACAAAAATACCAGTTTTAAACACCAGGAGGAAATGTCCCGAATTTTAAGCGATTCTTCCAACGCTAGTACCACAGACGACACCAGAATCATTACAAAGACACAAAGAATTGTAGAAACACAAAGCAGCATCGTTTCAACATCTTCTGTACCACAAATGCAGTTATTTGGAGCTCATACAACAATAACAGGAGGAAATTTCACAATAAACATTATGAAGGAAAAACAGAGTGCTAATTTAAGTAGTCCAGAAAGAAAAGAAGTTAAACGAATTCGCCAAAGTATTGACAGCAGCGACAGCAGCCAGGAATAAGTTAGTACGGTTATTTATTATATGGCTACGATAGTTACGCTCTGATTGGCTGATTTCCGGTCTGAGATTTTCCCATCTCAGACCGTTACCATGACAATTGGTCCGGACTATTCTCCGAGCGAATTTTACTACCCTGACGAGCTCGAAGTGGACATCAAATTATATATAACCATTATATGTTATAACCATTTTAAATAATTGAATCAACCGATCGAATTTTACAGTGTACCGTGTTTTACTTCGGTGATTGGACGAGAACCGGTTTTTTCTCGGTTGTATGGTTGTAGCGGAAGTAAGAGTCGCACTCTAATATTTTTAGCACAAACCGGGAGTGAATGACCTACACCGCTAAGAGAACAATAAATTGAAAAACTTTATTGGAGAAAACAAACAAACAAACAAACAAACAAACAAACAAACAAACCCATCTACAACTGATCAGAACTGAAAGAATACTTAAAATATATATATTAAAAATAACAATGAAAACAGATAGAATGCAGTCAAACCAAAACAAAGCCTACGACACCAGCTATTCCCAGGCGGTCTCCTCCCATCCGAGTACTACGCTTGCCCTACCCAGTTTTACTTCGGTGATCGGAAGAGGAGAAACCAAACAAACAAACAAACAAACAAACAAACAAACAAACAAGAAAACAAACAAACAAACCCATCTACAATTGATGAGAACTGAGAGAATACCTAAAAAAAAGTATTAAACTGGTACTTTGGACGAAAATCGCTCTAAAACTAAAACTCTTTCATTCGAGCTGAAACTTTGCAGAAATAATGTTTAATACATTAATAATATATAACTTACTGAAATATCTTTTTTGATATTCGAAAGAAAAGTGCCAAAATTGTACGGTTTATTTCCGTCCGCCATGGATCGGTTGTTGCAAGCAAGCGGCTCAAGAGGAATGGAACGAAACAGGGCTTATGACGTCAAACAGGTAACCTAAATCAAAACACTCGTGGATAGCTTTGGTATATTGTCCGTCCCCAAGGTAGGTGCCAAAGGTGGGAATTCGTTATGAGCCTGCAGATGTGAAGCCAGTGGTAGTTCATCTCAGTGACTGAAAAACATGGCGTCAGTTGAAAAATTGAGTTCTTTGTGATTGCAAATGAAAATCATTTGTCTTTTCATTGAATTGTTGACCATCCAAGCTTGAAACTGTTAAATAAATACTTTTTAAGAGCTCGTGTTTGCTTTTCTTTCAGAATGAGGAATAACAAATGGACCACGGAAAAACAGTTTCTTCCATTTGTGCATGCATTTTTCATCTATTAGTAAAAGTTTGCATGCTTTCGTTTTTGAAGTTTTGTCTGCTTTTATTTCTTTATATTGATTTTATGTCCCCAGGTTGTGGGGGTTTTGAAGCTAAAAACAAGCTCCAGGGCCAGGGAATTTTTCCTCATTTAATAGCATGCTTTTTACAAATCCCCACTTTGTCCCGAGATGGGGGGTCGGGGTTTACATTGACTCGTGCACTACGAGCTCACAATCTAAATTATTCGGCACATGGATCAAAGTCAAAGCAATTCTCACACCTCTATACCGCAACGCAGAATACTGATTAGGAGTAATTCCGAAAGGCCATCGTATTTTTGCCTATATATTTTAGATTACATTCAAACGTCAAATTCAAGATTTTGATATCATATGCAAGATTCTTGGCGATTCCTTTTACAACTGTGGGTTTTTCCCTAAGATTAACACAGTTATTTATAATTAGCAATGTTTTGTTTTATGAATATATTTATCACGATTTACAAGCACGTACAAACGCTTACTGTGAGTCAGTTGTTTATCAATTTGCTCTCATCACTGCATAACTCCGGCCTTTACGGTTTTTAAGCCAATGGCTGCAGTTTCAAGAACCCATTTATCCAGCATACAGTCTTAAAGCAAGGGTGTTCTGTTATACAATCAAGTTCTTCGAATTCTTCGAACTTTTCTCTGCGTTTGTCGATATCTTGACAGCTTAAACATTCCTCCTTCTTAGTTATTTTGCTCATCGAGCACCTTAGTGAACAAGCGCACCTATACGAAAGATGGTGTTAATTATTTCACTTTGAAAGCATTAGTAAATTTCAATTTCTACACTTTCTGCTTACCACTGATCTCGAGGTATTTCATTCGAAAATCTGTTCGCAAGCATTGTTTCTTCTTCTAGTTCAGCAGCAGTTAGGTTAGACCGCGGTTGATATACTCGTTAGCAGCAGGACTTATGCCGTAATTCGGTCGACGTCCGCATCGGGTAATGCTGCTGCCATTCAGTGGAGATCGCAACGGTTATGCTGGGGTCATCTGAGCAGGACTTTTTAGAGATAAGGAAATAGTATTATATGAACCCACTACGGCCTTATCGTTGCTGTGGCGAGAGGATGCGAATAGAGGAAGACACCTCGGCGCAGTGTTACGAATGTGGAAGGAATATACGCAATGCTGTACCCTGTGCTACCATGGAGCAATATTATGCCAACGGGGGCCGCAAGCGAACGCCTTACAAGAGACTAAGATACTTCAGGGAATGGATGGATCATATCAGAGGTTACCGTCCCGTGTACTTTGACGAAAAAACGAAGAAAAAGATCATGAGCGCAGAGCCGACTTTACAAGGCTTAAGAAAGACACTTAAAAAATTAAAGCTAGGTAATTACAAAGGCATTTCCTACCTCCTGTCTGAGATTACCGGGAAAGAAATACCCGATGTTTCTCAAGACATGCCTAGAGCCGAGTGGATGTTCAGTAGAATAACTAAGGACATTCCCTATTACCAGAATAACTAAGGACATTCCCTATTACCCCGACGTGATCTACGAAATATTCCACGAAATTCACCCCAACCACCCCCTTTTGGGATGGATTCCGAGAAAATAAAAATGCAAAACTGGCGTTTGTTTTGCCAGAAACCCCACTGGGGATGAGTCGCGCAGAACACCAAGCATTCCCAGTGGGGTTTTTTGCATTTTTGGGCTTACGAGGCTTATTTCATCCCACGCCATCACACACGGACATATATTTCCTTCTTACGACCCCCCAGGAGATGTCTCAGGACAGGGCCCCAAGACACATCTCCTGTCTTATCCGACTTTTCCTGCGAAACCCCCCGTCGCGGGGTTGAATCGCACTTTCTATCCCTCCCTTCCCACGGTTTCTATGAGTGTGGGGAGTGTGGGGAGGCTTTTTTTTCACTCACAGAAACCGGTCCAAATGTGCCTAAGCGAGGGCTCGAACCACAGACTATCGGTCTCCCCAGTTCAATAGTCCAAGATCACAAGCGCACGCCAGACACACCGGACAATGACGTATGGTGAAAAAGTATTATTTATGTCTCACGCTTTGGCTCTAATTTGCATATTTTCTAGACAGACGTTCGATATGCAAACAAAATCCTGTTGGGCTCTTTTCAAAACAAATATTTACTGAGCGAGTTTTCTTTGAAGCTCTGTCTTTGCCTCTTGGTATATTTTTTTTCTTTCTTCTTCGGTTAGGTCCTTGACGATTATTTTTTCGTTCCTAATTTCAGACTTAAGCTTTTCGTACTTGTCTGCTTCGGATAGAATAAGCGAGAATTCTACGTCGTCTATTCTACTGTCACGCAATGCCTTAGACGTTAGGTCAATAATGGTGTTACTTTTTGATTTCGCTAGCATGATGCTTCGGTCGTGTTTTGAAATCTTCGCGGATAATTTTCCCATTATGGCCGTACTAACAGCAGAGATAATTCCACAGACGGCCCCAACACTGGCCAAAGGAACACCAATAACTACTCCTGGTCCCGTGATAGATGTTGCGACTCCAGAACCAGTCAAAGCAACAGATAAAGAGCCTGTTGTTATTGCCACTTTATGTAAGACGGCTCTGCCTCTGGCGTATTTCTTTCTTACCTCTTTGTAATGCTTGTTCTGGCCTTCAAGGTAAGCCAAAATTAAGTTTGCCTTATTTAACCTAAAGTTGTCTGCTTCGTTTGGTTCCTTAGGTACTTCAGGGTACAAACGCGGTGCGCTAGGTATAACGTCCATTATATATAATGTACGGGGGGTTTGAAGATAACGATGATTATGGCCTTTGGCAAACTTTCAAGGAGGCTCTTCCTAATGCTGATTTTTCTAAGTTTATGTTTCGAGGCGACACCATAGTTTACGTACCCACCGGAAAAGTTGCTTACAGGGCTTCTGACTTTACTGTTAAGCCAGCTGTTAAGCCAGCAAGCTTTCCAGAAGAGTACGTGTTAAGAAGGGTAAGCTACCCTGCCCATGCGGATTTTGACCAAAACCTTACCGTAGGAGGCCTCACGAAGCTAAGGATATACGTCTCAAAGAAGTACTTTGACATAAAGGTTAGGGACATGTTTGTAAACATAGGCATCAAGCATAGAAAAGAAGATGCCTACAGGTGGAAGAACCCAAGCATTGCCTTTTGGCCCCAGAGGCTAAACTTCGTCCTGTGGTGCGCAACATCGGGCTGCGGGGTGGCAGAGAACATGCTAAAGGACGACCAGGCAGGTAGCTTCTTACGGTTTCATGTTGCCTTTACCATTCGTAGGCTGCTCTATGAGCTTAAGAGCCCACTGCCTGGGGATGGCACCTTTGATCCAGTAAGCTTACCTTACGATAAGGCAGCCTATGAAAGAATAAGGAATGAGTTTAATGCTCCCAAGGACTTTCGCTTTACCCATGGCTCAAACGGGGGCATAGGAGACATTTACGTGGACGGAAAAAAGACGCACACCGAGTGGGGACATGCGCCCGACGCCTCAGAGCGTGCCTTTGACCAAAGGACCAGCATATGGCCTGGTGGTCTTTACCAGTTCGGAGGCAAGGTACCTCACCTGCCCATGGATTATCTTTAAAAGGAAAGGTCACAGTGAATAGCATGGAGGACCAAAGGGACGCAAAATATAACCATGCGACCATTAGCACTCTTACAGTGTTAAGTATTTAAATATATGAACCTACACACATGGGAAACTAGGTTCGTGCATTATCTTGACGAAAAGGAGTACGCAAGCAATGATTGGTCCGACACTGGTCTGGAGGTGAAGGTCGGAGGCTTGGGATTGGTCCTATGCACTATCAGCATTAACACGCGGTATAATACCAATGTTGGGCTCAGGATAGCGGATGAGAATGACCAACCATTACTACCGCATAGGACGAAAGGCAATAGGCACTCTGCCTATTTCAGCGGAGCCTACTAAGACAACTATGGAAGGCTTAACACCAGTAACTTTTCACATGATAGCTAATTGCCAACGTGCGAGGTTACAAATTAAGCCTATGGGGGGTGCCGGTGTCGCAGTAAATCGCGCTATCTATCCATTTGATAGTATTTGGAATCATAAGCCCATTTGCACCATGAGTGTCCTGCCTTTGGTTCCGAATTATCAGCCTGGGGCTAACACCATCTTTACTTATCCTCAGTCAAGAATGCCAAGGAGCAATGATAAGCCTCCAAAGGAATACCCTAATAAGCCTTCATCTTCTTCAGGACCACGGCGCCGATAGCGACGACAAGGATCCAAATGTTGTTACCTACGAACTTTAACAGTTCTCCGCCGGTCCTTAGGACTAAAGAAAGTACAGACCCAAGCAATCCTGGGATGCTGGCGGCCATTTTCTTTCCTAAGGCGGTAAGGCCTTGGCCAACCTTTCCCACTGCGCTACCGACGCCTTTCAAAGAAGTAAGGATGACTCCCACTACGCTGCTAATAGCCACTGCGAAGGCCAGGGGAACGCCATACTTCAAAAGAGCTCTTTTTATTTTTTCCTTGGTGGTAAGACCTAATTCCTTTTCCAGGTTACCCTTTTGCCGCTGTAATTCGGTAACCCTTTCCTCTAACTCTTTTAGTTCTGTCTGGGCTGCCTCCCTTTCCTCTTCGGTTTTCGTTTCATCATTAGCAACCTGACTTTGTTCATCGGCCTGTCTTTCTAAGTCTTCAATAGCCAGGTCTCTTTAACGTATTTGCTCTTCCTTGGTATTAATTTCCTTCAAGAGCTCTTCCCGTTCATGTAAGGCACCTTGCATGGTCGTCTTAAGCCTACTTGCTTCTTCCTTAGCAATGCCAGCCTCCTGTAGGGCTTGATCAAAGGCCTTTGCTGCTTGGTCTCTTGCCCTTTGGGCTGCGTATTTTTCCCTTGTTAGCTCTGTTATTCGCTCACCAAGGTGATCTTTTTCTCTTTTTTGACCATCAAGTAGCAGCTTGTTTTGCTTTGCATATTCTCTTTCTCTTTCTTGTAGTGCTTCTTCCAGCTCCATGGCTCTTCTTTCAAGTGCGACGCGGGCATCAAGATCTTCAAGTCTTTGCAACAGACCTCCGCTTTTGTCCCTAAAGCCCTTTAGGTTACTTACTCTTTCTCTGACTTCCCCATCATCAGTAAAGAGACGTTCTGGTTTCGTCCACTTGCCAGGTTGTTTATGGTTTTCGAGTCGTATGTAAACTATATCATTTTTTTCAGATAGCTTTACTCGATCTAAGTCAAAGTTTTCATATAATTCCAAAAGACGTTCCTGGGCGGCTCCGATGGGAGGCTTAAGGTAGCTTAGTACCGTCTCATTTCGCTCTAAGGTGTCAAAGGTTTCCATTTGCAAATACTCAGGAACTTGTTGGCGGGGGTTACGCGATTGCCACTTCCTTCTTACGGAATCCCAGGCAGAGCGTGCACCTTCACCAAACCGACCCCTGATCCTATCAAATAAGCCCTGTGGGTCCTTATCACCCAAAAGGCTGTCGTATTCTTCGTCATTGATATCCACGTGATCAGTGGGCTCAAAATCTATTTCTCCTTCCATATATGATAAGCGCAAAGATCCGAGTGCGTCACCCAAGCAAACAGGCGGCTTAAAGGCAGAAAGAACCTTTCACAGGGTCACATTTACGCCCTCCAGCGCAAAGCCAGGCGAAACCTTATACGTCAGTGTTCCTACCTTGACAGAAAACCTACTGCTGGTGCCCGGAACCCTCTCACTACGTTTTGATCTTGCCGTGCAGCCCGACACAGCCGACGAACGATACTGCGTGAATAACATTGCTCGCAACCTGGTTTCAAGGATGAAAGTAAATTTCGCGGGCGAGTGCCTACTTGATCTCAACCGGTATGACCTGTACCACACCTACAAAGACTTGTTGATGTGGGATAAAGACAGGAACGAAAAAGTAGAATGGGGAATTGGTAGCGTAGACCTAAGGAAGGTGAGAAGCAAGGTGGCAACGAATCCATCCAATCCTGAGGACGAACAGGCGCTGTTGGCTGCCTATGGAACAAAGTACACGATTCCTTTAGATTTCGAAGTACTAACAACACACGGGGTATTCTACCCTAGGGTCTTAGGCGCGGAAATGCAGTTCGAAGTAACCCTTGCCGACACTATGAACATCCTACAGCAGGACGGCAGCACTGCATTAACTGGCACTATTGACCAATACAGCATGACCAACCTAGAGCTACAGTACGAGACCATGCACAGCGACACCTTAACAAGGAGTGCAATGGCCGAGTACTCTGCCGGTAAGGCATTCCTCTACGATCACGTGGTGCTCTATAAGACCTTCAACTTCCTGGATAAGACAGACGAGTTAATCACACAAAGCGTTAACGTACCGAGGAGGAGTCTTAAGGGGCTGCTGGTGCTCTTCGTAAAGCCAGTTGGGGCAGGGTTAAGAGACTCTGAGGCCTTCTCTAACCCCAACATTACCAGCCTGGGCGTAAACGTAAATGGAGTCCCAAACAAAATCTACTCCCAAGGAATGAAACCCACGGACATTTACAGGGAGGTCGTAAGGAGGTATGGTGATTTCATTAGCCCCTCAGACTTCTTTCAAGGGAATAAGTATGCCCTATGGGTTGACCTACGTACGTCGGAGGACAATGACAACCACGGGCAAGGTCTGAAGCTGGTTAGCACCCAGGATGGCATCACCCTGGAAATTCGTAGGACAAAAAATGCCAGCGCAGGCAATACCGACAAGTTCAACTGCTACATCTTTGTTGTTGGCGATGTGCAAATGAGCATAGAGGACAACAAACTGAGTTCCATAGAATATTAATATTATATAATGATCCGTGCATTTCAAAACAAAGAATTGAACCTTAATCTGCAAACACTGAAGTCTGACCAGATTTATTTCAAGGCCAAGGAGATAGCCAAGGCCTTAGGCTATGAAAACACAAAAAAATCAATTACTGACCATGTCCCCGATGAATACAAGAAAAGGCTGGAGGAAATCAAGGGGAACGTTTCGTTACCTTCTCATCCTCATACCTTATACGTCACGGAACCAGGGTTGTATGCCTTAATCTTCCGCTCTAAGTTACCAGAGGCAGACAAGTTCCGCCGGTGGGTCTTTGAAGAGTTATTGAGTTTGACTTACATAGGAAGGTAGTGGATTACATAAGGAAGTATTACCCACAGCTACTCTTCATCGCGGGCCTGGGGGAACTTCAGGACACCAGCAGTAAGCGCATAAAGAGTTGGCAAAAGGGCTATCAAAAAGGACAGCCCGACCTTATCATTACAAGTCATCATAGAGACTGCCGGGGCTACTGCTTAGAATTCAAGACACCTAATGGCACCGGAGTCCTCTCTGATGCACAAAGGGTGCTCCTGGGGCAATATGAAAAGAATGGCTTTAAGGTTCTCATAAGCAGCGACTATGACGAGATCATTACATCCATCATAGAATACTCCCCGGGGCTAAGGTTTCCCTGCGACATATGTCCAAAGAAGTTCCTCAGTAGTCATACCTTGGAAACACACTTAAAAAAATTCCATCATATATGAAGATCCATCAGGTCAAGTGGAAAGAGTTGTCCTTGGAAAACTTTAAGATAATTGAACAAAAGGTACTTGCCGATGGCATGTTATTGCTTCTAAAGAATAAGAAGGATAAGTTATTCAGCGTCTTTGCACCCAAGAACGTCAGGCAGGTGTTGGAAGACAGCGAGTACACGCATATTATCAACAACGGCCAAAAAGAAAAAAAGGCATATTATTGGGACTTCGAAGTGGACAGTATCAACGATCTGTACTGCTAAGGTCAAAAGGGGGTTGGGGTGGGTTATTTTTTTGTTGGAAAACTATTTCAAAATCCCCTGAGAAAGTTGGATAATTAACCAATTCTTATTAGGGGCGCCAATGATCAAAGATGGGGGCGTTGTGGAACCTATTTCAAAATCCCCCGAGAAAGTTGGATAATTAACCAATTTTTATTGAATACATAACCAAACATGTTGCTCCTTGCGCATACAGCCACACCTATCACAGTATTCGTTCCAATAGGGTTGGTTTTCCCACGGCACGCCCTCTAAGTGATCAAAGTATGGGAAGCCGAATGCCTTATCTATCTCTTCTTTGGTGGTTATCATTTCTTTGAACCCATAGCCGCACCTTTCTATGATATCCCCACATTGGCATGGGAGGTCTAAGTCATACTCAAGGTTATACCTACGATTCCACCCTTTACATACTTTCTTATGTAAGTCTAACTTCTGCTTACTGCTTAAGACTCTATCACAGATACACTTCGTACATTTGTCTTTTTGACACACTTGGTGCTGTAGGTGGTATGCCAGCATCTTCTTACTGCTGAAAGACTTATTACAAAGCTCACAGACTTTCTTCATACGCACCCTCTTTTGTACGTGATAGTTCATCATTTGCTTGCTGCTGAATTTCTTTGAACACCGCTGACACTCCATATATATAATAAGATTTGGTTATTTTCTCAACTTTCTCAGGGGGATTTTGAAATAGTTTCCACGACGGGATCCCGAAATGTCCCGTCTTTGATCCTTGGGCACTTTCTCAAGTCCCATAATAAGAATTAGGTATTTCCTTAACTTTCTCAGGGGGATTTTGAAATAGGTTCCCCGAGCATCTTTGGGAGACCTACAGTGGTGCACGGATGAAGTCCTTGATGAACTCCTTCGTCCAGGCCGCTAGGGTTACTATGGCCCCCAATCTTTTGGCCAATTGCCGGTGGTAGTGGTCTTCTGAAAGCTTTTCTACTTGCCATTCCAAGTCTTTGATCCTTTCTTCCAATTCCTTCTTCTTTTCGACTGCCTGCAATATGAATTCGGCGCTCATTATATATGAACCCCGAACATATTCCTTGTAATGCTTTGATCGTGGGACCGACGGGCTGCGGAAAAACCCAATTCGTTGTAGAGCAACTATATGGACCCTTTTATCAGATGTTTGACTATGTCGTACTGCTATGCCCCACCTACGTCAACAATAAGACCTGGAACAACGTTGGAAAAGAGGATGAAGACTTCTTCGTGGATGTGTTAGACCCCAATGACTTATCCAGTCACTTAAAGTTCTGGCATAAAGCATTTTCCGGAGAAGTGCTACTTATCTTGGACGACATTGCCTGCGGCGACGACGTAAAAAAGAGGACCTCGGAGTTGGTAAAGTTAGCATTCAGCGGCAGGCATGACAACATCTCTGTTTGGCTCCTTTCGCAGCAGCTGACCAGCGTAAGTAAGCCCTATAGGGAAAACATAGGTTCTTTGGTAGTGTTTTACACACCCAGTAAGAGTGACCTAGAGACAATCCTAAGCGACTATGGTGGGGAGATATCCAAGGAACAGCTGCATGCCTATATGCGCCAGTTAAAGACGCACCCGCATTCTAAGATGATCTTCTCTTTGAGATATCCCTACGAAATAAAAACCGTCGGTTTTTGAGTATATGGAGATTGATCAGTTAATAGAAGTGCCCACGCAGCTAGGAGAAGATGACCTTAAGGAACAACTCAACGTCCTGGTTTCTTCAGGGAAATGTAAGGAAATGATCGGTAAAGAACTTACCCATGATCAGATTAAGAACCTATCAGAAGAGGAAGTTAAGAAGTACCACAAGCGCTATGAGGCCGCACTCGCTGGCAAAACTACAGACGCCGTAGCTGACTCTGCCATTAAGCTCTGCACTAAGCTCCTTGGATTTGCACTGCCCATAGACGACGTAGAGCAGCTGCAGAAGGACATAAAAGAGGACTATGTCATTGCCCAAGAACTTAAGATAACTTGTATCAAGGCGTAATGCTACGTAATGCGTAATGGGCATTACACCCCAATCACCCTGGCCAAGGAATTAGCAAAGCACGTCTATGTTCTCACCACGGGATTGCCCCATGAAATGACTATCAAGCATACCCTGCCCAATAATTTTTCAGTAACATTTGGAAAGTATGATGCGTTGGGATCTTTGCTCGGAATCCAAGGCAAGACAATTACCAACACGGCCATTCCCGTAAATTGGAAAGTCCCTGGCAGCTATGAAGTGTATTGCAACTTAGTCCGCAGCTACTATGGTAAGCCCTCTCACTTGATGTCCAAGTTCCCGCCCAAGGGCAACCCTTTGACCTGGTAGAATATGCCCCCATCCGTTTGCAATACGACGTTTGCAATCTGGTGTCAGAAATAAGCATCACCATTAAAGTGGATGGAGAGACAGTGGACTTCAACGGGCGCAAGACTAATCTCGTCTTGGAATTCATATAAATGGGATGCGTCGAGGAGAAACTTAAGAGAATCTATTATGGGCCCCAAGGCTATTGGAAAGGAGCGTCGGCTATCAAGAAACTCGCTGCAGCAGCCAGGGTATCGGAGGAAGTGGCTAAGGATTGGCTAAAAAAACAAACCATCTGGCAGGTTTATCTTCCCGTGCCCAGGTATATTCCTAGGCCCAGTTTCACCGTTAATGCTCCGAATGAAGTTCATCAGGCGGATTTGCTTTTCTTACCACACGACAAGGTAAAAAGAAAGACCTATAAATATGCTTTGACCGTTGTGGAAATCGCGAGCAGATACAAAGACGCCGAACCCCTCAGCACTAAGGATTCCCAGGAAGTCGCGGAGGCCATCAGTAAGATTTATAAGCGCGCCTTGCAATGGCTCAAGCTGCTGCAGGTGGACGCGGGGACAGAGTTCATGGGCGCTGTCACTAAGACGTTGAAAGACCACGACACCAAAGTCAGAAAAGCCGAGGCAGGGTACCACAGGGGCCAAAGCATCGTCGAAAGACTTAATAAGACCTTAGCCGAGCGCCTCTTTGGGTACCAGTATTGGAAAGAATTGGACGGCGACAGGAATAGGGAGTGGGTGCAAAGACTGCCAGATGTCGTCGCCGCGCTCAACAACGAAGAAACAAGAGTCACGGGAATGAAACCCAAGGATGCCATAAGAAGAAAACACGTCAACCACGAGTCCTACATCAGAAGCTCAAGAGCGGTAGGATTGAAAGAAAAAAAGTTACCCCGCGACATTGTAGTCAGATACCTGTATCAACCCGGGGAATTGGAGGGGGCAGTAAGAGAGCCACGGACCCTAACTGGTCTCTGGAAACGTATACTATTGCAAAGTCCGTCACCAAGAAAGGGCAGCCCGTCTTGTATTACTTAACAGATGGCCCAAGCCGCGGGTTTGTCAAAGAAGAGCTACTCATAGCTGCCCCACGCGTCCTATTGCAGTCCAAGCATGTCAAGCGTATGTTACCTTTCTGGTGGCCCTTCTTATTATTGAGGCGATCCACGGAAAACTGCTGGTCGTCGTTAGCTTCAAAGCTCCAAAGCAGTGGTATGTTGCACTTTGCACAACGCGCACCTTTCTTATAGACGTCGTCAACACATAGGTCGAACTCCCTATTCTTTTGTTCGTCTTGCTGCCTATAGCGCAACAGCTTTTTTCTGATGTTCTCCTTGGCTACCGGACGAGTCGTCTTATCGTAGCGCAGCTGTGGTCCCCATGCTCTTTTGAGCTGGTGGGCATACTCCACTCTACTAACGGCAGTGTAAATGAGGTTGCCTCAACACAGGCGCTGGTCTATGATCCATAGGTTTTCTTTTATCGTTAGTCCTTGGGCACTGTGGACGGTCATGCAGTAACCTAAGCGCCAGTCTGGGTGCGATATTACCTTTTCTACCACACCTATGCTTACCCAGGCTCTGTCATGGGTTACGGCATCCTCTAAAACGACGTCAGTGTAAGGTACAGTAAGGTTTTTCTTTTGGTTGCGGGTGTCTCTAGGCTTGTAAGAGACGGGCACCAGCTCCGTGTACTTCTCTCTTTATGGACCCGCAGTAGGTCCTTTTGTATCCTGGATTGCGCTGCTCTCCTGCTGCTTAGCACTAAATCCCTGGGGTGCCACTTCTATAGGAACTTCTCATAACTTTTTGCCCTAAGGTTTTCGCGCATTACTTTACACTGTTCCACGTCACTTAGGCCCCTTAATGCCTTCTTTAGTTTTCTGACATGGTCCTTGCTGCGGTAGTCAGTGTTAATTTCTTCATCATCGCCAGAAAACCGCGACATGCAAGTGCGATCAGCGGTATTCAATGGGCGCATTGCGCATGCGTTTAATAAGTGGAAACCCTACTCTATCGAAGATATTTAAACAAGGGAATCAAGATTAAGGCCCATCTCGACTTTATCTTAGATTTTTTTAGTAGAAACTCGCACCTTTTTCAAAAGTTCCCGCAAGTTTAGTAAAGACCGCTGACATTTATGATTCATTCGCGGGCTTACGGACCTTCCTGCGATGGTACATACCTTTGGGCGCTATTTTCTGGGGGTCACACTGGATATTCGGACCAAATATGCTATTGTGTGCCCCGATCGAGAGTTGCTCTTCAAAATGGCGTTTCAACTATGAGATTTGGCTTATTCCTTGCGAAGATGTCAAGCCCCGAAGTCAGGGCATTTTGCGAACTTTAGCGTGGAAACATGGAGGTATTTTTAACCTGTTTAACTGCTGTTATTGTTCAGCAATCGAAAGGAAACCTCGGATTTTATCCTAGAGCCGAGACTTAGTTTCGAGCTGGTGCTCAAATAATTAAACAATATTTCTGAATGCAGACATTTGTTTCTTTTGTCGTCTATTCTCTGGTTCGGCGAATTACAAACTAATTTAACTTTCGTTTATTTTTCCGTTCTCATACAAACCTCTGCTTTCAGTGCGATTTCTCTAGGAGTCATTTTGAAATTTGAGAAGGAAACCTCAAATTTAGATTAAAGTAATATTTTTCTTGCAGGTTATAATGTCCTATAAATGAGTTACAAATTGTGATGCAGACATTTTTGATCCGCCAACACACAGGCTATATTTTAGACACTTTTTGTTTTAAACCCATACATTTCTCATAACTTTTCGCCGGCCGTATTTTCTTCTGAGCCGGGTTAACCATGCGTGACATGGGTAGCGGCGCGGTTTTCTGGCGATGATGGTAGAACTGTAATAACCACTCATGGGGCATGGTACCGGCTATGGGCGGGGGCTGGCATGGGTCACCTGCAAAGATAACCTGCGTCTTACCCTTAAGGAATTCTACTAGCTCTTCTAATAGTTCCTGGGGTACGGTACATATTTCATCCCATAGGATTACTTTAGGTATGTCTTTGATAGCCTCTGGAATCCACTTTTCCCCGTTAAAGCGGAAGAAGCTATGCCATGTCTGTGCGTCGTGACCCTGGGCTCTTAATTCCCTTTCCAAACGATGGGTAGGTGTTAAGACTCTTATCTGTGGGAAGGCATTTAAGACTCTGGTTGTCTTTCCACTGCCCCCTGTAGCATACAGGTAGCTGAACCTATGGTAGCTTATGGGATCAGTAGCCAATGGTAGTAATTCAGCTGTTGGTGCAGTACTACCTCGCCTTCGTAGGATACTCTTTGCCTCCATGCCTTGATTTCCTCGTCTTTTACCCTCCATTGGCCGCTTTCTGCTATTTCGTCGGCTGTGTAGTACTGCCTTACCTTCTCCAAAGCCTCCGGTGTTACATAGAGGCTATCCGTAGCTACCCTGGGTATGTCATCCTTATCGAATCGTAGTAACATAGATAACAGATTTATGTGTGCATAGGCCAACATACTGGCCCTAAGGTGGTAATACTGTGACTTATGCTCATGATAGTAACATAGGACGTTATAGGGCTCGCTGGGCTTATCGTCTGTTAATGTACATACTTCCGTGGAACTTACCATGGTTCCATCTTCATGGGCACGCTTTATGAGGAAGTTTAACTCCTCGTTATCTATTACTATGCGCCTTTGCATGTGTTGTTCCCCTGCCTTTTCTCCTTGGGTAAACTTACCTATTACTATGCGGGTGGTGTGATTGTCATTGGGAAGCCATTCCGTGGGAATGCCATGGCAAAGTATTGCTTCATGGGCGGTGTATGTTAGTAATTCGTTCTCTTCCAGGTACTTCAAGAGGGGTACGGGTAACCAACTCTTTTCCTGTAGATGCTTCCCATACCAGGCGTAAATGATTGGATGCAGACCCTCTCTTAACTTCCATGTAGTTAACTTTACGAACCCCGTAGCAGGTAGGTCATACTTACCCGGCAGGGCAACCCTAAAGAACTGGCTATCTGGGTGCTTATAGCGCTCGTAATAGGGGCGCAGTCTCCTAGGCCCTTGAAACTAGCGGGATAGCAATGCTTCATATCAAGGGATACGTAGTTTTCCTTCTCGTATTCCATGTTCCATAGCCCGCCGTGTCCATGTTCTACGCATGCAAAAGCTATGTCAGAGAACTCGTTAGGGGTGCATTTCCACCCATTTCTCTTCTTTGCAGCCATGAAGTCTAATCCATTACTACTGAAGGCATCATCTGCGAATATGTCTAACTCCTCGCATAAGGCCTTGATCTTCTGATCTTCTTCTAATGGGCGGTATAAGACACCGGCCTGCGTGATAAATTGCTTTCCATACTCATCTAATAACCACACGGAGTTTTCCTTCATGAACCCGTAGGTTAATGGCTCACCTTCGTAAACCTTTACTTCTTTTTTCCTTGGGAACCTACATTCACGCCATGCATGACCATTATGCTGGTAAATCTTAATGGGTAAGCCCTTACTGGCATACTTCTTAGTTCCCGGATAGATTTCCCCACCAATGATGTCCAGGACTATTATTTTTCTTTGGATCATGGGTTCCAGCTTCTTTATGGCCTCTATTGTGCCACCGCATCTTCTCGTGTTGTCTTCCCACTTACGTATTGCCTTTCTCCTTTCGTCTGTTAGCTTACCACCCCGGGTAGAGTGAGTAAAGAACTCTCTGACCAGCTTAGCAACGCAATTACTCGGATGCCTCATACGCTTGAGTCTTTTTACATTAGGCTCCTTTATCTTATGAAGGGAGTAAATAACCACGGATACGGGATAGGCCACGTCATGATAGAGGGAATCTATTCCTACTAAGGCACCCGGCCTAGTATCCTTGTTTAACTTAAAGTCCTTACGACTGCTATCCCTGATGGGATTACGGCCCTTTTCGATGGCCCATTTCCCATTTACTTCCCTTATGAATGTTACCTCTAAGCGGTAATCACCAGGGGGTAAGTTCTCAATGATACCCTTTGCTCTTTCTATGGTCATAGTCGCATCCGTGTCGCCCTCAGTAAACGTCGTAAAGGCATTGTCATAACTACTTACGACCGTATCCTTGAGCTTCCTTATCTCCTTGTCCTTGATCTCCATATATACCTACGGATATCTTGTTTAAAAAGTCATGCTCAGATGACCCCAGCATAACCGTTGCGATCTCCACCGAATGGCAGCAGCATTCCCCGATGCGGACGTCGACCGAATTACGGCATGAATCCTGCGGCTAACGAGCATATCAACCGCGGTCTAACCTAACTACTGCTAGTTCTGCTTCCACTTCTCTTTCATAGATGCTGACTTCCTAGCTCGTTACCACCGACTCTAACTCTTCAGGATCAAAAAACTGAACGTCTAACGGACTTTCCATTATTTAAAAAAGTAAAAACTACATTGTCGTATTTTCATCTCATGAGGTATTTTCAGGAGCAAAAATGTGGTGGTCTCAGCAAAAAAGTCATTCCGTCAGCGAAAAACGTCGTTTTCAGAGTCAAAATGGGCTTTTTCAGTTTTTTAGCCAAAAAGCTTTTTTCTTCTTCACAAAAACAGTGTTTTTGTCACCCAAAATGTGCTTTTCTCGCCCAAAATGTGCTTTTCGCTGTGAAAACGTCGTGTTTTGAGCAAAATAAAATTCTCAACAAAAAAAACAAAAAAAATTTCACAGCAAAAACACCTTTTCTGACCAAAAAGCACCTTTTCTTAGCCAGAACCTCATCTTTTTCGCCAAAAAGTCGTGTTTTCATTTCATGAGGTATTTTCAGGAGAAAAAATGAGGTGGCCTCAGCAAAAAGGTCATCCCGTTAGCTAAAAACGTCTTTTTTGCAAGCAAAAATGGCATTTTTTCAGTTTTTCGGCCAAAAAGCGTTTTTTGCTTGCAAAGCAGTGTTTTTCTCACCCAAAATGTGTTTTTCTCGACCAAAATTTTCTATTAACAGTAAGACCGTCGTGTTTTGAGCAAACAAAAATTCTCAGCAAAATTCAAATTTCTTCAGAAAAAAAGCACCTTTCTTGACCAAAAAGCACCTTTCCTCCGCCACAACCTAATTTTTCTTAGCCAAAAGAGCGTATTTTCATCTCATGGGGCATTTTCAGGAGCAAAAATGTGGTTGTCTCAGGAAAAAAGTAATCCCGTCAGCGAAAAACGTCGTTTTGCGAACCAAAATGGCCTTTTTTCAGTTTTAAAGGCTTTTAAGGTTTTTAAGTTTTTAAGCTTTTTAACGTTTTTATGTTTTTAAGTGTTTTTGTCACCAAAATGTGTTTTTCTCGCCCAAAATGTGCTTCTAAGCAGTGAAGACGTCGTGTTTTGAGGAAAAGAAAATTCTCAGCAAAATTCAAATGTTCTCAGCAAAAACCACCTTTTTATGACCAAAAAGCACTTTTCTCAGCCAAACCTCAATTTTTGTTCCCCAAAAAGTCGTGTTTTTATCTCATGAGGTATTTTGATAAGCAAAAAGTGGTTTCAGCAAAACAGTCATGCCATCCGTGAAAAACGTGGTTTTGAGAGCCAAAATGGCAATTTGTCAGTTTTTTGGGCCAAAAACCTTCTTTTACCCAGCAAAACAGTGTTCTTGTCACCCAAAATGTGTTTTTCTCGCCCAAAATGTGCTTTAAGCAGTGAAAACGTCGTGTTTGGAGAAAAAGAAAATTCTCAGCAAAATTCAAATTTTCTCAGCAAAAACCAGTTTTTTTTACCAAAAAGCACCTTTTCTCGGCCAAAACCCAATTTTTTCCCCCAAAAAGTCCTGTTTTTATCTCATGAGGTATTTTCATGAGCAAAAAATGGGGTTTTCAGCAAAACAGAAATCCCTTGGGCGAAAAACGTCGTTTTGAAAGCCAAAACGGCCATTTTTTCAGTTTTTTTGGGCCAAAAAGGTTTTTTTTTTTCTTCAGCAAAACAGTGTTTTTTTTTGACCAATTCAAAATAAGGTTTTCTCGTCCCAAATGCGCTTTTAACAGTGAAAACGTCGTGTTCGGAGGAAAGAAAATTCTCAGCAAAATTCAAATTTTCTCAGCAAAAAACACCTTTCTTGACCAAAAAGCACCTTTTCCCAACCATTTTTCAGTTTTTTTAGACTAAAAACCTTTTTTTTCCAGCAAAACCCTGTTTTTCTCACCCAAAATGTGTTTTTCTCGTGCAAAAGGTGCGTTTAGCAGTGAAAACGTCGTGTTTTGACCAAAAGAAAATTCTTAGCAAAATTCAAATTTCTCAGCAACAAACAGTTTTTTTGACCAAAACATTGCCAGAAATATGGGACATGAGCCTGCTCATCCATGCGCAATGATGCGTTTCAGCTTACAAAATAGCCGCCGAGTCTTATAGGAAATGTATGGGGAATATAGAGCTTCCTCTATTTACGGCGAATAGGGTTTTATTTTCTCTGAGCTCCACATCGCGACAAACAACCCACCCTACAAGCTACTAAATAAGCGTAAAATGATCATTGAATCATGCGACATATTGGTTCCCGGACTACTTGCCTTTGAAAGGCTTTGAAAGCTCTAGATTCCATACATCGTCTATAAATCTGGCCACACTTGACCCCAAAATCGTCTTATTTGAGCTCGAAAAAATCTAAAAGTAAAAGAGCTCCTCCTCGATATCACCAAACGAGTGTTTAATAAATCCAAAACCGCTCAAAATAGACAGCATGCCTTCAGAATGGAGGTTCCCAAGAAGCTTGAAGTTAGGTTATATTTTAAGCGATTTGACGCGTTGTTAGCTCGTAGTTTTCAGCTCTAGATTCCATACATCGTCTATAAATCTGGCCACACTTGACCCCAAAATCGTCTTATTTGAGCTCGAAAAAATCTAAAAGTAAAAGAGCTCCTCCTCGATATCACCAAACGAGTGTTTAATAAATCCAAAACCGCTCAAAATAGACAGCATGCCTTCAGAATGGAGGTTCCCAAGAAGCTTGAAGTTAGGTTATATTTTAAGCGATTTGACGCGTTGTTAGCTCGTAGTTTTCAGTTAAAAATGACAAGAAACCACAGAGAACTGCTCCAAACAGCTTCAAAACCCCCTAAATATCGCCACTTTGTTTTTACAAGCTCCTATTGACTGCTGAGATACAATAAGGAAGCTTAAATTAACGATTTAGGTTTGAAACTTGTTTTTGTCCTTCATGGGTTTCCTGTGGTGAGGCTTATCAACAGAAAAATGATAGTTATTCTTTTGATTGTCAAGTACCTATTTTTTGGCAAGAATTGTTTTACTAACATCATAGATGAATATAAATATGTGCTTGGAAACCATGTAGTTATATTTTTCCTCTAGAAAACCACTTCATTTTCATTCATGCGTAACACCGCTGACAATGTCCAATATTTCTGGCAATGAGTACCTTTTTTCAGCCAAAACCCAATTTTCTTTCGCCAAAAAGTTTCGTTTTTATCTCGTGAGGTATATTCATGAGCAAAAAGTGGGGGTCTCAGCAAAACAACCATGCCGTCAGCAAAAAACCTCGTTTTCAGGGCCAAAATGGCCATTTTTCAGTTTTTTGGACCAAAAAGGTTTTTTCTTCAGCAAAACCCTGTTTTTCTCACCCAAAATGTTTTTTTCTCGTGCAAACGGTGCGTTTAGCAGTTAAGACGTCGTGTTTTGACCAAAAGAAAATTCAATTTTTCTCAGCAAAAAACTGTTTTTTTTGACCAAAAAGCACCTTTTTTATGCCAAAACCTAATTTTTTTTCGCCAAAAAGTTTGGTTTTTATCTCGTGAGGTATTTTCATGAGCAAAAAGTGGGGTTTCATCAAAACAGCCATGCCCTCAGAGAAAGACCTCGTTTTGAGGGCCAAAATTGCCACTTTTTTCAGTTTTTTGGACCAAAAAGCAGCTTTTTTCAGCCAAAACCCAAAATTTTTTAACCCAAAATGTGTTTTTCTCATGGAAAAGGTTTGTTTAGCAGTGAAAACGTCGTGTTTTGACCAAAATAAAATTCTCAGAAAAATTCAAATTTTCTCAGCAAAAAACAGTTTTTTTGACCAAAAAGAACCTTTTTCAGCCATAACCTAAATTTTTTTCGCCAAAAAGTTTCGTTTTTATCTCGTGAGGTATTTTCATCAGCAAAAAGTGGGTGTTTCATCAAAACAGCCATGCCGTAAGCGAAAAACCTCGTTTTGAGGGCGAAAATGGCCACCTTTTCAGTTTTTTCGAGCAATAAGAACCTTTTTTCAGCCAAAACCCAAAAGAAAATTCTCAGCAAAATTCAAATTTTCTCAGCAAAAAACAATTTTCTGACCAAAAAGCACCTTTTTCAGCCAAAACCTAAATTTCTTTCGCGAAAAAGCTTCGATTTTATCTCGTGAGGTATTTTCATGAGCAAAAAGTGGGGGTTTCATCAAAACAGCCATGCCGTCAGCAAAAAACTTCGTTTTGACGGCCAAAATGGCCACTTTTTCAGTTTTTTGGACCAATAAGCATATTTTTTCAGCCAAAACCCAAAAGAAAATTCTCAGCAAAATTCATATTTTCTCAGCAAGAAACAGTTTTTTTTGACCAAAAAGCACTTTTTTTCAGCCAAAACCCAAAATTATTTTCGCCAAATAGTTTCGTTTTTATCTCGTGAGGTATTTTCATGAGCAAAAAGTGGGGGTTTCATCAAAACAGCCATGCCGTCAGCAAAAAACCTCGTTTTGAGGGCCAAAATAGCCATTTTTTCAGTTTTTTGTACCAATAAGCACCTTTTTTCAGCCAAAACCCAAAAGAAAATTCTCAGCAAAATTCATATTTTTTCAGCAAGAAACAGTTTTTTTTGACCAAAAAGCCCTTTTTTTCAGCCAAAACCCAAATTATTTTCGCCAAAAAGTTTCGTTTTTATCTCGTGAGGTATTTTCATGAGCAAAAAGTGGGGGTTTCATCAAAAAAGCCATGCCGTCAGCAAAAAACCTCGTTTTGACGGCCAAAATGGCCATTTTTTTTTTAGTTTTTTTTGACCAAAAAGCACCTTTTCTCAGCCAAAATCCAAATTTTTTTCGCCAAAAAGTTTCGTTTTTATCTCGTGAGGTATACTCATGAGGCAAAAGTGGGGATTTCAACAAAACAGCCATGCCGTGATCGGAAAACCTCGTTTTGAGGGCCAAAATGGCCATTTTTTCAGTTTTTTGGACCAATAAGCACCTTTTTTCAGCGAAAACCCAAAAGAAAATTCTCAGCATAATTCAAATTTTCTCAGCAAAAAACAGATTTTTTACCAAAAAGCACTTTTTTTCAGCCAAAACCAAATGTTTTTTCGCCAAAAAGTTTCGTTTTTATCTCGTGAGGTATTTTCATAAGCAAAAAGTGGGGGTTTCATCAAAACAGCCATGCCGTCAGCAAAAAACCTCGTTTTGAGGCCCAAAATGGCCATTTTTTCAGTTTTTTGGACCAATAAGCACCTTTTTTCAGCCAAAACCCAAAAGAAAATTCTCAGCAAAATTCAAATTTTCTTAGCAAAAAACAGTTTTTTTGACCAAAAAGCACCTTTTTTCATACAAAACCCAATTTTTTTTCGCCAAAAAGTTTGGTTTTTATCTCGTGAGGTATTTTCATGGGCAAAAAGTGGGGGTTTCATCAAAAAAGCCATGCCGTCAGCAAAAAAACTCGTTTTGAGGGCCAAAATGGCCATTTTTTCAGTTTTTTTCCGACCAAAAAGCACCCCTTTTCAGCCAAAACCAAATTTTTTTGGCCAAAAAGTTTCGTTTTCATCTCTCGAGGTATTTTGATGAGGAAAAAGTGTGGTTGTATAGGAAAACAGCCATGCCGTCAGCGAAAAACCTCGTTTTGAGAGCCAAAATGGCCATTTTTTCATCCAAAACCCAATTTGTTTTTGCCAAAAAGTTTCGTTTTTATCTCGTGAGGTATTTTCATGATCAAAAAGTGGGGGTTTCAGCACAACTTTCATGCCGTCAGCGAAAAACCGCGTTTTGAGGCCCAAAATGGCCATTTTTTCAGTTTTGTTTGACCAAAAAGCACCCCTTTTCAGCCAAAATCAAATTTTTTTCGCCAAAAAGTTTCGTTTTCATCTCTCGAGGTATTTTGATGAGCAAGGCTGGAAAAGCTGGTTGGTAAAGCTCTCTATCAATGGTCAGGCGAGACATCCGCCAGCATCTTTCCAGCCTTCTACGTATTATTTTCTCAGCCTTGATTTCAGCTGTATACCATGGCGAAGATGGACGCAAGGTGATAGTACGATCCTTAGCTGGTGCATGACTGTCAAGTGCAGAGATAAGTACAGAACTGTATTGATTTAGGAGTCCATCAAGGTTACAGAGTGGAGCGGTTAAAAGGGTTGACTCAGCAATCTCATTAGAGAAAGAGACGAAGTCAATAGATTTCAACTTGCGACATTTAGAGACGATCTTCTCAAATGGAGGCTTTTTTAATTTAAAATCACAAAATACTGCACTATGATCTGAGATAGCTGGATCAAAAACATAAACATTATCAATAATGTTGTCACCAGCCCCAGTTATTAAAAGATCAAGAATATGCCTGTCCTGATAAGTATTTTGCTTTACATGCTGAACCAGGTTAAAACAATCCAAGATATTTAGGAATTGTAGCGCGGTAGCATCCGACGTATCCTCCACATGAAAATTAAAGTCACCAACCAATAAAAGCGATTTATCATTGATTGCAAATTGCTCTAAAAAATTAGAAAACTCCTCAAAAAACATTCTAGCAGTAAAATTATTACGTTTAGAAGGAGGAGGTCTATAAATAACAAAAATAGAAATGTACTTCGGAGAAGATTGAATCACCATACCCATGGCTTCAAAAGATTTAAATTTAGTAAAGCAGATTTTCTGAAGATGCAAAGATTTCTTATATAAGAGACCAACACCTCCGCCTCTACCTTTTCTAGGAGTATGTTGAAAGATATATCCAGTTGGCGTTAATTCATTTATAGTAAATTGATCATTTAATTTTAACCATGTTTCAGTTATAAATAACAAATCAACTTCATTTTCAACAACAAAATCATTCAATATCAAAGCTTTGTTACATATTGATCTTGCATTTAAAACACATAACTTAGAAGATTTACTAACCTGTGGTGTAAAAGGAATACGAACAGGAATAGAAAGATTGGCAAAATTTACTCCAGGTTGCCTGTCAAAAGTATAGGTAGTCGACGAAGCAGAACAAGTGAAGCGGTTTTGAATATTTAATTCAATCGACGATGGACGAGAAATACGTGATTTTATCGGCTTTGCTTTCTCGTCAAGTAATGAAAGCCCTCGTCCTCTTTTACCTCTGCGATGTTTTTGTAGACCAAGAGATTTGATAGTTTTCCATGTAGAAAAATCGAGTGGAAACTGTCGAAGTCCATCTGATTGATATGAAGCATAACAATGGCGGGAAGTTTGAACATCACTGCCAAGAGATTTCCACCACAAGCAACGTGAAAGTAAAAAATTTCTTGAATAAAACATCATCATTATAAAGAATAATCTACTTATGAAGCCTTGTGAGTAAAAAGTATAAATAACAAGTCAAGATTGAGAGTGAAAAATTAAAAACTTGAAGAGCTAAATTGTAAGCAGCCACACTCGGGCGCTAATATATGCATATGAAAAAGTGGGGGTTTCAGCACAACAGCCATGCCGTTAGCGAAAACCCTCGTTTGGAGGCCCAAAATGACCATTTTTTCAGTTTTTTTGACCAAAGAGCACTTTTTTATCAGCCAAAACCCAATTTTTTTTCCCCAAAAAGTTTCGTTTTCATCTTAAGAGGTATTTTTATTAGCAAAACGTAGGGGTTTCAGCACAACAGCCATGCCGTCAGCGAAAAACCTCGCTTTGAGGGCCAAAATGGCCATTTTTCAGTTTTTTGGACCAAAAAGCTTTTTCTTTCCAGCAAAACCCTGTTTTTCTCACCCAAAATGTGTTTTTCACGTGGAAAAGGTGTGTTTAATTAGCAGTGAAAACGTCGTGTTTTGACCAAAAGAAAATTCTGAGCAAAATTCAAATTTTCTCAGGAAAAAACCGTTTTTTTTGATCAAAAAGCACTTTTTTTCAACCAAAACCAAATGTTTTTTCGCCAAAAAGTTTCGTTTTTATCTCGTGAGGTATTTTCATGAGCAAAAAGTGGGGGTTTCAGAACAAAAGCCATGCCGTCCGGGAAAACCCTCATTTTGAGGCCCAAAATGGCCGCTTTTTCAGTTTTTTAGATTAAAAAACACCTCTTTTCAGCCAAAACCCAATTGGTTTTCTACAAAAAGTTTCGTTTTTATCTCGTAAGGTTTTTTCGTAAGCAAAAAGTGGGGGTTTCACAACAACAGCCATGCCGTCAGCGAAAAATCTCGTTTTGAGGCCCAAAATGGCCGTTTTTCAGTTTTTTGGACCAAAAAGCTTTTTTTTTCAGCAAAACCTTGTTTTTGTCACCCAAAATGTGTTTTTCTCGTGCAAAAGGTGCGTTTAGCAGTGAAAAAGTCGTGTTTTGACCAAAAGAAAATTCTCAGCAAAATTCAAATTTTCTCAGCAAAAAAACATTTTTTTAGACCAAAAAAGCTTTTTTTTTCAGCAGAACCCTGTTTTTGTCACCGCAAATGTGTTTTTCTCGTGCAAAAGGTGCGTTTAGCAGTGTAAAAGTCGTGTTTTGACCAAAAGAAAATTCTCAGCAAAATTCAAATTTTCTCAGGGAAAAACAGTTTTTTTGACCAAAAAGCACCTCTTTTCAGCCAAAACCCATTTTTTTAGCCAAAAAGTTTCGTTTTTATCTCGTGAGGTTTTTTCATGAGCAAGAAGTGGGGGTTTCAGCACAACAGCCATGCCGTCAGCGAAAAACCTCGTTTTGAGGCCCAAAATGGCCGTTTGTTAGTTTTTTGGACCAAAAAGCTTTTTTTTTTTTAGCAAAACCCTGCTTTTGTCACCCAAAATGTGTTTTTCTCGTGCGAAAGGTGCGTTTAGCAGTGAAAAAGTCGTGTTTTGATCAATAGAAAATTCTCAGCAAAATTTAAATTTTCTCAGCAAAAAACAGTTTTTTTGACCAATAAGCACGTTTTTTCAGCAAATCCAATTTTTTTCCCCAAAAAGTTTCGTTTTTATCTCATGAGGTATTTTCATGAGCAAAAAGTGGGGGTTTCACCACAACAGCGATGCCGTCAGCCAAAAACCTCGTTTTGAGGCCGAAAAATGGCCGTTTTTTTCAGTTTTTTGGACAAAAAATCACCTCTTTTCAGCCAAAACCCAATTTTTTTTCTCCAAAAAGTTTCGTTTTTATCTGGTGAGGTTTTTCCATGAGAAAAAAAGTGCGGGTTTCACCACAACAGTCATGTCGTCAGCGAAAAACCTCGTTTTGAGGCTCAAAATGGCCGTTTTTTTCAGGTTTTTGGACCAAAAAGCACCTCTTTTCAGCAAAAACCAAAAAGTTTCGTTTTTATCTCGTGAGCTTTTTTCATGAGGAAAAAGTGGGGGTTTCAGCACAACAGCCATGCCGTCAGCGAAAAACCTCATTTTGAAGCCGAAAATGGCCGTTTTTTTCAGTTTTTTTGGACCAAAAAGAACGTCTTTTCAGCCAAAACCCAATTTTTTTTCGCCAAAAAGTTTTGTTTTTATCTCGTGAGGTTTTTTCATGAGCAAAAAGTGGGTTTTAACCACAACATCCATGCCGTCAGCGAAAAACCTCGTTTTGAGGCCCAAAATGGCCGTTTTTTTCAGTTTTTTGTACCAAAAAGGACCTCTTTTCAGCCAAAACCCAATTTTTTTTCGCCAAAAAGTTTCGTTTTTATCTCGTCAGGTATTTTCATGAGCAAAAAGTGGGGGTTTCAGTAAAACAGCCATGCCATCAGCGAAAAACCTCGTTTTGAGGCCCACTTTTTGCTTATGAAAATACCTCACGAGATAAAAGCGAAACTTTTTGGCGAAAAAAAATTGGGTTTTGGCTGAAAAAAGGTGCTTTTTGATCAAAAAAACTGTTTTTTTGCTGAGAAAATTTGAATTTTGCTGAGAATTTTTTTTTGGTCAAAACACGACTTTTTCACTGCTAAACCCACCTTTTGCACGAGAAAAAAACATTTTAGATGACAAAAAACAGGGTTTTGCTGAAAAAAAAGCTTTTTCGTCCAAAAAACTTGAAAAAACGGCCATTTTGGGCCTCAAAACGAGGGTTTTCGCTGACGGCATGGCTGTTGTGCTGAAACCCCCACTTTTTGCTGATGAAAATAACTTACGAGATAGAAAAAAACTTTTTGGCGAAAAAAAAATTGGGTTTTGGCTGAACAGAGGTGCTTTTTGTCAAAAAAACTGTTTTTTGCTGAGAAAATTCGAATTTTGCTGAGAATTTTCTTTTGGTCAAAGCACGACTTTTTCTCTGCTAAACGCACCTTTTGGACGAGAAAAACACATTTTGGGTGACAAAAACAGGGTTTTGCTGAAAAAAAAGCTTTTTGGTTTTTGTTTTGAGGCTCAAAATGACCGTTTTTTCAGTTTTTTGGACCAAAAAGCACGTCTTTTCAGCCAAAACCCAATTTTTTTCGCCAAAAAGTTTCGTTTTTATCTAGTGAGGTTTTTTCATGAGCAAAAAGTGGGGTTTTCAGCACAACGGCCATGCCATCAGCGAAAAACCTCGTTTTGAGGCCCAAAATGGCCGTTTTTTCAGTTTTTTGGACCAAAAAGCTTTCTTTTTCAGGAAAACCCTGTTTTTGTCACCCAAAATGTGTTTTTCTCGTGCGAAAGGTCCGTTTAGCAGTGAAAAAGTCGTGTTTTGACCGAAAGAAATTTCTCTGCAAAATTAAAATTTTCTCAGCAAAAAACAGTTTTTTTGACCAAAAGCACCTTTCTTCAGCCAAAACCCAATTTTTTTTCGCCAAAAAGTTTCGTTTTTTTCTCGTGAGGTTTTTTCATGAGCAAAAAGGCGGGGTTTCACCACAACATCCATGCCGTCAGCGAAAAACCTCGTTTTGAGGCCCAAAATGGCCGTTTTTTCAGTTTTTTGGACTAAAAAGCACCTCTTTTCAGCCAAAACCCAATTTTTTATAGCCCAAAAAGTTTCGTTTTTATCTAGTGAGGTTTTTTCATGAGCAAAAAGTAGGGGTTGCAGCACAACAGCCATGCCGTGAGCAAAAAACCTCGTTTTGAGGCCCAAAATGGCCGCTTTTCAGTTTTTTGGACCAAAAAGCTTTTTTTCCCAGCAAAACCCTGTTTTTGTCACACAAAATGTGTTTTTATCGTGCAGAAGGTGTGTTTAGCCGTGAAAAAGTCGTGTTTTGACCAAAAGAAAATTCTCAGGAAAATTCAAATTTTTTCAGCAAAAAACAGTTTTTTTGACCAAAAAGCACCTTTTTTCAGCCAAAACCCAATTTTTTCCCGCCAAAAAGTTTCGTTTTTATCTCGTGAGGTATTTTCATGAGCAAAAACTGGGGGTTTCACCACAACAGCCATGCCGTCAGCGAAAAACCTCGTTTTGAGGCCAAAAATGGCCGCTTTTTCAGTTTTTTGGACCAAAAAGCTTTTTTTTTTCCAGCAAAACCCTGTTTTTGTCACTCAAAATGTGTTTTTATCGTGCAGAAGGTGTGTTTAGCAGTGAAACAGTCGTGTTTTGACCAAAAGAAAATTTTCAGTAAAATTCAAATTTTCTCAGCAAAAAACAGTTTTTTTGACCAAAAAGCACCTTTTTTCACTTAAAACCCAATTTTTTTCGCCAAAAAGTTTCGTTTTTTTCTCGTGAGGTTTTGTCATGAGCAAAGAGTGGGGGTGTTAGCACAACAGCCATGCTGGCAGCGAAAAACCTTGTTTTTAGGCCCAAAATGGCCGTTTTTTCAGTTTTTTGGACTAAAAAGCACCTCTTTTCAGTCAAAACCCAATTTTTTATGGCCCAAAAAGTTTCGTTTTAATCTCGTGAGGTTTTGTCATGAGCAACAAGTGGGGGTTTCACCACAACAGCCATGCCGTCAGCGAAAAACCTCGTTTTGAGGCCCAAAATGGCCGTTTTTCAGTTTTTTGGACGAAAAAGCTTTCTGTTTCAGGAAAACCCTGTTTTTGTCACCCAAAATGTGTTTTTCTCGTGCAAAAGGTGCGTGTAGCAGTGAAAAAGTCGTGTTTTGACCAAAAGAAAATTGTCAGCGAAAAACCTCGTTTTGAGGCCAAAAATGGCCGTTTTTTCAGTTTTTTGGACAAAAAAACACCTCTTTTCAGGCAAAACCCAATTTTTTTTTGCCAAACAGTTTCGTTTTTATCTCGTGAGGTTTTTTCATGCGCAAAAAGTCGGGGTTTCAGCACAACAGCCATGCCGTCAGCGAAAAAACCTCGTTTTGAGGCCAAAAATGGCCGTTTTTTCAGTTTTTTTGGACCAAAAAAAATTTTTTTTCTGCAAAACCCTGTTTTTGTCACCCAAAATGTGTATTTATCGTGCAGAAGGTGCGTTTAACAGTGAAAAAGTCGTGTTTTGACCAAAAGAAAATTCTCAGCAAAATTCAAATTTTCTCAGCAAAAAGCCATGCGTTTAAGCAGTGAAAAAGTCGTCTTTCGACCAAAAGAAAATTCTCAGCAAAATTCAAATATTCTCAGGGAAAAAACAGTTTTTTTGCGGAAAAAAAAAAACTTTTTTCAGCCAAAACCCAATTTTTTTGGCCAAAAAGTTCCGTTTTTATCTCGTGAGGTTTTGTCATGAGCAAAAAGTGGGGGTTTCTCCACAACAGCCATGCCGTCAGCGAAAAACCTCGTTTTGAGGCCCAATATGGGCGTTTTTTCAGTTTTTTGGACTAAAAAGCTTTTTTCTTCAGCAAAACCCTGTTTTTGTCATCCAAAATGTGTTTTTCTCGTGCAAAAGGTGCGTTTAGCAGTGAAAAAGTTGTGTTTTGACCAAAAGAAAATTCTCAGCAAAATTCAAATTTTCTCAGCAAAAAACAGTTTTATTGACCAAAAGGCACCTCTTTTCAGCCAAAACCCAATTTTTTTCGCCAAAAAGTTTCGTTTTTATCTCGTGAGGTATTTTCATGATCAAAAAGGGGGGGTTACACCACAACAGCCATGCCGTCAGCGAAAAACCTCGTTTTGAGACCCAAAATGGCCGTTTTTTTTTCAGTTTTTTGGACCAAAAAGCACCTCTTTTCAGCCAAAACCCAATTTTTTTTCCCAAAAAGTTTCGGTTTTATCTCGTGAGTTTTTTTTATGAGCAAAAAGGATAGGTTTCAGCACAACAGCCATGCCGTCAGCGAAAAACCTCGTTTTGAGGCCCAATATGGCCGTTTTTTCAGTTTTTAGGACCAAAAAGCTTTTTTTTCTAGCAAAACCCTGTTTTTGTCACCCAAAATGTGTTTTTCTCGTGCAAAATGTGCGTTTAGCAGTGAAAAAGTCGTGTTTTGACCAAAAGAAACTTCTTAGCAAAATTGAAATTTTCTCAGCAAAAAACAGTTTTTTTTTGACCAAAAAGCACCTTTTTTCAGCCAAAACACATTTTTTTTTGCCAAAAAGTTTCGTCTTCATCTCGTGAGGTTTTTTCATGAGCAAAAAGTGAGGGTTTCAGCTCAACATCCATGGCGTCAGCGAAAAACCTCGTTTTGAGGCCCAAAATGGCCGTTTTTTTCAGTTTTTTGGACCAAAAAGCACCCCTTTTCAGCCAAAACCCAATTTTTTGTGGCCCAAAAGTTTCGTATTAATCTCGTGAGGTTTTGTCATGAGTAAATAGTGGGGGTTTTAGCACAACAACCATGCCGTCAGCGAAAAAGCTCGTTTTGAGGCCCAAAATGGCCGTTTTTCAGTTTTTTGGACTAAAAAGCTTTTTTTTCCAGCAAAACCTTGTTTTTGTCACCCAAAATGTGTTTTTCTCGTGCAAAATGTGCGTTTAGCAGTGAAAAAGTCGTGTTTTGGACCAAAAAGCACCTCTTTTCAGCCAAAACCCAATTTTTTTTCCCTAAAAGTTTCGTCTTCATCTCGTGAGGTTTTTTCATGCGCAAAAAGTGAGGGTTTCAGCTCAACAGCCATGCCGTCAGCGAAAAACCTCGTTTTGAGGCCCAAAATGGCCGTTTTTTTCAGTTTTTTGGACCAAAAAGCACCTCTTTTCAGCCAAAACCCAATTTTTTTTGGCCCAAAAGTTTCGTTTTTATCTCGTGAGGTTTTGTCATGAGTAAATAGTGGGGGTTTTAGCACAACAACCATGCCGTCAGCGAAAAAGCTCGTTTTGAGGCCCAAAATGGCCGTTTTTTCAGTTTTTTGGACCAAAAAGCTTTTTTTTCCCAGCAAAACCCTGTTTTTGTCACTCAAAATGTATTTTTCTCGTGCAAAAGGTGCGTTTAGCAGTGAAAAAGTCCTGTTTTCACCAAAAGAAAATTCTCAGCAAAGTTCAAATTTTCTCAGCAAAAAACAGTTTTTTTGACCAAAAGGCACCTTTTTTCAGCCAAAACCCAATTTTTTTTGCCAACAAGTTTCGTTTTTATCTCGTGAGGTATTTTCATGAGCAAAAAGTGGGGGTTTCTCCACAACAGCCATGCCGTCAGCGAAAAACCTCGTTTTGAGGCCCAATGTGGGCGTTTTTTCAATTTTTTGGACTAAAAAGCTTTTTTCTTCAGCAAAACCCTGTTTTTGTCATCCAAAATGTGTTTTTCTCGTGCAAAAGGTGCGTTTAGCAGTGAAAAAGTTGTGTTTTGACCAAAAGAAAATTCTCAGCAAAATTCAAATTTTCTCAGCAAAAAACAGTTTTTTTGACCAAAAGGCACCTTTTTTCAGCCCAAACCCTATTTTGTTTTTGCCAAAAAGTTTCGTTTTTATCTCGTGAGGTATTTTCATGAGCAAAAAGTGGGGAATTCACCACAACAGACATGCGGTCAGCGAAAAACCTCGTTTTGAGGCCCAAAATGGCCGTTTTTACAGCATAACAAGCCGCAAGCCTAATTTTATTGCGATCAGTGTGATACCAATGTTGCTATGGTAATAACCGCATAATGACAAACGAGTTAATTTCATCAACGCCTTGAGTTATTAGAACTGGGAGAACGAAGTGTGGTTGTGGTGTTAAGGTAATCAGAAAAGTGTTGTCGTGTTGACATAAAATATTGATCATGACGAAGCTCAAAATACATTGGATTAAGCCTTATAAGGCAGCCACGAGTTTTTACGCGGTAAACTCGAAATTTAAGCTTAAGATTATTGAAGTTGTTGTTCCAGAGGTCGGCAAGGGAGGATGTAGTCTTCGGCTAAATATGCCTTCAGTACAATCTGTTCAATCCCAACAAGAACTGGTACGTTCTCTCAACTCGTCTGTGTGGTGCCCCGCCGAACAAGTTTTGCCAAAGAGATATATTTAAACTTTTTCCAGACGAAATATCTTCATGCTTTGTAAGGGACTTACGAGACAAAGATGGCGGACCGATCTCCGCGAAGCTTTTCAACTTTGGGATTAAAGCTACAGCAGATAGAGTATATGTTGGGACTTTTTTTGCTTTAGTCTCGGGGAATTTACGTCGAAAGAACCTGAACGAATCAAATTTCCTGAAATCAGAGGAATTTTTAGAGGTTATAAATGTGATTAACCAGGCAAGTTTTATCCCGCCAAAATGACATTCTCTGCGTATCTAAAAGAATTTATATAGATGACGGATCGAATCTTACTTGAACGGATCGAAGAATCTTGGATCGAAACATCGACGGATCGAACATACCGGTATAATGGGGTAAGTTTTATTTTTTAATAAGAATTCTAAAAATTTTACTATCCATTTTAAAATAAGCTTATATTGAAGAAGAATAAGTATTTTAGTTCAGGAGTTCATCCATGGATTTTTCTGTAACATAGATATTTTGTAAATGTTAGCCAATACAGGTTTATAGATTTTAAAAAGAAACTTAACAAGTATTTTCTTTTTTATGTTGTAGAGGGCTCAAGTGCTTTTGTCGAAAAATAGCATGAAAGCCATTAAAAGTCTGGTGTTCCAAAACCTTTTTGCTGTCAATCCAACTGTGGATGAGGGAAATGAGGAAATCCCTGGATATTAAGTAGAACTAGAACCTGTTGTTTGAGGGCAAGCAAGGTAGCTGTGGCTACATGGTCACCAGAGCCAGCATCTTCAATTTAATTTGAAGCTAGATGGCAGGCCATTTGGTGGTATGATAGAGTATTTTGATTACATAAAACAATTATGTTCAATATTATGTAATCATATATATTAATTCTTAGGAAAGAGTATTACGTGACCATTGAAACTTAGCACTGGATAACTTGTGCCCCACTGTTCAACATATCTGAGTGAGATAGAACTACTGTTTGGAATTACCAGCAACGTTTAATCAGATATTTGAGTGTTATCATGTTGTTATTCAGAATATATTAAGCCAATTGCCTCTACCACTGTTCAGCCACATGAGTTTGTCAGGTAGAGTTCCATTGAAATCTTATTTTTTTCTGCTTTAGGATGAAACCAAGTCTTAGTTGGTTTTATACCTGTAAGTACTGTTCATTGGTCAAACCACTGTTCTAAATTATTTTTTCCACTTGCGATAGCTAATTGCAAAGAGGAGAGGTGAGTATCTACCACTGTCTTATAAGTACTGGCATATACCAGTATTTTAGTGTCCATCATATCATGTAAGACTCTTAAGATCCTTTCACTTGAAAACTTCAGTGTTTAGTTTATTTTTGAGTATATGTTGCTTTTGGTTGTACAAGCTGCAGCACAATAATTTAGGTATGTGCTTTGTACAATGAAAAAAGATTATTATTATTATGATTATATTTTTATTGTGTGTGACAAACAAATACATCATATCTCAGAAGTGGGCTTTTATATGATAAAGTTGTCTTGTAGCAAAGATTGTGTAATCAAAGTTACCAGAGGAAAAGGTTAGAATATTTTTTTTTTTTTTTGAATATACTATCATGTGTGTCCATTTTAAGAAGACACTGAAAAGCCTTATTGCCAAGCTCAATAAAGAAAAAAAATGCCATTAAAAGAAATGGAATCAAAGTTGATGGGAAATGTTATGATGTTTCATTCAGAGGTAATCTACTTGAATCAGAATATTAAATTAATTCTTGCATAAATAAAACAAACTCATCTAACATAATTATTATGATCCCCAGCCGAGCTCAAATATGGACCACAGTGGTGAGAGGTGAGCAGTAAACCACTACACCACCCATGGTACCTGATTTTTTTAAGATAACGATTATAAAAAATCTACTGAGTGCAAGTATGCTTGCAAGCATCATATATTGTTCTACATTAATATATTATTTGATTTACTGCTTTTTTTTGCAATGACTTGAAAGCCCTAAATCTTCTCTTAGTAAAAGATGATGATGAAGACTTTAAGCTTGGAGGAAAAGTATTACAAGTGGAGTTTTGCTTCATTTGTCAGGCCATGAGAGTAAGAATCAAAGTTTCAGTGAACATTTTCCAGAACATACAGAGAAACTGGTCCTATAGATTACCTGTGTTAACAATGTTGGGGTGACTGTAGATTGCCTGTGTTAACAACACTGGGGGGACTATAGATTACCTGTGTTAACAATGCTGGGGTGACTATAGATTACCTGTGTTAACAACACTGGGGTGACTATAGATTACCTGTGTTAACAACACTGGGGTGACTAGATTACCTGGGTTAACAACACTAGGGTGCATGTGACTATAGATTACCTGTGTTAACAACACTGGGGTGACTAGATTACCTGTGTTAACAACACTAGGGTGACTATAGATTACCTGTGTTAACAACACTAGGGTGACTATAGATTACCTGTGTTAACAACACTAGGGTGACTATAGATTACCTGTGTTAACAATGCTGGGGTGACTATAGATTACCTGTGTTAACAATGCTGGGGTGACTATAGATTACCTGTGTTAACAACACTGGGGTGACTAGATTACCTGTGTTAACAACACTAGGGTGACTATAGATTACCTGTGTTAACAACACTAGGGTGACTATAGATTACCTGTGTTAACAACACTGGGGTGACTAGATTACCTGTGTTAACAACACTAGGGTGACTATAGATTACCTGTGTTAACAACACTAGGGTGACTATAGATTACCTGTGTTAACAACACTGGGGTGACTAGATTACCTGTGTTAACAACACTAGGGTGACTATAGATTACCTGTGTTAACAACACTGGGGTGACTATAGATTACCTGTGTTAACAACACTAGGGTGACTATAGATTACCTGTGTTAACAACACTAGGGTGACTATAGATTACCTGTGTTAACAACACTGGGGTGACTAGATTACCTGTGTTAACAACACTAGGGTGACTATAGATTACCTGTGTTAACAACACTAGGGTGACTATAGATTACCTGTGTTAACAACACTAGGGTGACTATAGATTACCTGTGTTAACAACACTGGGGTGACTATAGATTACCTGTGTTAACAACACTGGGGTGACTATAGATTAGCTCACATGATTATTTATAAGGAGGGAGGAAACCGGAGTACCCGGAGAAAACCCTCGTAGCATAGGAGGGTACCTTGCATGGGACTTTATGTTTGTACCTTTCCTTTTGGCCTGCTTCTCTTAATTTGTTTTTATTTTTTGGTAATTTTACTTAACAATTTAGGTAATCGTTGTTAAGAAAAATGTAGTAAAAAAAATAATAAAATAGAACAACACATCAAACAATTAAATTCACATACGGTGTCCGTAGGGCTCGAACCAGTGACCCAAACCTTTGGATCCACAGAGGTAAAATACGCCAACCAAAATCATTGGTTTGAAATCAAGTAATGTTGTTACGTACCTGGAAAATTTGGATGTAGAGGGGCATTAAGTTGTTCAGCAACCCCTGCCAGCCAAAAAAGATATCCATTTTTATATTCGTTGGCGGTTGTGGGCATTGGTCTTAACACTGGCATATCGACTGTCCACAAACTTAACCTTTGTCGCATCAAGTATTTTCTTCTTGTGTCATATTTCAAAATGCTTTTTTTTAAAGAGCGATAGGTTTTTTAACTTTTTCTGGCAAAAATAGCAAACTAATTCGTAAGTTTTCGACATGATTCAGTCGACTATGGAAACGTGTATGAACCAGCGTACAGACCGGAAAGGCATACGTGGTTGTCCTTCTTATAAATAAATCTTAAATCAGAAACTACTCTGATTACATCATAGTAAATCGTTTTGAGTTGTGTTAAAAAAAGAGAAATGATGTTTCATTATAACCAAAGGAAAGTTTTCCGGCATGCATGTAATGAGCAAAATTAGTTAAACAGTAGCAAAGGCGAAGACTCAAACCGATTTCGAATGGATCTAGAAACTCATAACTGTGATGGATACTATCGCAAAGTCATTAGTATATCCTAATAAAAATATATATTTACAAAGAGAAAGTTTGTACTATAAGTTAGTTACAACACAATTATTGCCTGAATACGTCTTTTTTTTTAATCATTTGAATAGTTCCAAACATCTAAATTCGGTTTGTGTTTGCTGTGTGAAACAGCGAGGTGGACTCTATTCATAAAATACGCCGAAGAAGTTACGACGAGTACCGAAGTTGTGCGAAGCTGTCTTCGCTTTCCGTAAAACATCGGGAACAGCCATCGTGAAAAGCTATCGGAAAGCAAGTTTAACTTTGAGTGTCATAATTAACAGCTTTTAACGAGCTGACGAAAGAAGTTTCAGTGTTGAGCAGTCTTTCCAGTTAGACGTCCTGCTGGCCAACAGACAAAGGCTTCACACTTCTCCCACTTTTAATCCCCCAAAAATATTCTAAACATGCAGATCTGAATGCTCCCAAACGCAATAAAATCGGGCTTGCGGCTTCTTATGTTTTTGGACCAAAAAGCACCTCTTTTCAGCCAAAACCCAATTTTTTTCGTCAAAAAATGTCGTTTTTATCTCGTGAGGTATTTCAATGATCAAAAAGGGGGGGTTACACCACAACAGCCATGCCGTCAGCGAAAAACCTCGTTTTGAGGCCCAAAATGGCGGTTTTTTTTCCAGTTTTTTGGACCAAAAAGCACCTCTTTTCAGCCAAAACCCAATTTTTTTTCCCAAAAAGTTACGTTTTTATCTCGTGAGTTTTTTTTATGAGCAAAAAGAGAAGGTTTCAGCACAACAGCCATGCCGTCAGCGAAAAACCACGTTTTGAGGCCCAAAATGGCCGTTTTTCAGTTTTTAGGACCAAAAAGCTTTTTTTTCCAGCAAAACCCTGTTTTTGTCACCCAAAATGTGTTTTTCTCGTGCAAAATGTGCGTTTAGCAGTGAAAAAGTCGTGTTTTGACCAAAAGAAACTTCTTAGCAAAATTCAAATTTTCTCAGCAAAAAACAGTTTTTTTTTGACCAAAAAGCACCTTTTTTCAGCCAAAACACATTTTTTTTTGCCAAAAAGTTTCGTCTTCATCTCGTGAGGTTTTTTCATGCGCAAAAAGTGAGGGTTTCAGCTCAACAGCCATGCCGTCAGCGAAAAACCTCGTTTTGAGGCCCAAAATGGCCGTTTTTTTCAGTTTTTTGGACCAAAAAGCACCTCTTTTCAGCCAAAACCCAATTTTTTTTGGCCCAAAAGTTTCGTTTTTATCTCGTGAGGTTTTGTCATGAGTAAATAGTGGGGGTTTTAGCACAACAACCATGCCGTCAGCGAAAAAGCTCGTTTTGAGGCCCAAAATGGCCGTTTTTCAGTTTTTTGGACCAAAAAGCTTTTTTTTCCCAGCGAAACCCTGTTTTTGTCACCCAAAATGTATTTTTCTCGTGCAAAAGGTGCGTTTAGCAGTGAAAAAGTCCTGTTTTCACCAAAAGAAAATTCTCAGCAAAGTTCAAATTTTCTCAGCAAAAAACAGTTTTTTTGACCAAAAGGCACCTTTTTTCAGCCAAAACCCAATTTTTTTTTGCCAACAAGTTTCGTTTTTATCTCGTGAGGTATTTTCATGAGCAAAAAGTGGGGGTTTCTCCACAACAGCTATGCCGTCAGCGAAAAACCTCGTTTTGAGGCCCAATATGGGCGTTTTTCAGTTTTTTGGACTAAAAAGCTTTTTTCTTCAGCAAAACCCTGTTTTTGTCACCCAAGATATGTTTTTCTCGTGCAAAAGGAGCGTTTAGCAGTGAAAAAGTCGTGTTTTGACCAAAAGAAAATTCTCATCAAAATTCAAATTTTCTCAGCAAAAATAAAGTTTTTTTGACCAAAAAGCACCTTTTTTCAGCCAAAACCCAATTTTTTTAAGCCAAAAAGTTTCGTTTTTATCTCGTGAGGTATTTTCATGAGCAAAAAGGGGAGGTTTCAGCACAACAGCCATGCCGTCAGCGAAAAACCTCGTTTTGAGGCCCAAAATGGCCGTTTTTCAGTTTTTTGGACCAAAAAGCACCTCTTTTCAGCCAAAACCCAATTTTTTTTTTGTCAAACAGTTTCGTTTTTATCTCGTGAGGTTTTTTCATGAGCAAAAAGTCGGGGTTTCACCACAACAGCTATGCCGTCAGCGAAAAACCTCTTTTTGAGGCCCAAAATGGCCGTTTTTCAGTTTTTTGGACCAAACAAATTTTTTTTCCTGCAAAACCCTGTTTTTGTCATCCAAAATGTGTTTTTCTCGTGCAAAAGGTGCGTTTAGCAGTGAAAAAGTTGTGTTTTGACCAAAAGAAAATTCTTAGCAAAATTCAAATTTTCTCAGCAAAAAACAGTTTTTTTGACCAAAAGGCACCTTTTTTCAGCCCAAACCCTATTTTGCTTTTGCCAAAAAGTTTCGTTTTTATCTCGTGAGGTATTTTCATGCGCAAAAAGGGGGGGATTCACCACAACAGCCATGCGGTCAGCGAAAAACCTCGTTTTGAGGCCCAAAATGGCCGTTTTTACAGTTTTTTGGACCAAAAAGCACCTCTTTTCAGCCAAAACCCAATTTTTTTTGCCAAAAAGTTTCGTTTTTATCTCGTGAGGTTTTTTCATGAGCAAAAAGGATAGGTTTCAGCACAACAGCCATGCCGTCAGCGAAAAACCTCGTTTTGAGGCCCAAAATGGCCGTTTTTCAGTTTTTAGGACCAAAAAGCTTTTTTTTCCAGGAAAACCCTGTTTTTGTCACCCAAAATGTGTTTTTCTCGTGGAAAATGTGCGTTTAGCAGTGAAAAAGTCGTGTTTTGACCAAAAGAAACTTCTTAGCAAAATTCAAATTTTCTCAGCAAAAAACAGTTTTTTTTTGACCAAAAAGCACCTTTTTTCAGCCAAAACACATTTTTTTTTGCCAAAAAGTTTCGTCTTCATCTCGTGAGGTTTTTTCATGAGCAAAAAGTGAGGGTTTCAGCTCAACATCCATGCCGTCAGCGAAAAACCTCGTTTTGAGGCCCAAAATGGCCGTTTTTTTCAGTTTTTTGGACCAAAAAGCACCTCTTTTCAGCCAAAACCCAATTTTTTTTGGCCCAAAAGTTTCGTATTAATCTCGTGAGGTTTTGTCATGAGTAAATAGTGGGGGTTTTAGCACAACAACCATGCCGTCAGCGAAAAAGCTCGTTTTGAGGCCCAAAATGGCCGTTTTTCAGTTTTTTGGACTAAAAAGCTTTTTTTTCCAGCAAAACCCTGTTTTTGTCACCCAAAATGTGTTTTTCTCGTGCAAAATGTGCGTTTAGCAGTGAAAAAGTCGTGTTTTGACCAAAAGAAACTTCTTAGCAAAATTCAAATTTTCTCAGCAAAAAACAGTTTTTTTTTGACCAAAAAGCACCTTTTTTCAGCCAAAACACATTTTTTTTTGCCAAAAAGTTTCGTCTTCATCTCGTGAGGTTTTTTCATGAGCAAAAAGTGAGGGTTTCAGCTCAACAGCCATGCCGTCAGCGAGAAACCTCGTTTTGAGGCCCAAAATGGCCGTTTTTTTCAGTTTTTTGGACCAAAAAGCACCTCTTTTCAGCCAAAACCCAATTTTTTTTGGCCCAAAAGTTTCGTATTAATCTCGTGAGGTTTTGTCATGAGTAAATAGTGGGGGTTTTAGCACAACAACCATGCCGTCAGCGAAAAAGCTCGTTTTGAGGCCCAAAATGGCCGTTTTTCAGTTTTTTGGACCAAAAAGCTTTTTTTTCCAGCAAAACCCTGTTTTTGTCACCCAAAATGTATTTTTCTCGTGCAAAAGGTGCGTTTAGCAGTAAAAAAGTCCTGTTTTCACCAAAAGAAAATTCTCAGCAAAATTCAAATTTTCTCAGCAAAAAACAGTTTTTTTGACCAAAAGGCACCTTTTTTCAGCCAAAACCCAATTTTTTTTTGCCAAAAAGTTTCGTTTTTATCTCGTGAGGTATTTTCATGAGCAAAAAGTGGGGGTTTCTCCACAACAGCCATGCCGTCAGCGAAAAACCTCGTTTTGAGGCCCAATATGGGCGTTTTTTCAATTTTTTGGACTAAAAAGCTTTTTTCTTCAGCAAAACCCTTTTTTTGTCATCCAAAATGTGTTTTTCTCGTGCAAAAGGTGCGTTTAGCAGTGAAAAAGTTGTGTTTTGACCAAAAGAAAATTCTCAGCAAAATTCAAATTTTCTCAGCAAAAAACAGTTTTTTTGACAAAAAGGCACCTTTTTCAGCCCAAACCCTATTTTGTTTTTGCCAAAAAGTTTCGTTTTTATCTCGTGAGGTATTTTCATGAGCAAAAAGTGGGGGATTCACCACAACAGACATGCGGTCAGCGAAAAACCTCGTTTTGAGGCCCAAAATGGCCGTTTTTTACAGTTTTTTGGACCAAAAAGCACCTCTTTTCAGCCAAAACCCAATTTTTTTCGCCAGAAAATTTCGTTTTTATCTCGTGAGGTATTTCCATGATCAAAAAGGGGGGGTTACACCACAACAGCCATGCCGTCAGCGAAAAACCTCGTTTTGAGACCCAAAATGGCCGTTTTTTTTTCAGTTTTTTGGACCAAAAAGCACCTCTTTTCAGCCAAAACCCAATTTTTTTTCCCAAAAAGTTTCGGTTTTATCTCGTGAGTTTTTTTTATGAGCAAAAAGAGGGGGTTTCAGCACAACAGCCATGCCGTCAGCGAAAAACCTCGTTTTGAGGCCCAAAATGGCCGTTTTTCAGTTTTTAGGACCAAAAAGCTTTTTTTTCCAGCAAAACCCTGTTTTTGTCACCCAAAATGTATTTTTCTCGTGCAAAAGGTGCGTTTAGCAGTGAAAAAGTCCTGTTTTCACCAAAAGAAAATTCTCAGCAAAGTTCAAATTTTCTCAGCAAAAAACAGTTTTTTTGACCAAAAGGCACCTTTTTTCAGCCAAAACCCAACTTTTTTTTGCCAACAAGTTTCGTTTTTATCTCGTGAGGTATTTTCATGAGCAAAAAGTGGGGGTTTCTCCACAACAGCTATGCCGTCAGCGAAAAACCTCGTTTTGAGGCCCAATATGGGCGTTTTTCAGTTTTTTGGACTAAAAAGCTTTTTTCTTCAGCAAAACCCTGTTTTTGTCACCCAAAATGTGTTTTTCTCGTGCAAAAGGAGCGTTTAGCAGTGAAAAAGTCGTGTTTTGACCAAAAGAAAATTCTCAGCAAAATTCAAATTTTCTCAGCAAAAAACAGTTTTTTTGACCAAAAGGGACCTTTTTTCAGCCAAAACCCTATTTTGCTTTTGCCAAAAAGTTCGTTTTTATCTCGTGAGGTAATTTCATGAGCAAAAAGTGGGGGTTTCACCACTCAGGCATGCCGTCATTGAAAAACCTCGTTTTGAGACCCAAAATGGCCCTTTTTTTCAGTTTTTTGTACCAAAAAGCACCTCTTTTCAGCCAAAACCTAATTTTTTTTGTGCGAAAAAGTTTCGTTGTTATCTCGTGAGGTTTTTTCATGAGCAACAAGTGGGGGTTTCAGCGCAACAGCCATGCCGTCAGCGAAAAACCTCGTTTTGAGGCCCAAAATGGCATTTTATCAGTTTTTTGGACCAAAAAAAAATTTTTTTTGTAAAGAACCCTGTTTTTGTCACCCAAAATGTGTTTTTATCGTGCAGAAGGTGCGTTTAGCAGTGAAAAAGTCGTGTTTTGACCAAAAGAAAATTCTCAGCAAAATTCAAATTTTCTCAGCAAAAATAAAGTTTTTTTGACCAAAAAGCACCTCTTTTCAGCCAAAACCCAATTTTTTTTCGCCAAAAAGTTTCGTTTTTATCTCGTGAGGTTTTGTCATGAGTAAATAGTGGGGGTTTTAGCACAACAACCATGCCGTCAGCGAAAAACCTCGTTTTGAGGCCCAATATGGGCGTTTTTCAGTTTTTTGGACTAAAAAGCTTTTTTGTTCAGCAAAACCCTGTTTTTGTCATCCAAAATGTGTTTTTCTCGTGCAAAAGGTGCGTTTAGCAGTGAAAAAGTTGTGTTTTGACCAAAAGAAAATTCTCAGCAAAATTCAAATTTTCTCAGCAAAAAACAGTTTTTTTGACCAAAAGGCACCTTTTTGCAGCCAAAACACATTTTTTTTGCCAAAATGTTTCGTCTTCATCTCGTGAGGTTTTTTCATGAGCAAAAAGTGAGGGTTTCAGCTCAACAGCCATGCCGTCAGCGACAAACCTCGTTTTGAGGCCCAAAATGGCCGTTTTTTCAGTTTTTTGGACCAAAAAGCACCTGTTTTCAGCCAAAACCCAATTTTTTTTTGGCCCAAAAGTTTCGTATTAATCTCGTGAGGTTTTTTCATGAGTAAATAGTGGGGGTTTTAGCACAACAACCATGCCGTCAGCGAAAAAGCTCGTTTTGAGGCCCAAAATGGCCGCTTTTCAGTTTTTTGGACCAAAAAGCTTTTTTTTTCCAGCAAAACCCTGTTTTTGTCACCCAAAATGTATTTTTCTCGTGCAAAAGGTGCGTTTAGCAGAAAAAAAGTCCTGTTTTCACCAAAAGAAAATTCTCAGCAAAATTCAAATTTTCTCAGCAAAAAACAGTTTTTTTGACCAAAAGGCACCTTTTTTCAGCCAAAACCCTATTTTGCTTTTGCCAAAAAGTTTCGTTTTTATCTCGTGAGGTATTTTCATGAGCAAAAAGTGGGGGTTTCTCCACAACAGCCATGCCGTCAGCGAAAAACCTCGTTTTGAGGCCCAATATGGGCGTTTTTCAGTTTTTTGGACTAAAAAGCTTTTTTCTTCAGCAAAACCCTGTTTTTGTCACCCAAAATGTGTTTTTCTCGTGCAAAAGGTGCGTTTAGCAGTGAAAAAGTCGTGTTTTGACCAAAAGAAAATTCTCAGCAAAATTCAAATTTTCTCAGAAAAAAACAGTTTTTTTGACCAAAAAGCACCTTTTTACAGCCAAAACCCAATTGTTTTGGCCAAAAAGTTACGTTTTTATCTCGTGAGGTTTTGTCATGAGTAAATAGTGGGGGTTTTAGCACAACAACCATGCCGTCAGCGAAAAAGCTCGTTTTGAGGCCCAAAATGGCCGTTTTTCAGTTTTTGGGACCAAAAAGCTTTTTTTTCCCAGGAAAACCCTGTTTTTGTCACCCAAAATGTATTTTTCTCGTGCAAAAGGTGCGTTTAGCAGTAAAAAAGTCCTGTTTTCATTAAAAGAAAATTCTCAGCAAAATTCAAATTTTCTCAGCAAAAAACAGTTTTTTTTGACCAAAAAGCACCTTTTTTCAGCTAAAACCCAATTTTTTTTCGCCAAAAAATTTCGTTTTTATCTCGTGAGGTAGTTTCATGACCAAAAAGTGGGGCTTTCGCCACAACAGCCATGCCGTCAGCGAAAAACCTCGTGTTAAAGGCCCAAAATGGCCGTTTTTCAATTTTATTGACCAGAAAAAACCTCTTTCCAGCGAAAACCCAATTTTGTTTTGCAAAAAAGTTTCGTTTTTATCTCGTGAGGTTTTTTCATGAGCAAAAAGTGGGGGTTTCAGCACAACAGCCATGCCGTCAGCGAAAAACCTCGCTTTGAAGCCTAAAATGGCCGTTTTTCAGTTTTTTGGACCAAAAAGCTTTTTTTTCAGCAAAACCCTGTTTTTGTCACCCAAAATGTGTTTTTCTCGTGGAAAAGGGGCGTTTAGCAGTGAAGAAGTCGTGCTTTGACCAAAAGAAAATTCTCAGGAAAATTCAAATTTTCTCAGCAAAAAACAGTTTTGTTGACCAAAAAGCACCTTTTTTCAGCTAAAACCCAATTTTTTTTCCCCAAAAAGTTTCGTTTTTATCTCGTGAGGTATATTGAGCAAAAAGTGAGGTATATTGAGCAAAAAGTATGGTTTTCACCACAACAGCCATGCCGTCAGCGAAAAACCTCGTTTTGAGGCCCAAAATGGCCGTTTTTCAGTTTTTTGGACCATAAAGAACCTCTTTTCAGCCAAAACCCAATTTTTTTTCGCCAAAAAGTTTCGTTTTTATCTCGTGAGGTTTTTTCATGAGCAAAAAGTGGGGGCTTAAGCACAACCGCCATTCCGTCAGCGAAAAACCTCGTTTTGAGGCCCAAAATGGCCGTTTTTCAGTTTTTTGGACCAAAAAGCTCTTTTTTTCCAGCAAAACCCTATTTTTGTCTACTAAAATGTTTTTTTCTCGTGCAAAAGGTGCGTTTAGCAGTGAAAAAGTCGTGTTTTGACCAAAACAAAATTCTCATCAAAATTCAAATTTTCTCAGCAAAAAACAGTTTTTTTTGACCAAAAAGCACCTTTTTTCAGCTAAAACCCAATTTTTTTTCGCCAAAAAGTTTCGTTTTTATCTCGTGAGGTAGTTTCATGAGCAAAAAGTGGGGGTTTCACCACAACAGCCATGCCGTCAGCGAAAAACCTCGTTTTGAGGTCCAAAATGGGCGTTTTTTCAGTTTTTTGGACGAAAAAGCACCTCTGTTCAGCCAAAATCCAATTTTTTAATGCCAAAAAGTTTCGTTTTTATCTCGTGAGGTTTTTTCATGAGCAAAAAGTGGGGTTTTCACCACAACCGCCATTCCGTCAGCAAAAAACCTCGTTTTGAGGCCCAAAATGGCCGTTTTTTTCAGTTTTTTGGACCAAAAAGCACCTTTTTTCCGCCAAAACCCAATTTTTTTTCGCGAAAAAGTTTCGATTATATCTCGTGAGTTATTTTCATGAGCAAAAAGTAGGGTTTTCACAACAACAGCCATGCCGTCAGCGAAAAACCTCGTTTTGAGGCCCAAAATGGGCGTTTTTTTCAGTTTTTTGGACAAAAAAGCACCTCTGTTCAGCCAAAACTCAATTTTTTTTGCCAAAAAGTTTCGATTTTATCTCGTGAGGTTCTTTCATGAGCAAAAAATGGGGCTTTCAGAACAACAGCCATGCCGTCAGCGAAAAACCTCGTTTTGAGGCTCAAAATGGCTGTTTTTCAGTTTTTTGGACTAAAAAGCTTTTTTCTTCAGCAAAACCCTGTTTTTGTCACCCAAAATGTGTTATTCTCGTGCAAAAGGGGCGTTTAGCAGTGAAAAAGTCGTGTTTTGACCAAAAGAAAATTCTCAGCAAAATTCAAATTTTCTCAGGAAAAAGCCATGCGTTTAGAAGTGAAAAAGTCTTGTTTTGACCAAAAGAAAATTCTAAGCAAAATTCAAATATTCTCAGGAAAAAACAGTTTTTTTGACCAAAAAGCACCTTTTTTCAGCCAAAACCCAATTTTTTTTGGCCAAAAAGTTTCGTTTTTATCTCGTGAGGTTTTTTCATGAGCAAAAAGTGGGGGTTTCAGCACAACGGCCATGCCGTCAGCGAAAAACCTCGCTTTGAAGCCTAAAATGGCCGTTTTTCAGTTTTTTGGACCAAAAAGCTTTTTGTTTCAGCAAAACCCTGTTTTTGTCACCTAAAATGTGTTTTTCTCGTGCAGAATGTGCGTTTAGCAGTGAAAAAGTAGTGTTTTGACCAAAAGAAAATTCTCAGCAAATTCAAATTTTCTCAGGAAAAAGCCATGCGTTTAGAAGTGAAAAATTGTTGTTTTGACCAAAAGAAAATTCTAAGCAAAATTCAAATATTCTCAGGAAAAAACAGTTTTTTTGATCAAAAAGCACCTTTTTTCAGCCAAAACCCAATTTTTTTTTTGCCAAAAAGTTTCGTTTTTATCTCGTGAGGTAGTTTCATGAGCAAAAAGTGGGGGTTTCACCACAACAGCCATGCCGTCAGCGAAAAACCTCGTGTTAAAGACCTAAAATGGCCGTTTTTCAGTTTTTTTGACCAAAAAAAACCTCTTTCCAGCGAAAACCCAATTTTTTTTTTGCCAAAAAGTTTCCTTTTTATCTCGTGAGGTATTTTCATTAGCAAAAAGTGGGGTTTCACCACAACGGCCATGCCGTCAGCGAAAAACCTCGTTTTAAGGCCCAAAGTGGCCGTTTTTCAGGTTTTTGGACCAAAAAGCGTTTTTTTCCCTGCAAATCCCGGTTTTTGTCACCCAAAATGTGTTTTTATCGTGCAGAAGGTGCGTTTAGCAGTGAAAAAGTCGTGTTTTGACCAAAAGAAAATTCTCAGCAAAATTCAAATTTTCTCAGCAAAATACAGTTTTTTTGACCAAAAGGGACCTTTTTTCAGCCAAAACCCTATTTTGCTTTTGCCAAAAAGTTTCGTTTTTATCTCGTGAGGTAATTTCATGAGCAAAAAGTGGGGGTTTCACCACTCAGCCATGCCGTCAGCGAAAAACCTCGTTTTGAGGCCCAAAATGGCCCTTTTTTTCAGTTTTTTGTACCAAAAAGCACCTCTTTTCAGCCAAAACCTAATTTTTTTTGTGCGAAAAAGTTTCGTTTTTATCTCGCGAGGTATTTTCATGTGCAAAAAGTGGGGGTTTCACCACAACAGGCATGCCGTCAGCGATAAACCTCGTTTTGAGGACTAAATGGCCGTTTTTCAGTTTTTTCGAACAAAAACCTTTTTTTTCAGCAAAACCCTGTTTTTGTCAGCGAAAATGTGTTTTTCTCGTGCAAAAGGGGCGTTTACCAGTGAAAAAGTCGTGTTTTGACCAAAAGAAAATTCTCAGGAAAATTCAAATTTTCTCAGCAAAAAACAGTTTTTTTGACCAAAAAGCACCTTTTTTCAGCTAAAACCCAATTTTTTTTCGCCAAAAAATTTCGTTTTTATCTCGTGAGGTAGTTTCATGAGCAAAAAGTGGGGCTTTCACCACAACAGCCATGCCGTCAGCGAAAAACCTCGTGTTAAAGGCCCAAAATGGCCGTTTTTCAGTTTTCTTAACCAAAAAAAACCTCTTTCCAGCGAAAACCCAATTTTTTTTTGCCAAAAAGTTTCGTTTTTATCTCGTGAGGTTTTTTCATGAGCAAAAAGTGGGGGTTTCAGCACAACAGCCATGTCGTCAGCGAAAAACCTTGTTTTGAGGCCCAAAATGGCCGTTTTTCAGTTTTTTGGACCAAAAAGCACCTCTTTCCAGCCAAAACCCAATTTTTTTTCGCCAAAAAGTTTCGTTTTTATCTCGTTAGGTTTTTTTATGAGCAAAAAGTGGGCGTTTCACCACAACAGCCATGCCGTCAACGAAAAACCTCGTTTTGAGGCCGAAAATGGCCGTTTTTCAGTTTTTTGGACCAAAAAGCTTTTTGTTTCAGCAAAACCCTGTTTTTGTCACCCAAGCAGTAGTTAGGTTAGACCGTGAGAGCTGTCTTCATAGCCGCAGGATTCATGGTGTTATTCGGTCGGCGTCCGCATCGGGTAATGCTGCTGTCATTCGGTTGGAATCGCTACGATTATGCTAAGGTCATCTAAGCAGGACTTTTTATTGAAAAGATATCCCATAGGTATATATGGAGATCAAGGACAAGGAGATAAGGAGGCTCAAGGATACGGTCGTAAGTAGTTATGACAATGCCTTTACGACGTTTACTGAGGGCGACACGGATGCGACTATGACCATAGAAAGAGCAAAGGGTATCATTGAGAACTTACCCCCTGGTGATTACCGTTTGGAGGTAACATTCAAAGGGAAGTAAATGGGGAATGGGTCATCGAAAAGGGCCGTAATCCCATCAGGGATAGCAGTCGTAAGGACTTATTTAAGTTAAACAAGGATACTAGGCCGGGTGCCTTAGTAGGAATAGATTCCCTCTATCATGACGTGGCCTATCCCGTATCCGTGGTTATTTACTCGCTTCATAAGATAAAGGGGCCTAATGTAAAAAGGCTCAAGCCCATGAGGCATCCGGGTAATTGCGTTGCTAAGCTAGTCAGAGAGTTCTTTACTGACTCTACCTGGGGTGGTAAGCTGACAGACGAACGAAGAAAGGCAATACGTAAGTGGGAAGACGACACGAGAAGATGCGGTGGCACAATAGAGGCCATAAAGAAGCTGGAACCCATGATCCAAAGAAGAATAATAGTCATGGACATCATTGGTGGGGAAATCTATCCGGGAACTAAGAATAGCCAGTTCTTTAGGGTTGCCCTGCCGGGTAAGTATGACCTACCTGCTACGGGGTTCGTAAAGTTAACTACATGGAAGTTAAGAGAGGGTCTGCATCCAATCATTTACGCCTGGTATGGGAAGCATCTACAGGAAAAGAGTTGGTTATCCGTACCCCTCTTGAAGTACCTGGAAGAGAACGAATTACTAACATACACCACCCATGAAGCAATACTTTGCCATGGCATTCCAACGGAATGGCTACCCAATGACAATCACACCGCCAGCATAGTAATAGGTAAGTTTACCCAAGGAGCAAAGGCAGGGGAAAAACACATGCAAAGGCGCATAGTAATAGATAACGAGGAGTTAAACTTCCTCATAAAGCATGCCCATGAAGATGGAACCATGGTAAGTTCCGAAGAAGTATGTACATTAACAGACGATAAGCCCAGCGAGCCCTATAACGTCCTATGTTACTATCATGAGCATAAGTCGCAGTATTACCACCTTAGGGCCAGTATGTTGGCCTATGCACACATAAATCTGTTATCTATGTTACTACGATTCGATAAGGATGACATACCCAGGGTAGCTACAGATAGCCTCTACGTAACACCGGAGGCATTGGAGAAGGTAAGGCAGTACTACACAGCCGACGAAATAGCAGAAAGCGGCCAATGGAGGGTAAAAGACGAGGAAATCAAGGCATGGAGGCAAAGAGTATCCTACGAAGGCGATAGGGAAGGTAGTACTGCACCAACAGCTGAATTACTACCATTGCTACTGATCCCATAAGCTATCATAGGTTCAGCTACCTGTATGGTACAGGGGGCAGTGGAAAGACAACTAGAGTCTTAAATGCCTTCCCACAGATAAGAGTCTTAACACCTACCCATCGTTTGGAAAGGGAATTAAGAGCCCAGGGTCATGATGCACAAACATGGCATAGCTTCTTCCGTTTCAATGGGCAAAAGTGGATTCCAGAGGCTATCAAAGACATCCCTAAGGTAATCCTATGGGATGAGATATGTACAGTACCCCAGGAAGTCTTAGAAGAGCTGGTAGAATTCCTTAAGGGTAAGACGTAGGTTATCTTTGCAGGTGACCCATGCCAGCCTCCGCCCATAGCAGGTACCATGCCCCATGAGTGGTTATTACGGTTCTACCACGAGGAGATAAACACTGACTACCGCAGCAAGGACCACGTCAGAAAACTAAAGAAGGCATTAAGGGGCCATAGTGACGTGGAACAGTGTAAGGTAATGCGCGAAAACCTTAGGGCAAAAAGTTATGAGAAGTTCCTACAGAAGTGACACCCCAGGGATTTAGTGCTAAGCAGCAGGAGAGCAGCGCAATCCAGGATACAAAAGGACCTACTGCGGGTCCATAAAGAGAGAAGTACACGGAGCTGGTGCCCGTCTCTTACAAGCCTAGAGACACCCGCAACCAAAAGAAAACCCTCACCGTACCTTACACTGACGTCGTTTTAGAGGATGCCGTAACCCACGACAGAGCCTGGGTAAGCATAGATGTGGTAGAAAAGGTAATATCGCACCCAGACTGGCGCTTAGGTTACTGCATGACCGTCCACAGTGCCCAAGGACTAACGGTAAAAGAAAACCTATGGATCATAGACCAGCGCCTGTGTTGGAGCAACCTCATTTACACTGCCGTTAGCAGGGTGGAGTATGCCCACCAGCTCAAAAGAGCATGGGGACCACAGCTGCGCTACGATAAGACGACTCCTCCAGTGGCCAAGGAGAACATCAGAAAAAAGCTATTGCGCTATAGGCAGCAAGACGAACAAAAAAATAGGGAGTTCGACCTATGTGTTGACGACGTCTATAAGAAAGGTGCGCGTTGTGCAAAGTGCAACATACCACTGCTGTGGAGCTTTGAAGCTAACGACGACCAGCAGTTTTCCGTGGATCGTCTCAATAATAAGAAGGGTCACCAGAAAGGTAACATACGCTTGACATGCTTGGACTGCAATAGGACGCGTGGGGCAGCTACACTATGAGTAGCTCTTCTTTGACAAACCCGCGGCTTGGGCCCTCTGTTAAGTAATACAAGACGGGCTGCCCTTTCTTGGTGACGGACTTTGCAATAGTATACGTTTCCAAAGACCAGTTAGGGTCCGTGGCTCTCTTACTGCCGCCCTCCAATTCCCCGGGTTGATACAGGTATCTGACTACGATGTCGCGGGGTAACTTTTTTTCTTTCAATCCCACCGCTCTTGAGCTTCTGACGTAGGACTCGTGGTTGACGTGTTTTCTTCTTTTGGCATCCTTGGGTTTCATTCCCGTGACTCTCGTTTCTTCGTTGTTGAGCGCGGCGACGACATCTGGCAGTCTTTGCACCCACTCCCTATTCCTATCACCGTCCAATTCTTTCCAATACTGGTACCCAAAGAGGCGCTCGGCTAAGGTCTTATTAAGTCTTTCGACGATGCTTTGACCCCTGTGGTACCCTGCCTCGGCTTTTCTGACTTTGGTGTCGTGGTCTTTCAACGTCTTAGTGACAGCGCCCATGAACTCTGTCCCCGGGTCCACCTGCAGCAGCTTGGGCCATTGCAAGGCGCGCTTATAAATCTTACTGAGGGCCTCCGGGACTTCCTGGGATTCCTTAGTGCTGAGGGGTTCGGCGTCTTTGTATCTGCTCGCGATGTCCACAACGGTCAAAGCATACTTATAGGTCTTTCTTTTTACCTTGTCGTGCGGTAAGAAAAGCAAATCCGCCTGATGAACTTCATTCGGAGCATTTACGGTGAAACTGGGCCTAGGAATATACCTGGGCACGGGAAGATAAACCTGCCAGATGGTTTGTTTTTTTAGCCAATCCTTACCCACTTCCTCCGATACCCTGGTTGCTGCAGCGAGTTTCTTGATAGCCGACGCTCCTTTCCAATAGCCTTGGGGCCCATAATAGATTCTCTTAAGTTTCTCCTCGACGCATCCCATTTATATGAATTCCAAGACGAGATTAGTCTTGCGCCCGTTGAAGTCCACTGTCTCTCCATCCACTTTAATGGTGATGCTTATTTCTGACACCAGATTGCAAACGTCGTATTGCAAACGGATGGGGGCATATTCTACCAGGTCAAAGGGTTGCCCTTGGGCGGGAACTTGGACATCAAGTGAGAGGGCTTACCATAGTAGCTGCGGACTAAGTTGCAATACACTTCATAGCTGCCAGGGACTTTCCAATTTACGGGAATGGCCGTGTTGGTAATTGTCTTGCCTTGGATTCCGAGCAAAGATCCCAACGCATCATACTTTCCAAATGTTACTGAAAAATTATTGGGCAGGGTATGCTTGATAGTCATTTCATGGGGCAATCCCGTGGTGAGAACATAGACGTGCTTTGCTAATTCCTTGGCCAGGGTGATTGGGGTGTAATGCCCATCGGGTAGCATTACGCCTTGATACAAGTTATCTTAAGTTCTTGGGCAATGACATAGTCCTCTCTTATGTCCTTCTGCAGCTGCTCTACGTCGTCTATGGGCAGTGCAAATCCAAGGAGCTTAGTGCAGAGCTTAATGGCAGAGTCAGCTACGGCGTCTGTAGTTTTGCCAGCGAGTGCGGCCTCATAGCGCTTGTGGTACTTCTTAACTTCATCTTCTGATAGGTTCTTAACCTGATCATGGGTAAGTTCTTTACCGATCATTTCCTTACATTTCCCTGAAGAAACCAGAACGTTGAGTTGTTCCTTAAGGTCATCTTCTCCTAGCTGCGTGGGCACTTCTATTAACTGATCAATCTCCATATAGTTAAAAACCGACGGTTTTTAATTCGTAGGGATATCTCAAAGAGAAGATCATCTTAGAATGCGGGTGCGTCTTTAGCTGGCGCATATAGGCATGCAGCTGTTCCTTGGATATCTCCCCACCATAGTCGCTTAGGATTGTCTCTAGGTCACTCTTACTGGGTGTGTAAAACACTACCAAAGAACCTATGTTTTCCCTATAGGACTTACTTACGCTGGTCAGCTGCTGCGAAAGGAGCCAAACAGAGATGTTGTCATGCCTGCCGCTGAATGCTAACTTTACCAACTCCGAGGTCCTCTTTTTTACGTCGTCGCCGCAGGCAATGTCATCTAGGATAAGTAGCACTTCTCCGGAAAATGCTTTATGCTAGAACTTTAAGTGACTGGATAAGTCATTGGGGTCTAACACATCCACAAAGAAGTCTTCATCCTTTTTTCAACGTTGTTCCAGGTCTTATTGTTGACGTAGGTGGGGCATAGCAGTACGATATAGTCAAACTTCTGATAAAAGGGTCCATATAGTTGCTCTACAACGAATTGGGTTTTTCCGCAGCCCGTCGGTCCCACAATCAAAGCATTACAAGGAATATGTTCGGGGGTTCATATATAATGAGCGCCGAATTCATATTGCAGGCATTGGAAGAAAGGATCAAAGACTTGGAATGGCAAGTAGAAAAGCTTTCAGAAGACCACTACCACCGGCAATTGGCCAAAAGATTGGGGGCCGTGGTAACCTTAGCGGCCTGGACGAAGGAGTTCATTAAGGACTTCATCCGTGCGCCACTGTAGGTCTGACCAAGGCATGCTGGTCGGCCCAACAAAAAGAACTCATGGCCGTTCTGGCAAGGCAGAGATACTGCGGGCCGCTAAGCATAGGGGTTAAGGGTCCTAATCATCCTAGGTTATTAGTTGACCAAGGATCCTAGGAAATTATTATCCTTGGTTAAAGGTTATTAAATTATTATTGGGTTATTATCCAAGGGTCCTAGGAAATTATTATCCTTGGTTAAAGGTTATTAAATTATTATTAAGTTATTATCCAAGGGTCCTGGGAAATTATTATCCTTGGTTAAAAGTTATTAAATTATTATTATATAATGGAGTGTCAGAAATGTAATAAGGTTTTCAGTAGCAAGCAAATGCTGGGTTATCACACACAAAAGAAGGTATGTGAGAAGAAGAAGGGTGGTAAGACCTGCGATAATTGTTCAAAAACATTCAGCAGTAATCAAATGCTTGGGTATCACATAACGAACCAGGTATGTCATAAGAATAATAGCACCACCTGCGTATTTTTGTAAGAGGGTTTTGAGTACCAAACAGAAACTCTTAGCGCACAAGAAAAGATGCTGGAATAGGGCTTCATGTAATTATAACCTTGATATTCCCTGTTTTGAATGTGGAGACATAGTCCAAATATGCCACCCTGGTAGGTTCATAGAGCTCAATGAGACCAAGATGAAAATAGACGAGGCCTTTGGTGTCCCATACTTTGATCACATAGAAGGCGTACCATGGGAAAACCAACCCCATTGGAACGAAGAGTGTAACAAATGTGGGTCAATCAGGAAAGAAGAGCATATTTGGTTATGCTTAGCCGCAATGAGATAATAATAATTTAATAACCTTTAACCAAGGATAATAATCCTAGGGCCAGGCCCAACTAATAACTTAATAATAATTTAATAACCTTTAACCAAGGATAATAATCCTAGGGCCAGGGCCAACTATTAACCTTTAACCAACAAAAAATAACCCACCCCAACCCCCTTTGGACCTTAGCAGTACAGCTCGTTGATACTGTCCACTTCGAAGTCCCAATAATATGTCTTTTTTTCTTTTTGGCCGTTGTTGATAATATGCGTGTACTCGCTGTCTTCCAACACCTGCCTGACGTTCTTGGGTGCAAAGACGCTGAATAACTTATCCTTCTTATTTTTTAGCAGCAATAACATGCCATCGGCAAGTACCTTTTGTTCAATTATCTTAAAGTTTTCCAAGGACAACTCTTTCCACTTAACCTGATGGATGTTCATATATGATGGAATTTTTTTAAGTGTGTTTCCAGAGTCTGCCCAGTAAGGAACTTCTTTGGACATATGTCGCAGGGAAGCCTTAGCCCCCGGGAGTATTCTATGATGGATGTAATGATCTCGTCATAGTCGCTGCTTATGAGAACTTTATACCCATTCTTTTCATATTGCCCCAGGAGCACCCTTGATTTCCTCCAGTCTTTTCTTGTATTCGTAGGGGACATGGTCGGTAATTGCTTTTTTTGTGTTTTCATAGCCTAAGGCCCTGGCTATCTCCTTGGCCTTGAAATAAATCTGGTCAGACTTCAGTGTTTGCAGATTAAGGTTCAATTCTTTGTTTTGAAATGCACGAATCATTATATATTAATAATTTATTGACTTCAGTTGGTTATCCTCTATGTTCATTTTCGCATCACCAACAACGAAGATGTAGCAGTTGAACTTGTCGGTATTGCTTGCGCTGGCATTTTTCGTCCGACGAATTTCCAGGGTGATGCCATCCTGGGTGCTAACCAGCTTTAGACCTTGCCCGTGGATGTCATTGTCATTTGACGTACGTAGATCAACCCATAGGGCATACTTATGCTGAAAGAAGTCTGAGGGGCTAATGAAATCACCATATCTTCTTACGACCTCCCTGTAAATGTCCGTGGGTTTCATTCCCTGGGAGTAGATTTTGTTTGGAACCCCATTCACGCTTACGCCCACGCTGGTAATGTTGGGGTTAGAGAAGGCCTCAGAGTCTCTCTTTCCTGCCTCAACTGGCTTTACGAAGAGCACCAGCAGCCCCGTAAGACTCCTCCTTGGTACGTTAACGCTTTGTGTGATTAACTCGTCTGTCTTATCCACGAAGTTGAAGGTCTTATAGAGCTGCACGTGATCGTAGAGGAATGCCTTACCGGCAGTGTACTCGGCCATTGCACTCCTTGCTAAGGTGTCGCTGTGAATGGTCTCGTACTGCAACTCTAGGTTGGTCATGCTGTATTGGTCAGTGGTGCCAGTTAGAGCCGATTCGGCGCTGTCCTGCTGTAGGATGTTCGTAGTGTCGGCAAGGGTTATTTCGAACTGCATTTCCGCGCCTAAGACCCTAGGGTAGAATACCCCGTGTGTTGTTAGTACTTCGAAATCTAAAGGAATTGTGTACTTTGCTCCATAGGCGGCCAACAGCGCCTTTTCGTCTCCTGGATTGGATGGATCAGTATTTACCTTGCTTCTCACCTTCCTTAGGTCTACGCTACCAATTCCCCATTCTACTTTTTCGTTTCTGTCTTTGTCCCACATGAACAAGTATTTGTAGGTGTGGTACAGGTCATACCGGTTGAGATCAAGTAGGCACTCGCCCGCGAAATTTACTTTCATCCTTGAAACCAGGTTGCGAGCAATGTCATTCACACAGTATCGGTCGTCGGCTGTGTCGGGCTGCACGGCAAGATCAAAACGTAGTGAGAGGGTTCCGGGCACCAGCAGTAAGTTTTCTGTCAAGGTAGGAACACTAACGTATAAGGTTTCGCCTGGCTTTGCGCTGGAGGGCGTAAATGTGACCCTGTGAAAGGTTCTTTCTGCCTTTAAGCCGCCTGTTTGCTTGGGTAACGCACTCGGATCTAACTTTGCGCTTATCATATATGGAAGGAGAAATAGATTTTGAGCCCACTGATCACGTGGATATCAATGACAAAGAATACGACAGCCTTTTGGGTGATAAGGACCCACAGGGCTTATTTGATAGGCTAAGAAGTCGGTTTGGCGATGGGGCACGCTCTGCCTGGGATTCCGTAAGAAGGAAGTGGCAATCGCGTAACCCCGGCCAGCAAGTTCCCGAGTATTTGCAAATGAAAATCTTTGACACCTTAGAGCGAAATGAGACGGTACGAAGCTACCTTAAGCCTCCCATCGAAGCCGCCTGGGAATGTCTTTTGGAATTATATGAAAACTTTGACTTAGATCGAGTAAAGCTATCTGAAAAAAATGATATAGTTTACATACGACTCGAAAACCAAAAACAACCTGGCAAGTGGACGAAACCAGAACGTCTCTTTACTGATGATGGGGAAGTCAGAGAAAGAGTAAGTAACCTAAAGGGCTTCAGGGACGCAAGCGGAGGTATGCTGCAAAGACTCGAAGAGCTTAATGCCCGCGTCGCACTTGAAAGAAGAACCTCGGAGCTGGAAGAAGAACTACAAGAAAGAGAAAGAGAATATGCAAAGCAAAACAAGCTGCTACTTGATGGTCAAAAAAGGGAAAAAGATCACCTTGGTGAGCGAATAACAGAGCTAACAAGGGAAAAATACGCAGCACAAAGGGCAAGACACCAAGCAACAAAGGCCTTTGATCTAGCCCTACAGGAGGCTGGCATTGCTAAGGAAGAAGCAAGTAGGCTTAAGACGACCATGCAAGGTGCCTTACATGAATGGGAAGAGCTCTTGAAGGAAATTAATACCAAGGAAGAGCAAATACGTCAAAGAGACCAGGCCTTGGAAGACTTAGAGTGGCAGGCCGATGAACAAAGACAGGTTGCTAATGATGAAACGAAAACCGAAGAGGAAAGGGAGGCAGCCCAGACAGAACTAAGAGAGTTAGAGGAAAGGGTTACCGAATTACAGGGGCAAAAGGACAACCTGGAAAAGGAATTAGGTCTTACCTTACCGTCCCCTTGGCCTTTGCAGTGGCTATTAGCAGCGTAGTGGGGGTCATCCTTACGTCTTTGAAAGGCGTCGGTGGCGCAGTGGGAAAGGTTGGCCAAGGCCTTACCGCCTTAGGAAAGAAAATGGCCGCCAGCATCCCAGGATTTCTTGGGTCTGTACTTTCTTTAGTCCTAAGGACCGGTGGAGAACTGTTAAAGTTCGTAGGTATAACAACATTTGGATCCTCGTCGTCGCTATCGGCGCCGTGGTCCTGAAGAAGATTAAGTAATCTCTTTCTTGTTCCTATCGTATCTTACTTGAGGCTTGTCATCCGTAAGGAGCTTGCTATTCCTCGTCCATGGATACTTAAAGATGGTGTTAGTCCCTCCTTGATACCCCGGAACCAAAGGTAAGGCAGTCATGGTGCTAATGGGCTTATGATTCCAAGGGCTATCGGCATTGTCTATTATGTTTACCCATAGGCTACCCTCGCTAGGGCGAACTTGTAGCCTTGCGTATTGACAGCTTGCTATCATATGAAAACTAACGGGCAGCATGTTCTCATTAGACTTCACATTTGGCTCCATCGAAAAATGAGTAGAAAGCCTATTATTCGTACTTGTTCTGTAGGGCATTAGCGGTTGGTCATTTTCATCGACGATCTTGTACCCAGCATTGCAACTACCTCCCCCGGCAGAGCTGATGGTGCATATGACTAATCCAAGGCCGCCCATCTTCACCCATAATCCGGTGTCATACCATTGATCATTTACGTAGGTTCTCTCTTCTGAGTAATTGAAAAACCAATCTTCTTTCACATGCGGATTCATATACTTAACACCGTTAGGGTGCTGATGGTCATGTGGTTATAAGGCCTATTTCTTTGATCTTCTATGCTGTTAATGCAAATTCTGCCGGTGTCGTCAATTCTTATTTGCAGCTTTACTTTTTCGTGACAGTCAGCAACCATGTGAAAGGTCCAAACCGAATGGTTCTCATTGCTGTTAGTCGGTGGCTCTGCAGAAAAGTGCACGGGTCCCCTATTTTTAGTCTTCACACGCATGGGCTGAAGAACTCCATTGCTGTCACAAAACCTAAAGCCAATGTTGGAATTACTGATCGCACCTAAGGAAAGAGAGCATATTATTAATTTCTTTCCGCTGTAATTAAGGTTCACGGACATACCCGTGACGTCGACCCAAGAAGCTAGGTCGTATTTTTTTTCTCCTGTGTAGGTAGTTTAAACGCAATCCATTCCACTTAGGTAGGGGTTGTTTATTGCCATATATAATACCCCAGAGCAAGACCCCCAACTATTAAACCAGCCTTTAGAAGCTCATGATCTTGCGTGGACATTGTAGGGTGGACCTTCTTAGGTGCCGTTGGTACGTGGACCTTTTTGGGCGCAGCAACCGTCGGTACCTTCTTAGACGGTGTGTGATGTAACCCAGCAACCGTTTCAGTGTTCATGGCATTAACCCCAAAGGTCATGTCCTAGGTGGCGCGCTGGAGCTTGTTGTTGTAGCCTGGTATTGACCCCGTGTTTATCACCAAATTAGACGGAAATAACCAACACCCTGGGGATATGGCAAAGTCTAATCTAACCCTGGCCTGTTGCACGGCAAGCTGGTACCTTTGGATAATCCATGGGCAGGTGAGGTACCTTGCCTCCGAACTGATAAAGACCACCAGGCCATATGTTGGTCCTTTGGTCAAAGGCACAATCTGAGGCGTCGGGCGCATGTCCCCACTCGGTGTGCGTCTTTTTTCCGTCCACGTAAATGTCTCCTATGCCCCCGTTTGAGCCATGGGTAAAGCGAAAGTCCTTGGGAGCATTAAACTCATTCCTTATTCTTTCATAGGCTGCCTTATCGTAATTTAAACTCACGGGATTAAAGGTGTTATCCCCAGGCAGTGGGCTCTTAAGCTCATAGAGCAGCCTACGAATGGTAAAGGCAACATGAAACCGTAAGAAGCTACCTGCCTGGTCGTCCTTTAGCATGTTCTCTGCCACCCCGCAGCCCGATGTTGCGCACCACAGGACGAAGTTTAGCCTCTGGGGCCAAAATGCAATGCTTGGGTTCTTCCACCTGTAGGCATCTTCTTTTCTATGCTTGATGCCTATGTTTACAAACATGTCCCTAACCTTTATGTCAAAGTACTTCTTTGAGACGTATATCCTTAGCTTCGTGAGGCCTCCTACGGTAAGGTTTTGGTCAAAATCCGCATGGGCAGGGTAGCTTACCCTCCTTAACACGTACTCTTCTGGAAAGCTTGCTGGCTTAACCGGCTTTGGCTTTACCGCTTTAGTAAAGTCAGAAGCCCTGTAAGCAACTTTTCCGGTGGGTACGTAAACTATGGTGTCGCCTCGAAGCATAAACTTAGAAAAATCAGCATTAGGAAGAGCCTCCTTGAAAGCTTGCCAAAGGCCATAATCATCGTTATCTTCAAACCCCCTGTACATTATATATAATGGACGTTATACCTAGCGCACCGCGTTTGTACCCTGAAGTACCTAAGGAAGCAGACAACTTTAGATTAAATAAGGCAAACTTAATTTTGGCTTACCTTGAAGGCCAGAACAAGCATTACGAAGAGGTAAGAAAGAAATACGCCAGAGGCAGAGCCGTCTTACATAAAGTGGCAATAACAACAGGCTCCTTGTCTGTGGCTTTGACTGGTTCTGGAGTCGCAACATCTCTCACGGGACCAGGAGTAGTTATTGGTGTTCCTTTGGCCAGTGTTGGGGCCGTCTGTGGAATTATCTCTGCTGTTAGTACGGCCATAATGGGAAAATTATCCGCGAAGATTTCAAAACACGACCGAAGCATCATGCTAGCGAAATCAAAAAGTAACACCATCATTGACCTAACGTCTAAGGCATTGCGTGACAGTAGAATAGACGACGTAGAATTCTCGCTTATTCTATCCGAAGCAGACAAGTACGAAAAGCTTAAGTCTGAAATTAGGAACGAAAAATTAATCGTTAAGGACCTAACCAAAGAAGAAAGAAAAAAAATATACCAAGAGGCAAAGACAGAGCTTCAAAGAAAACTCGCTCAGTAAATATTTGTTTTGAAAAGAGCCAGACGGGTTTTAATTTTCATATCGAACGTCTGTCTAGAAAATATGCGTAATCAAGTAGTTTCACAATTTTTATTTCGTCAAGTCCGGGTTTACAATAATAAAGACATGTCCCATTTCCAAGACTCTGGATCTGCTTTACATACACGTTTTACGACTACTAAATACACGCGAAAAAATCTTATAGGCAATTCACAATATAAAAGTTGGTTATACTCCAACACAAGATTATGAAATCTAATGAGAAAATTTGCATGATCAACTGATGGCAAATCAACCCGCGACAGATGTTCCTTAAAGTCTTTCGGGCTTAACATCTTTAGGCATGCCAAGTACTTCCCTTGAAGAGAAGAATAATATATTCCCCTTCTTTGCGAATCCCCGATAGCTTTGCCAAGGATCTTGATACTCTCGAGACATTTATCAGGGTTATCATCATCCAAAGCGTTTTCAATTTCATCATAGCTCATTAGACGGCCGGGGTTATGTGCCTTGGTCAACTCTTTCTTCACGTCTTCGAAGCGATCTGGTCCTTGTTTTTTTGGTTGAGGACGAAACACTGCATCAAACTCTGGGTATCCTGATATCAATCGGTTGCCAACATCCTCGATGAGGCCCGACGATTCTGGGTATCTTTCAGCAACATGTCCAAAAGCTGCCCTTACATCTTTTGCAAACTGTTCAAACCTCAACTTATTCATATGTGGCCAATATTTCGTAACACGCATGTTATATGGTGCAATCAGTAACCTTATATGGTTCGTGATACGCGTATCGCCTCGGAATCCATTTCAACAGGGGGTGGTTGGGGTCGATTTCGTAGATCACTAACCTCATATGGTTCGTGATACGCGTATCGCCTCGGAATCCATTTCAACAGGGGGTGGTTGGGATCGATTTCGTAGAATATTTCGTAGATTACGTCAGGGTAATAGGGAATCTCCTTAGTTATTCTACTGAACATCCACTCGGCTCTAGGCATGTCTTGAGAAACATCGGGTATTTCTTTCCCGGTAATCTCAGACAGGAGGTAGGAGATGCCTTTATAATTACCTAGCTTTAATTTTTTAAGCGTCTTTCTTAAGCCTTGTAAAGTCGGCTCTGCATTCATGATCTTCTTCTTCGTGTTTTCGTCAAAGTACACGGGACGGTAACCTCTGATATGATCCATCCATTCCCTGAAGTATCTTAGTCTCTTGTAAGGCGTTCGCTTGCGGCCCCCGTTGGCATAGTCTTGCTCCATGGTAGCACAAGGTACAGCATTGCGAATATTCCTTCCACATTCATAATACTGCGCCGAGGTGTCTTCCTCTATTCGCATCCTCTCGCCACAGCAACGATAAGGCCATAGTGGGTTCATATAATACTATTTCCTTATCTCTAAGAAGTCCTGCTCAGATGACCCCAGCATAACCGTTGCGATTCCAACCGAATGACAGCAGCATTACCCGATGCGGACGGTGACAGATTTACGGCATGAATCCTGCGGCTATGCGGACAGCTCTCGCGGTCTAACCTAACTGCTGCTCACCCAAAATAGGTTTCTCTCGTGCAAAAGGTGCGTTTAGCAGTGAAAAAGTCGTGTTTTGACCAAAAGAAAATTCTCAGCAAAATTCAAATTTTCTCAGCAAAAAACAGTTTTTTTGACCAAAAAGCACCTTTTTTCAGCCAAAACCCAATTTTTTATCGCCAAAAAGTTTCGTTTTTATCTCATGAGGTATTTTCATGAGCAAAAAGTGGGGGTTTCACCACAACAGCCATGCCGTCAGCGAAAAACCTCGTTTTGAGGCCCAAAATGGCCGTTTTTCAGTTTTTTGGACCAAAAAGCTTTTTTTTCAGCAAAACCCTGTTTTTGTCACCCAAAATGTGTTTTTCTCGTGCAAAAGGTGCGTTTAGCAGAGAAAAAGTCGTGTTTTGTCCAAAAGAAAATTCTCAGCAAAATTCAAATTTTCTCAGCAAAAAATAGTTCTTTTGACCAAAAAGCACCTTTTGTCAGCCAAAACCCAATTTTTTTTGCCAAAAAGTTTCTTTTTTATCTCGTGAGGTATTTTCATGAGCAAAAAGTTGGGGTTTCACCACAACAGCCATGCCGTCAGCGAAAAACCTCGTTTTGAGGCCCAAAATGGCCGTTTTTTTCAGTTTTTTGGACGAAAAAGCACCTCTTTTCAGCCAAAACCCAATTTTTTTTCGCCAAAAAGTTTCGTTTTTATCTCGTGAGGTTTTTTTATGAGCAAAAATAAAATAGGGGGTTTCAGCACAACAACCATGCCGTCAGCGAAAAACCTCGTTTTGAGGCCCAAAATGGACGTTTTTCAGTTTTTTGGACCAAAAAGCTTTTTTTTCAGCAAAACCCTGTTTTGTCACCCAAAATGTGTTTTTCTCGTGCAAAAGGTGCGTTTAGCATTGAAAAAGTCGTGTTTTGACCATAAGAAAATTCTCAGCAAAATTCAAATTTTTTCAAGAAAAAACAGTTTTTTTGACCAAAAAGCACCTATTTTCAGCTAAAGCCCAATTGTTTTTCGCCAAAAAGTTGCCTTATTAACTCGTGAGGTATTTTCATGAGCAAAAAGTGGGGGTTACACCACAACAGCCATGCCGTCAGCGAAAAACCTCGTTTTGAGGCCTATAATGGCCGTTTTTCATTATTTTTTTTTTGCTGGTCTTTACTTCTCGGCCTTGCATTTTTTCCTGGCTTGTGCTGGTTGTTTTACGACTTTTATCTGGTCTTCTTGGTTATCGCCTGTCTCAACAATGCCTGACATCAGTGGACGATTAGGCCCATTTGGCGTCGATATACATCAGTTAAAGACAATACACACACTAAATAATTTCAACAACAACTGGTCCTCGCTGCTGAATCGAACTAAATGGAGATACCGAGGAAATAGAGCTGGTAAGAAAGTAAAGAACAGGTTCTCTGAGAATCAAAGAATTCAATCTATTGTTACGGTTCATCGACCACCGAAACGGTATGCAAATTTTCGCTACACAAGAACATTGATTCCCATTAGACCAACTCTACCATGTCCAGATGCTGCTCTTTCTGTTGATTCATCCTTCGCTTTGTGGAATGCCCGCTCTTTAACTCGTAAGTCTTCTGCCGTTTGTGATGCTATTCTGTCTCGGAAAATTGACATCATGGTAATAACTGAAACGTGGTTTAAGGGAGACGCTCGGGACTCTTCAATTATTGCCAGCATCATGAACTGTTTACCTGATCACCAGATCTACCATAAATCGAGATCCTCAAGGGGAGGAGGCGGGTGCATCATACTGAGAAAAGGATTCTCTGTCAAACAGAACACTATTCAGTCTTTTAACTCGTTCGAGCACTTGGAACTTTTAGTCTCGTATGGCTCCACCCATCTGCGTGTCATAGGTGTTTACAGGCCAACTCCTACAAAGAAACGCCCGTCGTCGACTGCTCTGTTCCTCGATGAATTTTCGTCCTTGCTTGAGTCTGCAATTCTCCCCCCTGAGAAGCTAATAATTGCAGGTGATTTCAACTTCCATATGGACAATATACCTGGAGACTCTGACGCATCTAATTTTATGGATCATCTTCAAACATTTGGTCTCGTACAACACGTGGCTAGTCCAACTCATGAACGTGGTCACCTACTCGATCTCATAATTACCAAGCATGACGACTAATTAGCAGTCAACCCATCTGTCTTGTTTGAACTGCCTTCTGACCATGCTATGGTCACTTCCCATCTAACGTTTCCGCGACCTAAGCCAACCAGGGTTCTTGTTAATCAACGCCATCTTCGACAACTGAACGCCGTTGACTTCGCAGAATCTATACGTGCGTCTTCTCTCGTTAATGATCCGCAACCAGTTCTATCGTCACTGTCTATGAGATATGACACCATTCTGCGGGAGCTACTAGACGCATACGCTCCTCAACGCACTCGTTATGTAACCCTCCGCCCGCATGCTCCATGGTTTGATGATACTATTCGCAAGGAGAAACTTACCCAGCATCGTCTAGAGCGTAAATGGAGATCATCGCGCTTAGAGGTTGATCGCCAAATTTATCGTGACCACTGTGTCTGTTACCATCGACTACTGGATCAGGCTAAAACGTCATATCATACGACTAAGCTGCAGGATCTTGATTCAAAATCGCTATTCAGAGAAGTTGATCAAATGGTAAACGGCAAAAGACCTAAGATTCTGCCTTCTTCAATTTCCAAGGATGATCTTGCTGTTGCCTTCGCCAATCATTTTAAGAATAAAATTCAAAGCCTCAGGCCTACATCTACACCAGTCAACGATCTCAATCATCTTCATCTCCAGAGACCGTGGTCTGGGGATCTTCTTGCTGAATTTTTTCAGCTTGACTCTGACACTGTCTCTGACACTGTCTCTGACTCTGACACGATCTATCATTATGAACTCACCGACCAAGTCTTGCAGTCTTGATCCTATACCAACAAGTCTACTCAAGAAGTGCTTGGATTCCTTACTTCCAGTCATTACGAATATTGTTAACCTGTCCCTCTCGTCTGCTACAGTTCCTAGTATCTTCAAGACCGCCCAAGTAACACCTCTTATAAAGAAGCCATCTTTAGATCCAGAGGTCCTGAACCATTACAGACTGATCTCCAATCTCAGCTACCTATCAAAAGTTCTGGAACGTGCTGTTGCACCTCAGTTACATCACCACCTTGCTGTAAATAATTTGTATCCTAAGATGCAATCAGCGTACCGTCAACACCACAGCACTGAGACGGCACTGCTTCGCGTCCACGATGATCTGCTCAGAGCGGTAGACAAGGGTTCTGAGGCTCTGCTTGTACTCTTAGATTTTTCGGCAGCTTTTGACACCCTTGATCATGGCATTTTGCTGCAAAGACTCGAAGAAAGATTTGGCTTCTCTGGACTTGTGCTAGCTTGGATCCAATCATACTCCAAGGATCGACACCAGTTTATCAGTGTTATGAACTCGACTTCATCTACATACGATCTTGATTGTGGCGTCGCCCAAGGCTCCGTCCTTGGTCCTCTCTTCTTTTGTCTTTATGTTGCTCCTCTGGAAGACATACTGGCTGCTCATGGGTTATCTGCCATGACGTACGCGGATGATACACAATTGTACATCATCATTGAGAAGGGTACTGACCACGATAATGCTGTCCATGTCCTACAGAACTGTTTAAATGATATGAAGTCCTGGTGCCTAAACAATAAACTAGTTCTAAACGACGACAAGACTGAACTGCTACTGATCCATTCAAAGTTTGCGCCTTCAGTTTCTGCTATCTCGGAAGTACGATTTGGAGGGTCTGAAATCTCACCAACACCAGAAGCTCGTAATCTTGGTGTAATGTTTGACCACAACTTGTCCTACAAGCAACAGATCAGTAATTGCTGCAAGTCCTCCTTCATGGCTGTTAGCCATATAAGCAAGATTCGGAAGTACCTGGATCAGCCAACTGCTGAAAGGTTGGTCCATGCCTTCGTTACATCAAGGCTGGATCACTTTAACAGCTTGCTTTATGGTTTGCCGGAGTACGAGCTCAAGAAAATACAACGTGTCTTAAATTCAGCTGCCAGAGTCGTAGCTCGACCCAAACAGGACGAAGACGTCACCATTGTCTTAAGGAGGCTCCTCTGGCTGCCAATTAGTGCTCGCATCGAGTGTAAATTACTTATGCTGGTCTACAAGTCATTACATGGACTTGCTCCGGCATACTTAGAGGAGCTGTTGGACGTATATTCCAATTCTCGCGTTCTTAGGTCGAATGGGAAGAAGCTCCTGGCCGTTCCAAGGACCAACACCAAAAGCTACGGTGACAGAACATTTTCATCAGCTGGGCCAAGACTATGGAATAAGCTACCATTGTCGCTTCGTGGTGCCGAATGCTATCAAACTTTTAAAACCGGCCTAAAGACACTCCTTTTTAAACAATATTATTTGTTATGAATATAATTAGCCTCTTAACTTCTATTTTTTCCATCACGAAGCTATTCCTATAAACCGTTCTATTTCTTATAAACTAATTTAACGACTACTTTGCACATTTCGTGATTTATTATTTTATTACTTTTTACATTTTAAATACTAATTTCCGTTTTGACTGATTTGTTTTTCTGATTTAATACACCGAATCGGGATGTGGCGGCTAGTTTGGGTGGCTGTTGTTCCTGACTGCCTGGCCTCGTGTTTTTCACGCGGAAGCTTAAAAGCGTTTTCGCGTGTGTGGGGGGCTGGTCAGTCCGGAGTGGCGGTTGCACAGATTGTTTGCCGTATTCCGATTCGATGTATTAAATCAGAAAAACAAATCAGTCAAAACGGAAATTAGTATTTACCCTTTTGCCATGCCATCAGCGAAAAACCTCGTTTTGAGGGCCAAAATGGCCATTTTTCAGTTTTTTGGGCCAAAAATTTTTTTCTTCAGCAAAACCGCGTATTTCTCACCCCAAATGTGTTTTTCTCTCCCAAAGTGAGGTTTTAGCAGTGAAAACGTCGTGTTTCCACTAACAGAAAATTCTCAGCAAATTTCGAATTTTCTCAGCAAAAAACGGTTTTTTGGACGAAAAAGCACCTTTTCTCAACCAAAACACAAATTTTTTTCGCCAAAAGGTTTCGTTTTTATCTCGTGAGGTATTTTCATGAGCAAAAAGTGGGGGTTTCAGCAAAACAGCCATGCCATCAGCGAAAAACCTCGTTTTGAGGGCCAAAATGGCCATTTTTCAGTTTTTTTGGCCAAAATTTTTTTTCTTCAGCAAAACCGCGTATTTCTCACCCCAAATGTGTTTTTCTCTCCCAAACTGAGGTTTTAGCAGTGAAAACGTCGTGTTTCCACTAACAGAAAATTCTCAGCAAATGTCGAATTTTCTCAGCAAAAAACGGTTTTTTGGACGAAAAAGCACCTTTTCTCAACCAAAACACAATTTTTTTTCGCCAAAAGGTTTCGTTTTTATCTCGTGAGGTATTTTCATGAGCAAAAAGTGGGGGTTTCAGCAAAACAGCCATGCCATCAGCGAAAAACCTCGTTTTGAGGGCCAAAATGGCCATTTTTCAGTTTTTTGGGCCAAAAATTTTTTTCTTCAGCAAAACCGCGTATTTCTCACCCCAAATGTGTTTTTCTCGCCCAAAGTGAGGTTTTAGCAGTGAAAACGTCGTGTTTCCACCAAGAGAAAATTCTCAGCAAATTTCGAATGTTCTCAGCAAAAAACGGTTTTTTGGACGAAAAAGCACCTTTTCTCAGCCAAAACTCAATTTTTTTTCGCCAAAAGGTTTCGTTTTTATCTCGTGAGGTATTTTCATGAGCAAAAAGTGGGGGTTTCAGCAAAACAGGCATGCCATCAGCGAAAAACCTCGTTTTGAGGGCCAAAATGGCCATTTTTCAGTTTTTTGGGCCAAACATTTTTTTCTTCAGCAAAACCGCGTATTTCTCACCCCAAATGTGTTTTTCTCGCCCAAAGTGAGGTTTTAGCAGTGAAAACGTCGTGTTTCCACCAAGAGAAAATTCTCAGCAAATTTCGAATTTTCTCAGCAAAAAACGGTTTTTTGGACGAAAAAGCACCTTTTCTCAGCCAAAACTCAATTTTTTTTCGCCAAAAAGTTTCGTTTTTATCTCGTGAGGTATTTTCATGAGCAAAAAGTGCGGGTTTCAGCAAAACAGCCATGCCATCAGCGAAAAACCTCGTTTTGAGGGCCAAAATGGCCATTTTTCAGTTTTTTGGGCCAAACATTTTTTTCTTCAGCAAAACCGCGTATTTCTCACCCCAAATGTGTTTTTCTCTCCCAAAGTGAGGTTTTAGCAGTGAAAACGTCGTGTTTCCACCAAGAGAAAATTCTCACCAAATTTCGAATTTTCTCAGCAAAAAACGGTTTTTTGGACGAAAAAGCACCTTTTCTCAGCCAAAACTCAAATTTTTTTCGCCAAAAAGTTTCGTTTTTATCTCGTGAGCTATTTTCATGAGCAAAAAGTGGGGGTTTCAGCAAAACAGCCATGCCATCAGCGAAAAACCTCGTTTTGAGGGCCAAAATGGCCATTTTTCAGTTTTTTGGGCCAAACATTTTTTTCTTCAGCAAAACCGCGTATTTCTCACCCCAAATGTGTTTTTCTCGCCCAAAGTGAGGTTTTAGCAGTGAAAACGTCGTGTTTCCACCAAGAGAAAATTCTCAGCAAATTTCGAATTTTCTCAGCAAAAAACGGTTTTTTGGACGAAAAAGCACCTTTTCTCGGCCAAAACTCAAATTTTTTTCGCCATAAAGTTTCGTTTTTATCTCGTGAGGTTTTTTCATGAGCAAAAAGTGGGGGTTTCAGCAAAACAGCCATGCCATCAGGGAAAAACGTCGTTTTGAGGGCCAAAATGGCCATTTTTCAGTTTTTTGGGCCAAACATTTTTTTCTTCAGCAAAACCGCGTATTTCTCACCCCAAATGTGTTTTTCTCGCCCAAAGTGAGGTTTTAGCAGTGAAAACGTCGTGTTTCCACCAAGAGAAAATTCTCAGCAAATTTCGAATTTTCTCAGCAAAAAAACGGTTTTTAGGACGAAAAAGCAACTTTTCTCATGCAAAACTCAAATTTTTTTTAGCCAAAAAGTTTCGTTTTTATCTCGTGAGGTATTTTCATGAGCAAAAAGGGGGGGTTTCAGCAAAACAGCCATGCCATCAGCGAAAAACCTCGTTTTGAGGGCCAAAATGGCCATTTTTCAGTTTTTTGGCGAAAAATTTTTTTCTTCAGCATAACCGCGTATTTCTCACCCCAAATGTGTTTTTCTCGCCCAAAGTGAGGTTTTAGCAGTGAAAACGTCGTGTTTCCACCAAGAGAAAATTCTCAGCAAATTTCGAATTTTCTCAGCAAAAAACGGTTTTTTGGACGAAAAAGAACCTTTTCTCAGCCAAAACTCAATTTTTTTTCACCAAAAAGTTTCGTTTTTATCTCGTGAGGTATTTTCATGAGCAAAAAGTGGGGGTTTCAGCAAAACAGCCATGCCATCATTGAAAAACCTCGTTTTGAGAGCCAAAATAGCCATTTTTCAGTTTTTTCGGCCAAAAATTTTTTTCTTTAGTAAAACCGCGTATTTCTCACCCCAAATGTGTTTTTCTCGCCCAAAGTGAGGTTTTAGCAGTGAAAACGTCGTGTTTACACCAAGAGAAAATTCTCAGCAAATTTCGAATTTTCTCAGCAAAAAACCGGTTTTTTGGACAAAAAAGCACCTTTTCTCAGCCAAAACTCAATTTTTTTTTCGCCAAAAAGTTTCGTTTTTATCTCGTGAGGTATTTTCATGAGCAAAAAGTGGGGGTTTCAGCAAAACAGCCATGCCATCAGCGAAAAACCTCGTTTTGAGGGCCAAAATGGCCATTTTTCAGTTTTTTGGGCCAAAAATTTTTTTCTTCAGCAAAACCGCGTATTTCTCACCCGAAACGTGTTTTTCTCTCCCAAAGTGAGGTTTTAGCAGTGAAAACGTCGTGTTTCCACCAAGAGAAAATTCTCAGCCAATTTCGAATTTTCCCAGTAAAAAACGGTTTTTTGAACGAAAAAGCACCTTTTTTCAGCCAAAACTCAAATTTTTTTCGCCAAAACGTTTCGTTTTTATCTCGTGAGCTATTTTCATGAGCAAAAAGTGGGGGTTTCAGCAAAACAGCCATGCCATCAGCGAAAAACCTCGTTTTGAGGGCCAAAATGGCCATTTTTCAGTTTTTTGGGCCAAACATTTTTTTCTTCAGCAAAACCGCGTATTTCTCACCCCAAATGTGTTTTTCTCGCCCAAAGTGAGGTTTTAGCAGTGAAAACGTCGTGTTTCCACCAAGAGAAAATTCTCAGCAAATTTCGAATTTTCTCAGCAAAAAAACGGTTTTTAGGACGAAAAAGCAACTTTTCTCATGCAAAACTCAAATTTTTTTTAGCCAAAAAGTTTCGTTTTTATCTCGTGAGGTATTTTCATGAGCAAAAAGTGGGGGTTTCAGCAAAACAGCCATGCCATCAGCGAAAAACCTCGTTTTGAGGGCCAAAATGGCCATTTTTCAGTTTTTTGGCGAAAAATTTTTTTCTTCAGCATAACCGCGTATTTCTCACCCCAAATGTGTTTTTCTCGCCCAAAGTGAGGTTTTAGCAGTGAAAACGTCGTGTTTCCACCAAGAGAAAATTCTCAGCAAATTTCGAATTTTCTCAGCAAAAAACGGTTTTTTTGGACGAAAAAGAACCTTTTCTCAGCCAAAACTCAATTTTTTTTCACCAAAAAGTTTCGTTTTTATCTCGTGAGGTATTTTCATGAGCAAAAAGTGGGGGTTTCAGCAAAACAGCCATGCCATCATTGAAAAACCTCGTTTTGAGAGCCAAAATAGCCATTTTTCAGTTTTTTCGGCCAAAAATTTTTTTCTTTAGTAAAACCGCGTATTTCTCACCCCAAATGTGTTTTTCTCGCCCAAAGTGAGGTTTTAGCAGTGAAAACGTCGTGTTTACACCAAGAGAAAATTCTCAGCAAATTTCGAATTTTCTCAGCAAAAAACCGGTTTTTTGGACAAAAAAGCACCTTTTCTCAGCCAAAACTCAATTTTTTTTTCGCCAAAAAGTTTCGTTTTTATCTCGTGAGGTATTTTCATGAGCAAAAAGTGGGGGTTTCAGCAAAACAGCCATGCCATCAGCGAAAAACCTCGTTTTGAGGGCCAAAATGGCCATTTTTCAGTTTTTTGGGCCAAAAATTTTTTTCTTCAGCAAAACCGCGTATTTCTCACCCGAAACGTGTTTTTCTCTCCCAAAGTGAGGTTTTAGCAGTGAAAACGTCGTGTTTCCACCAAGAGAAAATTCTCAGCCAATTTCGAATTTTCCCAGTAAAAAACGGTTTTTTGAACGAAAAAGCACCTTTTTTCAGCCAAAACTCAAATTTTTTTCGCCAAAACGTTTCGTTTTTATCTCGTGAGCTATTTTCATGAGCAAAAAGTGGGGGTTTCAGCAAAACAGCCATGCCATCAGCGAAAAACCTCGTTTTGAGGGCCAAAATGGCCATTTTTCAGTTTTTTGGGCCAAACATTTTTTTCTTCAGCAAAACCGCGTATTTCTCACCCCAAATGTGTTTTTCTCGCCCAAAGTGAGGTTTTAGCAGTGAAAACGTCGTGTTTCCACCAAGAGAAAATTCTCAGCAAATTTCGAATTTTCTCAGCAAAAAACGGTTTTTTGGACGAAAAAGCACCTTTTCTCAGCCAAAACTTAATTTTTTTTCGCCATAAAGTTTCGTTTTTATCTCGTGAGGTTTTTTCATGAGCAAAAAGTGGGGGTTTCAGCATAACAGCCATGCCATCAGCGAAAAACCTTGTTTTGAGGGCCAAAATGGCCATTTTTCACTTTTTTGGGCCAAACATTTTTTTCTTCAGCAAAACCGCGTATTTCTCACACCAAATGTGTTTTTCTCGCCCAAAGTGAGGTTTTAGCAGTGAAAACGTCGTGTTTCCACCAAGAGAAAATTCTCAGCAAATTTCGAATTTTCTCAGCAAAAAACGGTTTTTTGGACGAAAAAGAACCTTTTCTCAGCCAAAACTCAATTTTTTTTCACCAAAAAGTTTCGTTTTTATCTCGTGAGGTATTTTCATGATCAAAAAGTGGGGGTTTCAGCAAAACAGCCATGCCATCATTGAAAAACCTCGTTTTGAGAGCCAAAATAGCCATTTTTCAGTTTTTTCGGCCAACATTTTTTTTCTTTAGCAAAACCGCGTATTTCTCACCCCAAATATGTTTTTCTCGCCCAAAGTGAGGTTTTAGCAGTGAAAACGTCGTGTTTACACCAAGAGAAAATTCTTAGCAAATTTCGAATTTTCTCAGCAAAAAACCGGTTTTTTGGACAAAAAAGTACCTTTTCTCAGCAAAAACTCAAATTTTTTTTCGCCAAAAAGTTTCGTTTTTATCTAGTGAGGTATTTTCATGAGCAAAAAGTGGGGGTTTCAGCAAAACAGCCATGCCATCAGCGAAAAACCTCGTTTTGAGGGCCAAAATGGCCATTTTTCAGTTTTTTGGTCCAAAAATTTTTTTCTTCAGCAAAACCTCGTATTTCTCACCCGAAACGTGTTTTTCTCTCCCAAAGTGAGGTTTTAGCAGTGAAAACGTCGTGTTTCCACCAAGAGAAAATTCTCAGCCAATTTCGAATTTTCCCAGCAAAAAACGGTTTTTTGAACGAAAAAGCACCTTTTCTCAGCCAAAACTCAAATTTTTTTCGCCAAAAAGTTTCGTTTTTATCTCGTGAGTTATTTTCATGAGCAAAAAGTGGGGTTTTAACAAAACAGCCATGTCATCAGCGAAAAACCTCGTTTTGAGGGCCAAAATGGCCATTTTTTCTTTTTTGGCCAAAAATTTTTTTCTTCAGCAAAACCGCGTATTTCTCACCCTAAATGTGTTTTTCTCGCCCAAAGTGAGGTTTTAGCAGTGAAAACGTCGTGTTTCCACGAAGAGAAAATTCTCAGCAAATTTCGAATTTTCTCAGCAAAAAACGGTTTTTTGGACGAAAAAGCACCTTTTCTCAGCCAAAACTCAAATTTTTTTCGCCTATAAGTTTCGTTTTTATCTCGTGAGGTATTTTCATGAGCAAAAAGTGGGGGTTTCAGCAAAACAGCCATGTCATCAGCGAAAAACCGCGTTTTGAGGGCCAAAATGGCCATTTTTGGGTTTTTTTCGCAAAAAAATTTTTTCTTCAGCAAAACCGCGTATTTCTCACCCTAAATGTGTTTTTCTCGCCCAAAGTGAGGTTTTAGCAGTGAAAACGTCGTGTTTCCACAAAGAGAAAATTCTCAGCAAATTTCGAATTTTCTCAGCAAAAAACGGTTTTTTGGACGAAAAAGCACCTTTTCTCAGCCAAAACTCAAATTTTTTTCGCCAAAAAGTTTCGTTTTTATCTCGTGAGGTATTTTCATGAGCAAAAAGTGGGGGTTTCAGCAAAACAGCCATGGCATCAGCGAAAAACCTCGTTTTGAGGGCCAAAATAGCCATTTTTCAGTTTTTTGGGCCAAACATTTTTTTCTTCAGCAAAACCGCGTATTTCTCACCCCAAATGTGTTTTTCTCGCCCAAAGTGAGGTTTTAGCAGTGAAAACGTCGTGTTTCCATCAAGTGAAAATTCTCAGCAAATTTCGAATTTTCTCAGCAAAAAACGTTTTTTTGGACGAAAAAGCACCTTTTCTCAGCCAAAACTCAATTTTTTTTCGCCAAAAAGTTTCGTTTTTATCTCGTGAGCTATTGTCATGAGCAAAAAGTGGGGGTTTCAGCAAAACAGCCATGGCATCAGCGAAAAACCTCGTTTTGAGGGCCAAAATAGCCATTTTTGAGTTTTTTGGGCCAAACATTTTTTTCTTCAGCAAAACCGCGTATTTCTCACCCCAAATGTGTTTTTCTCGCTCAAAGTGAGGTTTTAGCAGTGAAAACGTCGTGTTTCCATAAAGAGAAAATTCTCAGCAAATTTCGAATTTTCTCAGGAAAAAACGGTTTTTTGGACGAAAAAGCACCTTTTCTCAGCCAAAACTCAAATTTTTTTTCGCCAGAAGGTTTCGTTTATATCTCGTGAGGTATTTTCGTGAGCAAAAAGTGCGGGTTTCAGCAAAACAGCCATGCCATCAGCGAAAAACCTCGTTTTGGAGGCCAAAATGGCCATTTTTGGGTTTTTTTGGCCAAAAATTTTTTTCTTCAGCAAAACCGCGTATTTCTCACCCCAAATGTGTTTTTCTCGCCCAAAGTGAGGTTTTAGCAGTGAAAACGTCGTGTTTCCACCAAGAGAAAATTCTCAGCAATTTCGAATTTTTGTCAGCAAAAAACGGTTTTTTGGACGAAAAAGCACCTTTTCTCAGCCAAAACTCAAATTTTTTTTCGCCAAAAGTTTCGTTTTTATCTCGTGAGGTATTTTCATGAGCAAAAAGTGGGGGTTTCAGCAAACAGCCATGCCATCAGCGAAAAAACCTCGTTTTGAGGGCCAAAATGGCCATTTTTAAGTTTTTTGGGCCAAAAATTTTTTTCTTCAGCAAAACCGCGTATTTCTCACCCCAAATGTGTTTTTTCTCGCCCAAAGTGAGGTTTTAGCAGTGAAAACGTCGTGTTTCCACCAAGAGAAAATTTTCAGCCAATTTCGAATTTTCGCAGCAAAAAAACGGTTTTTTGAACGAAAAAGCACCTTTTCTCAGCCAAAACTCAAATTTTTTTCGCCAAAAAGTTTCGTTTTTATCTCGTGAGTTATTTTCATGAGCAAAAAGTGGGGTTTTAACAAAACAGCCATGCCATCACCGAAAAACCTCGTTTTGAAGGCCAAAATGGCCATTTTTCAGTTTTTTGGGCCAAAAATTTTTTTCTTCAGCAAAACAACGTATTTTTCACCCCAAATGTGTTTTTCTCGCCCAAAGTGAGGTTTTAGCAGTGAAAACGTCGTGTTTCCATTAAGAGAAAATTCTCAACAAATTTCGAATTTTCTCAGCAAAAAACGGTTTTTTGGACGAAAAAGCACCTTTTCTAAGCCAAAACTCAATTTTTTTTAGCCAAAAAGTTTCGTTTTTATCTCGTGAGGTTTTTTCATGAGCAAAAAGTGGGGGTTTCAGCAAAACAGCCATGCCATCAGCGAAAAACCTCGTTTTGAGGGCCAAAATGGCCATTTTTCAGTTTTTTGGTCAAAAATTTTTTTCTTCAGCAAAACCGCGTATTTCTCACCCCAAATGTGTTTTTCTCGCCCAATCTGAGGTTTTAGCAGTGAAAATGTCGTGTTTCCACAAACAGAAAATTCTCAGCAAATTTCGAATTTTTCTCAGCAAAAAACGGTTTTTTGGACGAAAAAGCACCTTTTCTCAGCCAAAACTCATATTTTTTTTTAGCCAAAAAGTTTCGTTTTTATCTCGTGAGGTATTTTCATGAGCAAAAAGTGCGGGTTTCAGCAAAACAGCCATGCCATCAGCGAAAAACCTCGTTTTGAGGGCCAAAATGGCCATTTTTTGGGTTTTTTTTGGCCAAAAATTTTTTTCTTCAGCAAAACCGCGTATTTCTCACCCCAAATGTGTTTTTCTCGCCCAAGTGAGGTTTTAGCAGTGAAAACGTCGTGTTTCCACCAAGAGAAAATTCTCAGCAAATTTCGAATTTTTGTCAGCAAAAAACGGTTTTTTGGACGAAAAAGCACCTTTTCTCAGCCAAAACTCAAATTTTTTTTCGCCAAAAAGTTTCGTTTTTATCTCGTGAGGTATTTTCATGAGCAAAAGTGGGGGTTTCAGCAAAACAGCCATGCCATCAGCGAAAAAACCTCGTTTTGAGGGCCAAAATGGCCATTTTTCAGTTTTTTGGGCCAAAAATTTTTTTCTTCAGCAAAACCGCGTATTTCTCACCCCAAATGTGTTTTTCTCGCCCAAAGTGAGGTTTTAGCAGTGAAAACGTCGTGTTTCCACCAAGAGAAAATTTTCAGCCAATTTCGAATTTTCGCAGCAAAAAACGGTTTTTTGAACGAAAAAGCACCTTTTCTCAGCCAAAACTCAAATTTTTTTCGCCAAAAAGTTTCGTTTTTATCTCGTGAGTTATTTTCATGAGCAAAAAGTGGGGTTTTAACAAAACAGCCATGCCATCACCGAAAAACCTCGTTTTGAAGGCCAAAATGGCCATTTTTCAGTTTTTTGGGCCAAAAATTTTTTTCTTCAGCAAAACAACGTATTTTTCACCCCAAATGTGTTTTTCTCGCCCAAAGTGAGGTTTTAGCAGTGAAAACGTCGTGTTTCCATTAAGAGAAAATTCTCAACAAATTTCGAATTTTCTCAGCAAAAAAACGGTTTTTTGGACGAAAAAGCACCTTTTCTAAGCCAAAACTCAATTTTTTTTAGCCAAAAAAGTTTCGTTTTTATCTCGTGAGGTTTTTTCATGAGCAAAAAGTGGGGGTTTCAGCAAAACAGCCATGCCATCAGCGAAAAACCTCGTTTTGAGGGCCAAAATGGCCATTTTTCAGTTTTTTGGTCAAAAATTTTTTTCTTCAGCAAAACCGCGTATTTCTCACCCCAAATGTGTTTTTCTCGCCCAATGTGAGGTTTTAGCAGTGAAAATGTCGTGTTTCCACAAACAGAAAATTCTCAGCAAATTTCGAATTTTCTCAGCAAAAAACGGTTTTTTGGACGAAAAAGCACCTTTTCTCAGCCAAAACTCATATTTTTTTTTAGCCAAAAAGTTTCGTTTTTATCTCGTGAGGTATTTTCATGAGCAAAAAGTGGGGGTTTCAGCAAAACAGCCATGCCATCAGCGAAAAACCTCGTTTTGAGGGCCAAAATGGCCATTTTTCAGTTTTTTGGTCAAACATTTTTTTCTTCAGCAAAACCGCGTATTTCTCACCCCAAATGTGTTTTTCTCGCCCAATGTGAGGTTTTAGCAGTGAAAATGTCCGTGTTTCCACCAACAGAAAATTCTCAGCAAATTTCGAATTTTCTCAGCAAAAAAACGGTTTTTTTGGACGAAAAAGCACCTTTTGTCAGCCAAAACTCAAATTTTTTTCGCCAAAAAGTTTCGTTTTTATCTCGTGAGGTATTTTCATGAGCAAAAAGGGGGGTTTCAGCAAAACAGCCATGCCATCAGCGAAAAACCTCGTTTTGAGGGCCAAAATGGCCATTTTTGGGTTTTTTTGGCCAAAAATTTTTTTCTTCAGCAAAAACCGCGTATTTCTCACCCCAAATGTGTTTTTCTCGCCCAAAGTGAGGTTTTAGCAGTGAAAACGTCGTGTTTCCACCAAGAGAAAATTCTCAGCAAATTTCGAATTTTTGTCAGCAAAAAACGGTTTTTAGGACGAAAAAGCAACTTTTCTCATGCAAAACTCAAATTTTTTTTCGCCAAAAAGTTTCGTTTTTATCTCGTGAGGTATTTTCATGAGCAAAAAGTGGGGGTTTCAGCAAAACAGCCATGCCATCAGCGAAAAACCTCGTTTTGAGGGCCAAAATGGCCATTTTTTCAGTTTTTTGGGCCAAAAATTTTTTTCTTCAGCAAAACCGCGTATTTCTCACCCCAAATGTGTTTTTCTCTCGCCCAAAGTGAGGTTTTAGCAGTGAAAACGTCGTGTTTCCACCAAGAGAAAATTTTCAGCCAATTTCGAATTTTCGCAGCAAAAAACGGTTTTTTGAACGAAAAAGCACCTTTTCTCAGCCAAAACTCAAATTTTTTTCGCCAAAAAGTTTCGTTTTTATCTCGTGAGTTATTTTCATGAGCAAAAAGTGGGGTTTTAACAAAACAGCCATGCCATCACCGAAAAACCTCGTTTTGAAGGCCAAAATGGCCATTTTTCAGTTTTTTGGGCCAAAAATTTTTTTCTTCAGCAAAACACGTATTTTTCACCCCAAATGTGTTTTTCTCGCCCAAAGTGAGGTTTTAGCAGTGAAAACGTCGTGTTTCCATTAAGAGAAAATTCTCAACAAATTTCGAATTTTCTCAGCAAAAAACGGTTTTTTGGACGAAAAAGCACCTTTTCTAAGCCAAAACTCAATTTTTTTTAGCCAAAAAGTTTCGTTTTTATCTCGTGAGGTTTTTTCATGAGCAAAAAGTGGGGGTTTCAGCAAAACAGCCATGCCATCAGCGAAAAACCTCGTTTTGAGGGCCAAAATGGCCATTTTTCAGTTTTTTGGTCAAAATTTTTTTCTTCAGCAAACCGCGTATTTCTCACCCCAAATGTGTTTTTTCCTCGCCCAATGTGAGGTTTTAGCAGTGAAAATGTCGTGTTTCCACAAACAGAAAATTCTCAGCAAATTTCGAATTTTCTCAGCAAAAAAAACGGTTTTTTGGACGAAAAAGCACCTTTTCTCAGCCAAAACTCATATTTTTTTTTAGCCAAAAAGTTTCGTTTTTATCTCGTGAGGTATTTTCATGAGCAAAAAGTGGGGGTTTCAGCAAAACAGCCATGCCATCAGCGAAAAACCTCGTTTTGAGGGCCAAAATGGCCATTTTTCAGTTTTTTGGTCAAACATTTTTTTCTTCAGCAAAACCGCGTATTTCTCACCCCAAATGTGTTTTTCTCGCCCAATGTGAGGTTTTAGCAGTGAAAATGTCGTGTTTCCACCAACAGAAAATTCTCAGCAAATTTCGAATTTTCTCAGCAAAAAACGGTTTTTTGGACGAAAAAGCACCTTTTGTCAGCCAAAACTCAAATTTTTTTCGCCAAAAAGTTTCGTTTTTATCTCGTGAGGTATTTTCATGAGCAAAAAGGGGGGGTTTCAGCAAAACAGCCATGCCATCAGCGAAAAACCTCGTTTTGAGGGCCAAAATGGCCATTTTTGGGTTTTTTTGGCCAAAAATTTTTTTCTTCAGCAAAACCGCGTATTTCTCACCCCAAATGTGTTTTTCTCGCCCAAAGTGAGGTTTTAGCAGTGAAAACGTCGTGTTTCCATTAAGAGAAAATTCTCAGCAAATTTCGAATTTTCTCTCAGCAAAAAAAACGGTTTTTAGGACGAAAAAGCAACTTGCAAAACTCAAATTTTTTTTAGCCAAAAAGTTTCGTTTTTATCTCGTGAGGTATTTTCATGAGCAAAAAGTGGGGGTTTCAGCAAAACAGCCATGCCATCAGCGAAAAACCTCGTTTTGAGGGCCAAAATGGCCATTTTTCAGTTTTTTGGCGAAAAATTTTTTTCTTCAGCATAACCGCGTATTTCTCACCCCAAATGTGTTTTTCTCGCCCAAAGTGAGGTTTTAGCAGTGAAAACGTCGTGTTTCCACCAAGAGAAAATTCTCAGCAAATTTCGAATTTTCTCAGCAAAAAAACGGTTTTTTGGACGAAAAAGAACCTTTTCTCAGCCAAAACTCAATTTTTTTTCACCAAAAAGTTTCGTTTTTATCTCGTGAGGTATTTTCATGAGCAAAAAGTGGGGGTTTCAGCAAAACAGCCATGCCATCATTGAAAAACCTCGTTTTGAGAGCCAAAATAGCCATTTTTCAGTTTTTTCGGCCAAAAATTTTTTTCTTTAGTAAAACCGCGTATTTCTCACCCCAAATGTGTTTTTCTCGCCCAAAGTGAGGTTTTAGCAGTGAAAACGTCGTGTTTACACCAAGAGAAAATTCTCAGCAAATTTCGAATTTTCTCAGCAAAAAACCGGTTTTTTGGACAAAAAAGCACCTTTTCTCAGCCAAAACTCAATTTTTTTTTCGCCAAAAAGTTTCGTTTTTATCTCGTGAGGTATTTTCATGAGCAAAAAGTGGGGGTTTCAGCAAAACAGCCATGCCATCAGCGAAAAACCTCGTTTTGAGGGCCAAAATGGCCATTTTTCAGTTTTTTGGGCCAAAAATTTTTTTCTTCAGCAAAACCGCGTATTTCTCACCCGAAACGTGTTTTTCTCTCCCAAAGTGAGGTTTTAGCAGTGAAAACGTCGTGTTTCCACCAAGAGAAAATTCTCAGCCAATTTCGAATTTTCCCAGTAAAAAACGGTTTTTTGAACGAAAAAGCACCTTTTTTCAGCCAAAACTCAAATTTTTTTCGCCAAAACGTTTCGTTTTTATCTCGTGAGCTATTTTCATGAGCAAAAAGTGGGGGTTTCAGCAAAACAGCCATGCCATCAGCGAAAAACCTCGTTTTGAGGGCCAAAATGGCCATTTTTCAGTTTTTTGGGCCAAACATTTTTTTCTTCAGCAAAACCGCGTATTTCTCACCCCAAATGTGTTTTTCTCGCCCAAAGTGAGGTTTTAGCAGTGAAAACGTCGTGTTTCCACCAAGAGAAAATTCTCAGCAAATTTCGAATTTTCTCAGCAAAAAACGGTTTTTTGGACGAAAAAGCACCTTTTCTCAGCCAAAACTTAATTTTTTTTCGCCATAAAGTTTCGTTTTTATCTCGTGAGGTTTTTTCATGAGCAAAAAGTGGGGGTTTCAGCATAACAGCCATGCCATCAGCGAAAAACCTTGTTTTGAGGGCCAAAATGGCCATTTTTCACTTTTTTGGGCCAAACATTTTTTTCTTCAGCAAAACCGCGTATTTCTCACACCAAATGTGTTTTTCTCGCCCAAAGTGAGGTTTTAGCAGTGAAAACGTCGTGTTTCCACCAAGAGAAAATTCTCAGCAAATTTCGAATTTTCTCAGCAAAAAACGGTTTTTTGGACGAAAAAGAACCTTTTCTCAGCCACAACTCAATTTTTTTTCACCAAAAAGTTTCGTTTTTATCTCGTGAGGTATTTTCATGATCAAAAAGTGGGGGTTTCAGCAAAACAGCCATGCCATCATTGAAAAACCTCGTTTTGAGAGCCAAAATAGCCATTTTTCAGTTTTTTCGGCCAACATTTTTTTTCTTTAGCAAAACCGCGTATTTCTCACCCCAAATATGTTTTTCTCGCCCAAAGTGAGGTTTTAGCAGTGAAAACGTCGTGTTTACACCAAGAGAAAATTCTTAGCAAATTTCGAATTTTCTCAGCAAAAAACCGGTTTTTTGGACAAAAAAGTACCTTTTCTCAGCAAAAAACTCAAATTTTTTTTCGCCAAAAAGTTTCGTTTTTATCTAGTGAGGTATTTTCATGAGCAAAAAGTGGGGGTTTCAGCAAAACAGCCATGCCATCAGCGAAAAACCTCGTTTTGAGGGCCAAAATGGCCATTTTTCAGTTTTTTGGTCCAAAAATTTTTTTCTTCAGCAAAACCTCGTATTTCTCACCCGAAACGTGTTTTTCTCTCCCAAAGTGAGGTTTTAGCAGTGAAAACGTCGTGTTTCCACCAAGAGAAAATTCTCAGCCAATTTCGAATTTTCCCAGCAAAAAAACGGTTTTTTGAACGAAAAAGCACCTTTTCTCAGCCAAAACTCAAATTTTTTTCGCCAAAAAGTTTCGTTTTTATCTCGTGAGTTATTTTCATGAGCAAAAAATGGGGTTTTAACAAAACAGCCATGTCATCAGCGAAAAACCTCGTTTTGAGGGCCAAAATGGCCATTTTTTTCTTTTTTGGCCAAAAATTTTTTTCTTCAGCAAAACCGCGTATTTCTCACCCTAAATGTGTTTTTCTCGCCCAAAGTGAGGTTTTAGCAGTGAAAACGTCGTGTTTCCACGAAGAGAAAATTCTCAGCAAATTTCGAATTTTCTCAGCAAAAAACGGTTTTTTGGACGAAAAAGCACCTTTTCTCAGCCAAAACTCAAATTTTTTTCGCCTATAAGTTTCGTTTTTATCTCGTGAGGTATTTTCATGAGCAAAAAGTGGGGGTTTCAGCAAAACAGCCATGTCATCAGCGAAAAACCGCGTTTTGAGGGCCAAAATGGCCATTTTTGGGTTTTTTTTCGCAAAAAATTTTTTTCTTCAGCAAAACCGCGTATTTCTCACCCTAAATGTGTTTTTCTCGCCCAAAGTGAGGTTTTAGCAGTGAAAACGTCGTGTTTCCACAAAGAGAAAATTCTCAGCAAATTTCGAATTTTCTCAGCAAAAAACGGTTTTTTGGACGAAAAAGCACCTTTTCTCAGCCAAAACTCAAATTTTTTTCGCCAAAAAGTTTCGTTTTTATCTCGTGAGGTATTTTCATGAGCAAAAAGTGGGGGTTTCAGCAAAACAGCCATGGCATCAGCGAAAAACCTCGTTTTGAGGGCCAAAATAGCCATTTTTCAGTTTTTTGGGCCAAACATTTTTTTCTTCAGCAAAACCGCGTATTTCTCACCCCAAATGTGTTTTTCTCGCCCAAAGTGAGGTTTTAGCAGTGAAAACGTCGTGTTTCCATCAAGTGAAAATTCTCAGCAAATTTCGAATTTTCTCAGCAAAAAACGTTTTTTTGGACGAAAAAGCACCTTTTCTCAGCCAAAACTCAATTTTTTTTCGCCAAAAAGTTTCGTTTTTATCTCGTGAGCTATTGTCATGAGCAAAAAGTGGGGGTTTCAGCAAAACAGCCATGGCATCAGCGAAAAACCTCGTTTTGAGGGCCAAAATAGCCATTTTTGAGTTTTTTGGGCCAAACATTTTTTTCTTCAGCAAAACCGCGTATTTCTCACCCCAAATGTGTTTTTCTCGCTCAAAGTGAGGTTTTAGCAGTGAAAACGTCGTGTTTCCATAAAGAGAAAATTCTCAGCAAATTTCGAATTTTCTCAGGAAAAAACGGTTTTTTGGACGAAAAAGCACCTTTTCTCAGCCAAAACTCAAATTTTTTTTCGCCAGAAGGTTTCGTTTATATCTCGTGAGGTATTTTCGTGAGCAAAAAGTGCGGGTTTCAGCAAAACAGCCATGCCATCAGCGAAAAACCTCGTTTTGAGGGCCAAAATGGCCATTTTTGGGTTTTTTTGGCCAAAAATTTTTTTCTTCAGCAAAACCGCGTATTTCTCACCCCAAATGTGTTTTTCTCGCCCAAAGTGAGGTTTTAGCAGTGAAAACGTCGTGTTTCCACCAAGAGAAAATTCTCAGCAAATTTCGAATTTTTGTCAGCAAAAAACGGTTTTTTGGACGAAAAAGCACCTTTTCTCAGCCAAAACTCAATTTTTTTTTCGCCAAAAAGTTTCGTTTTTATCTCGTGAGGTATTTTCATGAGCAAAAAGTGGGGGTTTCAGCAAAACAGCCATGCCATCAGCGAAAAACCTCGTTTTGAGGGCCAAAATGGCCATTTTTCAGTTTTTTGGGCCAAAAATTTTTTCTTCAGCAAAACCGCGTATTTCTCACCCCAAATGTGTTTTTCTCGCCCAAAGTGAGGTTTTAGCAGTGAAAACGTCGTGTTTCCACCAAGAGAAAATTTTCAGCCAATTTCGAATTTTCGCAGCAAAAAACGGTTTTTTGAACGAAAAAGCACCTTTTCTCAGCCAAAACTCAAATTTTTTTCGCCAAAAAGTTTCGTTTTTATCTCGTGAGTTATTTTCATGAGCAAAAAGTGGGGTTTTAACAAAACAGCCATGCCATCACCGAAAAACCTCGTTTTGAAGGCCAAAATGGCCATTTTTCAGTTTTTTGGGCCAAAAATTTTTTTCTTCAGCAAAACAACGTATTTTTCACCCCAAATGTGTTTTTCTCGCCCAAAGTGAGGTTTTAGCAGTGAAAACGTCGTGTTTCCATTAAGAGAAAATTCTCAACAAATTTCGAATTTTCTCAGCAAAAAACGGTTTTTTGGACGAAAAAGCACCTTTTCTAAGCCAAAACTCAATTTTTTTTAGCCAAAAAGTTTCGTTTTTATCTCGTGAGGTTTTTTCATGAGCAAAAAGTGGGGGTTTCAGCAAAACAGCCATGCCATCAGCGAAAAACCTCGTTTTGAGGGCCAAAATGGCCATTTTTCAGTTTTTTGGTCAAAAATTTTTTTCTTCAGCAAAACCGCGTATTTCTCACCCCAAATGTGTTTTTCTCGCCCAATGTGAGGTTTTAGCAGTGAAAATGTCGTGTTTCCACAAACAGAAAATTCTCAGCAAATTTCGAATTTTCTCAGCAAAAAACGGTTTTTTGGACGAAAAAGCACCTTTTCTCAGCCAAAACTCATATTTTTTTTTAGCCAAAAAGTTTCGTTTTTATCTCGTGAGGTATTTTCATGAGCAAAAAGTGGGGGTTTCAGCAAAACAGCCATGCCATCAGCGAAAAACCTCGTTTTGAGGGCCAAAATGGCCATTTTTCAGTTTTTTGGTCAAACATTTTTTTCTTCAGCAAAACCGCGTATTTCTCACCCCAAATGTGTTTTTCTCGCCCAATGTGAGGTTTTAGCAGTGAAAATGTCGTGTTTCCACCAACAGAAAATTCTCAGCAAATTTCGAATTTTCTCAGCAAAAAAACGGTTTTTTGGACGAAAAAGCACCTTTTGTCAGCCAAAACTCAAATTTTTTTCGCCAAAAAGTTTCGTTTT